>JADLZL010008185.1:0-1200000 GCA_015844335.1 Chrysopogon serrulatus | reverse complement strand
GGCACTTCTTTACTCCTCCATGATACCATAGGCAAGGGCAAATAAATCTTCTCATCTTTCATGTCATACAATCCACAAGATGTAGTTGCTCCCTTCCATTTCCAATACCAGTTGACGTAATCATCCAGGAAGAAGATACAGTCCCGTGAAAGATCATAGGGAGACACACAGACAGCTCTGGAGCACCCTTGCCCAAGGAACAACGCTTGGTCATTACCCAAAGTCCTCACTGCAACCCACAAGTGCTGCTCAAAATTGGCCTTGAACACTTCAATACCAGCCACACAAATGATGTAGCTTTTTCCTCCGTACTGCTCCCTTTTGTATGGAAGTTTTCTGCGGATCATCAGCAGCGTGCCATGGGATTCAACAAGGTAACACCTAAGCATGGTATCTTGTTGAGGTGGCAAGGAGATTCCCTCAACAAGGCGCTCAATTCTAGACACCCTTGGCGCACTGCTGTCATGCTCATCGACAACGTCAATGGAAATAAGATCCTCAGAGCCATTGTTTCTGTCAAGAGCATAGAGCTTCCCTTGGAAGAAGACCATGTGTGAGAGCCACCTGCACTGCTCATGTGCGCTCACTGACCATGTAGCAGCCCCTGGTCGGCACAGCGCAATTGTACCGAGATCCCCAACAGCGACTATGGCAGCGATGAGGCGTGTGGAGCACACAACTAGCGAGACTACAGAAATGTCGTTGACATCATCAGAGAAGAAGTTGTCCCACAATGTGCCTGGCCTGCTATTGTTTTGGACCATATAGTCTTCAGCGAAATCCACAGGCTCTTGGTAGCAGCTGTACGAATACAGGCTGGGAAGCGGTATGGTGGCTTTGGTAAAGGGGTTCATCAGGAAGTAGTTTTGCCACTGCGCGACAGGAGCAGCCACTCGCCACATGAGTTGTGGCAGCTCACGCCGTCCTGGAGCTGAAAGGTCTCACCACGAGGGAAGCTAGTGGCGCTGCCGCTAGGAAGCACGAGCCACGGCACCGGCGACGGAAGAGGCAGGTGGCACTGCCGCGCCGCGGAGCACCACGCACGGCAGACAGCAGGGAAGAAGGCTCGGTTGGCGCGCGTGGGGAGGCAGAGGAACACCAGGCCAAGGAGCTCTGGTGGAAGGCACGACCACGGTGCTGAGACTTGGACTCTTGACATCCTGAAGATAGGAGAAGAGACATGATCAGAAGGTGAAGAAAACAATGAGGCAGGGGTATCGGCATAGAAACAAACACCTGGTGGGCATTGAAGGAGAGCAGGTCAATGTTTATAAAAAATATATATATAATCCATAACCTTTGATTAATTGCTATCAGGGGCACTTGGTGCTTCTTCTTCTTCACAAATCTGAAACCCACAAGCATGACAGAAACGGGTACAGAAAACATCAGAGCCATTACGACCTCGCGGCCTCGCATGGCGACGGACGAGTAAGCGAAGGCACGGACGGTGGGACGGAGTTGAAGCGAAGGAGAGGAAAGAAGAGGGTAGACAGGGCACAGGGAAGATACCTGCTTGGACGCGTCGTCGGCCGGCCCCCGCCGTCGCCGGTGCTGTGGAGCGCCGTGGACTATGCTGACGGCGATTCGGAGCGGCGGAGCCTACGCTCAGACCTGGATGAAATGGATACCAATAGTGCTGGGTGTGTGGGCCATAACGAAGTTATGATGCCCATGATTGCCTGTCATTTTTTTTTGGACTTATCACGTTTTGTGGTTTTTCCAACATGATTAACCGAATCGAAGAAAAATGGCAAACAAAAATATATCTTCCATCAATAGGTACAGTTACATCACATAGTTTTATTGATCTTATTATGAAACCATTATTGGTTTTGTAATGGATGAAGTCTAGTTTTGACATAAACTTATCATTGAAATAAACGTTTTGAATTTTTAGCAAACATCTTATAATAACATTTTAATGGCATCTATCAAAAATCTGATAAAAATTATATGCCACGCAGGTGCCTTAATGCGATTTTAGATAAGTCTGTGTGAAGAGTTGACAAGGTAATGCTCATCAACAGAGTGAAGCATGGCGAGCAGTTGAAATGAAACAAAAGGCAAACGAAGCTAGCATAAGATGTGATGCCTTTGCTCCCTGGGAGTTGCTTAGCTCGGTCATGTCTTTTTCGAAATTTAAGGATTATTTAAGCTGTTCGGCAGAACTTATAAGTTAACTGATAATTTAAAATACTGTATAAATGGATGATTTTCTGTGATAAAAAATATTATTGGCTTATAAGCTGAAACGACTTTTTAGTTCAAGCAAACGAGGTAATTTTCTTTTATAGATTCAAATTAATCAGAATTTTCTCGTTACCATGAATTGTCCAACTCATAAGAAGTCTATGTACCAATTTCGCTACTATGAATTGTTCCAAGAACAAACAGCCTTACCTGCATCAAAATCTCACTTCAGTAACAGAAGATCACCTCCTAATACTGTCATGCGTTGCCCATTTGCCATGCGTGCTACTGCATTTGGCACTAGCAGAGAGAGACGCAGTAACCCAACTAGAGTAGATACATCGCTTCTTCGCCTGAATAAAACTACTTGAATCAGCAGTTTTAGCAACATTTGATAAACCAGCTGCGGAAATTATTGCACACCTTCGATTGTAATGGCCAAATACATATCACATATACAAATAATACATTACCACTTGTGATTTTTGACCTACAGATCACCAGATAGGTGTGTGTAACTCAGACTAAATTTCCGTCCAGCAGTTCAGCACAGACACTAACCCAAAAGGGAAACAGGGAGGCAATGGCAATGCTAACTTCGTACATAATCAAAGACCATGCAACAAGTCTGAAGCACACAAATCAAATCAGGGATCAGAAACGAGACAAACCCCGAACCAAAAGCACTATATTAGAAACCATGATTCAAACAGTAACCCATACCCAAAGGCAAGTAGACAACATTTCTAATTAGAACAGGTGTTTGAAGCAATACCAAGCACATAAAAACAGTGACAGTATCATGCGACAGGCTGGTCATTTTTTAAATGAAGGTAATATCCAGTAGCATCCAAATCAACACATGCAAAAGACATCGGAGCCATTTGTGCATGTTTAGAAACAAATGGCCACATGAAGATTTCTTTAACCCTTTTCTAGTAGCTCTGCTCAGTGTAGAGTAGTAGAAGGGTCAGCAGAACAAGTCCCTCTACATAGGCATCAGAGGCTCCACCTCCTCAGTCCTCACATTCCACCTCCCCTGCTGTTTGCAGCTCGATCTCACCTGCATTAGGAAAAACCATCACAGAAGCACAAGCTGTGGGTCAAACGAGAAACGACCTGGTGGCTTTTCATGAATGAAACTTATGTGAATCCATATGATCTAAGCCACCTTTAACAAAGTTCTTTAGTGTTATGTTCCGAGTTCTAATTTGTTAGGATTGTATCTGTGATCTACCCTATGCAACTTGAAGGAGATGTCTCGAAGAAGAATGCATTTCACTAGAATATCCTGTCACATTCATCTAGAAAACAAAAGAATACTTCGTTGTTCACATGAGTATTGTGCTTCCATGTAAAAAAAAACTTTGGATATGAGTATTGTCAATTGTGCTTGTGTTTTATTGCACATCTATGCCAGCTCATTGGATTCCCAATATAAGGACATTTTTACCCTTTTGTAACTGTATGATGACATAAACTTTCTTTCCTTCTTAATTGAGCGGCAGAGCTCCTGCCTTTACTTTCAAAAAACAAAAAAAAAACCGTATGATGACATCATTTTTGCACTCTACACGATTTATAACTCAAGTTATCTAGTGAACATTGAAACATGTGGCCATGTGGGTACAGAAGTATACATCTATTGGCAGTCAAGGAGAAATAATTTGATTTTACTGGGAGAACATTGAAGTATATTTTTTTTACCTATTTCTAAAACCCGCAGAAAAAGAAGTGTGATCACACTTACCCTGTGAGAATATCCAGATTGAGGGAACTTTTCCACTCTTCCGTGATACCATAGGCAAGGGTGAATAGATCTTCTCATCTTTCATGTCATACAATTCACAAGTTGTAGCTGTTCTCTTCCAATACCTAGTGAAATCATCCAGGAAAAAGATACAGTCCCGTGAAAGGTCGTAGGGAGACACATGGACAGCTCTGGAGCACCCTCGCCCAATGAACAATGCTTGGTCATTCCCCAAAGTCTTCATCTCAGTCCACAAGCGCTGCTCAAGATTAGCCTCCAACACTACAAACCCACTACCTTCAGCCACCAAAATGATAGAGAAATTTCCAGATTCATACTCTATTTTATAGGAAAGTTTTTTGCAGACCATTAGTAGTGTGCCATGGAACTCAAGGAGATAAGACACCCACATAAACTCTTCTTGGCGTGGAAATGACATTCCCTCAATGAGGTACTTAATCCGAGACACCCTTGGCTCACTGTCATACTCATCCACAATGTCTATAGCAATAAGATCCCCAGGTTGAGGCCCAGTGCTGCGATCAAGAGCATAGATCTTCCCTTGCAAGAAGACCATATCTGAGAACAAGGTGCACACCTCATGCACTCTCACTGACCATGCAGCAGCCCCTGGTCGGCACAGAGCAATTGTACTGAAAGACCTAAAAGCAACTATGGCAGCAATGAGTTGCGTGGAGCAAACAACCAGGGAGGTCACTGATATGTCATCTTTGTCTTTGTTGTCCAACCAGGTGCCCCGTACATTAGGAACTATATAATCTCCGTTGCCTTCCGCAGGCTTTTGGTAGTAGCTACGTGAAGATAGGCAAGGAAGGGGCATGGTGGCCTTGGTGAAGTGGTTCATCAGTAAGCAGCTGCCGTCATTGCGCGACAGGAGAAGCCACTCGCCACAAGAGTTGTGGCAGCGCATGCCGTCCGGCAGCTGGAAGGTCTCGCCGTGAGGGAAGCTGGTTGCGCTGCCATCAGTATGCAGAATCCACGGCACCGGCGACGGCGGGGGCAGGCGACAGTGTCGCGCCGCGGAGCACCACGTGCGGCAAACGGCATGAAAGAAGGCCCGATCGGCACGCGTGGGGAGGCGGAGGAACACCAGGCCGAGGAGCTCCGAAGGGAGGTCCGACCATGGCGGTGCCGGCGAGCCTTGCACTTCCTCCATCCTGCAAATAGGAGAAAAGTGAGATTAGATGGGGCAGAAAACAAGGAGAGAGGCACGTTAGCATAAAAACAAACACCTGGTGGACATGGAATGACAGCGTGTCAATGTTTATCCAAAACTCCTATTACAATAATAATAATGATAATGATTCATCACATTTGATTCTTATCAAGTACACAGGATGCTTCTTCTTCACGAATCAATCGACAAAGGGATCAAGAACAGGCGGAAGGGACAAAGGTACGGGAACATCAGATCCGTTGCGAAATCGCGCATCGACTGGCGAGGAAGCGAAGGCAGAGAGATGAAGGAGAAGAGAGGATGGGAGGGAGGGAGGGAAGATACACAAAGAATACCTTGGACGCGTCGTCGGCCGCCGCCTGCCGCCTGCCGCCCGCCGGTGGCCGCTGCTGTGTACCGCCGCAGGAGTGTGTGGATGAAGGCGATGGGGATTCGGGCTCTTGGAGCAAATCGTGAACTGATGAAATGGACCTATTGGGCTGGGCTGGGCTGGGCTGGGCCAGAATTGAGCACGGAGCCTACAGAACTGATGAAGCTTTGTTTTTGTGAATTTTTGTGTTTCACCTTTTTACAAACAAAAATAATGGTTGCTCAAAAAGTAATTATTATTATCCGCTTCAAAATTTATCAAAATATACCGCTCCCATCAAATGAGATGGAAAGATCATGATACAACCCGTCATATTAGATTATCAGTAAAACTTAAAACGCGAGCACCGTCGATACATGCAAATGGCCTAAAAGTTTTTGAGAAACTTCAGCTGTATAAATCATCATCCATTCATCCTACAAAGATCATGCTGCAATCTCCCAGAAACTGACTGAGACAAATACAGAACCAGAAGCATTATATTATATATATACACCACGGTTCAAGCAGAGTCGCTCATACCCAACGTAGACGACACTTCGAATTAGACGACATTATACCAGAACCAGAAGCATGATATTGTGTTTGAACTTTGAAGCAACACAACGAACATAAAAACAAGCACCGTATCAGGCAACAGTGCAGTCATTATTTTTAATGCAGGTCATAGCTAGTGACATCCAAATCAAATCCAACACACGCGCATGACACGGATCCATTTGTGAATGTGTGGGCACGTGAAGGTTTTTATCGACCTTTTTAAGTAGCTCTGCTCAGTCTAAGTGTAGAGTGGTAGCGGCATCAGCAGAACAAGCCCAACATACAAGCATCAGAGGTTCCACTCCCTCAGGTTTCAATTTCCTGCGAATCCTCCCCTCCTGTTTGCAGCTTCATCTGTGTCACCTGCATTGGAAAAACCATCCATCACAGAAGCACAAGGCTCAAACGACCAAGTGGCTATTCATGAATGAAACCTATGTGAATCAATAGGATCTAAGGCACCTCTAACAAAGTCATTTAACATTATTTTCAGAGTCATAATTTGTCACGATTGCATCTGTGATCCATCCTCCTGCAACTTAAAAGAGATGTCTCGAAGAAGAAAAGAAACATATTTTCACTAGCATATATCACATTTATCTAGAAAACAAAAGAGTACTTTATTTTCACATGATTACCGAAACCACAGAATACAAGTCCCATATAAGAATCCCTCCAGAGATATTGCACATGTAACAAAAGCTTTGTATATGAGTATCGCGCCTGTGTTTTATTGCATATCTATGTCAGCTCATTGGATTCCAATATAAGGATATGTTTTACCCTGTTCAAAACTGTACGATGGCATAGTTTTGGCACTCTACTTGATTTATAACTCAAAGTTATATAGTGAAAATTGAAATTTGTGGCTAAGCAAGTACAGCTATTATTTTTCCAAGAAAAAGGTACAGCTATTGGCAATCGAGGAGAAATAATTTGATTTTGCTTGGAGAACATTGAAGCAATTTTTTATCTACTTCCAAAGCCCTGTGCAAGCACACTTACCCTGTGAGAATATCCATGTTGCAGGGACTCTTTCACTCTTCCATGATACCATAGGAAAGGGTGAATAGATCTCCTCATCTTTCATGTCATATACTCGACAAGATATAGTAGTTTTCTCTATAAGCATGTTGATACAATCATCAAGGAAGAAGATACAGTTCTGTGAAAGATCATAGGGAGACACTTGGACGGCTCTGGAGCTCCCTTGCCCAAGGAACAACGCTTGGTTCTTCCCCAAAGTCCTCACCTCAGCCCACAAGTGCTCCTCAATGTCGGCCTCGAACACTTCAAACTTGCTGCTACGGACCAAATCAGACCAATCTCGGCTTTTGTGGGAAAATCTTCTGCGGATCATTAACAGTGTGCCATCGGATTCAACTAGGTAGTGGGTGCGGAAGGAATATTCAAGACATGATGGCAAGGAGGCTCCCTCAATGACGAGCTCAATCCGAGACACCCTTGGCTCATCGCTGTCATGCTCATCCACAATGTCAATGGCAATAAGATCGCCTTTCGAGCAAGTGTTGCGGAGAGCATAGAGCTTTCCTTGGAAGAATACCATGCGTAAGAGCCACCTACACTCATCCTGAGAGCTCACTGACCATGCCACAGCCCCTGGTCGACACAATGCAATTGCACCATGGGCCCCAGCCGCTACTATGACAGCAATGAGGCGCATGGAGCATACAACAAGGGAGCGTACAGATATGTTACCGTTGTCCTTGGTGTCAAACCAGCTGTTACCCTGCATCCGATAATAGTGTGGGATAAAATCTTCGGGGACTTCCACAGGCTCCTCGTAGTATCTGTACGAAGACAGGCTAGGAAGGGGCATGGTGGCCTTGGTGAAGTGGTTCATCAAGAGGCAGCTGCCATCATTGCGTGACAGGAGCAACCACTCTCCAGAAGAGATGAGGTAGCGCATGCTGTCCGGCAACTGGAAAGTCTTATGGCGATGGAAGCTCGTGGCACTGCCATCAGGAAGCAGAAGCCATGGTACTGGCGACGGTGGGGGCAGATGGCACTGGCGCACTGCGGAGCACCACATGTGGCAAACGGCAGGAAATGAGGCTCGGTCAGCACGCGAGGGGAGGCGGAGGAACACCATGCCGAGGAGCTCCGGCGGGAGGTCCGACCATGGCGGTGAGCCTTTGACTCGCACCATCCTGCAATGCAAACGGGGGAGGAAGGCATGATCAAACAGAGTAGAAGACAGAGAGATATGATACACTGCCTTCTCTTTTAGCGTGTCCTGGATAAACAAATATATATTATATATATATGGCTATCCTTGTCTGAAATCCTTCAATCTTGCACTGTGAAAGGGTTTGTATCAGCATCTGGTTCTGGCTTTGCAAAGAAATATAGTCTTGATTACATTTAAGTCAATGGAAAAACAGAGAGAGGGCAGATGCACTGGGATGTAGTAGGTGTGGCGATCCGTGCCATGGTGGTACTGCTCATGAACTATGACTGACTGACTGCTATGCCCCTCACCATCTGCAGTTTGATCTGTGCTCTGGCGGCACGACCAGAGAGGGTATTGACGAATGGTACCGAACTAAAGGCAAACATGATCTGAAGGAGGAGATGCAGATCAACCTGTGACGTGCAACTGCAATCTATGGCTGGTGGACATGCACAAAGCCTATCAATATCTATCAGGCATAGGTTCAGTTTTATTACTTCTTCTGAGCAGTGCAGTGTTGCTCCTTACAGATACAGGTTGGCGAAGCCAGCCTCTTTGTTTTTTTTTAAAAAAAAAGAAAGTGAAGCCAACTTCTGTTGGCAAAGAGATTTGGGTATGTCCATTTGCTCGTGAATTCTGTACAAGAAAAAGGAAAACAAGAGAGATGCATGCGAATCGGCATACAAACGAACAACCGGTGGGCACGGAATGCAAGCGTGTCGTAATTTCGCATCTCATCTGAACCCTATAACAGAATACAGATGGATCACCTTTGGTGCTTATCGGTCTCTCTCTCATGGGCGCATTTTCTTCACAGAACGCATGCGCACAGTCACTGACATGATCGGCAAACGAATCAAGGCAGGTGAAGTGAAGGCGAGTGCCGTGTGCGTGATAGCTCGTGCGGAAGGGACATGACCCGAGTCCGCGACCAGTAGAAACAGCAGAGGCATTTGCTACGGCGACAACCTAGGACAGGGAGATGGAGGACACGAGGCAAATACCTTGGATTCGGGACTCGTCGGCGTCGGCGGCCGCCGCCCGTCGGAGCTGACCTGCTGCCGTGCTGCGGACTGATGAAACACGCATGTAAACGAGCTGCGGAAGCCCAATGATAATAAATAGGCTGCAGGCCCAACAAATTGCCATTCAGAACCTATCTGCTGAAATAGTTAAAAAAAAAAAAAAAAAAAAAAAAAACTGCTGAAATTGTGCACGGTCGGTTACATGCATTGCCGAGAGATGGTCAGATAGACTGAATTTGGCTTCTTCCTATAGTATTGCAGAAACTTAGACAATACTTTGAACAAGATAATCCTATATATAAATATATTATAGAAATGGATGAAGCAAGCTCTCCCAGAGTTTAAAACAAGCATCACAGAAGCCATCAGGATGCAGAAACAGAAGGGCGGCAGTGGGCATAACAAGCATTGCCTGACAAATCACTTGGCTAATCATTAACAGAGGTCGGTCCTCATCAACTTCAGAAAGAAACACCCAGTGGGAAGAGCACCATTACAGCATCTGCTTTACACAGCCAGCACAAATAGGGCACTTGGGGAATACAGACTAGCATAACAAGCAACAGGTCCTACTAGTAGTGATACTGTGTCCAAGCACAACTGAGCGAGGTGAATGTGATGAGCTGATGATAGGCCTTTTTGTGTAGGAAGAACACATCAGTCTATCAAGAATCTTCTTAACCCTATTTATTAGTTCTTCTATGCTCAGCACGAAGTTGTGGAAGTAGCAGATGAACCAGCTGCCTTTCCAGGAAGAAGTGTCCCAAGATCATCTTTGTCAGTCTCCACAGACTCCTGCAGCTTCTCCCCAGATAATTGCAGCCCACTTGTCGTGCTCTCTGCATTATAAAAACACCAAAATGATTATAAGTTGTGGAACCAATGAGAATTTCATTTAAAAATAAAATAAAAAATATAGTTCCTTCTGAAAAATGTTGTCTTCTAATTTCATTGTTCACAAATATTTTACCAAATGGTTTTCCAGATTGAATCTAAGATCCATCATCTCCTCCAAGGTGTGAAACATGTCACTAGGAAATAAGAACACACACTTGGCTTCACACACATCCATCTTGATAAAACTACTTCCATTTCACAATGTTGTACACATAATAAAAACCTCAACCCAGAAGCCCTACTTAATAACTACCTGCACCCTGATGAACTTTAAAAAAAAAAAAAGAGAGAGCAAATGTAAGAGATGTTTCACCAACGTTTTGCTTTTATGTTTTTGTGCGCAATTCCTGTGTTTGATGGCAGCCCCAAAATAAGCAAATGTTTAGGTCTGTTTCATCCAGCAGAGTATTTTAGTGCAAGAAAAAAAGAAGCACAAAATCAATACCTTGACAGAAAAAGCCAGGTTGCTGGGATGTCTTCACTCATCCATGATACCATAGGCAAGGTCGGATAGACCTTCCCATCTTTCATGTCATATACACCACAAGATGTAGTTGTTTTCTTCCAATATGGGCTAGTGTAATCATCCACAAAGAAAATGGAATCACGTGATAGATCATATGGAGACACACAGACAGCTCTCGAGCACCCTCGCCCCACGAATAATGCTAGGTCATCTCCCAAACTCCTCACCTCGGTCCACGACATGCGCCCAAAGTCTGCCTCAAGCACTTCAAACTTGCTGCTGCCTGCCACAAGAATGAAACTATTTCCTCCCGAACTGTACTCTGTCTCTTGGCTGCAGTTGATTTTCCTGCAGATCATCATCAGTCTGCCACGCGATTCAACAAGGTAGGAACGGTTGGATGTTATGGGGACTCCCATGAATATGCGCTCAACTCGAGACACCCTCGGCTCATCATTGTCATTCTCATCCACAATTTCAATGGCAAGAAGTTCCTGCCACCCATTGCTGACACGAATAGCGTAGAGCTTCCCCCTGAAGAAGACTATGTCTGAGAGCCACCTGCAGAGTATGTTTGTTCCCACTGACCAAGCACCATCCCCTGGTCGGCACAGTGCTAGTGTACCTGTAGGTCCACCAAAGACCTTACTAGTAACTATCACAGCAATGAAGCGTTTCGAGCACACCACCAGACTCAAAACAGATATCTTCGATATGTCATTGCTGTTAATCTGCAACGTCCAGTAGGTAGTGTAAGAACACAGTTTAGGAAGCAGCATGGTGGCCTTGGTGAAGGGGTTCATCAGGAAGCAGCTGTCATCATCCCGCGACAAGAGAAGCCACTCACCACAAGAGTTGTGATAACGAACGCCATCCGGAAGGTGGAAAGTCTCGCTTCCGCAGGGGAAGCGGGTGGCGCTGCCGTCAGGAAGTACGAGCCATGGCATTGGCGACGGCAGCTTCAGGTGGCACTGATGCACCGCGGTGCGCCATGCGCGGCAGACGGCAGTAAAGAAGACACGATCTGCACGCCTAGGGAGGCAGAGGAACACCAGGGCGAGGAGGTCTGGAGTGAGGTCGGACCATGGCGGTGATCTTTGGTTCTTCTGTGACATCCTGCGAGAATACAAGGAAACGAACCACCAGGTGGCGATCAGAACACGTAAAAAGGTGTGCCAGCATATAAACAAACACTTGGTGGGCATGGGTGGAAGCGCACCGGTGCCTAAGGGCGTCCCCAATGGCCGGCTATTTAGCTAGCTAGATGTGACGTGGCAGGAAAAAAGTAGGAGAGAGAGTAGTCACTAGCGACGAGCAAATAGCTAGTCTATTTCACGTAATTCAAGAAAATGTGAGAGGAACATGTGCGTCCACTAGTTTATAAATATATATAATAGTCTTTACTCTTGTCTCTCACCTCCACGTCAGCTAGCTACGTAGCTAGTACCATTGGAGACGCCCTAATTAACCAAACAAAGAGAAAACCAAACCTTTCCGGTTTGTCTTCGCGGATTGGATGTTCGCGAGATGACAACACCAATCAGGTAACTTTGGTGCGGTGTGATGTTGCCATGCCCGCGGGCCGCGCCCCGCGCCCCTAAGCACAAGAGACCAGGCGCACAGCGCACGCCCGGCCCGCTGCGTGCCGCGCCGCTTCAGCGCCGACGCGCCCGTCGATGGATCGCCGGAGTCCGCCGCCCCCGCCAAACCGCAAGGCGCTAGGGTTTGGCGAGAACGGAGAGAGAGAAGGAGCGCGCCGATGTGCGCTTGTGGCGCGTCGTGCAAACAGACTGACACCGTTTCAGGGTATTTATTTGATTTGAATTCCTATAGTAATCCAAATGAATTTCTAGAGTTTAATCCTTTATCCCAAAGACATACGTACTAGGAAAATTTCCCGGATCACAATCCTCTAAAATCCATGTCGTCTTGTTAGGATCCTTGTTAGAAATAAAACTAAAAAACGTGCCCATGCGTTGCAACGGAAAGTATAACATGTGTTACGGTATTACTTGGACAAACCTTGGCTTGGAACATGCAGTCAAAATTCATTGTGAAGTCGGACTCAACATTATGTCTGCAAAATTATATCATGGTTCTAATCTATCTTGAAATTGGATTCATACCATGTCTGGACACCCGTTGTTTTAACTCGTTTAGGCATAAGAGCGTCTAGAAGATTTATCCAATCATAATAGATGCAATTTTATTCCCGTGGGAGATCAGACTTTCCACCAGAAGCAGCAGCAGGTGTGTCCTATTGACTGAAGAAGAAAGTCTTCAATAAATCAACCTACTAATGCACCAAATTTTCTTTTCTACGTCTACACGCGAAAAACGTTCCCCGCTGAGGAGCCTTATTTTGATCCACCCAATCTATTGTACCCAGAAAAACAACATAATTAAAATAGATAGCCTAGATTTAATTTCAAACATTCTCTCTCCTTACTCATTCACATCGGATGGCCCAGATCAAAAGTGTCACACATCCTCCCCTCCACCCTCAACCTCCCGCGCGAGAGCCCCGGTGCCGCCGCACGCCAATCACGCGTCTGGGCCGGCCACCCAATATCCCCACGCGCGGCAGAGTGGAGGGGGGTGACTCGCGGGCGCGAGGGTCCTGTCCACCACCTGCCGCGCGCCGCCCTGGCTATCGCTGACAGGAGAATGCGGCGTCGGAGTACACCGGCGGTGGGGAACCGAAGACGGCGAACTGCTCCATCTCTGATTTGACAAGCCTGTCTGGCGTGCCCTCTGCCTTGCGGTCGCGGCCATCGGCTCCCGCTTCGCGCTCGAAACTGTCCCGTTCGGCCTTCGGCGTCGCTGTCATCGGCGGCTGCCCCGACCCGGTCCCGATCCGTCCCCAAGCCCAGCAGGCCGCTTGGACCTGGCCGCCATAGGTCCCTAGGGCGGACAGGCGGTCCCGCCGGCCTCTCATAGCGGTGCCCGCCCAGCGGCGGAGAGGTGCCCGTCATCCGGATCCACGGCATCTACGACGCGTCCACACAGGTAGCTGCAGCGACTGCTGCGCCTCCCACCGCGACGCCCGGGCCTACCATGCACGACTCCGTCATTCACGCCGCGGGTGCCACTCGTGAGGAGGCGGATGTGCCCGTCATCTGGGTCCACGGCATCTGTGATGCGAGCCGCCGCTGCTTCGGCGAGAACTGCATCCAGGAGCTCATCGACAAAGCACCTCAGGTTGGGTTGAATTGGTTACCCGGCTTCTTCTCCACTCCAACAAAGTACAAATTGATTTACCAGATGTGCTTCCTCTGAACTTGAATATATCTACGGTAAGGATTCTTTTACCGCGTCCGGACTCCCCTCCAGGTCCGGACGCGGCTCGCCCGCTCCCACGCCGCCGCTCTCCCTCTCCCTCCTGGCGACCGATGGCGACAGCGACGGCGAAGCCTCCCCCGTCCGCGCTCGCGCTCCACCGCCTCCCACGCCACCTCTCACAGCCCCGGCGCGGCGAAGCTCCTCCAAAAGCGCCCCACCGCGCCCCCCAGCGCCACGGCCGGAGGCCATGGCGGATCCCCGACGGCGGCCGGCGGCCATAGCGGAAGCGGCCTCGGCCGTTGCGGATCTGGCGGATCAGGCCCCGGCCGTCGCGGATCCGGCGAGGTAGGTCTCCTCCCCTCCTCCTCCTTCTCCTCCCGGCGAGCCTCCCCCTTTCTCCCTCAACTCGGGTGATGTATAGAATGTCCGGCCGGCCGGGAGGGAGGAAGGGAAGCCAAGCGGTGGGCTGCAGGCGGGCGGCTTAGGGTAGCTGGCGACGGGGGCCGGCGGTGGGCCAGGTCTAGGGCGGGGCGCCATGGCCGGAGCTTGGAGCTCAGCGGTGGAGATGGCGGCGGTGGGGCGGAGGGGGAGGGGAAGAAGGAGGCCGCCCCGCCCCGCGGTAGGGTCTCGCCGGAGCTCCGCGGCGGCGCGCGGCCGGCGGAGTTCGGCGAGACCCTACCGCGCCCCGCGGTGGGCGGGGGCGGGCGGGCGGCGGTGGGCGCGCGATGGAAGGCGGGGGGGGGGGGGGACGCCGGGCGTGAGGAAGGAGGAGGCTGCGTCGCGGGAGGAGGGCATCCGGATGCGGGCGCGCGTCCGGACGTCCGGGCGGTAGTAGTACTGATATATCTATTACTATTTTTCGGTTATTTTACAGAAGTGAGTTGCCGCATGCCGGTCCACCGCTGCTCCAGCGAGAACTGCGTCCAGCAGCTCATCGACAAGCACCTCAGGTTGGGTTGTATTGGTCACCTGGTTTCTCACTCCAACAAAATACAAACTGATTTACCTGATAGATGTTTGCATCTGAACTTTGAATATATCTATTATTGTTTTTTTGGTTATTTTACAAAGCACCTCCTACCGCCGCGCTGGTACGGCACAACCTGATTCGTCAAGGATTACTGTCGATGGCTGTCTTATGCCTTATGTTCCCAGCAGTATAATTTTACCAGGCATTTTAAACTATCTTGAATTTCTCCATCTGCAGCTGTTTATAGATAGCAAAACCCTTTGGAGCTTCCAAAGTCATTGCAGTGAATGTTCTTTATGAGAAATTCCAGAATGGTAGAACACTTGTAGCAACCCACACTGTAAATGAAGCAAAAGCGGATGTTGTTGAAAGGATAAAGGTATGTGTCGATTGTCAAAGTTCGTGTCTCAGGAGCACTACATAATCTATCCAGTATATGTATTCTTTCTTGTTGAATATTAGCTTTCATCTAGAAAATATTCTTGGCTGAGTTGCTGTGGTTTCAGCCTGTCTGGTTGCTGAACTGGTGGGCAGGTTGTTAAGGTATGCTAATATGATATAAGCAGTAAAGCAATACTTAAGAAAGCCACTGATGTTATCATTGATGTGTACATGCAGCTTTTGTTTAGGGAGGGGGAGGTGGCAGACTGGTAGAGTGCCAGTAATGGAACTGTATACTGGAAAGTCATCAGTTCAGTTCCTTTGCATAATCCATGGATCCTAGCAATGAGGTGCAGTTATTCACAATTTAATTTATATTGACTATTACTTACTTACAGATAGTTGGTTCCATATGAGTCCAGGATATCTTGTGGACAAGCGGCTTCAAAAATGAACTGGAAAAGTTTTTTTGTATGAACAGAAATGCAAATATTATTCAATGATCATATTTGGGAGGAAATATTTCAATGATGTTTGTATTCTATACATTGATTTGAGATGTGCACATAGTTTGTGATTAGTGGTGGTATCGAAAACAAAGATGTTCTGTATGAAATTGCTAAATTGAACTTGAGAACTTTATGACAAGAATTTTCACAATTTCTGGTTAGTTAAGTTACCGTAGCGTTAGCATGGACAATATACTAGTTAACATAATAAAAATTAAAAAGAGATAATATGCTCAAATTCTAGGTACTGAACGTAAAAATGTCTACGTGTATCGATTGACTGAGATCAAGATTTGTTTTATAAAAAAAGAACATTTGTTATTTGACAGTGACATATGTATCATACCCATAAAGTCCTATGCAAACACGTTTGTGTTTTAACTTGTATCTTACTTGCACACGTATACATGTAAAACATGAACACACATCAAATATAATAATATAATATGGACACGTAATCGGTTAATGTTGCCAGGCTAGCCGTGTTGAAGGAGGAATTTGTACGTTAGCTAAACCCAAGCTATGGACCGACATGAGGGTATGTTAAGAATAAAGAAAGCTTTTTTACTTGATTATAAGATTAGATTAGAGTAGGATTAGCTATGGACCGACATCAAATATAAGAGTTCCTATTTAGGCTAATCAAAATCGACGGGATCTATTTGAATTAGAATAGGATTTGTAACTATTGAAGCTATCTTAACTTGTATGTTTTAATAAGCAAACAATATTAACAGAGAATACTTGTCGATCATAATACCAAATAAATAATTTTCAAAATACTGAAGACGTATGACATAGTATATGCCTGTCTGCACTTTGTTGGACGTAGTACCCAACTCCACGTGTTCTCTAGCTCAGAGATCCGGACCGCTTATTTCAGTTTACAAGAAAGTTCTGCTCCTATAGAAACTCTTGTCCCACCCTTCCTGATCACTTGTTGTCGCCTGTCTCTTCCTTCTGGACTACACCCGCCGCCGCCGCAGCCACCGCCACCGCCAACGTCTCCGCCAAGTTAAATCAGCAGCTGCATCTTGGCCAGCAACTCGATGGACTGCTACATGCTCTTTGTGTAAATCTGCATCTTAGCCAGCTGACTTGCTAAACTGCTACATGCTCACTTCATGTACATGTCCATGATATGCCCCTACATCGCGCTCTACTCTGCATTCATGTCAATGTCCATGCCCCTAGCTAGCGGTGACGCGAACACAACAACCTCTGCCTTCTTGTTGCATGACGACGGCGTTTTCGCCGACCGGCGGGACCTTGGGACACGGGCACCGTGATGGCCTCGTCCACATCGTGCGGCGGCCACGGTTTTTCTGCCGCCTCGGTGGAAGGAGAGATGGCCCTGTTTGTTTTATATATATGTCCGTTCTCCTTTTCCTTCTATATATTTTTCTTTTTTCTTCATATAGATATAGATATACATGGAAAACTATAAGAGAGAAAGGAAATTTTTGTCAACACAGAACAAATTTACGTGATCGAGTCAAGCACCCATTTATCTATTAATCATGATGTCTGTACATAGAGTGCTATTAATCATGATGTCTATACATAGAGTGCAGATAAGTCCGTTCCAATCTCTTAGTGGGATGAAAAAAGAGGTGAACCAAAAAAATTGGCTGAAAGTTTTGATATAGATACATCCAAAAAGTCACAATTTAGGCACACAGGTCAGTTAACAAGGTATCTAAGTTAACATGGTTGCAAACAACGTATTGTTGTCGGCTATACAGAAGAGCACCTTTTGCTGTAGATGAGTGACCTAAAGAGGATGGTATAAGTTGCAATGCAGAAACATAGAATGGGGATGATGGAATCTATTTCAATCTCTCACCCCATAAATTTAATATAGGATTATATCTAAACTTTGAAAAGTTCTGAAATGCCAAAATCCAAGCACAAATTACAGCATCTGTCGTTATGCAACCAGCACAAATGGGTAGTTGGGCAAAAAAAGACCAGCAAAAAGTCGTGAACTGATGATAGGCCCTTTTGTGTTGGAACACATCGATCAATGAAGAACTATCTTAAACTGTATTTATTAGTTCTCCTATGTTCAGCACAAAGTTTTGGAAGCAGCGGATGAACCAGCAGTACCGCCAGGAAGAAGCGTCCCAGAATCTTCTTTGTCAGTCTCCACAGGCTCCTGCTGCAGGTGCTCCCCAGTCAACTGCAACCTATTTGTCGTGCTCTCTGCATCATAAAAAACTAGATAATTAAGTATAGTGGGTTCCATGAGAATTCCTTTTTTTTATTTCATTTAGAAAAACACAATTCCTTCTGTCCCAGTGTTGTTTCTTAATTTCGTCATTTACAAATATTTTACCAAATAGTTTTCCAGATTGAATCTTAAGATCCATCCTCTCCTCCAAGGTGTGAAACATGTCTCTAAAAAATAAGAACACACACTTGGCTTCGCATATGAAATCCCAAGAACACACCCCCTACTGAAAAAACCACTTCCATTTCACAAGTTATGTTCCTTGAACCCCTACTCAATGAATATCAGCACCCTGCTGAAGTTTAAAATAAAAAAAGAGAGCAAAAAGGATGATGTTTTGCCAGCGTTTTGCTCTCTTGTATTTGTGTGGTTCATGTGTTTGATGCCACCCCTAAAATAAGGAAATTCTAGGCCTGTTTTCATCTAAAGCAGACTATTTTAGTGCAAGAACAAAAGGCTTGAACTCAATACCTTGACAGAAAAGCCAGGTTGCTGGGACGTCTCCACTCATCCATGATACCATAGGCAAGGCTGAATAGAACTTCCTGTCTTTCATGTCATACACACCACAAGATGTAGTTGTTTTCTTCCAACCTGAGTTAGTCTAATCATCCACAAAGAAAATGGAATCGCGTGACAGATCATATGGAGACACACAGACAGCTCTCGAGCACCCTCGCCCCAAGAACAATGCTAGGTCATCTCCCAAACTCCTCACCACGGTCCACAACATACGCCCAAAGTCTGCCTCGAGCACTTCAAACTCGCTGCTGCCTGCCACAAGAATTAAACTATTTGTTCTCCAACTGCAGTTGATTTTCCTGTGGATCATCAACAGTCTGCCACGAGATTCAACAAGGTAGGAACATTGGGATGTTATGGGGACTCCAATGAATGAGCACTCAATTCGAGACACCCTCGGCTCATGGTTGTCATTCTCATACACAATCTCAATGGCAAGAAGATCCTGATGCCCACTGTCAATGTTGATGCCAATAGCGTAGAGCTTTCCCCTGAAGGAGACTATGTCTGAGAGATACCTGCAGTGTTCGTTTGTTCCCACGGACCATGCAGCATCTCCTGGTCGGCACAGTGCTAGTGTACCTATAAGTATACCAACGGAAACAATCGCAGCGACGAGGCATGTTGAGCACACCACTAGACTCAAAACAGATATCTCAGATATGTCCTTGAGATTAGTCCAAATACTCCCATAGAGCGAATGGTCACGGATGATTACCGAAGGGTCAGAGTAGGTGGTGTAAGAACACAGTTTAGGAAGCAGCATGGTGGCCTTGGTGAAGGGATTCATAAGGAAGCAGCTGTCGTCATCCCGCGACAAGAGAAGCCACTCGCCACAAGAGTTGTGGTAGCGAATGCCGTCCGGCAGGTGGAAGGTCTCGCCGCCGCAAGGGAAGCGGGTGGCGCTGCCGTCAGGAGTTACAAGCCACGGCACTGGTGACAGCGGCAAGCGGCACCGCTGCACTGCGGAGCGCCACACGCGGCAGACCGCAGTAAAGCAGGCACGGTCCGCACGCCTAGGGAGGCAGAGGAACACCAGGGCGAGGAGGTCTGGAGTGAGGTCGTGCCATGGCGGTGATCTTTGGTTCTTCTCCGACATCCTGCGAATAACAGCAAGTCAGCAATGCATGATCAGACAGCGAACAGAACAGCAAGTAAAAAAGCGTGCAGGCATATAAACAAACACCTGGTGGGCGCAGGATGGAAGCAGACCAGTATCTTGTCCACCTCACCGAGAAAATATCAAACAGAGGGATCTTCGCGAGACGAGACGACAATCCCGATCAAGAAACGACGACCTGAAATCTGGCAGATGGATAAAACATTGTGGCATAAGGTCACGAAAGCTTTACATTATTTGCTAGGGTTAGAGTGTGTAGAATGTGGAGGGGAGCAATACGAGGTACTCACTACTCAGATAGAAGGATCAAGAAACATCGTTGCGATAATGCTGGACATGTCAAATGGATGGAGTGAAAACCAGGGAGGATTATATTTGCTTCCTTCTGTGAATGCGGGGATCCGCGGTTCGGGAAAGGGTGATACTGAATACTGTGTGCACTCATCTGGTTGGCTGTTTTTTTTCTTCCTTTTTTTTTTACTATTTGATTTGATATTTTGATCTGATTCCATTTTGGCCTGCTATTGATTCTCTTTCAGTATTTCAGTAAATTTCCGTTCTTTTAGCACTTCTTCTTTTTGAAACAACATGTCCTGTTTTTTTTTTACTTCCTTTCTTTTCTTTTCTTTTTGACAAAAAACACATCACTTTGTGTTTCCCTTGACAAACCAAGCACACATCACACATACAAATACAATTGTAAGCACACTTGAGTACTTGACCACTATAATAATAATAAGAAATGAAAAAACAAAGGTAACATTGAAATTAAAACCACCCACACCCTTGTTCTAATTACAGTGATATAAAATATAAATTACACACACGATTCATATGAAATCACAAAAAAAAGAACTTAGCCAATGGAGAACCTTCTCCTCTTGAGCTTGACCACATGCATGGCACTCCTACTGTCCCGTCCGTCGGCGATGCTGGCCGTGTCCTTGGCCCACCCGCCCTTGAACGGGTTCAGCTGGCTCAACGTTCGGGACACCGACCCCAAGAAGCTCGCCTTCTTCCCCGCGGCCGCCGCCGGCACCAGCGATGACGACGACGACGACGATCTCGACCCGCTCCCCTTGTTGTGCTGCTGCATCCCCGACACGTAGGCCCGCATCCTTGCCAGCTCCGACCTCAGCGCCTCGTTCTCCCTAGCCAGCGCCGCGTCCGCCCGCGACTGCGCGCGGGCCTTCCCGGTGGCCGACTGCGTCTCCCACCCTCCTCCCTCCGCACCCGAGCCGCCGCCGTCGTCCGCGCTGCTGAGCTTCAGCTGGTCGTAGTAGAGCGCGCTGAGCACGGCCTGCAGCGGCAGCCGCTTGTTCTGCGACGCGTGCAGGCGCGCCTGGTACGAGAGCCTGAGCGGGTCCATGACACTGCACACCTTCTCCCGCTCGATCTCGTCCAGCCCCGGGTGCGTCTTGAGGTAGACGTCCACGGCGGCCGGCCACGCCCACGAACTTGGAGATGAGCAGCGACGACTCCGCCGCCAGCTCCGCCGCCACCACCTCCGGTCCGGCCCGGCGGCACCGCAGCGCGGTGACCACCCTCCGGAACGACGCCGGCGACAGCGCGGCGAGCTCGGCTGCCCACCACCCGGGCGGGGATCGCGTCGTCGGGAACAGCGCCTCGTTGCAGACTCCCAGCGCGACGGCGCCGGGCAGCGACCGGAGCGCGGCCTGCGCGAGGAAGTCCTAGACGCGGCGGGCCAGGTCGGGCGCGTCGAGGAACGCCGCGGCGCCGCGTCGTTCGCCGTGATCTCGAGGCTGCCGCCGTAGCAGTAGCGCGCCGCCTTAGCGAAGGCGTCGGCGCCGCCAGCCAGCGCCGAGAGGTCCAGCTCAACGGCGCCGGCCCCCCGGGCCCTGCTGCTGGCTCGCCGTCGCCGCCGCCGCAACGGCCCGGCGGATGTAGCCGCACTTGGGCACCATCACCGCCTGCTCGTTGATGAGAAAGGGAATCAGTCAGCACCGCTGTGAGTGATCAATCGTCTTGCAGTGCGTGCTGACGACCGATCGTTTCATCTACTTCTCGATTTTTAAAAAAAAAAACAAAAAGATTTGAGCTTTGAACAGGGGAAGGGGAAACGATCGATCGATCAGAGTGGACGGACACCATCAGCACACCGCCGCCGCCGTACCTTTTGGAGAGGGAAGACGGAGTCGGCGATCCGGACGGTGAGGTCGGCAGCGACCTCCTGGGACGACGACACCCTGCACAAGGCAACAACAAACACAGGAGCGAGCATCATCAATTCACCAGCTTGCGTGCGTGCACCCTGAGTCGAATTGAAGCACGAACAGAGGCTTGAGCGATCAGCGTACGTAAGACTGGGTAATCCTGTCCATGGAGGAAGCAGCAGCCATGATAGCTAGCTAGCTATGCAGGGTTTCACTGCACACAAGAATCAATCAGAGCCAGAGCTGAGTAGTGCAATCAGTGTGCAAGCTCCGATCGAGCTGAGCACGCAGGGCACACAGAGTCTTCACCTCCTCTCGCTCTCATATATAGAGGTCCCACTCCAGTCCTCGAAGCAAGCTAGCTATAACTAGTAATGGATTTCAGGATTTGGGAGGAAGATCTGATTGGATACGGCGATTTTTGCATGGCTGGTGTTTTTCTGGGGGTCGACGACGACGCACGTGCAGAGGCAGAGCCGCCGCCGCGCAGCAACTAAAAATCCACGGTCCACCCCTGGCAAGTTGGTTGCGTGCGTCCAGGTCCAGCTCAGCTAGTCGATCAGCTGACACAGTAGTTTCTATTCGTTTCTCGATGCTTGCCGTGACCCGGCCCAGCATCAAGCCATAAAGTATAGTACAGACAATACTTAGGGCCTGTTTGGTGCTCAGCTTCTTCGTTACTGTATGGGCAAAAGCTGTCTTGATGAACCCTTTGACAAAATAGCTTTTTATGATAGACAAAAACAATAAGATAACCATAATTCTTATCATCATCTATTTTTCCCCATCTCCTTCCCCACGGTTCTTTCTCCGTGAACCTATTCTTTCTCGTCTCTTTCTTCCCGACGCTCTTGCGCCTGCACTGCACCGCACCCGATGACCGTCTGTCACGAGCCTCGACATCCGTGCCCTAGCGACCTCCGCGCGCACGTCCCGGCCATGCCACGCCTCCGATGGCCCACGCGCTCAGTAGGGGAGAGTGGAGTTCGGTAGGACTTATAAGCCGGTTGATAAGCCGAAATAGCTGATTTGGTATGAGAAAAAACACTGAATGACTTATATTGATTGCTTTAGTTCAGCAGTGTGGGGGTATGAACCCCTATACCCTCACGGCTGGCTTTGGGTCTGCTCAGACGGGGCAGCCCAGCCCAAAAGACCAAAACCGATCGGCCTCCTTGGTCTGGTCGGACTCCCAGGCGGACAATCAAGAGTTGCTTGTCATGCAAGGCAACTAGTCGGTTAGGAAACCAATTGTATCCTAGTTTGATACGATCTGTTGTAACCGACCATATCGGGATCTCAGGATCTGTAACCCTGCCCCCGGACTATACAAGGCGGGCAGGGACCCCCCTCAAACGCATCTTTCAATCAATAACAGAAGAGTAGGACGTAGGGTATTACGCACCTAACGGCCCGAACCTGGGTAAACCGTGTGTGCTGTTCTTCTCGTTACGTCTTGTTCGTGAATCTAAGCGTGCCTCCACCAATAAATCACTACCGTTGGTATACCCGTAGTAGACTGCCGCCGATATTTCGTCGACAGTGGCGCGCCAGGTAGGGGCTGCGCGTGCAGATTTCGAGACGAGCAAGATGGTGCCCTTCGCCGCTTCCATGGAGTTCGAGGCGGGTCTAACCTTCACCATCGGTTCCTTCACCTTGACTACCAACATCGGGACCTCCACCGGAGCCATAGAGGGAGCGCGATCGGCTTCGGCGCCGACATCTCAAGCTGCACCATCGGCTCGCCGGGCTTCGCGATCAGTCCCGAGGACGGCGACTCAACCGCAACACCGCCACCAAAGGAGGCAGGCCGACAACTCCGACCTGATCCGATCTATCCATCGGGTTGGAAGAGGCCTGGTTGAAGTACTCGATCGGTTAGATTCGACCCTGTTGGCATTTCTTAGCGCATCACCAAGTTTGGATCCCTGGTGACAACGCCAGAAATGCAGTTGACATTCCTTAACATTACTACTGAGAATAGAGGTAAGTCTATCCCCGGTAATAAGTAAGAAATGCTTGGGGTGGTGTACCTCAGTTACCATATCACTAGATCAGCCATGGTACTGAGATACACCTCACCAGTTATTCCCTTTACCGCTACTAGTGATATACCTCAGATGATAGTTTCATAATAGCATGGCACGGGCACCGTGGCATACCAAACTATTCTTACCTCTATCAAGAGAGTTACATCCCCAATAACGCTAGGACTATAGCCTTAACTGCTAGTACCTCGGAGATGCTATACGGCGCACTTTCAGCATTCCTTGATACTAGGGCTAAAACTATATTCCTAACTACAGTAAAGAGGTAACGATGATCCGGTAAACCTTTACAGTTTTGGATGTTACTCCGCAAGCGCACGGAATTACCGTTGTAGCATTTCAACCCGGAGAATTTCTAGGTGTCGTATTTATATTTTCCCAAAGGAAGGCTAGTGTAGATTTTAGTATGAAACCATAATCAAGAATACTATACTTTGTATGAAAAGTAGACCAATGTTCATAACAGGGGTAAACAATACAGTTTTTATGATAGTGGACATACACGTACTAGTAGATGCCTCTCAAGTGGGGAAAGATGAATGAAGCATAAAGAATAAAAGAATAAAGAATAAAAGAATATCCTACAGGAGCAATGGGTCCTAATACAGCTAATATCTAGATAGTGGATAGTCATACAAATACATAAATCAGGGATAGAGCTGTGTTTGCGATGGATCAGAAGACCACCGGCCGCTGGTCTGCCAGCGAGATGGGTGGTAATTTAGACTCCTACACTATAGCCGAACGTGGGGGGGATTACGAAGGGACGCAGGCAGTGTCACCACCACCGCCTACCCCCTTATCCGTGGACTATGAAGTGCAATCACCGGCTACCCTATACCCGAGCACCACGCTCGCATATAAAATAGCTACCCAAGCCCCCCCGGGTCTCTCACCCTACGGATGAACAAGTAAAGAACTTAGATGTTGTGCAATGAACCACCAACCCGCACACAACTCTATTCTTCATCTAAATGTATGAACGACTAAGAACGGAGCTCTATATGCTACGAACATGATATGAACACTATGAACTAGCAAATATATCATGAACAAGGCATATGAACTAGAAGTCCTATGTTCTATGATCTAGCTACACAAACTAGTACCTAGTTCATCTACACAAACAAGTACCTAGTTCATCTAACAAGATCATAGTACTAGAACCATACTCTAATTCTAGAATATAGCTATATTGATAAAAAGAGAAGAAGAGCATAATGGAAAGAATAATATTCATACCAAAAGTAGCCAAGATGTCTCCTCCTCTTACAAGTTGAGCTTTGCTCCTCTACTACTACTAAGGATAAAGAGAAAAGTGGAGAGGTACACTTGAGAGTACAAGTGAGAGGTGTAGTGTGGTGTCTTTCAAATGAGGGAGTGCCCCCTCTCTTTTATACTAGCTTGAGGTCGGTTCCAGGACTGAGTGAGTAAATGCCTGGCCAAACCGCCTCTACAACCGACCAAGGGAACCGCCAGAAGAAGATGGGCCAGGCCGGCCTCCTTGGGGGTGCGCCCGCACCCTGGTGCAGCCGCACCAGGGGTGGGCCCCCTCGGCCCCAGCTTCGGCCCATGGCCCTCTTGCTGCTCCTGGATCTCTCGTCCGTGGGTTGTTGGCCCAGTTGACATCTTGGACTTTGGTCTTTGCTTATTTTGTTGAAATACGCCTTGCCGAAAGGCGCATTCTCGTGACCTTTTCTTCCTTTTCTTGTATGTTTCCTGTAAATCAATAATTTTCCAATACAAGTGGAAATAGGTCAATAGTAAAGGTATATGTGAATATATCTATGATAATCTTCCTTTTTGGATAATAGTTGGCGGTTAAGATATGTCGGTAATCACCACCAACAGACCCAGGGTCAACCTGACGTCGATGGCTTCACCCTCGTCCACCGGCGCCGGCGCAGGACTCAGACCCGCGCCGATCCACTCCGCCGCCCAGAATCAGATCTGGCCGCAGGCCGACCTCGACGCGGCCCTCAAGTCCGCGTCGACCAGCTTCGCCGCCCAGATCCAAATCTGGCTGCAGGCCGACCTCGGCGCTGTCCTTAAGTCCGCGTCGACCAGCTTCGCCGCCCAGATTCAAATCTAGCCGTGGCTCGACCTCGGCGCAGTCCTCAAGTCCGCGTCGACCAGCTTCGCCGCCCAGATCCAAATCTAGTCGCGGCTCGACCTCGGCGTGGTCCTCAAGTCCGCGTCGACCAGCTTCGCCACCCAGATCCAAATCTGGCGACGGTCGGACCACCACCCGGGCCTCGGGTTCATCTTCGGCCGCAACCGGCTCTGGTTGGAACGCAGGAAGGCAGGGCTCCCGATCAGTTGGGGCCCATAATCAACTCCCCTTCGGATTGGCTAACACCTCGTCAGCATACCAGCAACAGATGAGGAGTTTACTTCGAGATCGGGCTCTGACCCAGACGCCTCCAGAACAACTCGTCGAGTTCCAGCTTGACGGTACCGTCAGGCACATTGTTCATTACGTGCGGAGCGGAGAGCTTCCCAATTCTCAGACGACCATCCAAGAAGACGGGACTTGAAGCCCGATCTCTGGATTAGACGGAGCCACCGCATCCGCAGGCACCGCCTCTGCGACGGACGACGACGAGTTTCCCGAGCAGATCAAGAACCTGCTCGGTACCGACGAATTCCCGGAATTTCCGCCGGGATTCAGGGGTGCCGTCTTCTAGTCAGCAACGACGAACCACCAACTATCGTCGAATCCCAAGCAGAAGCGCAGGCAAGGGAAGCCCGTAGCGCAGATCGAGCACAGCGCCGAGCACTTGAAGCTGCGGCGGCCGCCGGCCGCACCTCGAGCCAACGACGGCGCAAGCGACCGCCGCGGCGATTACACCTGCCGCCCCCCCGAGGGCAACGTCATCGCCCGCGCCCAAGAGTCAATAGGCTCCAGCCCCGCAATCTGGCGAACGAATTTGACTTGGTCGGCGAGCGGCACGTTCACAAAACACCTAGCGGTAACATCGCCGTTGCCGTCCAACAGCTTTGAGGCATGCCTGCTACCCCCGAGCTTGAAGCGGCCCTCGACCACCTCAAGGCCGCAGAAGCACAAGTTAACCTCCTACGTGAGAATTCGACCGGTTCATCCTAGAGCTGCCGCTCTCGCAGTACACGCCGCGGCCGCAGGGACCGAGCAGAAGGGGGCGATGCTAACGATCGAGACCGGGATAGTCATCAGGACGCTCAGGTCGACCACTATCAGGGCCGGAACCATCGCCAACAAGGTGGCGGTGATCGTCAACCACCCCGCAGACCTCAAGAGGTTGAGCAACCCGTGCTAACGATCTCCACGACATCATCGATGACAGGTACCGAGCTCGTTACGGGGCGCCGGGTCCTAAATCTTTTTCTGAACGCCTTCGCCAGGTCGACTGGCCCAGAGGCTTCAAGATCGTCGACCTAAGGCATTACGACAGTAAGGCTGACCCAGAGCAGTGGGTCGTCGTCTATGAGACAACCGTTCGAGCGGCTGGCGGCGATGAACAAGTCATGGCCAACTACCTACCTGTGGTACTCGGCGAATCTGCTAACCACTAGCTGCTACGCCAGCGAGACGGCTCCATCCATAGCTGGCCGCAGCTCTGGCAGATGTTCGTCGAGAACTATAAGCCTACTTGTGAGCAGCCCAACACCAAGTATGAGCTCGTTCAGATCCATGACTCTCCACATGAGTCGCTACGGCATTACATTCGTCGTTTCTCTGAAGTTTGGATTACTATCCGCGACATCAGTGTCCCGGAAGCCATCAGCATCTTCATTGTAGGTCTCCGGCAACAACGCAACGCCGACCTCCGGAAAGAGCTTCTGCGGAAGCAACCTAAGATGATGGAAGAGATGTTCAACATCGCCCAGGACTGGGCACGTGTCGATGAGGCCCTTGTCCAGTACGATGATGGTGGTCATGGCGTGTACAGACGTAGCTACCGTCGTGATGATGATCGCGACAGAGATCCTGATTACGATGATCGCCGCGAGGGACCTCGAAACAACCGCCGCGGCAACCACCATGACGACCGCGCCAATGATCGCCGTGATGAGCGCGGCAGCGAGCACCGCGACGACCGAGGCGGTGATCATCGCGATGATGACCGGTCGTACAGGAGACTTGGCGGCCAGGATTATGGCAACGGTGACCACCGCAACAGGGGCAACCGCCAACGCAACTCCGTCAACAACGTCGACAAAGGCCAAAAGCGTGAGGTCGACGGTGAGTATGACAAGATCCTCAATGGCGACTGTCCCCGTCACCCTAACAAAGGGCACACCTTCGGTGAATGCAATGGCTTCGCTAGCATCTTCGCCCGAAAGCGACAGCGTACCAATAAGAAGGGCAACGCCAAGAAGCCCAATACGCGCGACAAGTCCGACGATGATGAAGACGACGGCAAGAACCCGCGTCATGCCTACAAAGACCTGGAAAAGCACGTGACGGCCACAATTTTCGGCGGCAAGGTCACCCTAGAGAATGCACGCGACAAGAAGCTGCTCAAGAGATGCATTGCCGCCCTCTCTAAAGCTGACGACCTCGTCGTCGATGTCCGGGCTCCTGCCTGGTCGGAACAGCCCATATCCTTCAGTAGATCTGACATGTGGGCTAAGCTACCCAACGCTGGCCGTTTCTCTCTGGTCCTCGACCCGGTGATCGGCAGCGTCCGTTTCGAGAAGGTACTGGTCGACGGCAGTAGTGCCTTAAACATCCTCTTCTACCAAGCTTTCCTGGAGCTCGGCTTGAAGAAGGATCAACTCGAGCCATACGACTCACCGTTCTGGGGCATCATGCCAGGCAAACCATCCATGCCTCTTGGGCAGATTTCGCTGCCCGTCCAGTTCAGCACACCGCAGCACTTCCGCACCGACTTCATCAACTTCATCGTCGCCGACTTCAACGGCATCTACCAAGCCATACTCGGCAGGGCAGGCATCACCAAATTCATGGCTATCCCACACTACGGCTACCTTGTCCTCAAGTTACCGACCGAGAAGGGTATCCTATCCCTACTGGGCAACGTCCTCATGGCTCATGCCTGCGAGACGAGTGCATACGCCGCCGTCGAGGCAGAAGAAATCAAGGCGCGCATGGAGGAAACCGCCTACAAAGCTAGGACATTGAAGCCCGCGGAGCTCGAGACACCGGTTAAGCAACGCAAGCGCTCCGAAGAAACAACCAAGGCGCACAAGAAGATCAACTTGGTCCCCGGAGACCCAGAGAAAATAGCTCTGGTCGGGGTCGACCTCGACCCAAATAGGAAGACGCGCTCATCCGTTTCCTGCAGGCCAACATAAGCGTCTTCGCGTGGAAACCTGCTGACATGCCCGGTGTCCCCAGAAAACGGATTGAGCACTTCCTTAATGTCTCCGAGACGGCCAAACCAGTTAAACAGAAGCCGCGGCGATTCGCTCGAGACAGGAATGAGGCAATTAGGGCAGAGATAACCCGGCTCTTAGCCGCCGGTTTTATTAGAGAAGTGTATCACCCGGATTGGTTCGCAAATCCGGTCCTTGTACGCAAAAAGAATATTGAATGGAGAATGTGCGTTGATTACACCGATCTCAACAAAAACTGCCGAAAAGACCCCTTCCTGCTCCCTCGCATCGACGAGGTGGTCGACTCCACCGTGGGTTGCCAGTTGCTTTCTTTCCTAGATTGCAACTCAGGCTATCACCAGATCACCCTGGTCCTAGATGACCAGGAAAGACTTCGTCCATCACCCCCCTTCGGTGCATACTGCTACATGACCATGTCGTTTGGCCTAAAAAATACCGGCGCCACTTATCAGCGTGCTATCCAGCAGTGCCTCGAAAAGGAAATCCAAGATGGCTTATGCGAAGCATACGTCGACGATGTGATGGTAAAGACTCAAGAGGCCTCGACTCTGATCGATGATCTCGATAGGATCTTCAAGGCCCTAAACGTATTTCAGTGGAAACTAAACCCGAACAAGTGTGTGTTCGGCGTTCCCTCCGGCATACTGCTCGGTAGCGTCGTCAGTCAGGACGGCATACGCGCTAACCCTGAGAAAGTTAAAATCATGCTGGACATGAAACCGCCCAAATGTGTTAAAGATATTCAGAAGCTAACAGGGTGCATGGCCGCCTTAAGTCGGTACATATCAAGACTCGGCGAAAAAGGCCTCCCCTTCTTCAAGCTGCTGAAGGCAAAGGAGAAATTTGTGTGGTCGGATGAGGCAGATGCTGCTTTTGAAGAGCTCAAAAAGTATCTATCTACCCCTCCTATCCTCATAGGTCCCAAGGGGGACGAGCACCTGCTGCTCTACATCGCTGCCACCGATCGCGTAGTCCGCACTGTCTTAGTGGTCGAACGCGATGAGCCTGGACGCGTCTATCCCGTCCAGCGGCCAATCTATTACATCAGTGAGGTACTCAACGACACTAAGCAGCGGTACCCCCACATTCAGAAGCTACTCTATGGCATTTTGATCACCAAAAGGAAGGTTCTCCATTACTTCCAGCAATACAAAATTACGGTGGTCACAGAGCACGCGCTCGGTGATATCCTTCGCAATAAGGACACCACTGGTAGGATCGTCAAATGGGCAATCGAGCTCAGCCCCTTCGAGCTAGGATTCCGCAGTCGCACAATGATCAAGTCCTAGGCATTGGTTGAGTTCCTTGTCGAATGGGCGGATATGACATTGCCCGTGTCTGATACGATCGAAGAGCAATGGAAGATGTACTTCGATGGCTCCCTAAACATAGGCGGCGCTGGTGCGGGAGTTTATTTCATAGCCCCTTTCGGTGGTCGGCTGCGGTACGTCTTGCGTATCCACTTCAAAGCTTCCATCAACGCCGCCGAATACGAGGCCGCATTGCACGGGCTCCGCATCGCAGTTGAGCTCGACATCAAGCGACTCCAAGTCTACGGCGACTCAGCCCTAGTCATCAACGAAGTCAATAAGGACTGGGATTGTACCAACGAGAAGATGGATGCCTACGTAGCTGCCATTCGCAAGCTTGAGGACAAGTTCTACGGTCTTGAGTTCATCCATGTCCCTCGGACAGAGAATCAGGCTACCGATGAACTATCCAAGTTAGGATCATCACGGGCAGAGGTACCTCACGGAGTATTTGTCCAAGACCTGATCACACCGTCAATCTGCGATGAGAAGCCGGTGGCACGACAAGAGGCCCCCGAGCAGTTGGCCCCCCGGTGGCCGACCATCAATCGTCACACGACCAAGGGACTACTACCCAGACCGTGGCCTCGATCACTAATGATACCGACCAGCCACCGGGGCCGGTGGACGGCGAGTATAGCGAAGAGATCGACCCTGATGAACCCTCAACCGATCATTCGGTCGAGCAGGCTCAGGCCCCCCAGTCAGACTGGAGGACGCCCTTCATTCAGTATCTGGTTAATGCAGAGGTCCCAAGCGACAAAACGAGGTGGAACGCCTGATTCGTCGAAGTCGCAACTACATATTAGTCGACAGTCAGTTGATGCGCAAAAATGCAAAAGCTGAAGTGCTTCAAAAATGCATTACAAAAGAAGATGGAATTGCCCTATTGCATAAAATCCACTCCGGCACCTGCGGCAACCATGCAGCATCCAGGACGCTGGTCGGAAAAGCCTTCCGGGCTGGATTCTACTGGCCCAGTGCCGTAGCTGACGCCGAGCACCTGGTCCGACATTGCAAAAAGTGCCAGTTCTTTGCCAAGCAAATTCATATCCCTGCACATGAACTCCAGACCATCCCGGTCTCATGGCCGTTCTCATGCTGGGGACTCGATATGATCGGGCCCTTCAAAACAGCACCTGGAGGTTTTAAATACGTCTATGTCTTGGTAGACAAGTTCTCGAAGTGGATCGAGTACAAGCCTCTGGTTAAGGTGACCACCCAGAAGGCTGCCGAGATGCTCGACGATGTCATACACCGCTTCGGTAATACCGAACAGCATAATCACCGACCTCGGCAGAACGTTCATAGGAAGTGCTTTCTAGGATTTCTGTGATGACTTGTCCATCCAAGTCAAATACGTGTCTGTGGTTCATCCTAGGGCTAATGGCCAGGTCAAACGCGCCAACGGCTTAATCATCGACGCCCTGTGAAAACGCTTATTTCGTGATGACGGCATGTACCCAGGGCGTTGGTTAAAAGAGTTACCCGCGGTGATCTAGGGATTGCGAACCCAGCCTTGTCGGAGTACTGGTGTCTCCCCGTATTTCATGGTGTTCGGTTCCGAGGCTGTGCTACCTGCCGAGGTCGCTCATCGCTCACCCAGGGTCGAATACTTTGACAAGGATGCTTCAGATGAAGCAAAGGAGCTCAACATCGACGCCTTGGAAGAACGGCGCCTAGACACGTGCGTTCAGAATGCAGGTTACTTGGCTAGCGTGCGTCGTTATTACAACCGCAACATCAGAGATCGGTTCTTCATGGCCGGAGATCTCGTGCTAAGGCGCAAGCAGAAGATAGAAGGCCTACATAAGCTGTCCTCTTACTAGGAGGGATGATTCATGATAAAGGCAGTCACTAGGCTTACTTCATATAGGCTCTGCACTTTGGATGGTGTCGACGTGCTGAGCTCCTGGCACATCGAGCAGCTTATAAGATTCTACCCTTGATAGACGCCCTAGAATAAGATATGTATATTCTTTTCCTTTGTACTTAGTAATCATATTCAATATATCACAGTTGATGGTTCTTCATTCATCAAGCAATTGTTTTATCCATAAAACATGCCTCTGTTTTCCAATAAGCCGTACAGTCTAACGCTCTGACAAAAACAATCAGAAAAGGCACTGTCTCTAGTTCCTCCGACCATGTGTTACGGCTCTAAGCCAACAAACACAGGAGATACTAGCAGATGCTCTCTGACGGTATTAGGGCCCTAGTGTCTCGGTACCGTGCTATTCACTAGCGGATACCTATTCATCTAGGAGCTGATTTGCTTCAAAGGATGCTATACGACTACACGCACACAAACTTCTAAAAACGCAAGTTTTCTAATAAACTGAGTTTCATACTGGTTTACGGCTTAGCCATATCGTTGTTCAACATTTGATGTTACATTGGCTATACTTTTATGATGAGAATTGTTGATTCTTTTTATATGTCTTGCCCAGTTTTTTGTTCTTTCGAAAGTCACGGCTTGTAGTCAAGAGCCACTGGTTCTTTTCTAGATATGGTATTCCGAATACCGAACACCAAGCTATGATCTGCGACAAGTGGATGCTTTCTACTAAGCTACTGACACTTTAGCTCGGCACAGGCCGAGCAAAACCAATGTTTAATTACACTACAAAGTTATTCCTTATTTACAATAAAATCAAGAAGGAGGGCGGACTGCCTATGCTGAGCTGCTTGAGGATCCTTCGTCTACCAGCTTGATGTCTTTCATTACTTTGGTGGCAGTATCCCAGGAACTGATGCGAAGACCATGGGCTTCTTCTTGGCTGGTATTGGCCGCCAACCCCTCCTCTATCCTTTTCAGGTCGATCTGCGGGTAGTGTGACTTTACCAATGCAAGAACAGAGGCTACCACAAACTGACCCGCCTCTCGAACAAAATCTTTGAACAAGGGCCATGCCCTCTTGCATTGGTCCATAACGGCTTCTGGGGCGTTCAGCGGGTCAGTCACCTCTGGCTCCTCTAGCATTAGTTCCTTCATCAGCGACCTAAGTCCAACCTCCACAGCTCCCCAGCGCTCCTTCAGCTGCTTGTTCTCCTCGGCTAGCACTTCAAGTTGTGCCATATGCTTTTTGCAGAGTTCTGCATACATGCAATAAGTCATTATATATCAACGGCAAGCACCAGCAAGATATATGAGCAAAGATGGCCGGTGCCCGACCTGTCATCTCACCATCAAGCTCCTCGATGCGCTTCTGGGCGTTTTCTTTCTCGGAGAGCAGTCGGGACAGTTCCTGCGCCCTTAGCTGGTCGCCCTGCTCTAGATCTGCACGACACAGTTAGCCCGAGATATCCTATGCAAGAGCAGTTGCGTATAGCATGTGGAGGGTGTCATACCTTTCTTCTGCCCTTCCAGGACGGTGATTTTGTATGTTAGGGCAGCATTCTCCCTCTTCAGACGTTCGTTCTCGGCCATCATGGGCTGGAACTGATTTATCATCTCCAAGCGTTGCTGGAAGATATTCTGCAAACCCTACAATATTACAACACATTAGCCCCGACTAATGTTAAGTTATACGAAGGATGCACAGGTCGGCAGCCCACCTGTATCTGTTCGCGCAGATGCTTTAGGGACCCCTCAATGTCTTCGCCGACCAGGGCATCTACTTCGGCTTCAAAAACTGCCCAGTCGCCATCCCGACCCTGGCGGGCCATGAAATTAATCTTACCAAGAATACGTTTTGGCTTTTCAGGATGCCCGAGTATTTCCCCGAGTTGCTCTTCTAGGGCATCCTGTACGCCTGAGGCACAGGCCCTGGCTGTGGCCTTGGCGGTGGTCGGCGAAGTACACTTCTCAAGTGTATGGGCCAACTCCTGATCCAGCCCTATTCTGGATTCTTCCCTCTGCTGATGGGGAGAAAGTGGTGCACTTGCGGGGGAGGGGTAGTCAGCTTCATCGCGACGGGCCTGGCCTCCTTGGCCTGCCTTCCTTTGGTCTCCTCGAGCCTTGGGGCCTTCCTCTGTTTGCCCTTCCCGGGGACTTGCACCAACCACAGGCTCTTCTGTGCTGGCTTGTCTGCAAGTCAGAAAAGAATTGCATTCAATATACAGTATTGGCTTTGTGTTTTCACTGCATCAGACATTTTTACCTGGAAGATTGCTTGAAGGAGTGACTGAAGCACCCAACTCCTCCACGACCGGAAGACCCGTCCCGACCACCACCTGCAGTTCTTGCACCACCAAACTCTGAGCGCGGTGGTGGCGGTCCTTGCGTCGGGACCTTCTGCTGATCCGTCGGGGCTTTTGGGCATCCGACCTCCGAGTCGCCTCCGGTGCTTCCGTTGTTGGTCCCCGTGGTGATCTAGAAGTCGTCTGCCCAGAGGCGTCACCCATCCCGCCGCCTTCAGTTGACGACTGTGAGGTCCTTGGTGGCGTCGTCTGCTGGGTTGAGCGTGATGGTTGACGCGGTGTGGCCGTGGTGGTGGTCGGCTGACATGCTTGACCCTCTGGTTTCTTGGTCCCAAACTTCTGGCTCAGAGGAATTGTATCCTCTAATTCAGAGCTCGAGCTCTCGATCACAGCTGCTCGGCGTCGCTGCTCTGGGGCTCCACTGATGTTTAGCTTGCCCCCGGTCAGGGGGGCGGTTGGCTTGGCCTTCTTAGGCTTTGGTTCCTTCATCGATCCTTTTTCCGGTGGCTTTTCGCTTCTTCTGCCGCTTCGGACTGGAGGAGTCTTTGTCACCTCCTCCGTCGCCACCGTCATCCGAGCCCTCCGATGGCCCGGATCGCCTTCGCTGGCCATGGATAGCATCACCAGCAGGCCATGGCTCCACCGGCACCAGAGAGACAAAAACAGCTCGATCCTGCCCATGATATTTCTGAAACATTCAACAGTCACGAACCACGCAAAACAACAGCTATTGGTCAAAAACACAGTTCCACATTCTATACATACCCGAGGTGGCGGATTTCCCAGGTGGAAGGGCCTCACTGGAGGTTTTGGGAACCTGTAGCTGGCGAAACCTTCAAACATTTTTGACATTCGGCTTGTCACTTCTTCCTGGCTTAGACTTTTCGGTCTCTCTCGGGATGGGTCATTGGGTCCCTGATACTCAAACATAAAGTTTACCCTTTCTTTCAAGGGTTGGATTCGGTTGACAACGAAAGTACTGGCCACTACAATGCCATCAAGTCTGCTGGAATCCATCAGGGATATTAGTTCATTCACTTGATCCATCTGCTCTGGGGTCGGCCTCTCCGACCACCGCTCATTGAACTGAGAGATCTGGGTTACGTCGCAGGGGACTGCTCCACCTTCCAGATTCTGGTTGATGTAGAACCACTTCCTCATCCAATTCTTGGTGTTTGAGGTGTGTCCAATCATTATCCAGATTGATTTCATGCCCTCCCTCAGTACAACATAACAACCGCCAGCCACCTGGGATCCACCAGTCCCTTCCCCTTTCTTCTTCAGATAATAGAAGTGGCGGAACAGATTGAAATGCGGTGCAATCCCCAGGTACAACTCACAATAGGCGACAAAAATCGCAATCATCAAAACAGAGTTGGGGTGAAGGTTGCAGATTGAAACCCCCTAAAAAATGCACAAATCCCGCAAGAAATTGTGGACGGGAATCCCTATCCCTCGGGGGAAATAATCCTCGAAAACAACAATTTCATCTTCACGGGGCTTAGGATAGCGTTCACCTGTCGGCGCTCGCCATACTTCTAGCTCCGGTGGCAGCAGCAGGCCTCCCTCCGCCATTGTCGTCAGCGATTCTTGAGTCATCATGGATTTCTCCCAATGGGCCTCCATCAGCTTCTTGTGTGCCGCCTTCTTCGCCGTCTTCTTCTTCGCCATTTGCTTGTTTTTGATGGGCACGGCGGAGAGGGGTGCGGTGATTAAGATTGTTGGCAAATAGAACCCTAGCTCTACCAAGTGGAGAATGAAAGGTGCAGCGGCGGAAATGGTGACGACTACGGGAATGGAAACTGAAGCGGCGGCCGACGGGCTATTTATACGATGCGGGTAACACCTTGACTTATTGACTGTGTTTTTACCCTAATTTTTAACTGGGCTTTTACTGGGCCTGGTTAAATATATGATGGCAGTCAGGTTTTTTATCGAGATACCCGGTTGACCAGCCAGTCTGGGGACTAGGCCCATAGCCGAGATGTGTGTTCTACAAGACCCGGTCGACCAGCCAGTCTGGGGACTGGGCCCACAGCCGAGCTGTGTGTTCTACAAGACCCGGTCGACCAGCCAGTCTGGGGACTGGACCCACAGTAGAGCTGTGTGTCCTACGACTCTTGTCAACCATGTAGTCTGGGGACTGGGCGTATCTTTACAGTACGAGAGTTTTCTGATCGACCATGTCGTCTGGTTGCTGTGCCAATGATCATGGTCAACTACAGATTCACAGAAGGAACGAGAAGCAATATAGTACGCCTTAGCTCTATACTCATGACACGCAACTGCCAGCGTACTTCTGTTGACAGCACCGTCCAGTCAAAGCGAGACACAGTGTGGCCGGTCATCTATCGGATGGTTTCAGGACTCCCGTTGACTATACAGGGTGGCCTTTGGCATTCCTATGAGGTTAGTGGTCAGGAGTAGATGTGATGATGATCGGTGGCGTCAGAAGGAGTCCTGCAGTGTTTTTGTCCATTTCTGTGCGCCTGACATGAAACCCTAGTTTGACGTATCCACGCGGATCTAATCTGCAGCGCAGCTCAGATGTTACCAGAATAGTTTCGCTCAAGATCATCAAACACATTTACAGGAAGCAGGGAAATTTTACGGCAAATAGATTGTAGATAGTTCATTCCCTGATTACAAACTACTAAGAGACATTCCGGCAGTATTTACACAAAAAATTTTGGCGCGGGATGCTAATAGCTGGCGGCGCGCATTCCACCGCATGGTCTTTGTCCCAGAGAAGTCCGCCATTGAGGTTGAGGAGATCCGGGTCGACAAGGAGACCATGGCGATGCTTGTGGCCAGTGCCTTAGCAGCCTGGTGAAGCCTGCGCCAGCCAGCGTAGCCCCGCGACGCCTCAGGGAGCGTCGCGGATTATGTCCTCCGCCGTCACCTCCTCCGCTATGGTGTCGGCAGCATCATCGAACTGGCTGGCCAGGGCCTCCAGATCCGCGATGCGCTCGCCTTCGGGGAGACCAGCAAAGCCCCGGAGGTCCACCCGGGCATGACACTGAGCCACTGCCCAGCTGCTCCGAGAGGGTATCTCCAGGGGCCCGGATGAAGGCTACGATAGCCTCCGCCGCCGGGCGCACAGCCTGAAGCTCGGCTTCCAGCTACGCCACCCTCTCGTCGGCCTCCTCCTGGTTGGCCCGGGCGCTCTCCGCCTCCTCTTTCGCATGCCGCAGCACCATGACGACGGCGTCAAGGCGGTCACGGAGTTCGGCCATGGCGACTGTCCTCGTCACCCCAGCAAATCCTTCGGTGCTTCCTTGGCCGGCATCACCAGTGGAGAGGAGGTGGTGCGGGATAGGCACGCTGGAAAGAACCCTGCAGCAACGCAAACAACAATGAGATCAGTCAAGATCATCTTTGGTACCAAAATAACGAGTATGATGACAGCTCACCCCGGAATGCGGCGACGACCGCGAGTCCGCTCCTCCGACGAGCCTTCTGCCGGCCGTTTCCTGCGATCCATGGCGACTAGAGTTGGAGGAGAAGACGAGAAAGGGGCAAGGAAGATTGGGCTACTTAGATTCAGATTGGGGCTTAGGCAGAGGCGGAGTGACTTCTTCTGCTTCACTGCCTTTCAATTTATAGGCAGGCGTCAACGGTGTGCTACACTGCATACAAGCTGAACCGGCGCTCCACGACACTTCACGTTCCCCATTAACCTGATCGTGCCATCATTACGGCCACGACCGAAGAGGAACCGTCGCGGTGCATGCCCCGACACGGGCCGTACTAATGACCCTATCGCTAATGATCCCGCCGCCTCGAACATGGTGATGGACCGTACAAGGTCTATTTTACCCCTCGGTTCCTACTAAGGAATCTCTGGATCGACTCTTCACATTCCAGGCCCACCAGTCAGTCTGGGACTAGACCTGCAGCCACGCTGTGAATCAAAGACCTGATCCACCAATCAGTCTGGGGATTGGACCCACGGTATGGCTGTAAGTCAAAGATTTACTCTACTAGTCAGTCTAGGGTCCGGTCTCACAGCTAAGCTGTGACTTCAAGCCCTATCCCACCAGTCATTCTGGGGGATGGGCCCATGACCATGTCGTGAAAGAAAGACCCGGTCGACCAATCAATCTGGGGACTGGGCCCAAGACCGAGCTGTAAGGCAACTATACTGGTCGACTAGTTGTTCTGGCAATTAAGTGTACAACATATTTGTGCATTAGTCGGCATAGCTTGCATCTGATCGATCAGTTCAGCAGTTATCAAGTTTTTTCTTAAAAGCTTGCCACAATATGATGCTCATCTTCTACCAACCTTGGGGGCTACGTGGGCCCACGTCACTTAGCCATGACTGGGCCTCTTCATTTTATGCGACGGGATCGACCCCTACGGTTTACAGTTTTAGCTTTTCTGAAAAGCTTAATTTTCATAACACCAATGATATCAGATATCATATGCTACTGTGGGCCCACGTCTCTAGACACGGGCAACTTTTTTCTTTTTCTGGAGCAACATGCATCTTTCGACAAAACCTGTATTTGGCAGCTTCAGTGGTCGGCTCTTCATTAGACTGATCGGCAGATCAACCATAAGCTCCACCTATTCAAGATTTCAGGCCTCACTGGTCGGCAAGCGTCAAGACAGTGTTTCCCTTAAGATCCATGGTGCTCGGGGACTAGCTGTGGGGTATGAACCCCTATACCCTCACGGCTGGCTTTGGGTCTGCTCAGACGGAGCAGCCCAGCCCAGAAGACCAAAACCGTCCGGCCTCTTTGGCCTGGTCGGACTCCCAGGCGGACAATTAAGAGTTGCTTGTCATGCAAGGCAACTAGTCGGATAGGAAACCAATTATATCCTAGTTTGATACGATCTGTTGTAACCGACCATATCGGGATCTCAGGATCTGTAACCCTGCCCCTCGGACTATATAAGGCGGGCAGGGACCCCCTCAAACGCATTTTTCAATTAATAACAGAAGAGCAGGACATAGGGTATTACGCACCTAGCGGCCCGAACCTGGGTAAACCGTGTGTGCTGTTCTTCTCGTTACGTCTTGTTCGTGAATCTAAGCGTGCCTCCACCAACAAATCACTACCGTCGGTATACCTGTGGCAGACTGCCGCCGATATTTCGTCGACAAGCAGCTGGGTCTAGAACTGGATGCCCGCCTTTTTTCATTTTATTTAAATAAATTTTCGGCCCTTTTGAATCCCCGATTAAAATCTGATACAGATCCTTATATATAATGGCTATATACTTTGTTTATCTTTTCGAAATTAATTAGTATGTACCCTACGTATGATTCCCAAACAAATGAGAACCAGACACGCATCCGTTATGCTCTAGTTCTACTGCAGGACGTACTGCTAGCCTGAAACTGTAACTGCCAGTGTCGAACAGCAAGTACCTTTTTTTTTAATCTTTGAAATGAGGCCAATCATGCGATTTCTGTTGATGAGAGCCTGCCTGCGGGCAATCTACCTTCGAGTATGCATCGGCTGTTACTTTTCTTCTTATTTTTTTGGTGCTGATAACTGCTACTTTTTTTGGGAAAAAAAAGTGTTGATATATTCATATATAGCTTCGTCTCTCTGCAGCACAATCTATGGGACTGCGTGTTATCGACACGCCATTATCATTTCATTTGTCTTTGTGACAGTGTATGGTAAATTATTGGTGACCATATGAGTTAGCTTTCATGGATGCTCATCCTCAACTTCATAAGTGTTTCATCTTTGCAACATGCTTTGTGAATCTGTTGTAATAGTAAGTACTCCATCCGTTCCAAATTATAAGGCTTTTTTATTTTCTAGATACATTCTATTCTTTTTATTATGTATCTACATATAGTGCATATATCTAAGCGCATAGCAAAAAAAAAAAAAATGCTACCCCCTCCGTTCCAATTTATAAGTCGTTAACTTTTTTGGTACATAGAATTTGCTATGTATACGTTATATTTAGATGCATAGCAAAATGGATGTACCAAAAAAATTAAAATAATTTATAATTTGGAACGGAAGGAGTACGTATTTAGAAAAGTCAAAACATCTTGGGTTTTGCTACGGTACCCTTAAATAACTTTGGACCGTAAATCTAGATGGCGATAGTCACATATTTCCGCCTCCTAAGAGGTAATAGGATAAATATATTTTTTTATTTTGAGAAATAGGAAAGTAAGCATAATTTTAAATAAAATATCTATCTGTTAGATCTAACATGCATGCAATAGTGCAAGGCATGCATTTGTATGGATGGTTCCTAGCGTGACATGTAATGTATTTTATGCCAAACGTTAGCTATACCTATACATGAGTTGTATTGTTTAATCTATAATGTGACAAAATTAGAGGTGTCCTTTAGTTATTTATTTAAATTGGATAATGAACATGTTGGTACTTAAATTATTGTTAGCGAGAACACCGTATCTATCTTGAACGTGTTGGTATTTAAATTATTTATTCCTTTTCATTCATTCCTAACATTAGTATTTTCGTAACGTTAGTATTTTGCAATTGTATATTGGTAACAAGTTCTACTGTCAGTCATGTTGATTTATTAGATTCATTCATACCACTAGATGTATTCACTCTCCCTTTGTCGTCAAATAAATCAATTTCTAGAATCTGTGTAAGTTAAACTATCTTAATAAGTTTGACTAACTTTATAGAAAATAGTAAAAACTTCTATGATATAAAATAAGCACATTATGAAAATATGTTCTATGATATATCTAATGATACTAATTTGATGTTTTAAATTTTGACGGGTTTTTTTTTTAAAATTTAGGTAAAGTTTAAAAAGCTTGACTTAAGACAATTCTAAAATATATTTATTCATTCAGGATCAGAGGGACTACGTGGTGTTGGTGTACCTCTACCTTGCCAAAGCCACTACACCCGTACAGGATTATATGCTGCCGTTGCATGCTGTGCAGGTGAACCCAAATATGGCAACAAACAGGCTTTTGACGTTGATTTAGTTTGTTGCCTTTTCTTTTTTTTCTAAATATTTCAATTAATTAATAATTATTGAATTATTGAATGCATTTTAAAAATACCTTCAATAGGATAATGGGTGTACCTTAGCAAGGCCCAAACGTCGTATATTTTAGAATAGAGAGATTATGTATCATACGACGTGTCGTGATCATCCTCTTTTATGATTGCTCCTGTAAATGTGCCGTGGTATACCGTTATAAGCTTGTCTGATATTCTTTCCATTATCTACAAAAATGTGATGCCCCAGGATCATGAGTAATGTAAGTGGATTTGTTCTCGCTGCTTTAGAGATACATTATTGGCTGTCTGCTCATTTTACAAATGGGCTACTACCACTCTGTACGAGATAGCCTGATGGGCCAATTGGACTGATTATTTGTCGTTCAACTTTCTCCTAGCGGGCTAGTGGGACACAGCCCGATGGTTGTCGGGCTTAGGTACAGGTTGCCCGTAGAAGCCTTGCGTAGCATAATGAACTGTAGGCCTATGTACAGGTCGCCGACAAAGATTACAAATGCCAGATGTTTGGGATTGTTTGGATACAAGGGATTCAGTAACTTGCCTTCAAAGTCACAACGTAACTTACCTGCTCCATCCATCCCTCCAAATCAGATCCAATGGGCTCAAAATAGATTCAGCCCTTGAACACATGAGACAGACTGTTTTTTCAGACAAATAGATAGCAGCAAAAGACAAGTTCAGGCGGACTAGTTTGGCTGTTTTTTAACAAAGATAGCAGCAAAAAAAAAAAAAAAAAGAAAAGCATTTGGAAGTTCAGGTGGACAAGTTTGGCCGTTTTTGAACATAGTTCAGGCGAACAGTAGTTCATTAAGCCTCAGATTTGGAAGCATTCATGTATATGAATTCATTCTATTTTGTATCATAGATAGCAGCACACGAGGCCGCCACGACCAAGCCCCCTCGGAAGACGGCGCAACCAAGCCGGATGTCGCAGCTGTGCGAGCAAGCTCCGTGGGGACGCTGCACGGCACGCCCTGGACGGAGCCCGGCACGGCTAAGCGCGAGTCCAGCGGCGCGACGGCGGGCAAGGCCAGCGGCTCTGCAGCTCGGGGCGGCGGATCCTCAGCGCGGGAGGCGGCGTGAAGCGGCCCATCCGGCGCGGGAGCCTGGCCCTCGCTCCCGCGTCCGTGACTCCGTGAAAAAATAGGGCGGAGATTTTTTTTAGTTGAAGTGCTGTGGGCCTTTGGATTTAGATGGACAGTGGATGAAGACACGCAAGTTACGTTGTGACTTGCCTCAGGTAAGTTATTGAATCTCTGTCCAGCCCTAACTAGCCAAGCCAAAATTTGGTGATAGCAAAATCAGGGTATAATCAAACTTTGGTCATATGTTGAAAAATCGTTGTTTGGTTGGTAGCCAAGCCAAAACTTTTCATGTCCATAGGTATGACATCGGCTTTGGTCCTTTTTTTTCTCCCCTCTTATGGATGGCCATTATGTCTAGGACTGCGAACTAATTTTCTGTCTTCTTTTTGTGAGTCTGCTTTAAATATGAGTGTGAGAACTTCTTTGTAATAATGTTGTATGATTCCTTAATCATAAGTGAGGATGACACTGGATGTTTATTCCATTATCTAAAAAGATCTTGATGTGAACTCTAGCTCAATCACAACTTCATTGAAAACATTAGTCCACATTTGTCATTTAATTACTAGAACCAAACTTAGGGCTTTCGAATTTCAACCAGTCCAAGGGAGATAACAGTTTCGACAAGCCGGATGAGTCGCACGCGCTACTCCCCCCTTCCCCTTCCTCTGTCGCCCCCCCACCGTCGCCATGAGCGCACCCTCGGCGCCCGGCAAACCTCCGCCCACAAGCAGGGAACCGCGCCGCTACTCCCTCTCCCCCAACTTCCCCAGCACCTCCGCTTAGGGAGCATCCCTGCCTCCCTCCTCATCCCAGACAGCCATGAGCCGCTCTACCCCTCTGTTCCCGTGTTCGCCGGCGCGGTACACAACCTCTCCTTGATGGATCCCGCCAACCGCGGTCTCGCTCCCTCGACAGTTCTGCTTCCGACGGCAAGACACGCAGCTCGGATGCTGCGCCCCTACAAAGCTGCGCCTCCCCTCATACTGAGCCCACCACCTGCTCGACGGATGTCCCGACCGGCATTACACAAGCTTCCCTATGCTTGGCTGGCAGGGGTGAGCAATGGGGCCTGGAAGACAGCCCCATCGCCTCGGAGGAGAGATGGGGCGACCACAAGGCCACCGACGATGTAGCTGACGACAGGGACTTGGAAACATGGAGGCCACTCTGCATCGACTTCGCACGACATCCAGGTACGCAATTTCAAAACCGTTTTTTGGAAGACTATCGCTGCCTGATTGTTAGGCCTCTGGCCGCTGGAACTCCCTCTACTATGCTCTAGATCTCCCAGACCAATAACTCCTCTCTTACCTCTGCCGGCTTTGTGGCTGAGGCGCTTGACTACCATTTCTGCGCCCTGCCGGAATTCTTCTCAGTCCATGCTGATCTCCCCTTTGTCTTCCATACCTTTGTTGCCAACGACATCGTCAAGTACCACCTTCTCAAAATCGGTGTCTTCGCCAGGGGCGGAGTCATCTTCAACCTTCATCCCTCCCGGCATCTTGCCGTTCGTGACGTCATCTCCTCTGCGGGCGGAAGACCGAAGGTGCATGGTTTCAAATTTCAAATCTCTCATCCTTTCCGGGCCCAGCAGCGGCCCAACGTGAAAGGTACCCACTTGCCTGACTCGGATCATGATGGGTTGCAATCTAACCCTGACCCACGAGGGATGCTCCTCTCCTACGGAACCAACGACGACGGCAGCAAGGCAATGAAAGTAAAAGAAGTCCCTCCTGTGCAAGCGTTTAATGCCTCCACTACCACTTGCTCCTACCTCCAAGCTGCCAGCCTGCCCCCTAAGCCTACTCTGAAGCCTACAAACCTGACGATTGATGGTGACAACCCCGCTTACTCACCCACTTCTACCACGGTTGCTCACCGCGCGGGTCGACACCTCACCTGGACGGAGGAGCTGCAACAGACACGTCCCCCCGCTGCCAGTTGCAGATCCAGGTCTGGAACAGCTGGAGCCATGCATGCAAACCCCTCGCACATTCAAACTTTCCTTAAGCGCAAAGGGAACAAAATGGTGAAAATCTGCTTCCGATGCCTATCCGCTGATCATCTCGCCTCCCAGTGTCGTGACCCTATAAAATGCTCCCTGTGCCGCTGCTCTGGACATAAGAGTTACAATTGCAAGCAACGCACAACAATGTCCCACTACTCCATTGCCCCAAGCTCCCCTGCCGCCCCACCACCGAGTCCGATTGAGGGAGTCCCGGCCTTCCCCAGGCGCTCCATGGCCGAGGCGCACGTCGGCAATGGCGACTTCGAGGACGCTAGGGTCTTTGCCTACGTCTACCTCGAGCACGCCGTGCATGCCCCCCACCGCTTCATCCGCCAGGCCATGGAGCGAGCCGCCGGAGCACCTGCCTTCCAGCTCGCTGCGTCCGCAAGGGGTGCCGGGCTCATGGTGTTCAACACCCCAGAGGAGAGGGAGGAGATCGTTGCCATGAGCCCCATCGCCTACGATGGGAACCGGCTCACCATCGAGCGCCATGAGGAGGCCGACAACAGGTTCTACGCCTTCTACCGCATCTACGCGGAGATTGCTGCGGTAGACTTCCCTCTGGAGCACTGGGATGAGGAGCGGGCGAGGGAGGCGCTGGGGGCGGTCGGCAACGTGTGCTGCCTCGACCCAAACTGCTTCGGGGGAGGGGACTACACTTCCATGAGGGCGGTGGTCCGTCTGGACCATCACCAGGAGCTCCCGGACCAGCTGCTTGTCCGCAACCACAACGGCCCCGCCTGCATCTCCACCATCTACGCCATCCGCACGTGGATCGACGCCGGGCCCGAGCCTGATTGGGGTGAGTACCACTTCGACAACGCGCCTGCACCACATGCTGCGCCCTACTACCACCCAGTCGGAAACCCCCCGACACAGCTGCCACCCGCTCCGGAGAACCTGGTTGCCACCGTGCTCGAGTGGGAGGAGAACGTCGTCCCTACCCCTACACTGCGTCCGGTGCGCACCAGGACGGCGACACAGTACCCGGGTCGTGCCCCCCCACTGGCGCTGCCCTGGTACGGGGTGGGTGGCGCCCCCGCTCTGGAGACTGGGGAAGGGAGCGGGCTCAGCATGGAGGAAAAGATGGCGGAGGAAGAGGAAGCCGCGCCTGCAGATGCTGTGGAAGTGGATGGAGGAGGCGGGTCCGCGGAAATCAATGCCGCTACTGAGTTGCTCGCCGCCCTGAACGTGGAGGAGCCACTCGTGTTCTCTGCCGTGGAGCAAGCTGGAACCGCGCCTCCAACCCGTGCCCAGAAGAAGCGCAACAAGGGCAAGAAGGCCAAGAACAGCGCTCGTGCTCTGAGGAGGAGCCTGCGCCTCATGGAGAAGGAGGAACCTGAGTTCGAGCTCCCTGTGGACAGGGCTGCGCGCGTTCAGCAGGCGAAGTTCGACTTCTCTGGTGCGTCTCGTTGGCTCCGCAACGCGCTCTATCGCTCCCATCTCCTCTCTGATACTTTCTCTTCCTCTGATGATACTGACTCTATCTTAGAAATCGCTGCAGCATGTGGAGCCACCGAGGATGTGCTTGCCGAGATAGAGGGTGAGGCGGCAATGCCGCCTACCGGCAACTGATGAGCCTCGACAATGCCAGTCAGGAGGAGAGCACTCACTACTATGCCTGCGAGCCTCTGTGCTCCATTTTTGTCTTACGTAGTAGTAGTGCTAAGACGTTTACCACTAGTATGAGCACCATGATGCTTCCCCAGTATGAGTCTACACCCAGTACCTCCAGCCTTCGTTGCTGCAAGAATAATGTAAAGAGGATGACGAATGCCTGCATGCATCGTCCTGTGTTTTGGTGTAGAACCACCCATTCATGAATAGAAGCATCAGTCTTTGTACTTGGAATGTACGAGGCCTTAACGATCAATCCAAATGTGGTGATGTGTTGTCTGAGCTCCTCTCTGCTTCCCCTGACATTATGGTGCTGCAGGAAACCAAATTGAGCGCTATATCTCCACTCAAACTTCGCTCCTTCCTTCCTCGCCGACTCGATGACTTTGCTTTCACCCCTGCCAATGGCACTGCCGGTGGCATCCTCACTGCCTGGAATACCTCTGTGCTTCGTCATAATCAGATGTCCTCTTCGCCCCACACTCTCACTCATCACTTCACCTCCTCTACCTCCAATCTCTCCATGATCATCACCAATGTTTATGCCCCCTCCACCCCCGACCTAAGACCTTCCTTCCTCAATGAACTTCAGTCTATCGCCCCTCCCCCCTCCTCTCCCTGGATCCTCTTGGGTGATTTCAACATGATTCGCTTCACCAATGAGAAGAATAACCCCAACTTTCATCAGTCCGAAGCTGATGCCTTTAATGATTGCATCAATGAGATGTGCCTACTCGAGTTACCTCTGATCGATAGACAATTTACTTGGTCTAATATGCGTTCCACTCCCACATTGGAGCGTCTGGACAGAGCTTTCATCAATCTGGCTTGGGATAGTGCCCTGCCGAACACCACCCTCTCGTCGCTCACCAGACGCACCTCGGATCATGTCCCCCTAATTATAAAGATTGCAACCCACATTCCCAAATCCACGCTCTTCCAATTTGAAAATTTCTGGACCCAGTGCGCTGCCTTCAAAGAGGTTGTCAACGCTGCCTGGCGTTGTCGGACAGCCAACAGTGACCCAGCAGGCGTCGTTGCTGCTAAGCTCAAGGAAACCAGGCGTGCTCTGAGATGCTGGAGAAAACAACAGTCTAATCTCAACCAACAAGAAACTGACTGCAAGATTGTAATCAACCTCATTGACTGGGTTGAGGAGCACCGACACCTATCCAATCCTGAGGCCAACCTCCGCACTGTCGTCGTTGCGATCCTTGCCCGAACCACTCATGCCAAACTCACACTCTGGAAGCAGAGAGCCAAAATCAGAGCTGCTGTGTACGGAGACGAGAACACACGCTTCTTTCATGTGTGTGCTAATCAACGTCGTAGGAAAAACAACATTCAGCTCATTGAGCATGAAGATACAGAAATCCACGGGCATGAACAGAAAGCTGCAGTCCTCCACAACTTCTATCTCGACCTCCTTGGCACCGCCACTCCTACACACTAGAGTTTTGACCTGACTGAGCTTTACCCCGAGGGTGCATTGCACATGGCTGAGCTAGAGGCTGAGTTCGACCCGGATGAAATCCATGCTGCCTTCAGAAAAACGCACTCCACATCTAGCCCAGGTCCGGATGGGTTTGGCTCTCTTTTCTTCAAGCACTGTTGGCATACGGTGGCCCCAGACATCAACGCTCTCTTCTCTGCGTTCTATACACACACTGTTCAACTCGAAAGATTAAATAGATCCTACCTGGTTCTCCTTCCTAAGAAAGAAGGTGCCCGCCGCCCTCAGGACTTCAGGCCCATTGCACTGCAGAACACCACGCTGAAGAGCATATCTAAGGTCCTGATGAATCGTCTGCAATCTACCATTCCCTCCCTAATCAGCTCTGATCAGTCTGGCTTTGTTCAAGGTAGGTGCATTGCAGACAACTTCGCCTATGCCGCTGACCTTCTGAATTGCTGCTATCGAAGAAAGTGCCCCACCATTGTCTTAAAGCTCGACTTCCACAAAGCCTTTGACTGCGTTTCCTGGGACAGCCTAACAAAGATTATGAAATGTCGTGGCTTCACTGACAAGTGGTGTGATTGGGTTAATGATCTACTCACCACCGGGAAAACTGCTGTCCTGCTGAACGGTGTCCCCGGCAAATGGATCAACTGCCGCCGGGGGCTTAGGCAAGGTGACCCCCTCTCTCCCTACCTGTTCATCATCGTCGCTGATGTTCTTAAACGCCTGCTCCAAAAACATCCCCTTGCTGCAGACATTTCTCACCCCGTCCTCCCTAACCAACCTTGCACGGTCCTCCAGTACGCTGATGACACCCTCATTTTTATGCAATGCTCCTCTGATGCGATTGTGGCCACCAAACACATTCTCAATCTGTTTGAAAATGCCACAGGCCTCTCCATCAACTATCACAAAACCACCTTCCTACCTATTTCCGTTCCTGACGACGAAGCCAGGACCCTTGCCACCACCTTTGGCTCGACTGTATCCAACTTTCCCCAAACCTACCTCGGCCTTCCACTCTCTCCACACAAAATTTCCGTTGCGGACTGCCTCCCCCTCATCTCCTCCTGCGACAAGTACCTCTCTGGCTGGCGTGCCTCTCTTCTAAACCGTGCTGGCCGTCTTACCCTTTGCACTGCGGTGCTGAGTGCCCTCCCCCTCCACTATATGTCTGCTCTCAATATTCCCAAGACGGTCATCAAAGCTATCGATAAAAGGCGCCGTGCCTTCTTTTGGACCGGTGATGAAACCTGTCATGGTTCCAAATGTTTGGTCGCCTGGGATGCTGTTCAAGCACCCAAAAACAGGGGGGGTTTGGGTGTGAAAGATCTTGATCTTCAAAATCGCTGCTTACTGATGAAATTCATTGACAAGTTGTTCAATGGGGATCAAACTGGGTGGAAAGACTGGATCCTCAGCACCTCTTCGCCTACTACCACCCCCACTGCTGATCCTAACGGCTTCCTTTGGCGTATCATCAACGATGAACTCAATACCTACCGCTCTATAACCTTTGTCAACGTCCACAATGGAGCCGCTACTTCCTTTTGGTTTGATCACTGGCTCCCTGATGGGCCTCTCTACGACACACATTCTGCCCTCTTCTCTCACACTATTATGCCTAACGTGTCTGTGCAGCATGTCTTTCAAAACAGTTTTGAATTGCACCTGCGATCTCGTCTTACTAACGCTGCTAGCCGCCAGCTAGACAGCTTGCTCTCTTCTTTGCAGGCCATGAACTTATCTGACGGTCCAGATGTACGCTTGTTGAAGCTTACCAGTCGCCCCTACACTACCAGGGATGCTTACGCTGCCTTGGACTCGAGAGGCAGCGACACCATCGACATTCACGGTCGGCACATCTGGGGGACAAGGCTGCCCAACAAAGTTAAGGTGTTCGCATGGATGTACTTCAAAGACCGGCTCAGTACAAGGGTCAACCTGCATGCTAAACATGTTGTGGATGGCGACTTGTGTGAGCGCTGCTCGTTACAGGCAGAAGACAAAGCTCATGCGTTCCTCCGATGCAGCAAGAGCACTTGCATCTGGACAACCATTCAGATGCCAGGGGTGTGTTGACGGTCCTTAACGCCTATTTTATACCACCAACTATTGCTCAATATAACATGATATCAACCATAAAGCATAGTTGTAGGGTTTGATTCTAACGAGTTCCACGAGTTGTGTTGTTCTTGATCGTTTTGCGGTATATCCAATTTTGCACAGAATAAAAGTATCTCAAATGATGAATTGGACTACACCATTGCGACGGGCTCGTCGAGATGATCGAAACGGACATATCATTTGCTATATTTGGAGTCCGGAGTGAAAAGATATTAATTTTATAAATAAAGGAGAATTATCACTAATGGGCCCCACGCCCAAGCAAGGCCCATGACATGAGAAGAGGCTCATATGGCATGGAAGAGGCCCAAGAGAGGCACCCCAAGGTGCTCCCTTGAGTGGGCTCACATGAGGGATGATTGGAAGGCCCAAGTTAAATGTATAATGGCCCAACAGAGCAAACGGTGCAAGAATTAGTCCCACATCGCCTGTCCCGGAAAGAGGTGGGAGGCTTTTCTAGACTATAAATAAAGAGGTAGACCCCCCCCCCGAGGGCACCACATTATTGGAGATGTAGAGGCGTCCCTCGAATGGATGACCTCTCATCTCTAGAGAATTAGGGCTAGACTTTCCAATGTAGTTCTAGTGAGAGTTAGGGGAGAAAGCGGCGCTACGCCCGGATTCCTGAGGAGTCTTCGGAAGAGTCATCGAGTTTTGGTATGTCTTTGTATTTATTCTTTGTAAGACTTATGCTTTAATATATTTATCTTCTCTATTTACTTTTATGCATTACATTTAATTGGTTAGTATAGTTGTTATACTTTAGCATAGGATCTCCGCCTGTATTAGGTGCTCTAGTTATTACGTGTGACTAGAGTAGTAATTCGTAGTATAGACATGGTGTCTAGACTATAGGTTACCTGAGATTGCACCCAGTCCAACATATAGTTGTGGTAGCCCTGTGTGGTGACAGCCCACGGACGGCCGACGTATTCCACCATGTTAGGGTTGGTGTTTGTAGGACCGTAGTCGGAGCTTTCTAGTCCCTTTCTCACCCCTTTCCGTGACTAGTGTTCTGATGTCCCGAAGTGTTATTGTGTGAATACTTTATTTACCATGAATCAGTTATTATAGAACCTTAGTAATAGACAAGTATTCAGAACCGTGATCTCTCCCGTTGTCCTCTCACTTTAGTTATCTACTCTTTTATCATAGAATTCTCCGTGTGTGTCATATATGCATAATTCCTATCATCAATCTATCGTTTACCCCTACTTTAATCTAGTTGGTGTATTAGTTAGTAGATACATGATGGTGAACTATCAATGTCTCTATCCATTGTTTCCCAGTGGTAAAATATAAATAACGATACCGGAATACTCCCCTGTAAAATGCTACAATGGTTTTCTGTGGCGCTTGAATCTTTCATATTTTAATTGTACATAAGAAATACCAACAAGCATTTTTGGCGCCGTTGCCGGGGATACAGATTTACCTCTATTTCTAATAGCGACGTTAGAAATGTCAACAAGCATTTTTGGCGCCGTTGCCGGGGAAACAATTGGCGTAAAGATTTTGATACTAATCTTGATATCTACTAATCTAGTCTGTCACTAGCTTTAGTAGGATTACCTCTGTTTTGTTGAGTTGTGGAATAAGCAGGATATCAACTGTTCCAATCTTCTGGCGAAATTCCACAAGAACAAGACATAGGAGATACTGAAGAACTCAGGGTGCCTAAACATTCATGATCCATCAACAATAAAGCCCTGCCATCTCACAGGTATGTATAAACATTTATATATATATTATTCTAGCCATGTGTAGATTGAAAAAGAAAAGTCATCATCACATGAATTCAAAGTTCATCACATGTGACGAATAAAAACGCTGCGCTAATCACAATTACCATTGTGATTCTTGGTATTATGATCAAGAAAGGTGAGAAAGTCTTGCTCATAGGCTTTAAATTTGATGAGTAGTTATCCTGTTGCATTCCACTGCATGTTTACTTTGAATAATCCATGCATCTACCTCATCTCATATCAAATCCATAGCATGTTCAGTTCCTTGCACATATGCATATCACTTTCATCTCTACTTAAAAGGAAAAAAATATTCTTACCATACATGATCATGCTTTTATCTCTATTTGAGTAAACCTCTAAGTGCTTTTATGCTATCTTTGTTTGCTATTGTATGCTTAGGTTTTGAAGTATGTTCATACACCTTTTAAATTAAGCATGGTGCTTGGTTTAAACCGTCTTCTTAAATTATATTAGACATGGTGTCTAGTTTGGTTTTTGAATCATAAGGTGTGTTGAGTTTACTTCTAAAAAGCTTTTAAATTAAGCGTGGTGCTTAGGTTAAAATGCTTTCCTAAATCAAATTAGACGTGGTGTCTAGGTTGATTTTTGAACCAAAAGTATGCTCTAGTGGATATGGATATTTTATTAGACTAACCCCTGCTAGAAATTCCCAAATTCAATTTGGGTAAGTCAAGAGATGAACTCACATTAGAGATGAATCAAGGCATGTGACGATGTCCAATAACTTTGCACAAAAGGAAGACACAGCTCATTCTCCATGGAAGAACTAAAGGAGGACAAGTGTATTGAAAGGACTAAGACGAAAGAATAGATGAAAGAACACTTCAACACCTTCTACACTTCACCATGATAGTGGACCAATCACTCTGCAAGACATAAGGTGCAATTATCCAAGCCTCATGCAACTTTAAACTTCATTCAACATCTTATACCATGTTGCTCATTGTCTTAGTTATCCCTACCTCATGTTATGCTTAATTTTCTAAAACTCAAAACAAACAAAATACTCTTTTGGTTCACCTACATATTCTTGGTTCTATCTCTAGTCTTTTGAACTTCCTTATTCTATTATAAGTATGCTTTAAAATATCACTTAAGCACTATAACATCAAAGCATATTTGTATAAGAATGTGGTTGTATATATAAACTATCCGCTCCTGTATAAAAATATTCAAATCATATTAGGAGACTTCATAGAATCAAATCAAGGTTAGAAGTATTCTTTAAAATTATATCTTCGCCTTAACCTTATTTGGAAAATTTGAAATAATGGTGAATCATTTAAATATGGGCTACAAATTAATCTTTAACTACTTAGCAAACACTATCCATACTTTAAATAAATAGTATATTCCTTCGGGTATGGGTTGTCTACTAATCCCTTGCAGAGAAGAAATAATGAGAGAAGCAAAAGTCTAAAGGAGTGAGAAAGAAGTGTAACATAGGAGACAAGATGCTAATGATCAACTCAAAATGCAAGGAAGAAAAAGACCATTGAAATTCATCTACCTTTTACCACATGGTGCCATCATGCTCCAAAGAATAAAGGTAACATATTAAAGATAAGTGGTCATCATTTTCTCTTGATCTTAGAGTACACATCATAGCACCATTCCCTTGATCTAAATCTTAACCATATAAGCTCAAATATGATATATCTTATTTTTGGAAAATGATAGTCATCATGTTAATCTTGATAATTTATAAAGATGAACAATACTTCCATAGGTTAAGTAACTCCACTCCTTTATCTCATAAGCTTAAATGCCATATTTATACTTTTGATATTCTCACCCAAGATGTAAATAAACAATGTGACAAGATATCAATCTTATTGTGTCTAAGATTAGAGAATGAATAAATTTCTAGTTCTGTTGGTGTTTTCCCACCAATAGAGCTCCCCGCACTTGATCTCTACCTTGTCTTTATAAGCGTAACACACTTTAAGCAAAGTGTGGGAAGATTTCCCAAATTCTACAAGTGGGAGTTCTAAACTAGTAACAAGGATGCACATAAGATTGGCTTTGAGATGCTAACAAAAAAGAAGGAAGAAGGTGGCACCACCATTGGAAACGCCACTAGTGGAGACATCACCTCAATCCTCATCCTTAGAAGCAAACCGAAGTACTCGATCAATGAACTACTGCAAGGAGGAGTCCAGTTCGGAGGACTCAAAACATCGAACCCTCGCCGTGAGGTAACATCGGTAGTTATTCATATTTACTTTCTTACATTGCATGATTTATTTTCTCTTAATCATATTTACTTTTCTACATTAGTATTACATAGGAAATAATAAAAATAAATAGGTATGCAGTAGGTTGCATTCATACATCTAAAAAAAACATTAAGCCCCATATGAAACCCTTATAGCGTAAAAGTCATAGGAGTTCTCACTGTGGTGGCCTATAAAATAAAAATATATATCATACATTTGTACTTTCTGCATATAAACCTATAAAATCTAAAAATATCAATTGAGAATCCTGCTGCAATACTGTTATCGTAAAACTACTTTGAAACCTCCACAACACTCAATCCTCTAAAATGGCTGATCATTAACTCTTTATCCTAATACCATTCCACGAGTTTTGGTGTTTTGTGAGAGCTTTCTGCAGGATGACTCCAAGAGCTAGCTCACCCAGGAATCTTTATATTCATCACTCGAAGCAAATTTCTCCGACACACAGCTGACCTCTGTGTGAAGGAAGTAACTTCTTGAGTGATAAGATTGAAGTATTCCTGGCAACACTTGCTCTTACAAATATGAGCTCCTCTATGAGGACCACTCAGCTTTAATGCTCAACTACGACAACATCCAGCTTGGGGGAGAGCATCCTCTAGTTACCAGGTAAGTATACCTATGCGATTATCGAGTCTATCTTATAGTCATAAAATACCAAAAATATGTGGGCACATGAAGGTCCACGTCTATAGAGTCTTTTGTGAGTCTATTAGTCTAAAAGAAATAAAAAGATGGATAATTATTAGAATCAAATAAAGACACTTTAGCTATTTAGAGTGTGATCATAGATTCTGTCTAGTTTATTAAAGAGTTAAATAAAAACTGAAGAACAATAAAATTTTATCTTGGAGATGATGAATAGTTGCTCTGTCATAATTCCTTTCATGTGCCTAGTTTTTAACCTTAAATTCTTCTGAGTTTTAGATATGACTGCTTTGATATAAGAATTTACTCTGAACCTGAAACTTGTGGAGGCATATGCTTAAGCTAAGTCTAGGTGATTGAGGGATATGATATGAGAAAGTCTATGCAGCTATTTATCTTATTCCTTGCGATACTAAGTTCTGGAGATTTATCTTTTGAAAACTCTGAAAATCTTACATGATGAGCTCTTGTATGATAAAATTTGAATTCCTACCAAAGCCATACATGATATACATTTAGAATAGGAAAACCTTTGCTCAATCATGCTGCTTGCTTTGCACTGAGTTTAGTCAACCTTTGTTGTATACTTTATGAGAGTCTTGTCATGCTTTTAAAATCAAGATCACACTCACACACTCCACCAACATATGCATTGCTCCTACCATGGGAGTAAGCGCAATTATTTTCCACTTTCATCCAGATCTATTTTTAAAAAAAATGTTTTTCTCCTACACTAGGAGTAAAACACCAAAAAAAATATATATACCCCATAGGACAACCCCTTATTTAATGCTCTACGTTCTTATTGTTATCTCTCCAATCATTTATTGTATTCAAAGGATGCATGTGGCTATACAAAAGAAAGTTATTAAAAAAATAAGAGGGAGTTAAAATGCTCGCCTCCCTAAAAGAGAAAAAGAAAAGAAAAAAAAAGAGAGAAGAAGAATAAAGATAGCCTATGTTTTCCTGCGAAAGTTCTAAGTCTAAGAGAGAGAGATTTATTTCTAAAGAGCAAAAGTAGAATTAGGTTTAGCCACCATATATTCACCCATTCACCATACTCCATACACATGCACATCTTGGTTTGATTGTATGACTTGACTCTCTTTGGATGCATTGTTTGACTTTACAATATATGAATTGCAAGTATGCTCGTTCTTGTTTAATGCCACTCCTATGAGCTCCACTATAATAATTAGTTGTAGGAGGGCATGACAACATAAATGCCTCAGTGAGATCCACAAATATCACATACAATAAGAGATTTGAGGGTGTCATACAATTAAGCTCTGAGTTTTATTTTGAAAACTTGCAAAAACTCTAGAATATTGGTTTAGTGAAGAATTTGAGACATAGTGCTTGACTTGATTGTTCTATCTTTCAATTACTCAAGACCCACGTAAAAGTTGAAAAGCTCCATAGTTAATGGTAATATGGGTAAGTTTGAAAGTTAGAGCAGTTTTATCTAATTTAAAGGAGAATTTCAGTTTGAAAGCATATGTACTTTTGAGGAGTGAAAGCATTGTAGCAACTCCTGATCCAAGTTTAGCAGTTAAGCTTTGCTAAGGGACTAGCAAAGGGTAAGCTTGGGGGAACTTGTTGACGGTCCTTAACGCCTATTTTATACCACCAACTATTGCTCAATATAACATGATATCAACCATAAAGCATAGTTGTAGGGTTTGATTCTAACGAGTTCCACGAGTTGTGTTGTTCTTGATCGTTTTGCAGGTATATCCAATTTTGCACAGAATAAAAGTATCTCAAATGATGAATTGGACTACACCATTGCGACGGGCTCGTCGAGATGATCGAAACGGACATATCATTTGCTATATTTGGAGTCCGGAGTGAAAAGATATTAATTTTATAAATAAAGGAGAATTATCACTAATGGGCCCCACGCCCAAGCAAGGCCCATGACATGAGAAGAGGCTCATATGGCATGGAAGAGGCCCAAGAGAGGCACCCCAAGGTGCTCCCTTGAGTGGGCTCACATGAGGGATGATTGGAAGGCCCAAGTTAAATGTATAATGGCCCAACAGAGCAAACGGTGCAAGAATTAGTCCCACATCGCCTGTCCAGAAGAGGTGGGAGGCTTTTCTAGACTATAAATAAAGAGGTAGACCCCCCTCCCTGAGGGCACCACATTATTGGAGATGTAGAGGCGTCCCTCGAATGGATGACCTCTCATCTCTAGAGAATTAGGGCTAGACTTTCCAATGTAGTTCTAGTGAGAGTTAGGGAGAGCGGCGCTACGCCCGGATTCCGGAGGAGTCTTCGGAAGAGTCATCAGAGTTTTGGTATGTCTTTGTATTTATTCTTTGTAAGACTTATGCTTTAATATATTTATCTTCTCTATTTACTTTTATGCATTACATTTAATTGGTTAGTATAGTTGTTATACTTTAGCATAGGATCTCCGCCTGTATTAGGTGCTCTAGTTATTACGTGTGACTAGAGTAGTAATTGTAGTATAGACATGGTGTCTAGACTATAGGTTACCCGAGATTGCACCCAGTCCAACATATAGTTGTGGTAGCCCTGTGTGGTGACAGCCCACGACGGCCGACGTATTCCACCATGTTAGGGTTGGTGTTTGTAGGACCGTAGTCGGAGCTTTCTAGTCCCTTTCTCACCCCTTTCCGTGACTAGTGTTCTCGATGTCCCGGCGTGTTATTGTGTGATTACTTTATTTACCATGAATCGCTTATTATAGAACCTTAGTAATAGACAAGTATTCAGGAACCGTGATCTCCCCGTTGTCCTCTCACTTTAGTTATCTACTCTTTTATCATAGAATTCTCCTGTGTGTCATATATGCATAATTCCTATCATCAATCTATCGTTTACCCCTACTTTAATCTAGTTGGTGTATTAGTTAGTAGATACATGATGGTGAACTATCAATGTCTCTATCCATTGTTTCCCAGTGGTAAAATATAAATAACGATACCTGGAATACTCCCGGTAAAATGCTACAATGGTTTTCTGTGCGCTTGCGGAATCTTTCATATTTTAATTGTACATAAGAAATACCAACAAGCATTTTTGGCGCCGTTGCCGGGGATAGAGATTTACCTCTATTTCTAGTAGCGACGTTAGAAATGTCAACAGGGTGGTGCATTCTTCGGATGTGGAAGCTTGGGACACACACTACTACAGAAAACTTAATGGAGGCGGGCGTTTTTTATTATCCGAGGCGGGCAAAGGCAACCGCCTCCGAGTGAAGGTCACGGTTAATCACGGGATTAACTGAGGCGGTTCCTTTGCCCGCCTCGTTTAATCGATTAGCAGAGGCGGGCTCCCTGCAACACCCGCCTCGGTTAATCAGTAAAAAAAAAATCCAAAGCCCACTAGTGAGCCCGTTCTTGAGCCCACCGGTGAGCCCACTAGCCAGATCCGGCGACGCAGGACGCCGCCGTCACCTGCACACCGGCTTCCTCCTCACCTCCTCGGTAGATCCGAGGGCCTCCTGCTCGCCTGAGAGAGAGGAATGAGTAAGGGAGAAAAAAGAGAGGAAGAGAGAGGGAGATTGGGAAAGGTGCTCGCTTTCGCTATGCCGATGCAGAGGGAGGGGGCCAGGGGCCGCGCTGCCGCCGCCGTCGCATCGGGGGAGAGGGGTGAGGGGCCGCCGCACGCCACTGGAGCACGCGCCTCCCGGATCTCGACCCCCCCACGGCTAGCTGCTTTGCCACGCTGCTTTGCATCCGCGCCCGGTGGAGAGGGAGGAGAGGGTGGGCCGCGCCGCGAGGAGGAGTGGGAGCAGAGGGCAGAGTGCTGCGCCGCCGCTGGAGGAGTGGGCCGGGCCCCCCGCCGGAGGAGGAGGGGGGGTTGGCCCCCGCGGCGCCGCCGGCTGGAGGGGGGGGCCGGCGCGCCGCCGGCTGGAGGGGGGCCGGGTCCCGCACGCCGCCCGGGAGGAAGAGGGGAGGGCCGCCGAGAGAAGAGGGAGGTGCGCCGCTGCTAGCCTGCTCGGGTGGGTGGGGCGGCGAGGGCCGGGCGCCACTGCTAGCTCGCCCACCGGCAGGGTGGGTGGGGAGGGCCGGGCGCCGCTGTTGGGGAGGGCAGAGTGAGTGAGGAATGAGTTGAAACCCTAACTTGCTCTATTTATATTCGACTTCGCCCATCGGGCCTGACTTGGGCCTATTGGGCCTCAGCATTTTCAGAGGCGGGTATTATAGCTGGACCGCCTCCGAAAATATATTTATCGAGGCGGTTGTCTTAAGACGACCGCCTCCAAAAATATAGTATTTTCCGAGACGGTTATGTTAAGACGACCGCCTCCGTAAATTTATTTTACAAGGCGGTTGTTGGTGACCGCCTCGGTTAATAAAAAGTGACCGCCTCGGTTAATCGGAGGCATTAACCGAGGCGGTTGGAATTTTTGCCCGCCTCTGAGGCCTATTTCGAAGTGCCTCGCAAAAGATTTTTTGTAGTAGTGACAACTCCCCCGGCCGGACTTGACAAAACACTCTGGCCATTCGTGTTCCTAACCATTTTATGGAGGATTTGGGACGGCCGAAACGGGCAAGTCTTTCGCAGCGAAGTCTTCTGTGCTCGCACGATCATAGCTAGAGTCTGTGATGACCTTGTAACTTGGCGCAAGCGCCTTCCTTCTGATCATGTAAACGGCCTCAATGGCTGGTATGCACATCTCCGCAGCTGTATCTCAAACACTATCCCACGCTTGGAATCCTGAGCGTGCGGTTTTTTAATGAAAAGGTGGGGAAACTCTCCCCCCCGTTTAATTTCAAAAAAAAAACTTAGGGCTTTCATCAACGACACCATGCAATAAAAAAGAAACAATTTTTAAATGGCTTTTTAGCGGACATTTTAAATGGTTTTCTTAAGGCAAGAAAATTCAAATGTATAATGAGAAAAAAAAAAGCTAGCTATCTGAGCTAGTACTAGCACTAGTTCTCATCTCTGTCGTCAGTACGAACAACGAGAAACATTCCATGTGCTAGTACTAGTTCTCTTATCTCATCAAATCCCCAAGAAAGCAAGAGTAGAAAAGGCAATAAGGACAGGTATGAAGAAGAGGGCAGCGACGCAGCGCAGCGTGACGACAAAACTAGGAATAGAACTAATCTGTACTGTGATCGGCACCCTGGCGGCTCGTATTCTCGTTGAACTCCCTTTGTTTTTTGACTGCGTACTGTGATCGGCAGGCAGATAGATGGCTTTCCCCACAGAACAAGGATTTTGTTGCTTCTTGTTTGTCCCAATCGATAATGCAACACGGCTTGGCTGTGTGCATGGACGAAGGGGCAACAACGGTGGGTGGAGACAAGATTCCAAGCGCGTATGCCTCTCACGTGTGGTGCCACAAGGAGAATATGATGCGCCCATTGTCTACGGAGTCAGAGAACTCCGGTGATCTCAAGAAGGATGCGGTCTTCGATCTGTGTAGATTTGTAGGTCTGTTTGGACGCGGTCTTCGGTCTGTGTGTAGTTATAGGTCTATTTGTACACGAGTGATGTGTGTGGTGTGCGTGTGTAGAGTGAGTGTGCGTGTGTATGAGCAGATAATATAGCTGTATCTAGACGAGAGGCATTAAAAAAAAAGTACTGCACGCGAAGTCTATGCATGTGTGGTAGAGTTGCCCCTTCATCTATGCATGTGTAGGGTACCTGGCGGCGCAAGCGACAAAGCACCCCAAGTCCTTGCACAGGGAAGCTGCCACGTTATAATAGTATACTCCCTCCATCCGCATGTAATTTTGGAACAGTGTATAGTGTATGTTTTAGTGTATCAAGTTTGACCAATTATAGATAAAAAATTATAAATATTTATAATATAAAATAAATATTATTAGATTAATTATGAAATATATTTTTATAATAAATTAATTTGGAACCATAAATATGAATAGTATTTGCTAGAAAATTTGGTCAAACGTGAAACACTTTAACTGGCATGCATCCTATAATTTTATTCTTTCTAGGACGTAGAGGGAGTAACCAGCTTTCCCAAGCCTATGCAAGCGACAACTCCCCAAGTCCATGCGCAAGATATTCCTGTTGTCAGAAGATGACAGGCGGAAAGCGCTGTCTGCCAGTATGACGTGCATATGCATGTCATCTTCTGAAGATGACAGAACGAAATGTTGCTCTGAAGATGACAAGAAAATTGTTGCTACGCTCTTGTGATGGCCACGTTCTCTGATGGAACCCATGTATCAGGGGGCCGTGCGTGGCACCAACAAGCGCTGGCATGGCAGCAGTACAACACAAGGTTAACAATCGATGGTGTGCGTGAAGGAGGACGAGGCTAGCTTGTTGGTGCCACACGGCCTGGAAATATTATATGTATATGCATGGCGTGGCGTACGAGCTGAGCGGCACGACCACCGAGCGAGAGTGCTGCAGTACTGCGGCCTGCGGGCGGGCGGCTGGCTCGTCGGCCGACGTCCATCTCGCGCGCGCACGAACCGTGCAGCACGGAATCCTTTTTTCCCCCGTATCCGCACTGCATGCAACGGCCATTGCCAACGCGCACACAGCGGCGGCCAGGTCAGACGCGCGAAGTCGATGCGTCAATCTTGGATTCGGTATCAACAAAAGTAGCGGGGGGGCGGCGGGAATCGGGATGGATGTTTTTGGATGAGCGCGATTATGTTATGAATACGGAGTATGATGATGATGGTGACAGGCACATGCATCCGATTATGTTATGAATGACATAAAGAAACGGAGTATGTTATTGGGCAATGGATGACGATATGAATGACCTATGAGATCCGGTGCTTCGATCGTGCGTGTGTTATTGGGCAATGGATATCTAGCCACATAAAGAAACGGCGGTCGCCGGTCGCGTTGCCCAAGCATGCATGTATTCGCGAGAAACATTCCATGTGCTAGGACTAGTTCTCTTATCTCATCAAATCCCCAAGAATGCAAGAGTAGAAAAGGCAATAAGGAGAGGGGCAGCGTGACTACAAAACTGGGAATAGATTTACTGATCGTGTACTCCTAGTAGCTAGCAGCCAGCACATACCTAGAGCACCCTGACTATATAGTTTGCGGCAAAGCAAGCTTTAGTGGGGACAATGCGAAGCTGCCACCGGATGCGCGGACAAAATTTGCGGGTCCCACTTGTACGATCGAGCGTGGGGGGACTGGGGTGGAAGAGCATTGGAAGAGCAATGCGTCACGCATATTAGTCATCCGACATAGGCGGCGGGTGACTAACATAATAAAGAAACGGATTGGGGCGTGTTATGTTTTGCAGCGCGATTATATGGCTGTGTCTGGATCCCTGGTCTAAAGTAGCCCTTGGCACATCGAGATAGTAATTAGGAAGGCTAAATATGAGCTAATTATAAAACTAGCTAATTGTAGTAACCTTGGGCTAATTCGCGAGACGAATCTATTAAGCCTAGTTAATCCATCATTAGCGAATGTTTATATATTGTAGCACCACATAGTCAAATCATGGACTAATTAGGCTTAATAGATTCGTCTCGCGAATTAGCCCCAATCTGTGTAATTAGTTTTGTAGTTAATCTATATTTAATACTCCTAATTAGTATCAAACATTCGATAGACAGGACTAAACTTTAGTCCTCGGGAAACAAACATGGCCTATGTCATGAATGACGTATGAGATCTGCGTGTGTTATTGGGCAATGGAGAGCTAGCTACACAAAGAAACGGCGGTCGCCGGTCGCATTGCCCAAGCATGTACTATTTGCATGCGGTCGACGGTTCGATCGGCTACCTGCTCAGTCAGCGGCCCCCCACCCCACCCTAAGGTCCGGTTGCGGCGGGAAAAAAAAAAAATTCTATACAACGGCGTTGCACAGCGCCGCGCATGCGACACCGCATAATCGCATGACACGCGTCCCGCTCGCCCCGCCCCTCGTTTCGCGTCGCGCTCGTTAGCGCGGCTCGCTCCAGTCAAGACAATTAACCACCAGCGCCATGCGCCGGAGCCGACGAGCCGAGTCCGCACTTCCTGTCAACTGTGAAGCCCATAAATCCAGGCCACAACAGTTAGTTTTTCTGGAGAAATAATAAGATCGAGTGAATCGCTAATTGATCTCTGAAGCCGTGTTTCTAGACGCACCGCCATTCCCTAGTCTCTTCATCGACCGTCTCCCATCGCTAACGGACACCATCGTTGACCTCCTCGCATCCGTACAGTACGGGCCGAGGTGGAGATCATGGATTCAGTAGCTGGGAATCCATCTCTACAACCGATCCATCTCATGTCGATGACGAAGAAAAATCCATGATGCCACCAACCGAGGTAATCAGTTTCAACCATGGATGTGATCGAGGAGGCTATACAAGTCTTAAGACTTGGTCTTCATCAAGATGCATGCTTTGGCTGCTAGAAACAGAGCAGATGATTCAATGGTTTCAGTAGCTGGGACTCGCGATGGAGGTTCTGGAGCAGCGATTGCAACTCCTCGGCCCCCGATCGACCCCGACGCTACCTCCATCGACTCGCCCCGCACGGACGGCGGTGCGCAGGTGCGGCCAGTTCACCTTCGCGGACCAGTCGTACGTCGATGAAGAGGACATGCGTGCAGAGCTCCATCTGTTTCTAGCTAGCGCCGACTCGAACCAGCTGATAGGACGGATGAGCGAGCCGCGCGCTACGGAGACAAGCGAGAGCCAGCGCCGCGCGGAAGGAACGACGGGTGGGGCGACCGGGACGTACGCGTGTCACGCGATTACGCGGCGAGGCGCTGTGCGACGCAGTTGCATAGAATTTTTCTTTTTTCCGTTGCGGCGGGGACCGACCATGCATATGAGGACATCTGGCTCCACTGGCAGCAGGGCGTTTTCATTCTTCCTCGTTCCTGGCCGGAGAGCTCACTTACAGCTCTCTCCCGCGCCCACCCCAGCCAACCTTTCCCTGCTAGCTGCCTCCGCTGTAGCGTCCCCGACCTCGCCGCCGGCGGCTGGAGAGGAGAGGACCTAGCTCCTGCTGGTGAGTAACAAGCCTATATATCATTATTAATTCATTCCTTGGGCCGGTACTAGCTAGCTAGCTAGCTGTGTCTTTCTGCCTCCTATGGTAGCTAGTCTGTCTGGAGCTTGCTTGCATCTCTTCTTGTGAGAGCGAGTGGCAGTCTTTATTTCTGCCTCCTATGGTGGTCTGTCCGGAGCTTGCTTGCATCTCTTCTTGTGGGAGCGAGTACCTAGTCTTTCTGCCTCCTATGGTGGTCTTCCAGGAGCTTGCTTGCATCTCTTCTTGTGGGAGTGAGCAGCATACAGCTCGCCGGCCGGCCGCATCCGCCTGCTGGGCTTACCAGCAAGACCCATGCAGGCTTGCAGACAGCTGACGGGAAGCCTGCTTTCAATTGCATGCGAGCGATGGAAGACCCTGCAGAGGACACAGCTCGCTTTGCTTTCTCCGCACCACTGTCTTGTGCAAGTGCTTGATCGGCGATGTAGGGCGGTGGCCCGCCTAGCAGCTAGCAGCACGGCATGGCCACCATGCGAGCGCAGTGACAGATGAAAGGGACGGGGCCATCTGGCTCCGCATATCATATATGAGGACTGGACATCTGGCTCCACTAGCAGTAGGCCGGCGTTTTCATTCTTCTTCGTTCTTCCCGTCCGGTGAGCTCACTTCCAGCTCTCTCCCGCCGCCCGCGCGCCGCCAACGTTTCCCTGCTAGCGTTCCCGACTTCGCCGCCGGCGGCTGGAGAGGAGAGGACCTAGCTCCTGCTGGTGAGTAAGCCTGCCCTGTATAGCTTTATTAATTCCTTAATTGGGCCGGTACTAGCTAGCTAGCTAGCTGTACCGGTTCATGAGCTTGCTTGCATCCGTTCTTGTGGGAGCGAGTGTCTGCATCGTATGGTGGTCTCCCCGGAGCTTGCTTGCGTCTGTTCTCGTGGGAGCGAGTGCCTAGTCTGTCTGCCTCGTATGGTGGTCGGCCCGGAGAGCTTGCTTGCATCTGTTCTCGTGGGAGTGAGCAGCATACAGCTCGCCGGCCGCATCCACGTGCTGTGCTGGGACAGCTGCCAGAAGCCTGCTTTCAATTGCGAGCGATATGGAAGAGGACACAGCTCCCTTTGCTTTCTCCGCACACTGTCTTGTGCAAGTGCTCGGCGAGGTATGCAGGGCGGTGGCCGCCTAGCAGCTAGCAGCGCGGCAAGGCCGATATCATTTACCGGGCGGCCGGCGCACCATGCGAGGGCAGCGAGAGATGAACGGGCGGGGACGTGCCGGCCAGGATGTGTTGCGGGTATGTACTGTTAAATTATAGGATCGATCTAGCAGTGGCACTAGATGGGTAGGTTCATGATGTGTAGTAAATAATCAAGTTCCTAATCACCTTCTACCGGATCCGAGAGAAAGACAGAAAGGGAGAGAGAGGGATGTGAGGTGCTGTACAGACCGATGCTCTCGGTTGGTGCGAGCAGAGCAGTCGTAGAGGAGGTGGACCCCATCATCACATTCGTCGGTGTAGTCTGTGCACGGGCAGCGACGGTCGGTGAAGGGGATGACGGCGGTGATGTCCTTGGCGGCGGCGTGGACGTCGAGGTGGTGCGGTGCCGGCGTCGGAGGGACTTCCCGCCGCTGGCAGCGCTACCCGGATCGGACTAGGGTTTAGGGAATGTCGGTGGGGAGACTGGCAGCTCGGTGAACCTCGTACCAAGTGCCCCGGCCCCCACCTTTCCTTTATAGCGCTGTGCGACGGGGGCCCACCAACCATTAGGGTTGGGGGCCCCCAATCAGGGCGCGAGAACAAGGCCTAAAGGCCGTTGGGCCTAATGGCATGGGAGATCAATTTAATATTCTCCCCCTTGATCTCTCTCATTCTTCTTTCATTCTTCAAGTTCTTATTCAAAAATTCAAATTTCAATTTTCTTAATTCTGTTCCATTCCATCGCGGGCCAGCGCACAGATAGCATGTCTCATCGTCACAGCAATTAGTGTCGTTAGACTAACAGCCACTATACACATTTCTGTTTTGAAATAAAACTTCCTCCTTCTTCTGGGCCCTTCATGTTCGGGAATCATAGGCTCTCCCTTAAACCCATGCCGGCTAAGTGTCCTATAAACACATTGGGTGGTAGGTCTTTTGTGAGCTGATCCGCAAACATCTTTTCTGTTCGTATGTGTTCAAGATTTATTATTTGATCCTGAACTTTATCTTTCACAATATAGTACTTTATGTCAATGTGCTTGGCAGCACCACTTGACCTATTGTTGTGAGCGTATTCTACCGCTGGGTTGTTATCACAATACAACCGCAGTGGTTCATCTATACTTTCTATCACTTTCAATTCGGGTATAAATTTCTTTAGCCAATTCACCTGCCCCGAGGCCTCATAGCAGTTTGTTTGGAGCTCTTCCACGATATCGCTCCTCTTGCGAGAGTAAATATGTATCCTGACGTGAACTTTCTTTCGTCTCCCGCATAATCAGAATCTGAATACCCCTCTATCTGTAGGGAATCAGACCTTTCGTATGTCAACATGAGACCTTTCGTCCCTTGCAAATAATGCAAGACTTTCTTCACCAATTTCCAATGTTCAATTCCTGGATTCTTTTGATATCTGTCAAGCAACCCGGTAACAAAAGCTAGGTCAGGGCGTGTACACACTTGAGCATATTGTAAACTTCCAACAGCCGAAGCATACGGTACCGCTTTCATCTAATTAATTTCATATTGGTTCTTGGGACACTGATGTTCCCCAAATCTATCGCCCTTGACTATAGGAGCAGGTGATGGACTACACGCGTGCATATTAAATTTCTTTAGAACCTTCTCTATGTATGCCTTTTGCGATAATCCCAAAACCCCTTTTCTTCTATCTCGGTGAATCTCAATTCCTAAGACAAATGAGGCTTCACCGAGATCTTTCATATCAAAGTTCGAGAACAAGAATTTCTTTGTTTCCAATAGTAGGTTGACATCACTACTAGCCAGTAAGATATCATCTACATATAGGATCAGGAATATGTATTTCCCGTTCTTGAATTTCGCATAAACACAATTGTCCTCAACATTTTCTTTAAAACCAAAACTTTTTATCGTTTTATCAAACTTCAAGTACCACTGTCTCGAAGCTTGATTCAGTCCATAGATTGATCTTTTCAAATGGCATCCCATATTTTCTTTTCCTTTAATGATAAAACCTTTCGGTTGTGCCATATAAACATTCTCTTCCAAATCCCCGTTCAGGAATGCTGTCTTTACATCCATCTGATGCAATTCTAAGTTATAGTGAGCAACAAGTGCCATTATTATTCTGAAGGAATCCTTACATGAGACCGGAGAAAAAGTCTCATTGTAATCAATTTCTTCTCTTTGCGTAAAACCTTTAGCCATAAGTCGCGCTTTGAATCTTTTAATCTTCCCTTGGGAGTCATATTTCGTTTTGTAGACCCATTTACAGCCTACTGTTTTGGCTCCTTTAGGAATATTTTCTAGTTCCCAAACTTTATTGGTACTCATCGATTTCATTTTATCTTCCATAGCTTCATACCACTTCGATGAATGATTACTTCTCATGGCTTCTTCAAAAAGTTCTTGGATCATCTTTCATACGAAATTCCTCAGTTTCATAAACTTCATAATCGTCTAGAATAGCCGACCTTCTGGTTCTTTGAGACCTTCTAGGGGCCTCTGGCACTTGTTCCACAACAGGCTGTTGTTGTTCTTCCTCATGTGCGATATTTTATTCTATAGGTTCCTGATGGACAGGTCCCTCATGTTCTTCCATTGTCGCTATGGGAGAACTGGCAACAGGTGTTGTCACCGCAGTGTTCTGCACTGTTGGTGCAACAGCAGTAGGCAGCACAAAGAACGGTTCCTCAACCGTCGGAGTGGGTACATGTACCCGTTTCTCCTCAAGGCTAATTTCTCGCGCTACCATGCTCCCCCTGATCATGTTATCCTCCAAGAAGACAGCATGTCTTGTTTCTACAAACTTCGTATGTCTGTTAGAACAATAGAAGCGAAGACCTTTCAATCTTTCTGGATAGCCAATAAAATAGCAGCTGACTGTCTTGGAGTCTACCTTTCCAATATTTAGGTTAAAAACCTTTGTCTCAGCTGGACAGCCCCACACACATATTAAGTGAGGGTTCCCTTCCTGTCCATAATTCATATGGTGTTTTTGGCACTGACTTGCTCGGTACGCGATTAAGTATATGAATGGCGGTTTTCAACGCCTCCATCCATAAACTAACCAGCAACGTGGAGTAACTTATCATGCTTCTTACCATATCCATTAGGGTAACGTTTCGTCTTTCAGCCACTCCATTCTGCTGAGGTTCTCTCAGTGTAGAGTACTGAGCGACTATGCTATTTTCCTGTAAGAACTTTGCAAAGGGTCCAGGAATTTGGTCATATGGGGTATGTCGCCCATAGTACTCTCCACCACGGTCTGATCGTACTATCTTGATTTTCAAATCGTGTTGATTTTCAACTTCAGTCTTAAATATTCTAAATTTATCCAACGCTTCTGATCTTTCTCTAATTGGATAAATGTAGCCATAACGAGAGTAATCGTCCGTGAACATTATAAATGAATCATAACCATCCACGCTTTTCACAGGAAACAGACCACAAATATCTATGTGAATTATTTCTAATACTCGCGTGCTTCGTTTGGCATCTTTCTTTATTTTTTTGACATATTTTCCTTTAATGCAATCAACACATTGTTCTAAATCTGAAAATTCTAAGTACAGAAGAATTGATTCTTTCACTAAACGTTCTATTCTCCCCTCGAAATATGGCCTAAGCGACAATGCCATAATTTCAAAGAGACGTTATAATTTCTCTTCCGCTTCTTACTTTGATTTGTAGATTGGGAGGCACTCACATTCTTAATAGATACATGATTCACATTTTTAGCAATAGATAGCAAATAAAGTTTGTCTTGTCGGAAGACAAGACCAACACATTCATTATTAATAAGTATCTTATATTTGCCATTTCCAAAATGGCAATCAAATCCATCATCATCAAGTTTCGAAACACTTATTAAATTTCTACGCAAAGAGGGAACATAGAGTACATCATTAAGCCTAAGTACAAAATCATTCTTTAATTCTAAAGAGAGATCTCCAATGGCTTCAACGTCGGCTTGCACTCCATTCATAACTTTAATTGTTCTTTCTCCTCTTTGCGGAGTTATCCTCCCATTTAATCCCTCTCTTAAGCATAGATTTCAGGAATGCTGGGCAGTCTCTCTTGTAGTGCCCCCTCTTGAAGCAATACTTGCACTAATCCTTCTCAGCATCGCCATAGGGGTTGTTCTGCTGATTTTCAGAGTTCGTAGGGGCTTTTCCCTGTGGCTTGGAGGGGGATTCATTCTCACCTTGGGGTTTCCCCTGGGGTTTCTGGTTCTGAGGTTTCTGATTTTTGTAAAAGGAATTCTTCTTCTTGTTGTCCATTACATAGTGAGCAGAGTCACCATGTGAGGACTTAAGCCTCTCCTCCTCCTGAGTGCACATTCCAATGAGCTTTTCAATGTCCCATTTTTCTGGCTGCATGTTGTAGCTCACAGCAAAGGTTTCATATTCTCTTGGTAGGGAATGGAAGATCAAATGGATAAGGGACTCATCACTGATTCCCAAATCCATTGGCTTCAACTTAGCTGCCATGGTGCTCATTTCAAGAATGTGCTCTCTTATGCCACCACCAATGTACTTCTTAGTCACCAGTTTCTTAATCAGTATACTTGCTGTGGCCTTGGAAGACCCAGTAAACTGATTCTTCACCTTTTCCAGGTATTCAATAGCAGTGACACATTCTAGAATTGACCCCCTGATTGGTTCTTCTATGGTGGTCTTAGCCACCATTAGGCAGTTGCGGTTGGAGAGAATCCATTGCCTGTGTTCAAGGTCATATTTCATTCTTTTCTCTGCATGATCACGCTGCCGAGTAGTGAAATCAGCTTCAGTTTCATTGGCTCCGCTCACCGGGTCCTCAGGTGCAATAGGACACGGTGTGGTGATAGCCATGTCGATCTCTCCCAAAGCAAGCTTCAATTCATACTTCTCCCACCAGATTCAATAGTTGCTTCCATTGAGCGACGGGATGTTACTGATGTTCAGTATAGCTTTGCCTCCTGAAATTATTTCAGAGAAAGTGAGAAACATTTAAACATAAAAGGAAAAGAAATTGCATGTTTTAATTCAACGTTGGTCAAATTTAAAACATACAACCAATTCTCTATACAGAAATTCTACATCACCGTTGGGCAGAGATAAAATTAATGCATAGTTTCTCATGATTAACAGAACATTATAATATTGTTATTAACAATATTGGTCAGAAAAATAACAACACTATAATTCATCAAAATTACCAGAAAAATCAGAATTTCTCTCAAAATTAAATTGTCCGTTGGTTCAAATTTAATATGTGAGCAATAAATTCAATATTCGCAGCGGAAATAATTATAAATGTCATAATTCAATTTTCCAGAAACTTTAACATATTTTCTTTCCTCTGAGTAAAATTATCATTGGACAAAATTTACACAGAAATTTGCTTCAAAATTCTATTCAAAATCCTTCAAAAATCATAAGTATAGCTTCGGAATAAATAAATGAAAAATGTAATTCAATTCACTGTTTCTTTCCACATTCTAGCCCGAAGGCCCATGTCGGCCCACTAGCCAACGTGCGCCAAGGCCCCCCCCCGGCGCCGCCGCCACCCCAAGCGGCCCACAGAGGCCCATAGCCGCCGCTAGCGGGGCTGCCGCGCCGCCGCCAGCCGCAACTTTGGCCTGGGCGGCAAAGCGCCCGCCCGCTGGGCCTATTTCGGCCGGAGAGTGCGCTGGCGATCTCGGCCATTCGTTTTGATCAGGCGGCTCCCGCCGATTTCGCGGATCAAAACCGGGAACCGGCCGCCACCACGAACCCTAGCTCATTCTCATTTCCCCTTCCCCTTTCTTGGCCGCGCCGCACACGAGCATCGGCTATGGCGGTCCATGGCGGACGGAGACGGCGGCGCCGCTCCGGGGCCCTTGGCCGGCCCGCGCGTTCACCTCGGGTCGGCGCGCCGCCATCCAACGGCTTTTTGGCGGTGCTTGTGGCCCCACGCGTGGCGCACTCGGCGCCCTCAGCGTCGGTGAGTGCGCGGCTCGGCCAGACCCGAACGCCGGCGAGCTCACGGCAAAGTCGTGCTCGCAGGGTGGGGTCCAGGTAGGGGTTCACCGCATTTCTGTTTCATTAGGGTTAGGTTTCCCTGTCCCCGATCTATTCTTCACAGTTGGGATTTGAGTTTGATTCGGGGTGTTCTTCACCGATCTATTGCAGATCGGTCGATTTCTTCTCGTTTTCATTCCCCAGACACTAGATCCACTCACTAGTAGGCTTCACTGATACACTAGGTGGGTAGGTTCATGATGTGTAGTAAATAATCAAGTTCCTAATCACCTTCTACCGGATCCGAGAGAAAGACAGAAAGGGGGAGAGAGAGATGTGAGGTGCTGTACAGACCGATGCTCTCGCTTGGTGTGGGCAGAGCAATCACAGAGGAGGTGGACCCCGTCATCACATTCATTGGTGTAGTCTGCGCATGGGGAACGACGGTCGGTGAAGGGGATGACGGCGGTGATGTCCTTGGCGGCGGCGTGGACATCGAGGTGGTGCGGTGCCGGCGTCGGAGGGACTTCCCGCCGCTGGCAGCGCTACCCGGATCGGACTAGGGTTTAGGGAATGTCGATGGGGAGACTGGCGGCTCGGTGAACCTCGTACCAAGTGCCCCGGCCCCCACCTTTCCTTTATAGCGCTGTGCGACGGGGGCCCACCAACCATTAGGGTTGGGCGCCCCCGATCAGGGCGCGAGAACAAGGCCCAAAGGCCGTTGGGCCTAATGGCGTGGGAGATCAATCTACCATGTACATGCAGGTGATGCAAGCTTGGCAGGTTAATTAAGTCAATTAAGCCCAAGAGAGGCGTTGCAGGTTACTCCCGCTTAAGCCCCGCTAGGCAAGCGCAGGTGCCCGTGAGGGATTTTTTGCAGGCGGGATTTAGCAGGTTGCAGGCAAACCTGCACCCATCAATGTAGAGATGAGTTGTAGGCTTCGTCGTTAAGTAAGTACTCCTAATAAGCGCTTTTCTTTTCAGCTCGGGTGAGCTAGACCGGAATAGGCGAGACAAGCGAGGCGGACGGATCAGTGCTGCTTAATTTCCACTTGGCAATACATTCATCAATTAATGTAGAGATGCTGAGGAAGTTTTAGCCTGAAGAGAAGGCTTAGACCTAGCGGCCGAGGGGGGTTGGCAGAAGGTGATCCTAGCTTGCATCCGATTATTGTATGTAGTTCAGTGGTGGCTAGTTGCTCGGCTAGGATTGCGCTCGGTCTTGAAGTTTATTGTAGACGAACATACGATGCAAGTAGGAAGTCGTCTACCAGAGTGGAGAGTTATCCGCACCAAGAGACAGGGCCGGTCCTAAGTTTTTAGAGAGGCCCAGGGGTGAAACCAAAATTTAGAGCCCCTTGTATCCACCTGAACGAAATGCTTATATATAAAGTGTCATTGATAAACACTTAGTTGCATATTCAATAGTAATATTCATAAGAATAATTCACACATATTAAATTACTTCTAAAAAAATTCTGATGTTCCTCGATGCGAGAAGGACGACTGCAGGAGCAAGGGGCGAAGCTAAAGCTTAGTCGACCCTGGTGCCTTCAAATACAAGTTCTCTTATATATAGCCGGACAAGTTCTCTTATAGTCGGACAAAAAAAGTGTCCAATTTGAACTTTCAATAAAATTTCAACTTTTTTTTTGTCAACACTTGTTAAACAATTTATTTCTCTAGCTAGCCGATTGTTTTCTAATAAATCTCCTATAATTAATAATTGGCTTTATATTGAATTGATAGGCCAAATATGTTAGTTAACGGAGCCAATGTTCAAATACTAGTTAGTCGTGTTATGCTATAGAATAAGAGAGAGAAACACTAGGAGTTAATTCAATCAGACATCTGAAGCTTACTTGACGTAGTATTTGTAAATTTAAATTTGCATATCAATTCTTAAAGCTCGGCTGAAATGCTTCACCGCCTGTTCTCTTTTTCTATTTTTTCTTAGTCCTATGAGCACCTCCGAAAGATTGAGACTAAGCTAACAATCATAATAAATACGGACACTCATAAGTATGCAGTACACTCATTCCTAACAGCACACGCACGCATGTCTTTAAGAGCACATCCAAAAGACCGTGTTAATAAATCTTGAAATTATCAAAGCCATCACAGATTCCTCACTTTCTATGGCATGCATGCCGCCTCTTGAACAGAGACAAGAAGAAACAAAATGCCAAAGTTTTATATTCTATATATCATACAAATCTAAAAATAGGTAGAGCTTTATTCAATCAGTATTTATAGGAGTTAAAACATTGTGCATCCAGCCATAGTACAAAAGTCCTATTTTAGGATGTATCGGAACAGTTGCGCAAGCTGTATGTTTTGTTGCAACGCACGGACATGTCTGCTAGTTCACATTAAAAAAAGATCACAAACAGAATTTGAGCTACCTTCAACAGACCGTAACTTATTAAATTTGGTTTTATTAGTACTTCCACTATTTCCAGAGTGCGTGCCTCGGAGCCTGCCAGCAGGGAGAATACTTAGGGGTGATAGCGGTGTGGATAATTCTCCAAACCGATCCGATCCGAATCGAATTTTGAGAATACGGAGAAGTACTTTTAATATACATGCGGATACGGATATTTTGTGCGGATGCGGGATAGGATATGGTATAGGTAAAATCCGGCAGATATGGATTACCTGCAAATTCTATGCGGATTATCTGATGTTTAAAATAGGATATCCAAAAGTTTCTCACCCTAGACTAAAGAATTTGGGATTTTAAAATGTTTGTTAGTTGAGAGCTCTTATTTTATGATGTGGCTGTTTGATGTTCTAATTTCTAAATTAAGAATTTGCTAGATGTTATTACTTATTGGCTAATAACTTCTCATTTTTAGCGAAGATATCATATTAAGTGCTAATTGTTATAGTGTGATAGCCACAACAAGGAATGCAATGCAAGATTATTATCTGTTGCTTGTTCTTTGTTATTTACTAAATCAATTCTTGACAAGCATATAATTACCTATGTATGCACATATTACTTCACTATTTAAATCCTTCTGTGATCCGGTTCCGCTCTATATCCATATACCAGTTCCGATATCTGAAAAAATCCGCATGCACATCCGTGTATTATTCGCTCCGCACCGAATCCAATAAAGAAAAATAGATTAGGCGGATATGGGAGAGGCTCAGAGGCATTATCTGCACCGGTCCGATCCGTTCTGATCCCTAAGAATAGTAGTCATTGACTGTTGCCTTCCTCCACGCTCCTGGTCGATTTACTAAGCTGTGTTAACCAATCCCTCGCTAAAGTTAGGGCCTGGAGAGCATTGATTGGACAGAAGTCACACGGTGTCGTTAAAGGCTCTGACTAATTTTATTTGCTGCCACACGCTTGCAAGAGGCACAAGCCAAGTGCCTGGTGCACACGCTTGTCACAGGGGAGTGCACAAACGGTATACATGTGTCAGTACCTCATAAAAAAATTTTGAACCCTGGTGCCAGTGCACCAGGGAAGATGTGCGTGGCTATTCGCCCCTGGTGACGATGACGGCACTCCTGCTATCCTCCAAGTAGTCAAATTCAAGCTAATTTGCAAATTCAATTTCAGAGCAGGCCAGCGATGTATAATAATATAATAAAATAAAGGACATGACGTTTGGGTGATTTTGGGGACTAATGGACTATACGGACTTGCTGCATACGGGCATACGGCATACCTGGTGTCCCAATTCATTTCGGGCCAGGCTGGCAAGGACGCAAAAATTCTCGTTAATCACTGCTGCTTTAACCAGACCATATATACAGCTGATATAACTACGCTGAATATATATTTGGAGTGGGGCCCCATGGGATTGGGAGCCTGGGGTGGCCGCCCCGTCTACCCACCATCAGAGCCGGCTCTTCCAAGAGAGAGTGTAGGAGTAACTCTAGCAGGAACCCTACTTGAGTCCCATAGCTAAATATGGGTGGAAAAAAAAATGCAGCTCCAGTAGGGCCTCTATTAGAACCCCTAATTTGGGGTGGGCACCCAAATCCTCTCTACGGACCCGATTCCTGCGTGTTCATCCCCCAGCCTCCATCCGACTGTTGCGGCCGTTTCTCCCCGTGCACTGATTCTTCACTGGCCACCTTCACTCCCCTCCGGCAACCGCTCCCCTACTGGCGCGGCCCCTGCTAGAGCTTCTCCCGGTGCTGCGGGCCCAGACCGGTGGGATCCCCTCCCGGCACGAGCAGAGGTCTGCCTCGAGAGGAACGGAACTCGCCGCTTCCCCAACGTCCTGACGAGCGGCTTCCCTTCGACGCGGCCATGCCGAAGCTCCTCCCGAAGCTGCGCATAGCCCGGTGGGATCCAATCCTGGCGCGAGCGGAGATCCGCCTCGATCGGAGCAGAACTCGCCGCTTCCCCAACGCATCGACGAGCGGCGCTCCGTCCTTACCGCAAGGACGAGCGGCTTCCCTCGGCGTAGCCTTGCCGGAGCTCCTCCCGGCGCTGCGGCCCTAGCCCGGTGGGATCCCCTCCCGATGCACCGCCTCGAGAGGAGCAAATCTCGCCGCTTCCCAAGGCCTCCGACGAGTGTTGCTCCATCCTCGCCGCGAGGACGAGCGATTTCCCTCTTTCCCACACGTATAGCTCAGTTGACAGAATGACAAGCGGCCCTAGACCGATACGATGCTGGCGCTCAGGTTTCAATGCCGATCGTCACTCGCCGTTCATCTCCGCTCGGCGGTCATCGCCGATCGCCACTCGTCGTTCATCTCCGCTCGGCGCTCATCGCCGATCACCACTCGCCATTCGTCGTCGCTCGCTGCTCGTCGCTCATCGCTGTTCGACGCTCAGATTCTTCATGCAAGTGTCACTAGCTACGCTAGTGTGCTATCAGGTTATTCAATGCTGTTCGGTTCAGGGTGCTGATCCTAGGTAGCACATCAGGGCCTTGATACACACATGACAGCTAAGTTGGGGGCCGATTACGATTATTTATTCACCTGGATGCTGGAATCTTCTATTATTTGACCCTGCTACAAGATGCTTCGCTATCTTCCAGCAGGCTCGGGGACTACGGGTGTACACGTCACCTCACGGTGACTCGTCGGGTGTACACGTCTCTAGACGTGAAGAAATCTCAAATTTAATTTTGAGCCCCTTGCATCCTTTTTGCAAGCCTTATCTAAGTTCAAGATCAGCCGACCAGCTCACGCTTGGATTTTGTCGTCGACCAGCTTGCTCAAGCTTCATCGCCGACCAGCGCGCACGACTTCATCGCCGACCAGCGCGCCCGGACTCCATTGCCGATCAGTTAAACTGGTTGGATTCTTCGTTCCAACCGTTCGGCTTCAGGTTCAGCTACTCGGACTGATTCAAGACGGTGTTGCTCAAAGGATACAAGGCGCTCGGGGACTAGCTGTGGGGGTATAGCCTCCCGGTACCCTCAAAACGATACATGGGCCGCACCATCAGCGGACCGGCCCATGAGATATGACAGATGTTGTAATCTAGATTAATACCAACTCGGGTACTTTACTTGTAACCTTGCCCCTCCAGACTATATAAGGAGGGACAGGGGTGCCCCCATAATCAACGCGAATACAATACGGAACACAGGATGTACGGTATTACGTCACACTGACGGCCGGAACCTGTATAAATCTTGTGTCCATGTGCTTGTGTTTGGGTTACCATCTCGTTCTTGATCTCGCGCACCCCACCACCATCATCCAATCTACTACCTAGGGTAACCCCTTGGTAGGCTGCCGACCAGATATCGTCGACAATATATGAATTTGGGGGCCTAAATTTGGGTGCTACTGTTGGAGTGAAAGTTAAAAAAAATGGACCAACAAAAGTAGGGGGAGCACCCAAATCATAAGTAGGGGCGCTGATTTAGGTGCCCCTGCTAGAGTTGCTCTAACAGTGCAACCCATGAGCTCGTACAGCTAGCGAGGAAGAAGAGACATTCAATGTTTGGCGCTTTAGTTCTCCAGTTTGTGTCGAGTATATTATTGCTCTAGGTTGTATCTATGTTTCTTAGTAATAATAGAGGCTCTCTCTTCTTCGCAAATAACAATTAAGTAAGTGCTTTTAAAATAATCTTGGTCTGGATCCTAGTGAGGGATGGATTTTCAAATAATGCCTTCACTTCCTTTTGGTTTTCCCGAAAATTAAAGATCTGGTTAATTAATTCGATCGAGGTCTGGATCCTGATGTAGCTAGGGTTTTGTATGCCCAGGTTAACATCACACAGTGGCGGAACAAGGGAGGGGCCAGCAGGGGCCCTGGCCCCCCCTATCACAGTGCAAAATTTTTTAATACCCATATAAATATTTAAATTTATAGTATAATAAAGTATCAATTCACCTATTTTTTGTCATAATATTGTGATGTCTTGTTATGAATACTAACTACATATGTAAAGCATTGAAAAAGTTATTGAGATATTTTTAGAAATGGGATTATATTAATATCCCAGCTTCTACATCAACCAATGCATACGGCTGTTTGTTATTATAAACAAGAGTAAAGCGGTCTAGGAAATCTCAAAAACAAAGTTTTGAGCCATAGTGAAAACAAATAACGTTTCTATAACCACGACTAAATAGGAAGTCTATTTCTAAATCTCTAGCCGTGTCTTGCATACACCTCCATCGCGGTTGTCTCAATAGTCCTGCATCCTATCTTCATCATATGGCGATCCTCCTCCTTCTGTAGCAGGGACCAGGACCTAGTCCAGTAGGTCCCTCTGAAGATAACCGATGCTATGACCTTGTCAAACACGATGTCATTCCTAATTAGCCATATCGTCCAACAAATTGCACTTGCACCCACAAGAATATGAGATTTTAGTTTCCTATCTATCCCTTCCAACCAGCCTGTAAACGAATTGTGTACACTAGTTGGAGGTATTGGATTGAAGGAAATGTGAACAGTTCTCCACATGAATTTAGCAAGATGACAGTCTAAGAGTAAATGTTGTATAGACTCGTTTGAAGAACAGAAACAACACTTCCTATCTCCTTGCCAGTACCACCATGCTAAATTATCGTTTGTTAAGATTACTCCCTTGTACAAATACCACATAAAGACTTTGATTTTGGGAGGTAGTTTAAGTTTCCAGATTAATGTGTTATATGGTATAGCTTCTGCTCCTAATAAGGTTCTGTACATGGATTTGACTGAGAACAACCCATTCTGATGTAGCCCTACACAAAGCGGTCTCTCTGGTTTGTTAGTTCTACAACTGCAACTATAGCAACCACATCGTGCCATGCTTGCAAATTAACACCTATCAAAGATCTCCTGAAAGCTACATTTAGTGGTGTCGTAGACAACACTGATCTTATAGACGCACCTTTTGTCCTCACAATATTATATAGTGCAGGAAAGAGCAATTTTAGTAGGTGCGGTCTTACCCACGAATCCTCTCAAAATCGCACTTGAGACCCGTCACCTAGGTCAAACTTACCCAACGTGAGGGACTCCCCCTTGACCTTTATGAGGCCAGTCCAAAACTGAGAGTCCCCAGGAATATATTGAACCTGTGTCAAAGTTTTGTCCCTTACATATTTATTCCTAAGCAATTGTTGCCAAATCCCATCTCCATTCATCAACTTAAAAAGCCATTTGCTTAGGAGACACTTGTTGTGAACATCTAAATTTAGGACCCCCAACCCTTCTTGGTCTTTCAGTGTACATACTATCTCCCACTTAGCCAATCTATATTTTTTTCTTGTGTTCATCACTCTGCCAAAAAACCGTGACCTAAAATAATCCAACTTCTTCAAAACCCGTCTACGTAATTCAAAAAGGACAGCATGAATATGGGAAGACTACTCAAAATAGAGTTAATTAGGACAAGCCACCCTTCTACCGGCAACATCTTACTCCTCCAACAGTTCAGTCTCTTTTGAAATCTTTATTCAATATGTTTCCAGTCCTTATTCATGAGTTTTCTATGGTGCATCAGAATTCCTAGGTATCTAAATGAGAACGACCCATATTACACCCAAAAATCTATGCATACTCATTTTGATTGGCTTTGGTTGCTCTGTAGCAAAACATTTCGCTCTTATGGAAATTGATCTTGAGTCCTGGTAACTGTTCAAAAGCACAAAGTAAGAGCTTTATGTTTTTGGCCCTCTCTAGATCATTGTCCATAAAGATAACAGTGTCATCCACGTACCGAAGGACTGGAAGTCCCTCATTTACCAAATGCAGAACAACCCCTTGGATTTTTTCAGCCTTTTTAGCTCGTGAAATAAGGATAGCCAACATGTCAACCACTATATTAAATAGGATTGGAGATAATGGATATTAAATAGGATTGGAGATAACGGATCCCCCTGACGCACTCCTTTTCTAGTTTGGAAATAATGGCATATATTATCATTTACCTTTATTGCAACACTCCCCCTAGTCATGACTTTTGAAATCCATTCACACCAAGTTGGTGAGAATTTTTCATGCTGAGGACTTGTTGTATAAAAGGCCACTTCAATTTATCATATGCTTTTTCAAAGTCTAGTTTTAAGATCACACCATCTTGTTTTTTTCTATGCAACTCATGGATCATTTCGTGCAAGATCACAACTCCTTCCATTATATAACGGCTCGGAATGAAGGCCGTCTGTGACAGTCCTATTAGTTTATCTGCCACTTTCAAAATTCTATTGTTTAGCACTTTTGTAAAAAATCTTGAAGCTCACGTTTAATAAACATATAGCTAGGCCTGTACTATTGTATCCAGGCCGCATCAGCAATCTTTGGTAACAATGTAATTAACCCAAAATTTAGGCTATGAATAGGCAGCCTCCCAGCATGGAATTCATAAAAAAGGCTCATCAAATTCGACTTCACAACGTCCCAAAAGAATTGGTAAAATTCAGCGGGAAAGCCATCCAGACCAGGTGCCTTGTTATGTTCCATATCCAAGACTGTCGTTTTAATCTCTTCCTTGCTGAATGGAGCCGTCAATACCTCATTCTCCTCCTCTGACATTTGAGATATGTCATGCCGCAAAGTCTCCTCCATTGAGAAAGAATTCTATATATAAGGTCCAAACAATCCTTTATAGTACTCAGTTATATAATTTTTCAAGTTTGTATCCCCAACCATAATTCCTTCTTCCTATTCTAGCTGTACAATTTTTGTTTTCCTGTGTCTCCCATTTGCCACCATATGGAAATACTTTGTATTATTGTCCCCTTGCAATAACTTTGTTGCTTTTGATCGTTTGAGCCAATAAATCTCCTCCTCTCTCAGCAAATTAGTTAATTGCCCTTTGAGATGATGTCTAAGCTCCTTCTCTTGAGGTGACAACAAACTTATCTCAGCCTTTCTGTCTAAGACATCTATCTTAGCCAACAGATTAGATTTATGCTTCTTGTTTTGTGAAACCAAATTCCTAGCCCATCCTCTAAGGAAACGTCGCAGCCTTCTAATTTTATTTTGCCACCGCTCCATGGGTGATCGACGCCTATTCTCAGATTCCCAAACCTCTTTCACCAGCTCAAAGAAACCATCCCTTGTTAGCCACCCTAGCTCAAATTTAAAATTCCTAGCATTGCCTCTGTGAGATGATTCCTCTCGATCTAGCAAAAGCAGTGTGTGATCTGAGATTTCTCGGGTGAGTTCCTGAACAGAAGCTAGCAGAAATTTTTGTTCCCAATCTGTTGTTACACTACAAGAAATCTGGGCTTCTGTGACGACTGTCAGATGACAGAGCACCTATCTGTCATAAATAAAGACTGTTTATGACGATTGTTCACAGGATGACAACTGTCTATGACCAAACTGTGTTTTTGTCATAAATATTGTCACACTATAATCTACAAGAGCTTTATGATGATAGATCGTAACAATAGTTGATCATCATAAAATATAGGATTATTTTTATCATTTTGAAAATATTTCATTATCCTACATGGCTATTGGTCCACACATCGTGTGTCTTAGGTGGACTTATCACATTCACGTAGAGTCAGTGGCCAGGCTTTGGAAGAACGCAATCCAATCCACTAACGATCGAGTGAAAGCGCCATGCCACGAATAATGTAGAAGTTGTTGAGCAGATGTTTCTTATATCTAATTATGTACTTTTTTCATTCTAAATTATAGTTTGTTTGATTTTTTATCTCAAATTTAATAGCTTGCCTTATTAAAAAACTGTATAAATATAATTAAATTTGAGTCATTCCTAAAGAACTTTGATTAATAAAACAAACCACAACAAAAAAAATATTTTACATAATTTTTTGAATAAGACGGATAATCAAATTTAGGATAAAAAAGTATTAAAATCCTTCAAAAATGTGGCGCACATAATACTAGTAAGTATTCAAGTTGCCAACCTTACCGAATGCAAACCAAGAAAGCAACCGCGCGCTGGGAGCCTGGGACAAGCACTAGATGGTGTTCATCGAAATGATCTACAGTAGTATTTAATGTGTACGTTCTGTGGAGTAGTTATAAAAAAATTGGAAAACGAAAAATGTAGAGTACTGAACAAGCCAATCGTCGATCTCAACCAAGGCGCTGCGCAGCACTCCGCTTCTGGTGACGTAGCAGTAGCATGGATAGGCCCCCTGCGCCGCTGCGCGAGGGACTGCTCGGCTTGCAGGGTCGCCACCAAGAGAGAGATGGAGATGGAGCGGTGGAAAAGCAGAGAACGTGTAGTCACGCGCGAAACCACGGCAGTGGCGGGCTCCAGATTTTCGCAGAGCGCGCGGCCGCGCGCCGTGCAGCTTGATGGGACCGACCAGCAGTGTCACGGAGAGGGGAAAAGGATATAGCACGGTGAGAAACTGGGAATCAAAGGCCGGCGCGGGCTCGTCTAGTACCCCAGGTGGGTGGCGCGGAAGTTGTAATTGACTAATTACCAAGTGCGCGGGCTCTGATAGGACGTGTCAGGAGGAGAGCTGGGACCTGGGAGCGTCTGTTTGGGAAAAAGGTGGTAAATAATGCATAAGAGCATCTCTAAGATTACTATATTTTTCATTTCAAAAACATAGTATTTTCTATCTTCTAAAAAAAAGGGGGAATAAAGAAGGCCATCTTCAAGAGTTTTCAATCAATCACTTCCAAAAATTAAAACTTTGGTCTAACAAGAATTTTTTTCACGCAATTGATGACATGGCAGGGGCATAGTGGGTCATAAACACTTTCATCGCTAAAGAATATAGCTGGCCGACGTCGTGGCAAATGCTGCTCGGAGCATCCGATCCATATTCACTGCAGGTAGCATCACGTTGTAGCAAGAAATGAACAGAATCTTGGGAAACATGGGAGAGGGCATGGTAGACTTTGTGGCAATGGAAGGTCAAGGATCTCGTACGTGGCTGTTGGGTGCAAGGCGACTTCACCGTTGATCGATGACCGTGCCCTAAAAAATTGCCTCACTGGTAATCAAACTTGTGATCGAAAGGGTGGAGATCTGTGGCTCTACCATTGAGCTACTAGAACATTAGTATTTCTAACTAGAAAAAACATACTATACTAAAATTACGTTTAAAGTTCTCATATTTTAAAATTTAAATTTTAAATTACTCAAACAAAATTAGATAGATAAATGACCAAAACAAAAGTCACATATAACGATGAGTTTTACAATTTGTTGTTGATTACTTTTTCATTTGGAATCATTTACTAGCTCAAAATCATGTTCAAAGTTCTCAAATTTTGAATTGTTCAAACAAAGTTTGATGGAGAAATAGCTGAAACAAAAGTAGTAAATCTCGATGAGTTCTGCAACTTTGTTGTTGACAAATTTTTTCTTTGAAATCGTTTACTTTCCCGAAATAGTTTACTCTACCAAAATAGATACATCTCACACATTGTTATGTGATTAAGTGAGAGATGTTTATATATGTGAAGGATGTATAGTCCCACTTTCATAAAATGACCTAAAATTTTTATGGAGTGCTCATGGACCAAAAATATGTTGTTGTGTAAATTTGAAGAATTTTCTGACCAAATTCAGTAATTATTATAATTATTTGTTGAACGGACATAGAATAAATGTAATAATATCTGAACTTTATTAGAAAAATTTACAAACTTGCATGACAATATAACTTTACTGTGTAATCATTCCACAAAAAAATTCAAATGAGTTTGACAAAATGGTAATATACATTGTTCACAAATGCACACATCTCTCTATAGTTATAAGTAATTTTATAACTATGTGAGAGATGTATGATATTTTATAGAACAACTTTGTCAACATGATATGATATTTTTATGGCAAGCTTATATACACCCATGTTTTACTCACAAGCTGACTTTTCAAATTTTCAAAGCACTTTACGATATTATTTTTTTTATCCGTGTCACTAAAATATAAGTTCAAGTAATTTCTTAAAAAGAACTTATTTTCTACCTGTTTTTCAATTTGAGTTTAAATATAGCTTGTATTCTTATATATACTATTTATATTTTGTTTGAAAGGTTTTGATATTAATTTATGTAATTACCAAATAATAATTTAATTGTATATATATTTTTTAGGGCAATTTAATTGTATATATAAAGTACTCCGTAACAACAAAAGAGAAAATTGAAAATTGGAACGGAACAAAGGCCCAGACCAGCCTAAAGCCCAAGCGCAGCTCACCCTATAAGCAATCTCGTCCATCCATTTCATCCGACGGTCTGTAATGCACCTTCACAGAATAAAAGTTCTCCGAGCCCTAGCCTCTCCCGTCCCACTCACAACACGGCGCGGCGCCGCCCTTCCTCTCTGTTTTCTCTGAGGTCTCCCATCCACTCTTGTCTTGCCTCCGCCCCGATCCCACGAGCGGCTGCAGATGGCCGGAGGCTCTCCTACGCGTGGCCGCGAGTGACCGAGCGCTTCGCTGCGCGTGGCTATGGGCAGCAGAACGCGACGGCCGGCTCTTGCACACCTCCGTCCATGAGGCCTGGCCATGGCGACTCCATGGAGATCCAGTCCAAGGATGTCCACTAGGCTATGGAGAGGACCATGCTGAGCGGAGGCACTCCTGTCGACATCCAGCCGCGGTGCCGGATCCGGCTTGGGGTAATGGTGAGCTCCTCATCTGTTCTCTCCTTGCTATCCTCTCTGCTTTTAGTTGAACTCTTGGCTTGTGGGAGACAAAGACTGGGAGCGCGGCTGCTGCTCTAATTTCTGGATTGCTCCGCTAGCTACTGCATGTTCTATACTGCTCATGGTGCTAGTTCTAGTTTCTGTGTAAGTCGAGTTGACAGTACTTCATTTAGAACTTTTAGGTTTTCTCGATGTTTTTTGTTGGATTCTCTTGCCAGATCTGTATAAATAGGTGCCTCCCCTATCCACCATTCAGAGCCGTATTGGTTGTTGCTCGCTTCTAGTCTAGCAGTAGCACTAGAATTTGAGTCGAATTTTAGTCATGCACCCGTTTGCCGTTCCCCCCTTCTAGAAGTTGGTTCTGTTAATTTCTTCTTTCTAAAAGAAATTGCTTAGTAAAATAATATAATGGTATAGTGCATGTATATTTGTCCCAGTTATTTCCAATAAGTACCATCCCTATCTCGGTAAATATATTAGATTCTGTATCTGAATTGGGACAAAGGTAGTATTTGAGTCCTGTCATATGTGGTTTTAAGCTTACCACCATGTATAAACTTTTATTTAGCCTTCCAAATGCCAACTGATGCGAGCTCTGACCTTAACTATTATGCAGGTTGCAGATTCTAGGCTGACGAAGAAAGGAAAGGATTTGGTGTTCCAATGCAGGTTGAGATTCTAGGCTGCTGAAGAAACGAGAGGGGTTTGGTTAAGTTTAGAGGTAGCATTTTGGTCGGTTCTTGTGGCTCCTCTTGCTTGCTTGTGCAGGAACTTTGCTAGCTGGCACGAAACTTATTTCGTGCAGGAACTTGTTTAGCTAACTTGATCATTTTGTATCCATGTTTTTATTGTGCATTTGTATGGAATGACTGGAAAATTGTATTCTGAAAAGGTGCTTTTGTACGGGTTTGCATTCTGTAATTATTTTGTAAGTGGCTTGGCTACAATTTTGGCCTGGATTTCATGTTGGGTTGCAAAAAAGGACATTTCATTTTATTGCTGGGCAAAAAAATTAATTTGGGCCAGATGGGCTAATTAAGAATTAAAAAATAATGAAAAAGCCCATATGATATATGGGCTGAATTTTAATTGCCACGTTATTTGCCATGTCATACATGCCATGTCATCATACACGTGGTGTTATTCTGTTAAATATGTTATGACGAGTTTAGTCCTGTCACAAGTTAGTGACAGGAGAACTATCGTCACTGTATCAATGACGATGTCCTGTAGTGGTCATAGAAGCTGATTAGTGACCCACCTTCTGTGACGACAGTCTCTTCATCATAGTAGGCAGACAGTGACACGAAACAGGCTTTTATCGTCATAATCTAACTGTCACAGAAGCCCAGGTTTCTTGTAGTGTTACCAAGATACGGTCTAAATTTTCATATATTAGAACCTCTGCATAATTAGCCCACATGTATTTTCTACCTGTCATCTCCAGTTCTCTTAAGTTCACCATTTCAATGATAGCATTAAACAAAAGTAGTCACTTATTATTATATCTTGAATTGTTTTTTCTCTGACGGGTTCCTAATGATATTGAAATCTCCCCCTACTAAGAATGGTAGATCCCCACAGCTAGTACAAGCTCGTACTAACTCTGATAGAAAGTGTTCTTTGTGCTTCTCTTGTGCTGAATCATATACAGACAATAGGGCCCATCGAAAACCATCTACTTTATTTTTTATGACAAACTTGATATGATATGATAATCACCATCCATATATGTTCTTAACACTTAGAGGTGTTATCATATTTGCCCCCCCACCCCCCCCACTTAAAATTGCTAGTTCTGCCACTGACATCACATGCTTTTAGCTCAATATTTTAACAGCAACCACATATGTACTTGTTTATTTACCTCATCAGGTTATCATCATGGATCGTTTGCTTCGTACGTTCAATGGATTTGCTAGGCGAACGCATGGAGAGGCTTCGAGAACTCAGCAGCATTTGATTGGCTTCCGTGTCCTCCGACGAGCGACAAACAAATTTGCTGACCGAAATGTCATTGGAAGTGGAGGGTTTGGCAAAGTTTACCTGGGAGTTTTGAAAGATGGGACCAAGGTCGCTGTGAAGCGAAGGAACAGGTACTCTCAACAAGGAGCGGCAGAGTTCCAAGTCGAGATGGAGCTATTGCTCAGACTGAAGCACCCCAATTTGGTTTCGCTGATTGGGTACAGTGATGAAAAGGATGAAATGATCTTGGTTTACGAGTACATGGAAGGAGGGACTCTGAAGAGCCATCTCTACGGCTCTGCTGACAAATCTGCACTCAGCTGGAAACAGCGGCTGGAGGTTTGTGTGGGAGCAGCCAAGGGACTCCACTACACTACTACGCAACGGCCTTTGGTCACTTGGGCAAAATGAAAATAGCACCCGACCCTAAAATTGGCGCCTGGGACTAAAAAGACTTTTAGTCCCGGTTGGTAACACCAACCGGGACTAAAAGTCCATAGCCCAACGGCTATGGTGTCGCATCTGCAGGGGAAACCTTTAGTCCCGTTGGTGTTTACGAACCGGGACTAAAGGTCCATCTTTAGTCCCGGTTCAGAAAAACCAACCGGGACTAAAAAGGTTTTGTCCCGGTCTCGACACCAAATGGGACTAAAGATGGGACTTTAGTCCCTATTGGTGTTAGGGACCGGGATTAAATCCTCCCCCCCCATATTTGAATCCTTCTTCCTCCCCTGGCCGAGCTGCCCGAGCTCACTTTCTTCTTTGTTCTTCATGTTCTTCATGTGTTCTTGATTGATTTGTGCTTACATCTCCGGCTATTGATTCATTTCATCACTTCTACGCCGTCATTTACTTGTTTAGAGGTTACTAACTTCATCTTCTCAAGTTTTAGCTGCAGGTTATCTCATTTTGTGGTGTTATACATGTGGTTTTTTATTTTTTGATTTCTACACTATTTTAAACTCCAATCACTTTATCGTTTAAATATTTTAATGTAGATAACTACAATTAAGACCCTAGAAATTAGTATACACCATTTATTACTATTATGTCTACCATGTTTTGGTTTAGTTAGCAAAATACTAAATAGAGGATGGAGAATTTTAGGTTATGTGTTAGTTAGTTAGTTACTAGAATACTTTATTTTTATAATTTGTGATCGGGTTTATTAGTTAATTTAAACTAGTATGTATGCCATATTTCATGATTAGTTAGAAAAATAAATAACTTTGGTGTTTTTTAGTTTTGCTTGTTTAGAAAAAATAGAAATAGAGAATTTTAGGTTATAATACTTTAATTTGCAATTTGTGACCGGGTTAATTAGTTAATTATAACTAGTATGCCTACCAAATTTCTTGATTATTTAGAGAAATAGATAACTTTGTTGCTTTTTAATTTTGCTTGTTTAGAAAAGGAAGAAATAGAGAAATTTAGGTTATTTATTACTTTTATTTCTTTATAAAAAATTAAAAACTTATCATACATTAATTTGAAATTTGTGACCGGGTTAATTAGTTAATTATAACTAGTATGCCTACAAAATTTCTTGATTATTTAGAGAAATAGAGAACTTTGGTGTTTTTTTTTAATTTTGCTTGTTGAGAAAAATTAGAAATAGAGAATTTAAGGTTATTTATTACTTTTATTTCTGTAGTAAAAATTAGAAACTTATCATACTCTATGTTGCAATGCGTATAATGACACGTGGTTGGATGTACAATGCCGATCGTCGCTCTAAAGAATTCATTGATGGTGTGCATTATTTCTTAAGAGTGGCCGAGGAAAACAAGCGGGATGGATTCGTGCGTTGCCCATGTGCCTTGTGTCGAATTTGAAGGAATATTCTAGCTCTAGAAATATTCACTCACATTTGTTGAAGTCGGGTTTTATGCCAAACTATATTTGTTGGACCAAGCATGGAGAAACCGGGATAATGATGGAAGAATGTGAAGAAGAACAAGAACAACTGAGCCCGACGACCTTATTGCTCAATTCGGTGGCTTCGATGATACAAAGAATGGGAGAAGTCAAGAAGAGGGAGGTGCTCCCCGGTGAAGGTGATGCTCTTGGTGATGCCATTCGTGATGCACGTAAAGAATGTGAAAGTGAAAAAGAGAAGGTAAAGTTTGACCGCATGCTTTGAAGATCATAAGAAATTACTATACCCATCCGCCCAAGATGGGCAAAAAAATTGGGTACAACACCGGAGTTGTTGAAATGGAAGGCAAGAGAATGGTGTATCCGATAAGGCATTTGGACAATTCTTGAGATCAAAAAAGATGCTTCCGAACCCTAATGAATTGCCCACCACTACGCACGAAGCAAAACAGTCGCTCTGTCCTTTGGGATTAGAAATCCATAAGATACATGCATGTCCTAACGACGCATCCCTGTACCGTGGGCAGGACTACGAGAATTTAGATGAATGTCCCGTATGTAAAAAGCATCACGGTATAAGATCAAAGCGAGATGACCCCGGCGATGTTGAGGGGAAAGAACGTCCCTAGGAAGAAAATTCCCGCAAAGGTTATGTGGTATGCTCCTATAATACCTCGTCTGCGAAACGTCTTTTCGAAAAAAAAAGACCATGCAAAGTTGTTGCGGTGGCACAAAGAAGACCGTAAGGTAGACAACATGTTGAGACACCCCCGCCGATGGGTCTCGGTGGAGAGCAATAGATAGAGAATTTCCGAGTTTGCAAAAGACGCAAGAAACTTGAGGTTCGCTCTAAGTACGGACGGTATGAATCCTTTTGGTGAGCGAGCAAAGGGTCATAGTACTTGGCCTGTTACACTATGTATCTACAACTTTCCTCCATGGTTATGCTTGAAGCGAAAGTTCATTATGATGCCTACTCATCCAAGGGCCGAAGCAACCGGGTAATGACATTGATGTGTATCTAAGGCCATTGATTGAAGAACTTCTACTTTTATGGAGTGAAACAGTGTTCGTATGTGGGATGAGTACAAACAGAACACTTCGACCTGCGAGCAATCGTTGTTTTTGTGACAATCAATGATTGGCCTCGCTCTAAGTAATCTTTCGAGGCGGTCAAACAAGGGATATAATGCATGCACACACTTGTTTTGATGATCTTGATAGTATATATTTGAAAAAAATGCGTAAAGGTCGTGTACCTTGGGTATCGCCGATTTCTTTCTCGTGAATCACCCAGCTTAGAAAGAAAGGCAAGCATTTTAAAGGTAAGGCGCACCACCGACTCAAGCCTCGCAAATGTAACTGGAGAAGATGTATTTGAGATGGTTAAGGATGTGAAAGTAATTTTTGGTAAGGGACAGGGCAGCCAACCGGTTCCAAAAAGATACAAACGGGTCATGCACCTATGTGGAAGAAGAAGTCAATATTTTGGGAGCTACCGTATTGGCAAGTCCTACAGGTCCGTAATGCGATCGACGTCATGCACCTGACAAAGAATCTTTGTGTGAACCTTCTAGGATTCATGGGTGTGTATGGAAAGCCTAAGGATTCACTTGAAGCACGACAAGACTTACAAATAGTATGGAAGAGCGAGACAACCCGCATCCGTAGAAGACAGATGATGGACGCCAATATTTAAGACCTGCTAGCTACACTCTTAGCAATGAAGAGAAAGAAATCATGTTTGAATGCTTAAGCAAAGATCAAGGTTCCATCTGGATTCTCCTCTAATATAAAAGGTATAATAAATGTGCCCGAGAAGAAATTTGTGCACTTAAAGTCGCATGACTGCCATGTGCTTATGACGCAATTGCTTCCAGTTGCATTAAGAGGAATTCTACCTCCACATGTACGCCTAGCAACCGTTAAGCTATGTGCATTCCTCAATGCAATTTCTCGAAGGCAATCAATCCAATCGGAACTTGCTTTGCTCTGAGAATGATGTGGTTCAATGTCTTGTCGCCTTTGAGTTAGTATTCCCTCCATCCTTCTTTGATATCATGACACACCTCCTAGTTCATGTGGTCAAGGAGATCAATATTCTTGGTCCTGTGTTTCTGCATAATATGTTTCCTTTCGAGAGGTTTATGGGAGTCCCGAAGAAATATGTCCACCAGCGTGCTCGGCCGTAAGGAAGCATCGCAGAGGGCTATGGGACGGGGAGGTCATTGAGTTTTGTGTTGAATTCATTCCCGAACTTGACCCAATTGGTGTTCCCCGAATCACGACACGAGGGAGACCGAGCGGAAAAGGAACGATTGGAAAGAAAACCTACATCGGTACGGGGGGCGATTGTTTCAATAAAGCACACTACACGCTTCTTCAAAACTCATCCGTGGTGGAGCCGTATGTCAAGAAACACAAGGACTTTCTACGATCCCAGTTCCCGAGAAGAATGAAGCTTGGCTTATGCGTCGACATGGACACTTTCGGTGATTGGTTACGAAAAGAATGTCGTGGCAATGACCAGATTGATGAGCAACTATATTTATTGGCTAGACAACCATCATGGCACATCCTCACGCTCAAAGGGTACGAGATAAATGGAAATACATTTTACACCCTAGGCCAAGATAAAAAAAGCACGAACCAAAAACAAGGGGGTTCGCGTAGAGACGCCACCGACCCGAATGGAGACAGACAAACATATTATGGCCGCATAGAGGAGATTTGGGAACTAGACTACGCACCTAATTTCAAAGTCCCTTTGTTTCGGTGCCAATGGGTCAAGAATACCGGGGCGGAGTAACAGGTTGACAAAGACTATGGAATGATAACAAAGGGACCTAAACAATGTTGGTTACAAAGGTGAACCATTCGTCCCTTGCTGCTGATGTGAATCGTATATTCTATGTGAAAGACATGTCTACAAAACAGAAGAGAGGAAAAAATGACAACAACTCAACAAATGAGCCAAAACGCCATATAGTTCTCTCGGGGAAAAGAAACATTGTGGGAATTGAGGACAAGTCGATATTTTGAAGATTATGAAAGGGATAACCTAATCACGCCTTTCAATGTGACCAAAGATCCGAGCATCATGATAAATGCCGAGGACACTCCATGGTTACGTCAAGATCATGACCAAGGAACATACGTCAAAAAGAAGATCACTACGTGCCCGCCTAATAAGTAGAGTGTATTGGAGTATGTGTATGTGAGAATTGTAACATAAGATGTAACGGTGACTATGGCATTGATATTATCGAAAATGAAACTGTTATTTCTTAACAAATTAATACCTATTCTTTTATTTATTAAGCGAATAACAAAATTAATCTAATTATTATAAGGGATGGAAAGATTTTTAGTTCCCAAATTTATTATGAAAGCAATTAGACAAAAAGAAATGAAAATATTATTTTTTAACAAATTAATACCTAATATTATATGTAGTATGCAATTAACACCTTTAACCTAATTATTGAGTGCAAAAATAAATAAGAATAAGAAAAAATATTTCAAAAATATTAATGGTAATGGTGAATATCACGTGTAGCCCGATTTTAGAGATTAATGATGATAAATGAATAAAATTTACGTTTAAATAATGCACAAATAAATTTCCTACCAAAAACACCTACTTTAATATATTTAAATTAAGTAATACATTTTTGCATTAACAAAATACTAATTATTTTTTATATTTAAGTTTGCTATTATAATGGGATGAAAGATTTTATGTTCTAAAATTTATTATAAAAGCAATTAGATAAAAAAGAAATGGAACTACTATTTTTTAAGAAATTAATACCTAATATTTTATTTACTATGTAATTAACAATATTTAACTAATTATTGTAAGCATAAACAAAATTAAACTGTTATTGTGACCAAAACACCTTTAGTCCCTGGTGCGAGAAAAGGACCGGGACTAAAAGGTTACCTTTAGTCCCGTGCCAACCACCAACCGGGACTAAAGGTTGGACTTTTAGTCCCTGTTCGAGGTTGGCACCGGGACTAAAGGTCCTTTAGTCCCGGTTTGTGTCGGCACCGGGACTAAAGGGTGCCCCTGGCGTATATAAGCACACGCCATCTTCCTCCTCCGGACTTCACCGGATCGAGTCGCCTAACTAACCGCCGCCGCCTCGCCGTCATCTCGCCCTCGTCCCCGAAGCGCCGCTTTTTTGCATCCTTCTTCTCTCCGGCGCCACGCTGCTGCCAAGCCGTCGACCGGAGGAGCCCGCCACCGCGCTGTCCCCGACGCGAGTAGTGCCGCCACCGCCCGCCCCCCGAGCCCCGCGCGGCTCCTCCTCGCGCCCTCGCGTCGTCCCCCCCGGCGTCTCCGGCGTCTCGGCGGCGCCCCTCGCCGCCTCGCCTCCTCCCGAGCCGCCACCGCCGCTGCTCTTCTTCTCCGGCCGCGGTGTGAGCAGCGCCGCCGCCGCCCCCTTGCTCTTCTCTTCTTGGCCCGGCGGTAGGAGCCGTGCCGCCGCCGCCCCCGCTGCTGCTACTCCGACGCCTGGTGAGAGCCGCGCCGCCGCCCAGCGCTGCTCCTCTTCTTCTCCGGCCCGCCGAGGGGAGCCACACGCCGCCGTCTCTTCTCCGCCGAGGCGGTGAAGTCGCGCCGCCTCGTTCTTCTCCGTGGTGGACGGTGAGCAACGGCACGCGAGCGAGGACATAATATGCTTTGTTGTGTGTTGTGCGCGTCGGCCATCGAGTCGATCGCGTTTGTGTCTTGTGTGCGTCGGCCATCGGCCGAGGGGCGATCCTTTGTATGTGTAGAGACTTGGCGCGAGAAGGAGAGCACGAACGGCCAAAATTTTATTTGAAATCATAATGACGTAGCGACGACCGAATCGAAAGAAGGCACGACCTAGCGATAACCCAAATACCGAATCGAAAGAAGGCACGACCTAGCGATAACCCAAAGAACGAACGAACGAAAGCACGACCTAGCGACAACCCATCGACGAATCGAACGAACGAAAAGCATGACCGAACGAACGACTACTACCGACGACCGGACGACAACCTAGCGACCTAGCAAACATGACACGACGACCTAGCTACTTAGCGGCGACTTAGCGAATATAATTAAACACCTTACTCAATATAATTAACTTTATTATGTAATATAGTAATGAAGTCTTGTAATATTTAATGGTACTTATTAATAAAGTATTATGATATTAATGTAATATATTAATGAAGTCTTGTAATATTAATGATACTTATTAATAAAGTTTGCTAATATTTAATGGTATTTATTAATATAGTCTTGTGATATTAAGGTTATCATATGGTACTTTATTTAACTTTATTAACTTTCTCATGTCACGTGACTTTATTATATAACTTCATTAATAAAAGTAATGTCATGTGAAACCTATTCGAAACCCTATTAGATTATTGGTTATTAAAAAGAAAAAACATACACTTAGTGTATGGATACGCTAAGTGTATATTTCCTTATGTGCAACATAGCATTTCACTTATGTTTCCACTTTGCCTCTATATGTTTGTCGATTTTATGTAATGGTATTTTTAATATAGTTTTGTAATATTAATGGTACTTATTAATATAGTCGTGTAATATTAATAGTACTTTTATTTAACTTTGTTAACTTTCTCATGTCATATGACTTTATTATATAACTTTATGTCAAGTAACTTTGTTAATGGTACTTTTATTTAACTTTATGTGAAGTAACTTTATTATCTTATGGCGCTACATGACAAATTGAATTCTAACATCTTTTAATTAACAATTTTTGCAGAAATGACCGATCCGAATGATAACATGGATGAAGCAATGATGGACTTAATCAACAAATGCGGCGGTAATCAAAATCCCCAAGTCCAAGGTGATGATAATGAACAAATAGATGATGGGAGTCAAGATTACCGGCGATTATGAAGAACTTGTGGGAGACAATCCCGATGAGGTCCATCTACAATCTAGTCTATATGTATATACATGAAATTAAAAAAGAATGGCTTTTGTATTAATATATTTATGCTTGTTTGTGTAGCCCTCGGATCAGCGACAACTACCGGGAGTGGTAGAAAAGTGCGAGGCTCGAAGAAGCCGTTGGAGGGTCGGTACATTGTGTCGGAATTCGACGAGGGTACAGGCCAAGTACTTGGGGAACATGCAAAGAAATTTGTTGCTCACTTTGTGGATATCTAGTGAGGGACAGGCTCCCGATCAGTGCTCGAGAATGGAGGCAACGGAAGGATAACCCTGCTATTAGTTATGTCTCGGATCGTGACAAGGAATTGCTATGGCTAGATATCCTTCAACATTTCACGCTTGATATACGGGATGAAGCTTTGAAGGAGAAGGTTCAAATCGGGCTATGCGTAAGATGGCCAAACAATTTCAGGCTTGGAAGAAGAATCACATACAAGACTTTTATTGCAAATAACCGGACACCGGATTTCACCAACAAGGCCTATGTTAAGTTGAGGCCTTTTTGGGATGAGTTCGTAAGGTTCAAGAACTCGATGAGGGTCGAACACGGATGATCCGTGTCGAGAAAAAATGCTAGACATAAGCAATACCACCATCACTTGGGTTCGGTGGCTACCGGACCGCTATTCCCAAATGGCGTAAGCTAGAACAGAGATTATTGACAAGGGGATGGAACCAAATCACCGCACCGGCCTTTGAAGCGCCAAGTATTGGTTCTTCGGTCATGGGGAACCCCGGACCTAGAGACCGGGAAGGTAGTGTACGGCGAAAGCCGCAGAGAGTGGGGGACAGAGAATGGCCCAAGCCCGAGGATTAGTTGAAAGTGGCGTCCCGCGCCCAAATAGAGAGAAGGATGATGAGCCGACATACGCCCGGAGACCGCTGAACACGGTGGGCGAACAAGAGGCTATGGGGAGATATCGTGGGAGCATGGCTTCCCTCAAGATAGACCCACTTATAGAAGCCGCCAAAGAAAGAAGGAAGAGGAGGCGGATCGATTGCGTAGGTTGGAGGCAATGGTGATGGAGTCACAAGCGGCGGCTCATGAAGCGATACAAATGAGAGAAAGCACTTGAAAAGAGAATGAACGAGGAAATCAAAAGGCAAGTGCGAGGAAGCAAGAAGTTCTATGCAAAGGCAAACCGCATCGAGCCCGGAGTCAACATTAGCCCCCCCTGCCGGGTTGAAAAGCGCTTGCGCCTTCCACGCAGATGCCAACTATTCAAGACGACGTGGGGCTGCGCTTTCCGGTGGATGACGCCACCGAAGCTAAGACAACATGTGAGCTGCATATTCCACGGGGGGGCTGCGCCACAGTCATGGTTGTTGCCGGTGTTGTAACTCATATCGACCCTACGAAGACACCAAGAATCCATGGGGCGATAGTTCCAAATGGATATGCTAATGTCTCGGTGGATAGAGTTGTCAAAGGCTTCGAAAATGTGCAGCTTGAGATAGAAGGAGGTGATGGAGAGAAGACTCTAGGACAAGCGTAGAAGGCTTTCATTTGTTGGCGCAAGCGCTACATCATTATTCCCGGGGCATCACCTAGTAGTCTACCACCACCTCCTCGTCATGAACCTCATCCTAGGTGCGGATGAAACTTGACGATACATTTAATCACTAACTTTATTTTGCATTCCCTTAGTTAGCGGTTTACTCATATACCTCTTTGGTTTCACAGTGGTCACCAACATGTCATAGTGCTTTGCGGGTGATGACGAGGCGAAGGTAAGACACGGCCGCATCGCCTCGGCCGCAACGCCGCCTCCTCGGGCCGCAACGCCACCACCTCGGGCTGCAACACCACCACCTCGGGCTCCAACCCCGCCACCACGTGCTCCAACGCCGCCTCCTCGGGCTCCAACCCCACCACCTCGGGCTCAAACGCCGCCTCCTCGGGCTCCAACACCGACACCGGCTGCCCCTCGCCTCCACGCCGGGCTCCAACACCGACACCGGCTGCCCCCCTCGCCTCCACGTCGGGCTCCAACCCCCCACCGGCCGCGCCATCGCCTCCCACACGTGGCTCCAGCGCCGAAACCGGTGGACCCACCATTGAAGAAGAGGCCGGCCACACGATCAAATGTGTCGGCCGCCCGCCGCCCAAAAAAGAAAGCCCCCTACGAAGAAACAACCCGTCATTCCTAAGAAGCTATCCTATGAGAAGACTGCTGCAGAAATAGAAGCTTCGGTAAAGGAAGATGTGGACAGTTTCTTTAAGAACCTAAAGGATGAAAGTCAAGCCAAGCGGAAACCCGAGAAGCCCTACCTCTTGCTAAAGCCGAAAGATCTACGGCAAAGGGTTGAGGCTGAACAAAAAAAAAAAGGCGTGTAGCTCGAGAAAGAATCGTCATCTTTATCCGACTATGAGCGCACTCTAACCAAATCCCTAGAAGAAGAGAAGAAGAAAAAAAAAAAAAGAGCACGCAAGGATGTAGCACGCTCGGGGAACAATCAAAGCAATCGGTGCCCCCGCTAGTCATTGCAAATGAATATGGTTCAAACATTGACGTGCTAGACCCAGCCAGATACCTCCGATTTGCACTATGATGATCTTGAAACTTTTTTTTGAGGACACCGGTCTTACCTTATCCCAAATGATAGCTGGGGCAGCAATTGAAAGTGCAAAAGAAATTGATCATTATCGAAGACATATGAATATGGCAAGAGTCCATTGCAACCCCCTGGCCCTCGGCAAACTTGGCACGCAGATGTACTTGCTAAACAAGTGGTACCTCGATGCGTGTGGCGTAAGTGCGTATGACTATATTTGCGTCCGAATTAGAAACCATCATTACTTCCGTGGTGATGATATTATTTATGTTCAATTTAATGAGCTACACCAGCCTATGCCACATGGACGCTACGGACAAGGCTCTAATCACCGCTTACGTCTGTAAGTGATTCTTTCTTTTTTTTAATAATGTCATCAGAACTTATCATGTATATGTATAACTAATTACGTAAAACCGGCTATACATATGCGCAGACACATGATGAGGGACCTCGAGCTAGAAATGATAAGGAGGTTGGATTTGTAGATCCTTATTGTGTATTCAAAGACCCCAAGACTCCGTATGCCATATGGAGAGCTCAAACGGAGAGAAAATCTACGGAGATAATTGATCAATCAAAAGGATAAAAGATATATACTCTTTCCCTATAACTTTAAGTAAGTATCATTATCGTGTGTACGTACATTCTATTAACCCAATTGATGAGATCGGTGTGAAGATAAATAATTATTTTGCCTACACACAAATGCAAATTTTCATTGGATACTAATTGTGATTGACATGTGGCAATCTCATTTGATAATCTATGACTCGTTGAGAAAACCACGGACCTTTACCAAGAAATGATAGATATTATCCAAGGGTAACTTCGATATCTAAATATTACTTTCAGCTCTTTAACTCTATAATAGATATTTAATAATGATCGTTTTATTGCTAGGGTTTGGGCTTGGTTCGTGCGTAAAACACCGTCCCGATTTAAAAGCGCCACTTTCGAAGCCTATCCTACATCGATGGATTCTACACGGCACCCACAGGGCAAAAATTTATGCGGATACTATGTCTCAAGAATTTCTAAATGTCTATGAAAAAAGATCAAATCTTGAGCACGCAAAAGTATGTAACATGTATATATAATAAGTTCATTTCAATTATTTGTTGCTATTTAATAAATCTTATACATACCTATAACTTTTTTCTTTAATGATTACTATAGGACACGTGGTTGAGGGAGAAGGTGTTGACCAAGTCCGCCTAAAAGCAATTCAGAGACACTCATGGGGATTTCTTAACGACCAAGTCCTAAATCCCGCCGGCGAGTACTTCTTCAACCCTCGACGAGCCACTCAAACCAAACCATGATGATCATTTGTATGATGCTTGAGTGACGGAGAACAATTAAGTTGTAAATACTTTATCCGTGACGGGGACATGTAAATTTTATATCATAGATCTATAGATATGTATAATATATAAATAGTATTATGTAATTTATTTACCGGCAATGATCTAAATTATAAATTATAGGTACGCTGCGTCTACATAAACAAGCAAATAACAATATGCATTCGAAAATAATAATAATACAATTGTAAACCGTAAAGGGAAAACCAAAAGAAAAGAAAAGGAAAAAGCAAAGGAAAAAAAAAAAAAGAAAAAGAAAAAACTATTTAGTCCCGGTTGGTAACACCAACCGGGACTAAAAAGGTGCGCCGATGGCGCACTGGCTGACCCTTTAGTCCCGGTTGGTGTTACCAACCGGGACTAAAGGTGGACCTTTAGTCCCGGGCGCGAACCGGGACTAAAGGTGGGACATTTAGTCCCGAAACCTTAGTCCCGGCTCCGCGTCCGGGACTAAAGGCCCTTGAGCACCGGGACTACAGGGCCTGTTACGTAGTAGTGCTATCTCCATACCAGTTCTCCGCCAACAGGCATCATCCACCGTGAATAACTTATGGTATGTAATGCATCTACGAGAAATAAACATTAGCCCAAACAAACATAATTATAACCATAAAATCAAACCTAATTAAACATCACAGTACAAACGAATCACGTTATTACATGAACCATACACAAATAGACTAATTAAACACATACAAGACTAATTAAAACATAAACCCTACAAGCCGGACGCAACTCTAATCTGTCTCCACTGCCACCAGCGTATGTCTCGGATTGTGTAACCGCGGACACTGTTTATATAATGCAAGGCCTTCACTAAAGCACTCTCTCTTGTCTCATGACGAGTCACACATGGTAGGCCATAGATAAAACCTACTGTCGGACTATTGATGATGGCCGAGTTATGATTAAATTGCAGGTAATACTGAATTTCTTGTCTTGTACGCTGGCCAAGGGGTTCCACGTAATTCCAGCCGTACTCCAGTCCTCGCAGAGCTTGCAAAAGAATATTCTCCATGCCAGCTGCAGCATAGGTATAATCATGGAGCAAATCCTGCAAAGTATCAGGAAGCGATCTTATTAATCATAGCAATAGATGAACGTGACTCTGATATCGTACACAACTTACCACATCCATTTGGTTATATCTCGACATCCTTTCGGTTACTTGCGGAGTATCCAGATTACGCTCACGTAAAGTTTGCATCTTCAAATACGAAAAATCAGGCATAAGGTACCCAATACGCTCTATGGCCTGTAAGCATTGTTGCACGGTATGATACCGGACGAGTAGCGTAGTAGTAGGCTGAGGTCCACTCTGCACAATGTCTTGTTGCTCTTGGGTGTACCTAAGAGGGATGGTAAAGGTGATATTACACGTCCACAACTGGTGCGCATTATCACTTGTCGTATGCTCGAAGATGTCCGACACCCCAATCGCGTATAGTGCTGATTCCAGCCACTCGATCGGGTTTATATTCTGTGACATATGCAACAGTCATATTATGAATGTGTGTGTGTGTGTGTGTGTGTGTGTGTGTGTGTGTGTGTGTGTGTGTGTGTGTGTGTGTGTGTGCAAGAGTCTTATTAGCATGTAAAACTTAAAAATATTTCATACTATAGATGGCTCTGGGTAATGTGGAATGGCCGTATCTGGCAATGGCGCAAATGAAAGATCGCCGGGGTAAAACCTGGTTCCTGTGGCTCGGGAAGTCCGCCGCCATTCATCATAACTAAAAAAACTAAAATAAATAATGCAATAAATATAGAACCCCCATATATATACCATGGAACATTATATATTAGAGAAACATATAAAAAAATCATCTACAATATTCACCATTATTCTAAAATATTCAAGTGTTCTTTGAGCTTAAATGAAAATCTAAAATATTCACCATTATTCTCAATCTACGAAACCACAAAAAGCTTCTCTATTTCAAGACCACGAAAGATAAATAAAATGAAATGAATAATGCAATAAATATATAACCCCTATATATACCATGGAACATTATATATTAGAGAAACATATAAAAAATCATCAAGAAATAATGTTGCTAACAAAGACCTAGAAATAATGTTGCACATAATTTTTTGAAGAATTATTAACTGTGACCTAGGAATAATGTTCCTAACAAAGACCCAAAAAACTATATATGCGCATACCTATGGTTACGTACAAATGATGTATATTTTCTAAAAATAAAATCCATCATTCTTATTGCTAAGTAAAAAACCACATATTTCTATGTCTAGTAATAAACCACGGAATGATCTACATTATTAGCAATGAAAGATTAGAAGATGGAGTTGCTAACCTTAGAAGATTGAAGATGAAGCCGGTGGCCAAGAGCAAGAACTTGCTCCCCCTAGCAAAAACACGGGATGAACACGAGCAATGACCAAATAATTTGAACTGTGTCTCGTGCTGGGGGACAGTGGAGCAGGGCTATATATAGAGAGGACCAGTTAGTCCCGGAGGGTAGGGCCTACCGGGACTAAAGGGTCAATCTCTAGTCTCGGTCGGACTTGTAAACCGGGATAAAACCCTTTGGTCCTAGTTTGTCTCGCCAACCGGGATTTAAAGGCTATTTTTAGTCCCGGTTGGAGCCCTCACCCGCCGGGACTAAATCCCCCTGCTGAAAAAGTCTGCTGTACTATCCATTGGGCAGGGGACTTTAGTCCTGGTTAGTGGCTCCAACCGAGACTAATACTTTATTCAGTCCTAGGCCAAGTTGTCACCGAGACTAAAGCCAAAAACCGAAAGTCTGTTCTCTACTAGTGTACCCAGTAACCAAGTTGGCATTTATTTATATTATATATGTATTATATGCTAGTATATACAGCAAGACGAGAACTAGAGCGCACGTCGCTTCAGTTCATTGTATGAAATCGCGCGCTAGGATTGGTTGCTTTTTCGCGAGGGCCCCACGTGCATGCAGCTTCTTTACGTAGAGGGGACCGCAGCAGGCAGGCGGCGGCTCCGTCCTCGGCTCGATTCGATCGGCTTCAATCAATCGGCTCCCATGCGCTGGGTTGGGTGGGTTGAGTGGAGACGATCGGCTTCAATCATTCGGCTCCGTTGCTCGATTCGATCGGCTTCAATCAATCCATAAAATCGGCTCCCATTGAGCAACGGAGCCTACAGAACTAATGAAGCCCCTACGCACATTGTTTTTCTGGATTTTCACCTTTTTACAAAATTATTATTTGTCCGCATCAAAATTTTGCAAAATAAAAAAAAAATATACCGTTCTCACCAAATGAGATGGAAAGATATGAATATAGCCCGGCCGCGATACTATAAAACTTAAACAGCGAGATGGCAAGCCCGTCGTTACATGCAAATGGCCTCAAAATTTTGAGAAACTATAGTTGTAAATCGTCATCCATTCATCCTACAAAGATCATGCATCAACCTCCCCTAAAGTTTGAAGCACACAAATCAAACCAGTATTCAGAAACTGAGACAAATCCAGAACCAAAGGCATTATATTAGAACCCACGGTGCAAGCAGTCACTCATACACCATTATTCGCCAAAAAGAAAAAAAAAAACACCGTATCAGGCAGGTTGGTTTTTTTTTTAACGTAGATAATAGCTATTGACATCCAAATCAATTATATGTGAATGACATCAGAGCCATTTGTGCATGTGTATGAACACATGGCTAGGTGAAGATTTCTTTCACCCTTTTTAAAGTAGCTTTGCTCAGTTTAGAGTAGTAGAGGCACCAGCAGAACAAGTCCCTCTACATATAATGATATATAAGCACAAAGATTCCACTTCCTCAGGTTCCACAATTTCCTGTGAATCCTCCCCTGCTGTTTGCAGCTTCATCTGTGTCACCTGCATTTCGAAAAAAAAAAAAAACATCGCAGATGCACATGGAGTGGCTCAAAAGACCAAGAGTTTTTTTATGAATGAAAACCTATGTGAATTGAATCACTATGTTCTTAGTCGCCTCTAACACTGTTGTTGAAAGTTATTTTCTGAGCCATATATTGTTAGGGTTGCATCTGGAATCCATCCTCCTCCAACGTAAGGGAGATGTTGCAAAGAAGAAGCACATTTTCACTCCCAATCCTTTCACAATCATCTAAAAACAAAAACATGTTTATTTTGCACATGATTGTCAAAACTCCAGAATATAACTCACACATAAAAATGCCTCCATATGAGGTAAGTTGCCCGTGTGTTAGCTTCCATGTAACAAAAGGTTCGTATATGAGTATGGCTCATTTGGTCTATAGCACATCTATGCCAGCTCATTGGATTATAAGGATATTTTTTACCTTGTTCATAATTGCATGATTGCATCATTTTGGTAGTCTACATGATTTAGGACTCAAGCCATCTACTGAAATTGAAATATGTGAGCAAGTACAACTAACTAGTGACAGTAAGGGAGAAATAATTAGATTTAGCTGCAAAAACATGGAGGCATTTTTTATCTAGTTCTAGAGCATGCAGGAAAAGAACTGCAAGCACACTTACCTTGTGAGAATGTCCTCATTGCTGGCACTTTTTTACTCCTCCATGATACCATAGGCAAGGGCAAATAAATCTTCTCATCTTTCATGTCATACAATCCACAAGATGCAGTTGGTCTCTTCCATTTCCAATACCAGTTGACGTAATCATCTAGGAAGAAGATACAGTCCCGTGAAAGATCATAGGGAGACACACAGACAGCTCTGGAGCACCCTTGCCCAAGGAACGATGCTTGGTCATTACCCAAACTCCTCACCGCAGCCCACAAGTGCCGCTCAAAATTGGCCTCGAACACTTCAATACCAGCCACACGAATGATGTAGCTTCTTCGTCCGTAGTGCTCCCTTTTGTAGGGATGTTTTCTGCGGATCATTAGCAGCGTGCCATGGGATTCAACAAGGTAACACCTATGCATGATATCTTGTAGGGGTGGCAAGGAAATTCCTTCAATGAGACGCTCAATTCTAGACACCCTTGGCACATTGCTGTCATGCTTATCGATAATATCAACGGAAATAAGATCCTCAGAGCCATTGTTTCTATCAAGAGCGTAGAGCTTCCCTTGGAAGAAGACCATGTGTGAGAGCTACCTGCACTGCTCATGTGCGCTCACTGACCATGCAGCAGCCCCTGATCAGCACAGCGCAATTGTACCAAGATCCCCAACAGCGACTATGGCAGCGCTGAGTTGTGTGGAGCACACAACTAGCGAGGCTACAGATATGTCGTTGACATCATTACGGTACTTGTACCTCCACGTGCCTGGCTTGTCATTCTCTGGGGCCATATAGTCTTCGGCTTTGGTAAAGGGGTTCATCAGGAAGTAGTCATAGCCACTGCAAGACAGGAGCAGCCACTCGCCACAGGAGTTGTGGTAGCTCACGCTGTCCTGGAGCTGGAAGGTCTCACCGTGAAGGAAGCTGGTGGCGCTGCCGCTAGGAAGCACGAGCCACGGCACCGGCGACGGCGGGGGAAGGTGGCACTGCCGCGCCGCAGAGAACCACGCGGGGCAGACGGCAGGGAAGAAGGCTCGGCAGCACGCGTGGGGAGGCGGAGGAACACCAGGCCGAGGAGCTCTGGCGGAAGGCACGACTACGGCGCTGAGTCTTGGACTCTTGCCATCCTGCAGATAGGAGAAAAGACATGATCAGAAGGTGAAGAAAACAAGGAGACTGGCGCATCGGCATAGAAACAAACACCTGTTGGGCATGGAAGGAGAGCATGTCAATGTTTATATATATATAAAAAAAACTATATAATAATAATCCATAACCTTTGATTGATTGCTAGGGGCACTTGATGCTTCTTCTTCACAAATCTGAAACCCACAAGCATGACAGAAACGGGTACGGAAAACATCAGAGCCATTAAGACCTCGCAGCCTCGCACGGCGACGGACAAGTAAGCGAAGACACGGACGGAGTTGAAGGGGAAGAGATGAAAGAAGAGGGTAGACAGGGCAGTAGGGCACAGGGAGATACCTGCTTGGACGCGTCGTCGGCCGGACCCCGCCGTGGCCGGTGCTGTGGAGCGCCGTGGACTGTGCCGATGGCGATTGGGAGCGGCGGAGCCTACGCGTTCAGACTTCAGACCGAATGAAATGGACACCAATAGTGCAGGGTGTGTGGGCCATAAATGAAGCCCACGATTGCCTGTTGTTTTTTTTTTTTACTTCTTTTTTCACGTTTTTTATTTTTTCCAAAATAATTAACCGAATCGAAAAATGGCAAACAAAAATACATCTTCCATCAATAGGTACAGTTATCACATAGTTGTATAGATCAAATGAACATGTTATTGGTTTTATAATGGATGAAATCTAGTTTTGACATTAACCTATCGTTGGAGTCCAATTTTAGCCATTAAACTAAAAAAAATCAGATATATTTTTACTACTACCCATTCCAAACGTTTCGAATTTTTAGATATGTAGTTTTACGCGTGCTATTCTACACTCTAGATGTAGAATAATTATACTACACCAAGCTGTTATACTGAATACAATTCAGTATTATTCAGTAGTCGCGCGTCAGTATTATTCAGTATTTCGGAGTACTGATGCGTACTGATGCCTGATACTAAACGCGGTTCAGTATTATTCAGTATTTTTAGTCAGTATTAGCTAGCGCTGCCGTATATAGTTTTTACTACGTATTTATTTAGATATACAATGTATGAATGTAGATGATAGATGATAAAAACAATATATCTAGAAAAAGTCAAAATATCTTACAATCTAGTACGGAATACGGAGGGAGCAGCAAACTATAGAAATCAAACAAGAGGGTTTCAAAGGTGTTTTTGACTTTTGACTCGTAATAAGGCTAGGACAGGAGAAGGGAGAACTGCACCTGAAGAAAAACGGAAACGAACAGGTCAAGCACCACAAACCCAAATATTTAAGAACACTTTTTTTTTTCTGGGTGGTCTCCGGAGATCTTCTTTTTCGAAATTCAAGGATTGTTTAGATTCAGATTAGTCAGAATTTCCTCGCTACTATGAATTGTTCCAACTCATAAGAAGGCTGTGCACGAATTTCGCTACTCTGAATTGTTCCAACACATAAGAAGGCTGTGTATGAATTTTTATGGATTCCATCCATACGGGGCATGCATTCACAAAAACTCTGAAATAAAAAGACAGCAGCAGCTACCTGGTCGTTGAGCTACCGGTAGCACACTGGATCATAGTATATTTCTGAACAAACAGCCTTACCTGCATCAAAATCTCACTTCAGTAGCAGAAGATCACCTCCTAATACTGTCATGCATTGCCCATTTGCCATGCATGCTACTGCATTTGGCACTAGCAAATACGCAGTAACCCAACTAGAGTCTAGATACATTGCTTCTTCGCCTGAGTAAAAGTACTTGAATCAGCAGTTTTGGCAACATTTGATAAACTCAGCTGCGAAAATTATTGCACACCTTCGATCGTAATGGCCAAATACATATCACATATACATATGATACATAACCACTTGTGATTTTGACCTACAGATCACCAGAAAGGTGCGTGTAACTCAGACTAAATTTCCTTCCAGCAGTTCCGCACAGACACAAACCCAAAAGGAAAACAGGGAGGCAGTGGCAATGTCAACTTCGTACATGATCAAAGATCATGCAACAAGTCTGAAGCACACAAATCAAATCAGGGATCAGAAACTGAGACAAACCCCGAGCCCGAACCAAAAGCACTATATTAGAAACCACGATTCAAGCAGTAACCCATACCCAAAGGCAAGTGGACAGCATTTCTAATTAGAACAGGTGTTTGAAGCAATACCAAGCACATAAAAACAATGACAGTATCATGCGACAGACTAGTCATTTTTTTTAATGCAGGTAATATCCAGTAGCATACAAATCAACACATGCAAAAGACATCGGAGCCATTTGTGCATGTTTAGGAACACATGGCCACATGAAGATTTCTTTAACCCTTTTCTAGTAGCTCTGCTCAGTGTAGAGTAGTAGAGGGGTCAGCAGAACAAGTCCCTCTACATAGGTATCAGAGGTTCCACCTCCTCAGTCCTCACATTCCACCTCCCCTGCTGTTTGCAGCTTTATCTATCTCACCTGCATTAGGAAAAACCATCACAGAAGCACAAGCTTTGGGTCAAACGAGAAACGACCTGGTGGCTTTTCATGAATGAAACTTACGTGAATCAATATGATCTAAGCCACCTCTAACAAAGTTCTTTAATGTTATTTTCAGATTTCTAATTTGTTAGGATTGCATCTGTGATCTACCCTATGCAACTTGAGCGCGTTGTCTCGAAGAAGAAACACATTTCACTAGAATATCCTGTCACATTCATCTAGAAAACAAAAGAATACTTCGTTTTTCACATGATTGTCGAAACCTCAGAATGTAAGTCTCATATAAGAATCCCTCAAGAGGTAAATTACACCTTTTTTTTAGCTTCCATGTTAAAAAAAAAACTTTGGATATGACTATTGTGCTTGTGTTTTATTGCACATCTATGCCAGCTCATTGGATTCCCAATATAAGGACAATTTTTACCCTGTTTGTGACTGTATGATGGCATCATTTTTGCACTCTACATGATTTATAACTCAAAGTTATCTAGTGAACATTGAAACATGTGGCCATGTGGGTACGGAAGTATACATCCATTGGCAGTCAAGGAGAAATAATTTGATTTTGCTGGGAGAACATCGAAGTAGTTTTTTTTTTTTTTACCTATTTCTAAAACCGGTAGAAAAAGAAGTGCGATCACACTTACCCTGTGAGAATATCCAGATTGCGGGAACATTTCCACTCCTCCGTGATACCATAGGCAAGGGTGAATAGATCTTCTCATCTTTCATGTCATACAATTCACAAGCTGTAGATGTTCTCTTCCAATACCTAGTGAAATCATCCAGGAAAAAGATACAGTCCCGTGAAAGATCGTAGGGAGACACATGGACAGCTCTGGAGCACCCTCGCCCAATGAACAATGCTTGGTCATTCCCCAAAGTCTTTGTTATGGTCGGACAGACCTATCAGAGGAGGCAGCCACGCTCCAGTGGCTAGGTGCGATCACCACCGCGAGTACGCGGTCACCAGACGCGTCGTTCAGGAGTTCTCAGAGTCTAGGAGTCTTTTTAGCAGACTAGTTACCTTTTCCATATTTCTAGCAGCAATTAGTTATTGTAATCGTCTATAAGACTTGGTTATCGTATCAATGAAGGATTAGCCTGGGATTGTGACTTATAGTCACCCTTGGGCGCCTGGCGCTCCCATCTACTGCTCCCTGTCCTCCTATTGTCGAACAGATAGCTGATCACGGCGCCTACACGCCGGGGTCGATCTCGCCCTCGCCCTGCCTTCTCCCCGCCATACTTCCTCCGCAGCAAGCGTGATCGACGTAACAACTTGGTATCAGAGATCTCCATGGCCACGTCCGGGACCTCTGGGCCGACCATCCCGGCCTCCGCCCGCGGTGGTGCCATCGGCAGGCGCACCTGCGCCGCCGGTCACCTCCGCCGCGCTCGTCTCCACGAACGCCACCACAGCCCTCACCAGCGTGTCCCCTGGTGCCTCGCCTTCGTCGCCAACCATGACGACCGTGCCGACGGAGGCCATCAATGCCATCATGACAACCCTCCAGAGCCTCCAACTTCAGATGGGGGCCGTCAACCATCAGATGCAGGACATGGCTGTTCGGCTGACGGCGCTCGACGGCCAACCGGCGCTCCCACAATACGGTCTCCCCGGTTTCGGCGGGGTTCCACCGCCTCTTCCAGCCCGGCGGCGGCAACCACGGGGCGCTGCACTCGCCCCGCCAACGACGGCCGCCCCGCGGCGTCTCGATCCGTCCTCGACAGCGCCAGCATCCGCCCCGGGGGTTCCCATCCACCAAATTCAGTTCCCCCACTCGCCGTCGCCGCTACCCATCTTTTCGAGCGCACCGTCGCTGTTCGCCGCTCCGTCAGCGCACACGACCGCACCGCTGACTTATGTCCCACCTGCGCCCGAGCTCGAGGGCCTGACCGTGCCAAAGTTCCACAAGATCAACTTCCCCACCTTTGATGGCAAAGAAGACCCACTCGGCTGGCTCAACAAGTGTGAGCAGTTCTTCCGTGGTCAGATGACGCGTGAGGCAGATAAGGTCTGGCTGGCATCTTTTCACTTGACCGGCGTCGCGCAGCAGTGGTACCTCGTCTTGGAGGGGGACATCGGCCGTCCCGCCTGGCCGGACTTCCGGGTCATGTGTCAGAAACGCTTCGGGCCGGCCCTCAGCACGAATCACCTCTCTGCCCTGGCGCGTCTACCGTTCGGTGCGTCCGTGGATGCGTACATGGAGGCGTTCCAAGCTCGTGCCGCGCACGCCGGCGATCTGTCGTCCCTGCAGAAGGCTCGCCTCTTCTCCGGCGGGCTGCCTGACCACATCCGCGTCGATGTCGAGCTTCAAGACCCGCAGACGCTGATGCAAGCAATGCGCCTCGCCAGGGCGTATGAACGGCGCAATGCGTCCTTGTGGCCGGCTCTGGCTACCCCTCGGCCGCCCGCGCCCTCTAGGCATCCCAGCAGCCCTTCCAGCGCCGACCGGCGCCTCCAGTTCAGCGGCACCGTCGGCCACCGCAGCGGCTCCCTCTCGGCCCTTCAAGCGTCTCACGCCGGACGAGATGGCCGAACGGCGCAAGATGGGCCTGTGCTATAATTGTGATGAGCCGTACGTCCGCGGCCACAAGTGTGCCCGCCTCTTCTACCTGGAAGCGCTGGACTACATCGTGGAAGAACCTGAAGACAGCGACGACACGGCAGCGTCCCCGGCGACCCCACAGCCCGCTTATGACCCGGAGGAACCCCTGATTTCCCTCTCGGCGATCACCGGCATACGGACCGAAGACACCATGCAGCTGCGCGTTCAAGTGGGTCGGCAGGAGTTCACCGCTTTGCTGGACTCCGGGTCTACCCACAACTTCATCGGCCTCGGCGCGGCTCAGCGTGCCGGCCTCCACTTCACCAGCAGCCAGGGCGCCTACGTCGTCATCGCCAACGGTGACCGAGTCGCCTGCTGGGGCTTGGCTCGCGACGTCGACCTCCGGATCGGCGAGGAGCTCTTTACAGTGGACTGCTATTCTATACCGCTCGACGCCTATGACATGGTCCTGGGCATCAGATGGCTGCGCACCCTCGGTCCTATCCTCTGGGACTTCGATGACCTGTGCATGGCGTTCACCCACCAGGGCCGCCGCGTCCTCTGGAAAGGCCTCGGCTCGACCAGCACGGACATCCCTCCCACGGGCCGGCTACAGGCCGCCGCAGCGTGCCGCCCAGGCCGGGGCGGAGCGCGACCTGCTGGAACGCCTCCTGGACGCCTATGCCGATGTTTTTGACGCGCCGTCCGGTCTACCTCCAGCACGGCCATGTGATCACCGCATTCATCTGCTTCCGAACGCGGCTCCGGTGGCCGTGCGACCCTATCGGTATCCCCAATTGCAGAAGGATGAACTGGAAGCCCAATGTGAAGTCATGCTGCAACAGGGAATCATCCGACCCAGCACCTCCCCGTTCTCAGCTCCGGTGCTACTCGTCAAGAAGCAGGACTCCTCCTGGCGGTTTTGCGTGGATTACAGGGCCCTCAACGCCGTGACGATAAAAGACAAGTTCCCGATACCCGTCGTCGAAGAACTCCTCGATGAACTTCATGGCGCCCGCTTCTTCACGAAGCTTGATCTCCGTTCCGGGTACCACCAGATTCGCGTACACCTGGATGATGTGCTCAAGACGGCGTTTCGTACACACCACGGTCACTTTGAGTTCTTGGTGATGCCCTTTGGGCTGTCCAACGCGCCATCAACGTTCCAGGCGCTTATGAACCTCGTCCTCAAGCCCTTCCTGCGACGCTCCGTCCTCGTCTTCTTCGACGATATCCTCATCTACAGCCGGTCATGGACGGACCACCTCCAGCACATTCGCGCTGTCCTCGACGTGCTTCGGGAACACCAGCTCCACCTCAAGCGCGCCAAGTGCGCGTTCGCCACGCCCACCGTTCAATACTTGGGCCACGTCATATCTGCTGACGGCGTGGCGATGGACGCGACTAAGGTGGAAGCGGTGCAGACATGGCCTCAACCGCGCTCCGTCCGTGGCTTACGCGGATTCCTCGGCCTCGCCGGCTACTACCGCCGATTCATCAAGGATTTCGGCTCCATTGAGGCGCCCCTCACTCAGCTCCTCCGCAAGGACGCGTTCTAGTGGTCAGACGCCGCGGCTGCTGCATTCGACGCTCTGAAGGCCGCCCTCTCCGCTGCACCCGTGCTCCATCTCCCCGACTTCGACAGGACTTTTGTGGTGGACTGCGACGCCTCCGGTTCGGGGTTCGGCGCGGTGCTGCATCAGGGGGATGGGCCGCTCGCGTTCTTCAGCCGCCCGTTCGCTGTCCGGCACCTCAAAGTGGCAGCGTACGAGCGCGAGCTCATCGGCCTGGTTCAGGCAGTGCGCCATTGGCGCCCCTACCTCTGGGGCCGCGCCTTTGTGGTGCGCACGGATCACTATGCGCTGAAATACATGTTGGATCAGCGCCTCTCCACGATTCCACAGACGCAATGGATCTCCAAACTGTTTGGCTTTGATTTCAGGGTGGAGTACAACCCCGGCCGCTTCAACACAGTCGCCGACGCGCTGTCCAGGCGGGACGGCGAGGCCCCGCTGGCAGCTCTGGCCGGCGTGCCACCGCAGCTGGCGGCGGTCTCCATGCCAGCGTTCGACATCTACGACGAGCTGCGCCACGAGTACGACTCCGTCGACGCCCTCCGCGCGCACCGGGGCGGGTGGCGGCCGGCGCCCATGGCCCGTCCTGGTCTGTACGCGAGGGCCTCATCCTCCGCGAGGGCCGGGTGTTTGTTCCGGCGTCCTCGTCGGTGCTGATGGACGTCCTGCACCTCGCGCACACGGCGGGGCACGAAGGGGTCCAGAAGACGCTCCACCGCCTCCGGGCCGACTTCAGCATCGAGCACGCCCGGCGCACGGTCACTGACTTCATCAAGGCCTGCGCCGTCTGTCAGCGCAATAAGACGGAGGCGCTGCATCCTGCTGGCCTCCTTCAGCCCTTGCCGGTGCCATCGCGGGTGTGGGCGGACATCACCATGGACTTCGTCGAGGCGCTTCCCAAGGTCCATGGTAAGAGCGTGCTCCTGACTGTGGTGGACAGGTTCTCTAAATACGCCCACTTCATCCCGTTGGGCCACCCGTACACGGCGTCCTCGGTGGCACGCGCGTTCTTCAACGACATCGTGCGCCTTCACGGGTTCCCGGACTCCATCGTCAGCGACCGCGATCCAGTCTTCACCGGGAACGTGTGGCGCGACCTCTTCCGGCGGGCCGGCGTCCAGCTCCGCCTCAGCACGGCGTTTCACCCGCAGACGGACGGCCAGTCGGAGGTGGTGAACAAAACCATCGCCATGTACCTCCGCTGCATTACCGGAGACAGGCCTCGTGATTGGCTGGATTGGCTTCCGTGGGCTGAGTACTGCTACAACACGTGTAGCACGTCGTATCACTCCGCGCTCCGCACCACGCCGTTCATGGTGGTCTACGGCCGTCCCCCGCCGTCCTTGCTGCCTTACCCACCCGGGTCGGCCAGCACGGACATCGTCGACGACCTCCTCACCAACCGGGACGAGTTTCTCCGAGAGGTCCGGGCCCGTCTGCTCCAAGCCCAGGAATATGCCCGTCGCCATTACGACGCCAAGCACCGCGCCCTCGAGTTTGCAGTGGGCGATTGGGTGTGGCTGCGGCTTCTACACCGTCCGACTCAGTCTCTTCTGCCGGGGCGCCGTTCCAAGCTTAGCCCCAAGTACGCGGGGCCGTATCAGATCACGGAGCGCATCGGTTCAGTGGCGTATCGCCTTGGTCTGCCTGCTGGTGCTCGCATTCATGATGTGTTCCATGTTGGCGTGTTGAAGCTCCGGGGTGAACCTCGAGCTGCTGCCCCGGCTTTGCCTCCTACTCAGCACGGCCGGCCGCTGATCCAACCGGAGAAGGTGCTGCGCTCTCAACTCCGCCGCGGCGCGTGGCATGTCTTGGTCCAGTGGGCCAATATGCCCCCCTCCGAGGCCACCTGGGAGTCGGTGGATTCGTTCCGCGCTGCCCACCCGACGTTCCAGCTCGAGGACGAGCTGTTCTCCGAGGGGGGGAGAGATGTTATGGTCGGACAGACCTATCAGAGGAGGCAGCCACGCTCCAGTGGCTAGGTGCGATCACCACCGCGAGTACGCGGTCACCAGACGCGTCGTTCAGGAGTTCTCAGAGTCTAGGAGTCTTTTTAGCAGATTAGTTACCTTTTCCATATTTCTAGCAGCAATTAGTTATTGTAATCGTCTATAAGACTTGGTTATCGTATCAATGAAGGATTAGCCTGGGATTGTGACTTATAGTCACCCTTGGGCGCCTGGCGCTCCCATCTACTGCTCCCTGTCCTCCTATTGTCGAACAGATAGCTGATCACGGCGCCTACACGCCGGGGTCAATCTCGCCCTCGCCCTGCCTTCTCCCCGCCATACTTCCTCCGCAGCAAGCGTGATCGACGTAACAGTCTTCATCTCAGTCCACAAGTGCTGCTCAAGATTAGCCTCCAACACTACAAACCCACTACCTTCAGCCACAAAAATGGCACAGAAATTTCCAGATTCATACTCTATTTTATAGGAAAGTTTTTTGCAGACCATTAGTAGTGTGCCATGGAACTCAAGGAGATAAGGCACCCACATGAACTCTTCTTGGCGTGGAAATGAGATTCCCTCAATGAGGTACTTAATCCGAGACACCCTTGGCTCACTGTCATACTCATCCACAATGTCTATAGCAATAAGATCCCCAGGTCGAGGCCCAGTGCTGCGGTCAAGAGCATAGATCTTCCCTTGCAAGAAGACCATATCTGAGAAGGTGCACACCTCATGCACTCTCACCGACCATGCAGCAGCCCCTGGTCGGCACAGAGTTGTACTGAAAGACCTAATAGCGACTATGGCAGCGATGAGGTGCGTGGAGCACACAACCAGGGAGGTCACTGATATGTCATCTTTGTCTTTGTTGTCCAGCCAGGTGCCCCGTATCTCAGGGACCATATAATATTCGCTGCCTTCCATAGGCTTTTGGTAGTAGCTGCGCGAAGACAGGCTAGGAAGGGGCATGGTGGCCTTGGTGAAGTGGTTCATCAGCAAGCAGCTGCCGTCATTGCTCGACAGGAGAAGCCACTCGCCACAAGAGTTGTGGCAGCGCATGCCGTCTGGCAGCTGGAAGGTCTCGCCGCGAGGGAAGCTGGTTGCGCTGCCATCAGGATGCAGAATCCACGGCACCGGCGACGGCGGGGGCAGGCGACAGTGTCGCGCCGCGGAGCACCATGTGCGGCAAACGGCATGAAAGAAGGCCCGATCGGCACGCGTGGGGAGGCGGAGGAACACCAGGCCGAGGAGCTCCGAAGGGAGGTCCGACCATGGCGGTGCCGGTGAGCCTTGCACTTCCTCCATCCTGCAAATAGGAGAAAAGTGAGATTAGATGGGGCAGAAAACAAGGAGAGAGGCACGTTAGCATAAAAACAAACACCTGGTGGACATGGAATGACAGCGTGTCAATGTTTATCCAAAACTCCTATTACAATAATAATAATGATAATGATTCATCACATTTGATTCTTATCAAGCACACAGGATGCTTCTTCTTCACGAATCAATCGACAAAGGGATCAAGAACAGGCGGAAGGGACAAAGGTACGGGAACATCGGATCCTTTGCGACATCGCACGTCGACTGGCGAGGAAGCGAAGGCAGAGAGATGAAGGAGAAGAGAGGATGGGAGGGAGGGAGGGAGGGAAGATACACAAAGAATACCTTGGACGCGTCGTCGGCCGCCGCCTGCCGCCTGGGCTGGGTACCGCCGGTGGCCGCTGCTGTGTACCGCCGCAGGAGTCTGTTGATGAAGGCGATGGGGATTCGGGCTCTTGGAACAAATCGTGAACTGATGAAATGGACCTATTGGGCTGGGCTGGGCTGGGCTGGGCCAGAATTGAGCACGGAGCCTACAGAACTGATGAAGCTTTGTTTTTGTGAATTTTTGTGTTTCACCTTTTTACAAACAAAAATAATGGTTGCTCAAAAAGTAATTATTATTATCCGCTTCAAAATTTATCAAAATATACCGCTCCCATCAAATGAGATGGAAAGATCATGATATAACCCGTCATATTAGATTCAGTAAAACTTAAAATGCGAGCACCGTCAATACATGCAAATGGCCTAAAAGTTTTTGAGAAACTTTAGCTGTATAAATCGTCATCCATTCATCCTACAAAGATCATGCTGCAATCTCCCAGAAACTGACAGACAAATACAGAACCAGAAGCATTATATTAGACACCACGGTTCAAGCAGTCGCTCACATCCAACGTAGACGACACTTCGAATTAGATGACATTATACCAGAACCAGAAGCATTATATTGTGTTTGAACTTTGAAGCAACACAACGCACATAAAAACAAGCACCGTATCAGGCAACAGTGCAGTCATTATTTTTAATGCAGGTCATAGCTAGTGACATCCAAATCAAATCAACACACGCGAATGACATCGGATCCATTTGTGAATGTGTGGCCACGTGAAGGTTTTTATCTTATCGCCCTTTTTAAGTAGCTCTGCTCAGTCTCAGTGTAAAGTGGTAGAGGCATCAGCAGAACAAGCCTCTCAACATACAAGCATCAGAGGTTCAACTCCCTCAGGTTTCAATTTCCTGCAAATCCTCCCCTCCTGTTTGCAGTCACCTGCATTGGAAAAACCATCCATCACAGAAGCACAAGGCTCAAACGACCAAGTGGCTATTCATGAACGAAACCTATGTGAATTAAAATGATCTAAGGCACCTCTAACAAAGTCATTTAACATTATTTTCCGAGTCACAATTTGTCACGATTGAAAGAGATGTCTCGAAGAAGAAAAGAAACATATTTTCACTAGCATATATCCTGTCACATTTATCTAGAAAACAAAAGAGTACTTTGTTTTTCACATGATTAGCGAAAGCACAGAATACAAGTCCCATATAAGAATCCCTCCAGAGATATTGCACCATTTTTAGCTTCCATGTAACAAAAAGCTTTGTATATCAGTATCGCGCCTGTGTTTTATTGCATATCTATGTCAGCTCATTGGATTCCAATATAACGATATGTTTTACCCTGTTCCAAACTGTACGATGTCATAGTTTTGGCACTCTACATGATTTATAACTCAAAGTTATATAGTGAAAATTGAAATTTGTGGTTAAGCAAGCACAGCTATTATTTTTCCAAAAAAAAGGTACAGCTATTGACAGCCGAGGAGAAATAAATGGATTTTTCTTGGAGAACATTGAAGCATTTTTTTTATCTACTTCCAAAGCCCTGTGCAAGCACACTTACCCTGTGAGAATATCCATGTTGCAGGGACTCTTTCACTCTTCCATGATACCATAGGAAAGGGTGAATAGATCTCCTCATCTTTCATGTCATATACTCGACAAGATATAGTAGTTTTCTCTATAAGCATGTTGATACAATCATCAAGGAAGAAGATACAGTTCCCTGAAAGATCATAGGGAGACACTTGGACGGCTCTGGAGCTCCCTTGCCCAAGGAACAACGCTTGGTTCTTCCCCAAAGTCCACACCTCAGCCCACAAGTGCTCCTCAATGTCGGCCTCGAACACTTCAACCTTGCTGCTACAGACCAAATCAGACCAATCTCGGCTTTTGTGGGAAAATCTTCTGCGGATAATTAACAGTGTGCCATCAGATTCAACTAGGTAGTGGGTGTGGAAGGAATATTCAAGACATGATGGCAAGGAGCCAAGGAGCCTCCCTCAATGACGCGCTCAATCCGAGACACCCTTGGCTCATCGCTGTCATGCTCATCCACAATGTCAATGGCAATAAGATCGTCTTTCGAGCAAGTGTTGCGGTTAAGAGCATAGAGCTTTCCTTGGAAGAATACCATGCGTAAGAGCCACCTACACTCATCCTGAGAGCTCACTGACCATGCCGCAGCCCCTGGTCGATACAATGCAATTGCACCATGGGCCCCAGCCGCTACTATGACAGCAATGAGGCGCATGGAGCACACAACAAGGGAGCGTACAGATATGTTACCGTTGTCCTTGTTGTCCAACCAGCTGTTGCCCTGCATCCGATAATAGTGTGGGATATAATCTTCGGGGACTTCCACAGGCTCGTCGTAGTATCTGTACGAAGACAGGCTAGGAAGGGGCATGGTGGCCTTGGTGAAGTGGTTCATCAGGAGGCAGCTGCCATCATTGCGTGACAGGAGCAACCACTCTCCAGAAGAGATGAGGTAGTGCATGCTGTCCGGCAACTGGAAAGTCTCACGGCGAGGGAAGCTCGTGGCACTGCCGTTAGGAAGCAGAAGCCATGGCACTGGCGACGGTGCGGGCAGACGGCACTGGCGCACTGCGGAGCACCACGTGTGGCAAACGGCAGGAAAGGAGACTCGGTCAGCACGCGAGGGGAGGCAGAGGAACACCATGCCGAGGAGCTCCGGCGGGAGGTCCGACCATGGCGGTGAGCCTTTGACTCGCGCCATCCTGCAACGCAAACGGGGGAGGAAGGCATGATCAAACAGAGTAGAAGACAGAGAGATATGATACACTGCCTTTTCTTTTAGCGTGTCCTAGATAAACAAATATATATTATATATATGGCTATCCTTGTCTGAAATCCTTCAATCTTGCCCTGTGAAAGGGTTTGTATCAGCAGCTGGGTTCTGGCTTTGCAGAGAAATATAGTCTTGAATACATTTAAGTCAATGGAAAAACAGAAAGAGGGCAGATGCACCGGGATGCAGTAGGTGTGGCGATCCGTGCCATGGTGGTACTGCTCATGAACTATGACTGACTGACTGCTATGCCCCTCACATCTGCAGTTTGATCTGTGCTCTGGCGGCGCGACCAGAGAGGGTATTGACGAGTGGTACCAAGCTAAAGGCAAACATGATCTGAAGGAGGAGATGAAGATCAACCTGTGACGTGCAACTGCTATCTATGGCTGGTGGACATGCACAAATCCTATCAAAATCTATCACTATCAGGCATAGTATAGTAGTAACAGGTTCAGTTTTATTACTTCTTCTGAGCAGTGCAGTGTTGCTCCTTACAGACACAGGTTGCCAACCTCTCTTTTTTTTAAAAAAAAAAGTGAAGCCAACTTCTGTTGGCAAAGAGATTTGGGTATGTCCATTTTCTCGTGAAATTCTGTACAAGAAAAAGGAAAACAAGAGAGATGCATGCGAGTTGGCATACAAACGAACAACCGGTGGGCACGGAATGGATGTGTCGTAATTTCGCATCTCATCTGAACCCTATAACAGAATACAGATGGATCACCTTTGTTGCTTATCGGTCTCTCTCTCATGGGCGCATTCTTCTTCACAGAACGCATGCGCACAGTCACTGACATGATCGGCAAACGAATCAAGGCAGGTGATGAAGGCGAGTGCCGTGTGCGTGATAGCTTAGCTCGTGCGGAAGGGACACGACCCGAGTCCGCGACCAGTAGAAACAGCAGAGGCATTTGCTACGGCGATTAACCTAACAGGGAGATGGAGGACACGAGGCAAATACCTTGGATTCGGGACTCGTCGGCGTCGGCGGCCGCCGCCCGCCGGAGCTGACCAGCTGCGGATGTGTCAAGACTTGCGGTCTGGTGGGGTCCGGGTGGACTCCAGTCCTTATGTTTAGGCTGATGAAACACGCATGTAAACGAGCTGCGGAAGCCCAATGATAATAAATAGGCTGCAGGCTGTAACACCCGTGGCGTCGGCGATCGCCGGAGACGTGAGAGACAAAGGAAATCGCGGACGGGAGAGAGAGAGCAGAGAACGACTCTGTCTCGTGTTTTTCTCAATTACAAAATATTCTTGTCTCACAATTAACAGTCTACGAATATAAATGCCACAGCCGGCTGGTCCCGTGGACCCTACATGTCATCCACTATTACATAACGATATATGTGAATACGCTAACATAATGAAGATATGGCTTCCGCCTGATACGCCTTCACCCTTGAGCTGTAACACCTCCCCCTGCTGAAGAGCCTGCTTGCCCCCAAGCAGGTGCCTCTGGGAACTTTGTCTTGAGCACATTATAATCTTCCCAGGTCGTCGATGTAGGAGACAGCCCGGACCACGTCACCAACACCTGGGGAATTGCATTGTTGCCTTTCTTCACCAACCGACGATCCAGAACCTGAAGTGGAACTGTTTCTGTGGCCCGAATGTCAGTTAACACCGGCAGTACAGAATAGACAGGTGTATGATCAGGAGTAAACGGCTTAAGTTGAGAAATGTGGAACACTGGATGGATTGCACTATGCTCTGGTAGTGCCAGTTTATAAGCCACAGCACCAATGCGTTCCAGAATTTTGTAGGGACCGAAATACTTGTAGGCCAATTTGGGAAATGGGCGACTGGCCACAGATGATTGAGTATACGGCTGGAGCTTGAACAGTACTTGATCACCCACATTGAACTGCCTATCTGTCCTGTGTTTATCACCCTGCATTTTCATCCTATTCTGGGCATGTTCCAAGTGCTGCTTTAGAAGCTTCAGATGTGCTTCTCGATCATTGATCACTGCAGTGACAGTTGCTGGAGTAGTAGAATCAGGAGCAGGCACAGCATCTAAGTTGGGATCATAGCCATAGAGAGCTTTAAACGGAGAGCAACCCAAAGCACTGTGGAATGAAGAATTGTACCATAGCTCGGCCAAGGACAGCCACGACTACCAAGTTTTTAGAGTCTTGCACAGAGCACCTCAGATACATCTCTAGGCATTGGTTGATAAGCTCAGTTTGGCCGTCAGTCTGTGGGTGATAGGTTGTTGACATTGTCAGATTGACCTTATAAAGCTTGAACAGATGTTTCCAAAAGGCACTGACAAATATCTTATCTCGATCACTGACAATACTATTTGGTAGACCATGCAACTTCACAATATTGTCCATGAACAGTTGGGCCACAAGCTGAGCTGTATAGGGGTGCTTCAGTGGTATGAAATGGGCAAATTTAGTGAGGCGATCGACCACCACCAAAATGACATTGTACCCATTAGACCTTGGTAATCCCTCTATAAAATCCATTGAGATCTCTTGCCACACACCAGCTGGGACAGGCAGTGGTTGCAACAAGCCAGATGGATGATCATGTGAGTGTTTAGCCTGTTGGCAGACAGCACACTGTTTGACAAAACTGTCAACATCATTTTTCATACCTTTCCAGAGGAACAGCTTTTTCAGTCTGTGGTATGTTGCATTGACCCCAGAATGCCCCCCAATTGTAGATGAGTGGAATGCAGCAATTAATCTGGTTTGTAATGCTGAATTGTGTCCAATCCAGACCAATGAGCCTTTTCTGATTAACCCTTTTTCTAAAGTGAAACCATCAGCATTTGGACTGGTCGGGGCCAACTGAGAGAGAAGTTCTTGTGCTTGAGCATCTGTGGCATAAGAGTTAAGTACCTCCTGGATCCACTGTAGTCTTATCTGAGATACTCCTTGGATTGCCAGCATGTGAGCCATTCTAGAAAGGGCATCTGCTGCCACATTATCCTTGCCTTGTTTATACACTATTCTGAATTGCAAACCCATCAATCTTGTCATAGCCTTACGCTGCATCTCAGAGTGCAAATTCTGCTCACTCAAATAGGACAAGGATTTGTGATCAGTAAGGATTAAGAACTCCTGTCTCTGTAAGTAGGGTCTTCACTTTTCTACAACCATTATGAGGGCCAAGAACTCTTTCTCATAGATGGACAGGTTCTTGTGCTTGTCTCCCAGTGCTTTACTCAGGTATGCTATGGGTTGGCCTTTTTGCATTAGTACAGCCCCAATACCCACAGCACAGGCATCAGTTTCCACTTGGAACTGTTGTGTGAAATCTGGTAAGGCAAGCACTGGTGTAGTAGACATGGCCACTTTCAGATTATCAAAAGCCTCTTGTGCTTGAGCAGACCACTGAAACTGCTTGAGCCTTAAGACATTGGTTAAGGGCTTGGCTATGATCCTATAATTTTTGACAAACTTTCTGTAGTAGCCAGTGAGTCCCAAGAATGCTCTTAACTCAGTCATAGAGGTTGGGGTAGGCCAATGAATCATGTCAGTGGTTTTAGCAGGATCTGTTGCCACTCCTTTATCTGAGATTATATGCCCTAGATACTCCAGACTGGTTTGTGCAAAACTGCATTTGGATGGCTTCAAGTACAGCTGATTGGTCCTCAATACTTCTAGCACTTGCTGAATGTGTATCAGATGCTCCTCTCTGGTAGCACTGTAGATGAGAATATCATCTAAAAAGACCAACACAAACTTTCTCAAAAAGGGTTGCAAGAGCTGATTCATGATACACTGAAAAGTTGCTGGGGCATTAGTCAAACCAAAGGGCATCACTTTAAATTGATAATGGCCTTGGTGAGTCTTGAAAGCAGTTTTATACTCATCTTGAGGCAGCATTCTGATTTGGTGATAACGTGACCTCATATCTAGCTTGGTGAAGAGTTTAGAACCAGCTAGCTCATCCAAAATCTCTTCCACAATGGGCATAGGAAATCTGTTCTTGATTGTTAAATTATTGAGTTTCCTGTAATCTATACAAAATCTCCAGGTTCCATCCTTTTTCTTCACTAGCAGAACTGGGGAAGCAAAGGGGCTATGACTGTGTGTGATAAACCCAGTTTGTAACAATTGTTGCAGTTGCTTTTCAATCTCAGACTTATGCTGTGGAGAATAATGATAGGGTCTAGCATTTACTGGCACAGCATCTGGTAACAGAGGAATAGCATGATCATAGCTCCTGTGTGGGGGTAGTTGCTTGGGCTCTTGAAACACATCAGCATACTGCAACAGGAGATGATCCACTTCTTCTGAGTGAGTCTTATGTTCTGGAGATTAGTGAGGCTGTGGTTCAGAGATGCTTTCCACCATTACATAAGCCCAAATGTCATTGCCTTTCATAGATTTGAAGACCTTCCTAGCAGATATTGTGTCAACAGATGGTGTGGATGGTTGTAGGCCTTTGAGTGTGATCAACTGACCCTGATGTTGAAACTGTAATGTCTTGGCCTTCCAATCACAGTTCACAGGGCTGTTGGTCTGCAACCAGTCAAATCCCAAGATGGCATCATAGGGTAATTGATCTAAGACAATCATATCAGTGGCAAAAGTATGACCCTGGATGTACCATGGCAAAGCTGGGACCTTGTACTTGGCAGTCATCCAGTTGCCATTTGCTAATTGAACTCTCTGTGCCTTGATTGGTATTGTTGGTAGGTTGGTGAGCTTGACAAAATAGGAACTCACAAAACTGTGGCTGCTACCCATATCTACCAAAATAAGCATGGTCTTATCAGTATACAAAGGGACTTGAGCTTAATAGAATCTCCAGAATCGGTGCCGACCAATGCATTCAAGGATAAATTTACGAAAATCTTCGCTTAAGTTTCATCAATGGCCATCTCATTCAATAGGTCTTCACTGATTTCTTTATCTAGATCATTCACAATAAGAGCATTAAGCTGAGGTTTGCCCCTTTTGGTACAATGTTCAGCATGTCCTGGTTCATATTTTTCTCCACATCCATAGCATAATTTGTTCTCTTTTCTATAATCTCTGAGTTGTTTGTCTCTCCACAGGGATCCATAACTGGTTGTATTTTTTGCCTCAACTCTTGGTTGCTGACCTTTGTTCATATTAGTTTTTGCTGGATACTTCAGCTTGCTCCTCTCTAGAACTTTTTGCTGTATCCTAGCAATGATGACTGCTCTTTCCACAGTAGTTGGGACCTGAGGTTCCACTACTGCTCTAATGTCCTCTTTCAATCCTCTGACATACTGATTGGCAAAGAAGATGGGACTGAAGCTAGACCCATGTAAGGTAACATCATGTTGGAGAGATTGGAACTGAGCTATGTAGTCCTCCACAGTTGTAGTTTGCTTCAAGTCCAAGAGATCATTGATGGCAGTCCTGAAGTCATCACTACCAAACTGGGCTTGGACAGCAGTAGAGAACTCCTTCCAAGAGGGTTCCTGATTTGTCAACTTATATGTCTCCCACCATTTAACAGCATTACCCTCCAGATGCATAGTAGCTGCCTGGACCCACAATGTCTCAGGAATGTTGTAGATGGCAAAGTAGTTAACACACTTGTTGAGCCAGATTTTTGGCTGAGTGCCATCACAAGAGGGAAAGTACATCTTGGGTAGGGTGTGGTGGGGTAAACTCTCCTGCTTTGGTGGTGGCCTATTGTATCTGTATTTGTGGGAGGGTTCAGGTTTGGAGGTATTTTTGTCAGCAAAGATATTCTCAAAGCCCATGTCCTCCTCTCCCAGAACAGAAACTCCACTGACCGAGCCCTTGTCCCTATCAAACTGGTTGATGGTGAACTGGGCAACCGCTTGGCCATTAGCTTGGACCTGCTGAGCAATGAATTGTTGGTCAGCCACACACTTGTCCACTTTCTCATTGGTTTCCATGATTTATTTCTTAACCTCTTGCTGAATGAGACCGAGATCATTCATTCTGTTGATCATCAGATCAAAATTTTCCATCATCTGATTCCACCTCTTTCTATCCTCCTCTGCACTAGTTTCCATCTGATCCAACAAGATGTTGGTCTGCGCTGACGGTTTAGGAGGAGCCGTTGTGAATGCTGTCAGGCACAACTAAGATTACAGGTGCAGTAAGCAGGTTCAGCCGCAACCTCCCCCTCAAGCTTACTACCCTTACACCGCCGCCTGGAACTGAGGCGTGATCGAGGAATTTTACCATGGAAACAAAGCTCTGGAACCCAAATCAACGGACAGTTCCCCGCCTACGCCACCACTCCACAATCGACCACAGCTTACGGAATTTTACGCGAAGACAATTGCTCCACAACCCTGGGCTGGAAATCGATGCGAGCTAGAGAGTAATACGGGATCTGGATGAAACGCTCACCCTGGTTCACGCCGCCGAACCGCCAACAGTTGATGCCGAACCCCAGTCGAGTTGATGTAGCCGCAGGTGACGGCGCCGCGATCGCAGACGCGCCGCCGGATGCCGATGTCGATGTAGATCCGAGCGAGTGTGTCGCCGCGATTCAGTGTACGTGGATGGGTGGGGAAATCGGTGCCAAACCAGATCAACCACGGGCGCGGACTAACAGGAGCGTCGCAGTTCGCCGGAGCAAATTGGACACTCAACCAGCCGCCGGGGATTAGGATCCGACGTTCGAAGCACCGATCCGGGATAAGGGTGGGTGGCCGAGGATAGTCTGTCTTTGATACCACTTGTAACACCCGTGGCCACCGGCGATCGCCGGAGACGTGAGAGACAAGGGAAATCGTGGACGGGAGAGAGAGGGAGAGAGCAAAGAACGACTCTGTCTCGTGTTTTTCTCAATTACAAAATATTCTTGTCTCACAATTAACAGTCTACGAATATAAATGCCACAGCTGGCTGGTCCCGTGGACCCTACATGTCATCCACTATTACATAACGATATATGTGAATACGCTAACATAAAGAAGATACGGCTTCCGCCTGATACGCCTTCACCCTTGAGTTGTAACACAGGCCCAACAAATTACCATTCAAAACCTATCTGCTGAAATAGTCACAAAAAAAAACTGCTGAAATTGTGCAGGGTCGGTTACATACATTGCCGAGAGATGGTCAGATAGACTGAATTTGGCTTCTTCCTCTAGTATTCCAGAAAATTGGACAATACTTTGAACAAGATAATAATCCTATATATAAATATATTATAGAGATGGATGAAGCAAGCTCTCCCAGAGTTTAAAACAAACACCACAGAAGCCATCAGGATGCAGAAACAGAGGGGCGACAGTGGGCATAACAAGCATTGCCTGACAAATCACTTGGCTAAGCATTAACAGAGGTCGGTCCCCATCACCTTCAGAAAGAAACACCCAGTGGGAATAGCACCATTACAGCATCTGCTTTACACAGCCAGCACAAATAGGGCACTTGCGCAATACAGACTAGCAAAACAAGCAACAGGTCCTAGTAGTGGTATTGTATCCAAGCACATCTGAACGAGGTGAATGTGATGAGCAGATGATAGGCCTTTTTGTGTAGGAAGAAAACATCAGTCTATGAAGAATCTTCTTAACCCAATTTATTATTTCTTCATTGCTCAGCACGAAAATGTGGAAGCAGCAGATGAACCAGCTTTCCATTCAGGAAGAAGCGTCCCGGGATCCTCTTGGTCAGTCGCCACAGGCTCCTGCAGGTGCTCCCCATTTAACTGCAGCCCATTTGTCGTGCTCTCTGCATTTATAAGAAAAACACCAAGTTATCATGTGTTGTAGGTCCAGTGAGAGTTTCATTTTAAAAAATAAAATAAAAATCAGAGTTCCTTCTGTCCCATGCTGACTCTAGTTTCATTATGTACAAATATATTTTATTTTACCAGATGGTGTTCCAGATTGAATCTAAGATCCATTCTCTTCCAAGGTGTGAAATATGTAACTAAGAAATAAGAAAACACACTTGGCTTCATGTATAAAATCACAAGAACACATCCATCTTGACAAAACTACTTCCAATTCACAAGGTTGTACACATAATATAACCCTCAAACCAGAAGCCCTAATTAATGATCTTTCAAAAAAGAACCTATTTAATGAATACCAACACCCTAAAAATGAAAGAGCAAAAGGAGATGATGTTTCACCAAGGTTTTGCTTTCATGTATTTGTGTGTGGTTCCTGTGTTCGATGGCACACCCCAAAACAAGGAAATTTTAGGTCTGTTTCCTTTATAGTTACAGCAGAACATTTTAGTACAAGAGAAAAAAAAAAAGCATGGACACAATACCTTCATGGAAAAGCCAGGTTGCTGGGATGTCTCCACTCATCCATGATACCATAGGTAAGGTCGTCGGATAGACCTTCCCATCTTTCATGTCATACACACCACAAGATGTAGTTGTTTTCTTCCAATATGGGCTAGTGTAATCATCCACAAAGAAAATGGAATCACGTGATAGATCATATGGAGACACACAGACAGCTCTCGAGCACCCTCGCCCCACGAACAATGCTAGGTCATCACCCAAACTCCTCACCTTGGTCCACGACATGCGCCCAAAGTCTGCCTCAAGCACTTCAAACTTGCTGCTGCCTGCCACAAGAATGAAACTATTTCCTCCTGAACAGTACTCTGTCTCTCGGCTGCAGTTGATTTTCCTGCGGATCATCATCAGTCTGCCACGCGATTCAACAAGGTAGGAACGGTTGGGCATTAAGGGGACTGCCATGAATATGCACTCAATTCGAGACACCCTCGCCTCATCATTGCCATTCTCATCCACAATTTCAATGGCAAGAAGTTCCTGCCGCCCATTGCTGACACGAATAGCATAGAGCTTCCCCCTGAAGAAGACTATGTCTGAGAGCCACCTGCAGAGTATGTTTGTTCCCACTGACCAAGCACCATCCCCTGGTCGGCACAGTGCTAGTGTACCTGTAGGTCCACCAAAGACCTTACTAGTAACTATCACAGCAATGAAGCGTTTCGAGCACACCACCAGACTCAAAACAGATATCTTCGAGATGTCATTGCTGTTAATCTGCAACGTCCCAAAGAGCGTATGGTCATGGATGGCTTCCGAAGGGTCAGAGTAGGTGGTGTAAGAACACAGTTTAGGAAGCAGCATGGTGGCCTTGGTGAAGTGATTCATCAAGAAGCAGCTGCCGTCATCCCGCGACAAGAGAAGCCACTCGCCACAAGGTTGTGGTAGCGAACGCCATCCGGCAGGTGGAAAGTCTCGCTGCCGCAGGGGAAGCTGGTGGCGCTGCCGCAGGGGAAGCTGGTGGCGCTGCCGTCAGGAAGTACAAGCCACGGCATCGGTGACGGCCGCTGCAGGCGGCACTGCTGCACCGCGGTGCGCCACGCGCGGCACACGGCGGTAAAGAAGACGCGGTCTGCACGCCCAGGGAGGCGGAGGAACACCATGGCGAGGAGCTCTGGAGTGAGGTCGGACCATGGCGGTGATATCTGGTTCTTCGACATCCTGCGCGAATAAGTGGATCGAAATGCGCGATCAGGTGGCGATCAGAAGAGGAAAAACGGTGTGCCAGCATATAAACGAACATGGTGGGCATGGGTAGAAGCGCGCCGGTGTGAAGCCCAACAAAGAAAATGTCAAACCTTTCCGATTTACCTTCGCGGAGTGGATGTTGCGAGACGACGACACCGATCAGGGAACGTTGCTGCAGTGTGGCGCGGCCGTGCCCGCGGCCCCGCGCCCCTAAGCACAGGAGACTAGACGCACAGCGCACGCCGGTCGCCGGCCTGCGGGCCCACTGCACGCCGCGCTGCGCCCTCGCCGGAGTCTGCCGCCCCAGCCCCAGCCCGGCCCCCGCCGAGCCGCAGGGCTCTAGGGTCTGGGGAAAGCAGGAGAGAAGGAGCGCGCCGATCGTCGTGCTCGTGCACACAGACAGTTCTGAGTTCTCTGCCTCGTGCGTCGTGCCGTCGTGTGGTCGTGTGCCTGCTCTACTGGAAGAAGAGTTGGGCCACCACGCCCCTGGGCCTTGTTGAGCCGTCGGGTGGCTTTGGGCTGAATTCTTGACAGCGTAAAGGTACTTATATATGCTGAAGTATTTGTTTGGGTTTTTTTTTTTTTAATTGATGAATTGAATCAATTACGATTCCTCGAACTTGGACAAATACCGCTACAATTTGGGTATTCTGAAACTTGCTGTTACAAATCGTTGTTGCTTGCCATTTTCTACGTATCCGAGCTGGTTGGGCCCATAGTCATACGCTATTTGTCGTATGGACACCCTGCCCCTGCCCCGTATTTCAAGCAGCGACTCTCCTCCAGAAATCAGAACCCATCGCGAATGGGCCTGTGGTCCAATGGTAGGACTGTCCAGTGGGACGCTAACCACCAGGGATTAAATCCTGGTGCTCGCACCTTTCCTAGGATTTTCCTAGGATTTATCAGCGTTATGCTTTAAGTGGTAAGCGACGTTCCCGTCGACGACGAGGCGCCAGTGGTGACTTCGAGAATCTCCAGATCTGCCGACCCAGTCATTCGGAGGTGCTCATAGGGGTAGGATTTGCGTACGCGTGTTCATAGGGATGAGTGTACGTGCGTGTTGTGAGCGTCTGCGTTGTACTGTGTAATTCTCAAAAAAAAAAAAAAGAAATCAGAACCCATCTGTTGAAATTGTGCAGAGGAATTTGGCTGTTTTCCTCGAGTACTAGTATTGCTGAAACTTAGCCAATACTTTAAACAAGATGCCCCTATACTATATGTTACACGGTAGGATGAAGCAAGCTCTCCCAGATTTTAAGATTTTAAAACACAGCACACACACACACACATCAGGAAACAGACGTCATCAGGATGCAGAAACAGAGGGACGACTGGGCAAAACCATTGCCTAACAAATCACTTGGTTAATCATTATCAGAGGTCGGTCCTCATTTTCTCAGGCAGAAACACCATCTGTTTTATGCAGCCCAGCACAAATGGGCAGTTGGGCAATACAGACTAGCAAAACAAGCAACAGGTCCTAGTAGTTATATTGTATCCAAGTGCATCTGAGGGAGGTGAATGTGATGAACTGATGATATGCCTTTTTGTGTAGGAAGAACGCATCAGTCACTGAAAATTTTTTTTAACCCTATTTATTAGTTCTTCTGTTCTGTGCTCAGCACGTAGTTGTAGAAGCAGTAGATGAGCTAGCTGCCCCGCCAGGAAGAAGCGTCCCAGAATCCTCTTTGTCAGTCTCCACAGGCTCCGGCTGGTGCTCCCCAGTTAATTGCAACCTATTTGTCGTGCTCCCTGCATTAAAGAAACACAAAAAATGATTGTGAGTTGGGGATCCAATGAGTTCCATTTTAATTTCATTTTAAAAATAAAATAAAAAATCACAGTTCCTTCAGTCCCATGCGGTCTCCTAGTTTCATTGTTCACAAATGTTTTTCCAGATTGAATCTAAGATCCATCCTCTCCTCCAAGGTGTGAAACATGTCTCTAGGAAATAAGAACACACACTAGGCTTCATTTATGAAATCACAAGAACACATCCATCTTGATAAAACTACTTCCATTTCACAAGGTTGTACACTACTTAATGATGAATACCTGCACCCTACTGAAGTTAAAAAATAAAATAAAAGAGAAGAGCAAAAGGATGTGCCGTTTCACCAATGTGTTCCTTTCATGTATTTGTGTGCACATCCCCGTTTCATCTACAGCAGACTATTTTAGTGCAAAGAAAAAAAAAAGCATGAACTCAATACCTTCACAGAAAAGCCAGGTTGCTGGGATGTCCCCACTCATCCATGATACCATAGGAAAGGTTGAATAGACCTTCCCGTCTTTCATGTCATACACACTGCAAGATATAGTTGTTTTCTTCCAAACCGGGCTAATGTAATCATCCACAAAGAAAATAGAATCGCGTGATAGATCATATGGAGACACACAGGAAGCTCTCGAGCATCCTCGCCCCACGAACAATGCTTGGTCATCTCCCAAACTCATCAGCTCGGTCCACGACATATGCCCAAAGTCTGCCTCAAAAACTTCAAACTTGCTGCTGCCTGCCACAAGAAAGAATCTATGCCCTCCCCGGCAGTTCACCATCTCTTGTTTGCAATGGATTTTCCTGAGAATCATCAGCAGTCTGCCACGCGATTCAACAAGGTAGGAACATCGGGATGTTCTGGGGACTCCAATGAATATGCGCTCAATTCGAGGCACCCTCGGCTCGTTGCCATTCTCACCCACAATGTCAATGGCACGAAGATCATGCAGCCCATTATTGAGGCCAATAGCGTAGAGCTTCCCCCTGAATAATACTATGTCTGAAAGACCCCGACAAAGGTTGTTTGTTCCCACGGACCACGCAGCATCTCCTGGTCGGCACAATGCTAGTGTACCTGTACGTCCACCAATGGACTTAGGAGTAACTATCACAGCAATGAGGCGTTTCGAGCATACCACTAGACTCAAAACAAATACCTTTGATATGTCCTTGAGGTTAATCCACATCCTCTCAAAGTTCCTATGCTCATGGTTGGTTTCAGAAGGGTCGGAGTAGGTGGTGTAAGAACACAGTTTAGGAAGTAGCACGGTGGCCTTGGTGAAGGGGTTCATCAGGAAGCAGCTGTCGTCATCCCGCGACAAGAGAAGCCACTCGCCACAAGAGTTGTGGTAGCGAACACCGTCCGGCAGGCGGAAGGTCTCTCTGCCGCAGTGGAAGCAGGTGGCATTGCCATCAGGAAGCATGAGCCATGGCACTGGCGATGGCGGCAGGCGGCACCGCTGTACCGCAGAGTGCCACGCGCGGCAGACGGCAGTAAAGAAGGCGCGATCTGCACGCCTAGGGAGGCAGAGGAACACCATGGCGAGGAGGTCTGGAGTGAGGTCGGACCATGGTGCTAAGCTTTGGTTCTTCTCCGACATCCTGCGAATTATAGCAAGTCAGCAACGCGTGATGAGAGGGCTAACAGAAGAGCAAGTAAAAAAGCGTGCAGGCATATAAACAAACACCTGGTGGGCGCGGGAGGATGCAGACCACTATCTGACCCAACCCACCGAGAAAATATCAAACAGTGCGGATCTTTCACGAGACGACACACCCCCGATCAAGAAACGACGACCCAAAATCTGGCAGATGGATAAAACATTGTGGCGTAAGGTCACGAAATCTAAAAAAACGAAAGCTTTACACTAGGGTTAGGGTGTGTAGCATGTGGAAGGGAGTAATACGAGGTACTCACTACTCAGATAGAAGGATCAAGAAACACCGTTGCGATGATGCTGGACATGTCAAATGGATAGAGTGAAAACAAAGGAGGATTATATTAGCGTGAAAGAGGGCATCTTTTTCTCCTCGTCCGCCGCCTTCGCTTCCTTCTGGTTCGGAAAAGGGTAACGGTGATATTATTGAATACTGTTTGCACTCATCTGGTTGGCTGTTTTTTTCCTTCTTTTTCTTTTACTGTTTGATTTGATATTTTGATCTGATTCCATTTTGGTCTGATTTTGATCCTCTTTCTGTATTTCAGTAAATTTCCGTTCTTTTAGCACTTCTTCTTTTTTAAATAACATGTCCTATTTTTTCCCTTTCTTTCTTTTCTTTTCTTTTTGACAAGGGAACGTATCTAGTGCAAACTAACTTCCCGTAAAAACTCGTATAAACTATGGTAAAAAAATCGTCTAAATTCATAAAAAAATTCACACATGTCGATGATATGATGATACATAGCCTTGTAAAATATCTTGTCGAAACTCGACTTCGTTTGTGAGATATAAAAATAATAATTTTTAAGGCAGAAAGCTGTCTAGATGATTTGGTAGAAATTTGTTAATTTTATATCTCACAAACGAAATCGAGTTTAGACAAGATATTTTGCAAAGTTGTGTATCATCATATCATCTACATGTGTGATTTTTTTAGTGAATTTAGATAACATTTTTACCGTGGTTTGCATAAGTTTTCACGGAAAGTTAGTTTGCACTAGATACGTTCCCTTTTGATAAAACACATCACTTTATGTTTCCCTTGACGAACCAAGCACACATCACACATACAAATACAATTGTAAGCACACTTGAGTACTTGACCACTATAATAATAAGAAATGAAAAAACAAAGGTAACATTGAAAGTTTGAAACTACATGTACCCACACCCTTGTTCTAATTACAGTAACAAGATATAAATTACACACACACGATCATATTCATTTTCATATTCATAAATTACAAAAAATAGAACTTAGCCAACGGAGAACCTTCTCCTCTTGGGCTTGACCACATGCATGGCACTCCTGCTATCCCGTCCGTCGGCGATGCTGGCCGTGTCCTTGGACCACCCTCCCTTGAACGGGTTCAGCCGGCTCAACGTCCGGGACACCGATCCCAAGAAGCTCGCCTTCTTCCCCGCGGTGGCCGCTGGCACCAGCGATGACGACGACGACCTCGACCCGCTCCCCTTGCTGTGCTGCTGCATCCCGGACACGTAGGCCCGCATCCTCGCCAGCTCCGACCTCAGCGCCTCGTTCTCCCTCGCCAGCGCCGCGTCCGCTTTGGCCTGCGCGCGGGCCTTCCCGGCGGCCGACTGCGTCTCCCACCCTCCTCCCTCCGCACCCGCGCCGGCTCCGCCGTCGCCGCCGTCCGCGCTGCGGAGCTTGAGCTGGTCGTAGTAGAGCGCGCTGAGCACGGCCTGCAGCGGCAGCCGCTTTCTGTTCTGCGACGCGTGGAGGCGCGCCTGGTACGAGAGCTTGAGCGGGTCCATGACGCTGCACACCTTCTCCCGCTCGATCTCGTCCAGCCCCGGGTGCGTCTTGAGGTACACGTCGACGGCGCGGTACAGGCAGTCGTGCGACGGCCGCGCGTCCTTGGGCACCGCGCCGGCCACGCCCACGAACTTGGAGATGGGAAGTGACTCCTCCGCCGCCATCTCCGCCGCCACCGCGTCCACCGTCCTCGCCACCTTCTCCATCAGCGCGCCGCCGGTGGCGTCTGCTGCTGGTCCTGCTCCGGCCATGGACGCCCGCCGCCCCGCCTCCTGTGGCTGTGGTGGCTGCTCTCGCCGCTGCTGGCGCTCGACGAACGCGGCGACCACGCGGCGCACGGTGTCGGCGTTCCGGACGCGCTCCCCGGCGCCGTCGAGCGCGACGCCCAGCAGGTCCGCCGGGGTCGCCTGGTCCAGCACGCCCGCCACGCGGAGCTCCATGTCGCGGCACGTCTTGGCGGTCGCCTCGGCGGTCACCGCCGCGTGGAGGAGGCGGCAGAGGAACGCGGCCGGGAGCGGCGCGTCGGCGGCCGGAGGCAGCGCGTCCACGACGGCCTCGAGCAGCGCGCGCTGCTCGTCGTCCGCACGGACGACGACGGCGTCCTGGCGGCCGGGCTCCGCGAGGACCCCGGCCAGGACGCGCTCCGCGTACGCGACGGTCGCGGCGGCGACCACCTCCGGTCCCGCGCGGCGGCACCGCAGCGCGGTGACCACCCTCCGGAACGACGCCGGCGAGAGCGCGGCGAGCTCGGCCGCCCACCACCCGGGCGGGGACGACCGCGCCGTCGGGAACAGCGCCTCGTTGCAGAGTCCCAGCGCGACGGCATCCGCGGCGCGTCGCGCGACGCCGAGCTCGTCGGCGGCCTGGAGGAGCGCCGCGTCGCACTCGCAGGACCGCAGCACGGCGACGGCGCCCGGGAGCGAGCGGAGCGCGGACTGCGCGAGGAAGTCCTCGGCGCGGCGGGCCAGGTCCGGGGCGTCGAGGAACGCCGCGGCGCAGGTGAGCGGCGCCGCGTCGCGCGCCATGATCTCCAGGCTGCCGCCGTAGCAGAACCGCGCCGCCTTCGCGAAGGCGTCGGCGCCGCCCGGAAGCGCCGAGAGGTCCAGCTCGACGGTCCCAAGGCCTTGTGGCTGGCTCGCCGCTGCCGCTGCCGCTGCTACGGCCCGGCGGATGTAGCCGCACTTGGGCACCATCACCGCCTGCTCGTTGACGAGAAAAAGGGAATCGATCAGCACCGCTGTGAGTGATCAAAAATCATCTTGCCGTGTGTGTTGACGATTGATCGTTTGATTATTTTTTGTTTGATTGATTGATGAAAAAGAAAAGATTTGATCTTTGAACAGGGGAAGGTGGAAGCGATCGATCAGAGTGAACACCAACACACACCACCGTACCTTGTGGAGAGGGAAGACGGAGCCGGCGATCCGGACGGTGAGGTCGGCAGCGACCTCCTGGGACGACGACACCCTGCACAAGGCAAGAACAAACACGGGATCACCGAATCATCAGCATGCGTGCGTGAAACCCTGAACCAAATTGAAACACGAACAGCAGAGGATTCAGTGGTCGATCAGCACACATGCATACCACTGGGTGATCCTGTCCATGGAGGAAGCAGCCATGGTGGCTAGACAGCTGAAGGTCAGTGTCAGTCTGTCAGAGCTGAGTAGTGACTGCAAGCTCCGATCGAGCTGAGCACGGTGTTGAGGTCCACCTCATCTCGTCCTCATATATACTAGTAATGGATTTGGGAGGAAGATCTGATAGATTGGATACGGCGATTTTTGCATGGCTGGTGTTTATTTGGGGGTTTCGAGTTCGACCGAGGCGACGAGGACGAGCTGAGCCGCCGCCGCCACGCACGCAGCGACTGAAAATCACGCGTCATCCACGGTCCACCACCACAGGATGGCAATCAAGTTGGGTTGCGTATATCCTGCTCCAGCTAGTCGTCGCCGTCTCCCTTGGTCCGTCCATCAGCTGACAGCAGAGTAGTTCTTTCTATTCATTTCTCGGCAATTGAAGTGAACTGAACTAGTGGTCGATGCTCGCAGTCGCCGTGGCCCGGTGACCGGTGTAGCCATAGGTTGTGGACGAGACGAGGCGGCAGGGCCCCGTCCGTCTTGATCGAGGCTGGCCTACGCCTCCATCATGCTCGCTTGCAGATTTATTTGCATATATACAGTAGAGCTGAATATTCTTCTTGCGTTATATCTATCCTGCGGCTACGAACCGTTTGGGAGTTGTTGTCAGTAACGCTGTTTGTATCCTTGTAGATTAGGTGCAACATCGTCATCCAAAGTTAAAAGCAAACAGTGCTAATAACAGGTTGTATGCATACACATGTATGTATTTTCCTCCTCTTCAAGTTATAAGAAGTTCTAACTTTCCCAAATACATTGTTTTTTTCACGTTTCCTAAAAATCAGGTGCCTGAATGTTCACGCGACGCGTGTGCGTCGCTCTTCGAACCGTGCTGCATCAATATAAAATTGATTGTGGCTGCTGGATGTTAATCTAGTGACTGCTTGCTAGCTGTTGCCTGAAAATAAGTTAGATTTTAGGCACCTGAAATATAACATATCCCATTTATTTTCAAAAGACGGCAAAAAAATTTGCTGGATTTTTATGAGACGATGAAACTTCTACTGTATATCTAGAGAGAACAGATGTATCTAATCTAAGTGGACAAAAATAACTATATATGATCTTATAATTTTGAAGAAAAGAAAAGGAGTGATTGCTATATATGCAACTTTCATGACACTACCTAAGTTCAGAATAATTTAGACGAAGAAGAGTAATTATTATTGCTAAGCAACTTCCATATATTACCGAAGTTCAGAAACGAAAATACTACTAGTGAATGTGGCCGTGACCATACATCAAGCCATAAAAAGCATAGTATAGATAATAATATTTAGGGACGGTTCGTTTGGCACGTCTCAGCTTCATTACTCCACGAGCAGCTTTTTAAAGCTATTTTGATGAATTGATTAACAAAAATAATTTCACGTGATAGACAAAAACAATAAAACTAACCGTAACACCTTTTATTTTTTTCTTATTATCAACTATTTTCCCCGTCTCCTTTTCCTAACTGTAGCATCCTCTCTATTTCTTCCCAACACTATTCCGCCAGCACTATGTGCCCCGCCCCATCGCATGCCTAGAGTCCGAGGTGAAGCTGAAAAGGCTACTATTTTTAGTTTCATCACATCCTATTTCTTTCTATAAGATGAGATGAGCGGGTTTTAATTTTTTAAAAAGATTTGTATGTGAAGCTATTTGCAACACATATTCACTTTAAGGCCTCCTTTGGATGCGCAGGGGAAACGAAGGAATAACGTAGGAAAGGAATCCTTTCCTATGCTGAGGTCATCATGCCTTTGGATGCGCAGGAAACTTTCCGTTGGAAAGAATGGAGGAAAGGATTCGCTCTCACTGTGCACGTAGGAAACAAAAAATCCAGTTCGACTTCATGTTCCCGGACTGGCTCACGTCCTCCGCTGCCGCACTGGGGACCAATCCACAGGAATGAAAACAGAGGAATCCAACTGCCCTTCCAATCCTGCGATTTTGCATTCCTACCCTTTCCTACGGTTCTCCCGTGCAGCCAAAGAGGGCCTAAACAGCTTGCGAAGCTAATGGAAAAGCTGGGCTAAAGAGGACATTATTACCTGCGTCGTCATCTTATCACAAAACTAAAGGTGTGTCCTTTTTTTTTTTTTTGCAGTTGCTGTTGTGTGTGTGCGTGAACAAGAACAGCCCGGCCACATCTTGCCAATTCCACGCACGCACGGATCAATGTCAATGTCAAATAACGGAATGCTACTATACGTATACGTACGTCGGTACGTACTGTACGTATATAGCTTGCGTGCTTTCAGCAACGCAAATAAACAAACAAGCAACGCAGCTTCGTTCCGGATCGGCGCAGCCAGCAGACCTCGCCGGAGACTCTTCCGCGCGCGCCCTCTCGTGGACTCCGGCGTGCCACGTCGGAGGATAACGCCGAGGGCCCCACACGAATCCAGCCTTCGTACGCTGTACCAGCGAGTGCTCGCCACGTCGGAGCTAGCGTCGGCGGGACCACCGGCCGGCGCCGCGGGATGATCGATGCAATGGGAAAGGCGCTAAAGATACGCATAGTACGGGAGATATGAGTGGAGGATCATATTTTCCTGCCCTTTTCAATCATCCAATAAAATCTGACGCCGACTTTTATAAGAAGTGTTTGCACTTTAGTTGTTTCATTTTTGTTTTGAAATTAGCATGTAAACCCTACGTATGATTCCCAACAAATGATCCAGACACAGACACACATCCGTTACTCACCCTTGGTCCAATATATTGGATCTCTTCTACTTTATTTTCTCTCTCTCTCTCTCTCTTCTTTGCACTTCTTTAGATCATGAGCTAGAACTGTCCTAAGAGTTATCCTCCAGGAGCTGGGCGGTACCATGCTAACTGTACTTGAGGTCTTTGAGAGGGAATAGACAAAATGAGTCACTGTTTGTCAAATTTTTCCAACCTATTTCTTTAACCAAAACAACAACAAAAACACATGCGAGGCTAATCCAGTGCAGCGAAGCGCGCTTATCTATCTAGTTAGTTCTATCGCGCGGGACGTACGCTAGCCTGCAACTGCAATTACCAGTGTCCAACAGCAAGCACTTTCTTTTATCTTCAAAGATGAGGCCAATCATGTGATTGCGGTCGACCTGCAGAGCCTGGTTGCAATCTAGCTACCTTCAAGTATGCCATCGGCTATCATTTCATTTGTCTTCGTGACGGTTTATGGTAAAATGGTGACCACATAAGTTAACATTCATGGATGCTCATCCTCGACATCAAGAGTATTTCATCTTTGCAACATGCGAGTGAATCTTTTGTAATAGTAATATAGTACTCCCTCCGTTTCAACTTATACAATTTTTTGACATAGTACATATATCTAAGGAAGTCATGTATTTTAAAAAAATTAAAAATATTTTATATTTTAGAACAGAGGGAATATGTATCATGACACGTCCTGACTATCCTCTTGGTATGCATGTTCCTGTCATTGTGTCGTGGTATAAAGTAATAAGCTGGTCTGATTATTCTTCACAGGATGAGTCCAGATATTTTGTTTCAATTATCTACAAAATGTGATGTGCAGTAATGTGTCGGCTGCTTTAGGTTTATTAGAGATATACTCCCTCCATCTCTAAATAACTGTCGCTTCATTTCCTAAGAAAGAAATGCCGGCAATTTTAATAAATAATAAATATCATCGATTAATATCATAATTAGTATTATAGGAAAGATATTTGCATCTAGTTTTTTAACAAAATTATTTGAAGATATAAATATTGCACATATTTTCTACAAATTAAGTCAAACTTGTGGCACGCATCCCACGGCGACAATTATTTAGGGACGGAGGGAGTAATTATTATTGGTTGTTGCTCATTGATCCCTCCCTCCCTCCCTCCCTCCCTCCTCTCCTGTGCGTGAATCGTGAACATCGCCGTACATTACAGGAGCATACTTCCCACGAGCGTGCTGTGGCCGGAGGAACGGAGCTGTGGGCTGTGGTCAGCGAACAGTGCTGGTCGACGGCGCGAGGAAGGAAACGATAGGCATGTTTGGTTACATGGCCCTGTTTCTTGGGGCTAATTTTGACCTATTTGGTTACCTGTAAGCGGTCCGGGACCTAACCTGGGATGGCCAACCGTACTATTGGAGCTAGGCCAAGGTTGAACTTCCCAGCGGCCATGTTTTAGGAGCCTGGCTTGGACCAGCTCCGAGGGGGCGCGTCGTGGTGGGCTTGGCTGGCTTCCCTGGCTCTCATATCAACGCCCGGTTAGGCTTTCCTAGCTACTGTTCACTCTCCCAGCATGGCGGTGCACCCCAGGCAAGCAGGCCAGGACGGCATGGCCTACAATTTCGTGGGAGGCCTGGTGGCGGCCTGGTGACCTCAAGGCCTGCTAAGGGCCCACCCTGTGTAACCCTCACCCACCTCTCGACTTGGCATGGGTGATGCATTTTCCTGCAATTAATCTAAGATTTAACGGTGCTATGCTTTAAGTGGTAAGCGACGTTTCCGTCGACAATGAGATGCCTGTGATGACTTCGGGAATCTCCAGATCTGCCGGCTCAATCCTTCGGAGGTGCTCACAGAGGTAGAGTTTACATACATGTTGTTGACGGTGGATAACGTCAACTTTTATTAGAACTTTAGACATGAAAAGATATATGAATACACATTAGTCTAGGGTTTTAACTGACAAATTCCATGAGTTTTGCATATTCTATATTTTCCAGGGACTTTTCCAGAAAAGCTTAAAAGAGGGATTAGAGTGCATATTAATCACGAAACTTATCCGCCACGGGAAAGATCACGGTCAAGACGTGGGAAGGATCTAGAAGACACTCGAAGCAGCGGGACCAGCAGACCCCGACAGGTGGGGCCGGCCGGCCCCACCATGGCGCTGGGCGGCGCCCCCCTCTAGGGTTTGGCCGTCCCCTTCTGGAAGCTTCCTCCACCGCCTCTCCTGATGCATCTCGGCCCTTGGTTAAGTCGGTTTGATCCTGCGGCGCACGTTCATCCCACCGGGCTATAAATAAAGGGGCAGACCCCCCTGGAGAAGACAATCATTATTCATCAAGGCCTCAAGCCATCAAGCATCAAGAAGCCTTCTAGTTCATCAAGAGCCATCTAGTTTATAGTTCTAGTTAGTTAGATTAGAAGTAGAGCAGATCTAGTTCTTCATCAGGATCTGGAGCCCCCGGTGTCTGTCTGGAGCGCAGGAGTTCGGTATAGTTCTAGTTCTTTCTTTCTTATTGTATTCTTCATTCTGATTAGGGAGACATTATTCTTAATAGTTCATATGTTCTTGATTGTAATAGTCATTGTCTATTTTAATTATATGTCTAGTATAGTTGGTTCGATCTTATTGAATTCATGTAATTGCTCGTATAGTGTTTGTCCAAATGTACAATGGGTAGATGATGAACAATATGTAGACGTGGTGTCTAGATATCTTGTTTGTCTACAAGTGCACCTTGATGTGCCGGGACGTGTCGTAGTCCGCGTAGGTGACAGCTACGTTGGTTCCTCTGTAGTCCACCCCCCGTATGTAGGACAGCTGGGCACGGTCGTGAAGTTGGATGATGACTCTACTTCACATCCTCCCTAGATGATGCCCCTTTACATGTGATCATGATGTGGGATTAACTTAATGATGATTACTAGGTGTAATTGCACTAATTAGAGTTGTTCATTGACGTAGTTATAGAATTACCGTAGACAGTTATCTCCTTAGTTTATCCATTGACTAACTATGATTATGACTAGGAAGTGCTCTGATGATTATCAATAAAATTATGATACTTGATTATGCTTATCACCCGTATTTATCTATATTTATCTTGTGACCTCTGTCTGTTATGAGTAGAGTAGATGACATTGGTAATATCACTTATTCATTGTATATAATTCCTTATCAATATAATAGATTAGAGTTTATTACAAGCTTTTCCAGTGGTATAAATATAAATCGACAACCTGGTAGAACTTCCTAGGTAAAATGCTACAATGGTATAATTATTTGTCCACTTGCAAAACTGATTTTAGTTTATATTCATATTTCTGCCTAGTCATATTGAGTAATACATATATATAAACCTATATTTATTCCTTGGCATTATAATTAGGGATGACAACTTAATTCATGCTTAGGAATGCTAGTGATAAATAAGTGGCTAGTTGCTAATGACAAGTTAATTCAATACCATGTGTTTCTAATATCGTTAATTAGAAATGACGTTAGAAATACCAACACATGTGTTATAGGGGATGAGTGTGTGTGCGTGTTGTGGATGTCTACATTGTCCTATGTAATTCTAAAAAAGCATTTCCCTAATCCCCATCCCACTCCCAACACCCCCCTGCCACACTCCCTACCTGTCTTCATCTCTCTTGTTCGCCTCAGTCCGCATTCCCCGACCCGCCCGCTGGCTATTGCCCCCTCGCCCCTCGCCGCCCGTTGGCCGCCTCCTCGACCCCTGTGGCCTTGCCTCGAGCGGCGGTGGTCTCCTTCGATCCAGCAGTGGCGCTCTCACCTCGTCCGTCGAGGATACGCGCCGGTGGCCTGCCTCCTCCGTGCGAGCCATCTCCGTGCCGTCAGCGTACCACCTTCGGCCTCAAGAGCGTAGTCCTTGACGGGAGCGTGACGGCACTGTGGGAGCGCCTGTTATAACCTACAGGGGCGGCGATCTCCTCCCACTCAATCCTTGGCTCTCTCTGCTACTGGCACTGGGCTTCAGGCTAGCCCGATCCATTGTTGGACCCGTGCTTTTCGGGCTGGCCCAGCAGGGAAATTGGCCCGACAGGCCATGTCTGGGCCATCGGCCAGACACGTAGGATTGTGATGACATGGTTTGATGGCAGTAACTATATACTAAGTAGCTTAACTATTATGATAAATATCTCCATGTGTTATAGTAACACAATGTTGATGGTGGATAACATCAACTTTTTATTAAAACTTTAGACACAAAAGGATACACGAATACACACTAGTCTAGGGTTTTAACTGACAATTTCCACGAGTTTTGCATATTTTGTATTTTCCAGGGATTATTCCAGAAAAACATAAAAGAGGGATTAGAGTGCATAATTGTCACGAAACTTAACCGTGAAGAAAAACAACGTCATCGGGCTCAGGAAGCATTTAGAAGACACCAGAACGAAGCGGACCCCGAGAGGTCAACAAGTGGGGCCGGCCAGCCCCACCCTGGCGCCAGTCGGTGCCCCCTGCTAGGGTTTTGCCCCACCTTCTAGAGTCTTCTTCCACAGCCTATGAGGAGTCATCTCGGCCCTTGGTTAAGTCGGTTTGATACTGCGGCGCACGTTCATCCCACCGGGCTATAAATAAAGGGGTAGACCCCCCTCCCTGGGGGCATCAAGTCATTTGGAGATCAAGCCATCAAGAGCCTTCTCTAGTTCATCAGAACCTCTCTAGTTCATAGCTTTAGTCTAGTTAGATTAGAAGTAGAAGAGTTCTAGTTCTTCAGCGGGATCCGGAGCACCTGGCGTCTGTCTGGAGCGCGGAGTTCGGTATAGTTCTAGTACTTTGCTCTTATTGTATTCAATATTATGATTCAGGCAACATTGCTCTTAACCTCTTATATATATATTTTTAATTGCAATAGTCATTATCTACTTTAGTTATATGTCTATCATAGTTAGTTTGATCTTATTGAATTCATGTAATTGCTCGTATAGCGTTTATCTAAATGTACAATGGATAGATGATGAACAATATATAGACATGGTGTCTAGATATCTTGTTTGTCTGCGAGTGCACCCTGATGTGCCGGGACGTGTGGTAGTCCGCGCAGGTGACAGCTGCGTTGGTTCCGCTGTAGTCCACCCCCCGTATGTAGGATAGCAGGGCACGGTCGTGAAGTTGGATGATGACTCTGTTTCACATCCTTTCTAGATGATACCCCTTTACATGTGATCATGATGTAGGATTAACTTAACAATGATTACTAGATGTAATTGCACTAATTAGAGTTATTCATTGATGTAGTTATTAAATTACCTTAGTATTTATTCCTGAGTTTATCCATTGGCTAGCTATTACTATGACTAGAAGAGCTTTGTGTTTATCTATTTATGATGACTGATCATTATTTATCATATATCTTTTATCACGTGACTTATCCCTGTTATGAGTAGGATTCTAGTTATGGTTCACCTTTCACATCAATAGTATAAGTTGTAGTTATAAGTCCTACTAAGACCTTCCCAGTGGTATAAATATAAATCGACAACTTGGTAGAACTCCCTGGGTAAAATGCTATAATGGTATAATTATCTATCCGCTTGCAGAACTGTTCTTATTTTATATCCATATCTTTCTGCCTAGTCATATTGAATGATACATATATATAAACCTATATTTTATCCTTAGCATATACAATTAGGGATGATAACCTAGTTAATGCTTAGGGATGTTGGTGAGAGATAAAGTGGCTAGTTGTTAATGACAAGTTAATTTCATACCATGTGTTTCTAATCTCGTTAATTAGTAATGACGTTAGAAATACCAACACACAACTATCATCAAGTTGTATTCAATTCAAAGTAAAATGATATAAAAATTATGATAGATAGAGGACAGCATTGGGCATGGTGTCTATGCAAGGCGCCGGTAATTTATTCCTGTTGTCAGAAGATGACAGGCGGATAGCTGTCTGCCAATGTGTACTTGCGCTATCTGCCGGAGTCCTATAATTTATGCCCATAGACACTGTACCTTTGATGGAACACATGCATGCATGGGCCATGAGTGGCATCACCATCAACAAGCGCTGGCATGGCGGCCGCCGATGGGCATGTATGACCACCGAGAGTATTTGTTGTTGCTATTTTGGGCGTGCGGCTCGATCGGCCGCTCGTCAACCTCTAGCTACACCAGTCACCAGCTGGCGCCCGGCCGGAGTCCATCTCGGAGCGAGCGAGCAGTACATGTTGCACTGTCCGTGACCATGACTCCGGCGCCGTACTATGTAACACACGCAATGGGGAGGATGGATTGGAGGAGGAGGAGGTGAGGGAGGGGGCGGCTATGGACGGCGGCGCCCTAGAGCTGCGCCCTAGGGTTGGTGCGGCGTGGCCTCTTCACCGTGTGGCCAAGAGGGCGCGCGCGCAGCGGGGCGCCTACCGCCTAGGGGCGGGCGGTGGGGGCCCCGCCCGCTGCTTGCCATCCTTTTCTGGCCCACTATAGGCCCACCAGGCTTGCCAATTGTCACCGTATTTATTTGACGTGTGACAGAACTCCACCCTTCTCCGACTGGCGCGTCCTCGTGCCGGAATGTGATCTAGTCATCTACACCGTCCATCGTTGTCTCCTCAGGCTAGAGCTCCTAAATGTTTCTGATGAGTTGCCCGGTGCAAAAGTCTGCTTCAATGATGTTGGCCCGGGTGCGCAGAACGCTGAACTCGAAGTAGTACTAGAGGTTGCCGATGTGGCCATGGTACCCGTAAAGTGCGTTCTCACTCCTAAAGGGTATCCCCTTCTCTAGCTTGGCCCTGATGAGCCCCTCCCTAGGAATGAAGGCAGTGCACTCAAAGTTGTGCAGTGTCTCCGGTGGCTTGCAGTAGACGCATACGTGGTTGTCGGGGTGGCTCCCGATCTTCAGTGGTAGTTGCCTCCATATCGTTCGCACGGAACGCCTGGCGGGCGATGAAGTCATGTCCACCATGTCGCTAAAGAGAAACGTGCACACGTCGAACAGCTGTGGGGATAGGCGATATCCATGTGTCCCTGGTAGAGTGTCGATGTTGATGCTCCTAATGCTGGCTAGCACCTGGCCCAACTCATCCAGGAAGGCAATCCTGGCGTCGTAGACGCCCTGACGCTGTGGCTAGGGTTGAACCTCTAAGACGTATGATGGCAGTGGCTCTGTCGCCCCTCCGTCGACTGGAGGCCTGTGAGCGCCCATTACTAGGTGATGCTTGTCAGATGCACTGCCTTGCTGAAGCTCGTTCAGTAACTGAGGAAGTAGTGGCGAAGACGCTGGCACGTAGAAGCGTCCGTCGAAGAGGATGAGCCCTTGGTCGAGGGACCAGGCTCGTCCCGTCCGTCCCTCCATGATTGCCTTAGAAAAGGCACGAAGCTCCCTGTCCTCCAATACAGCTTGAGGAAGTTTCATGAAGGTGATGCCATCGTTGGTGTTGATGACATCGAGAGCCGTCGGTCGACTCGCTTGATGCGCCTTGTTCATCAATGCCGGTGCCGGCTGTGCCATCGGTGGCCACTGGCGGGGTGGCAATAGGGGCGCCACCCATGCCGCTCGCGCCTGGGGTGGCTATTGTCGTGGTACTGCGCGAAGGAGGTGTGGCGATCCGTCCCGGAAGTGAAGCAGCTCCATGGTGGTGAAGTCCCAAGAAACACGCCCAAGGTTGGCCAGCCATGGCATGCCCAGGATGACGTCGATGTTGTGGCCGATGTCGAGGAAGAGGGCGTCGATGTGGAAGACGTCATTGTCGATGGCAATAGGTACATGAAAGGAAGCACTATAGCAAGGTACCTCATCTCCAATGCCAACAAGGACATTGGTGTTGACGCCGAACTCAGGTACACCATTAGCACAAGCCACGTTGACATTGATCACGTTGTGGCTTGATCCCGAGTCCACTAGGATGTGAACTCCAATGCCACTCACCATGTCGTGTAGATAGAACGGGGTGCCTCCCTGCACACCTGCATCCGGCTTGCCGATGACCATCATGCAGCTGGTGCCGTCATTGTCGCCGGCGGTGACCTTGGCTGTCACCCCGGGCGCCTCCGCCAGTGTCGCCGTTGGAGCCGGCGGCTCCTTGCTCTTCTCCAGCAAGTCGAGGAAGCGTTGCTCATACCGACGACCGATGGATCGCGCAGATCCAGTCGGAACCTCGTCTCTCCCACTTGGCAGGACGGCGCTCCCGCGAGTGGGATTCACGGGCATCTTCTCTTTGGCCGCGTTGATGGAGACAGTGTTGATGCGGTTGGGGACGTCGAAGATCTTGGCGTAGACGTCGTCGAATTTCGCCGTAATCCGCTTGTTGAAGTTGCTCAGCATCTTCTCGAGGTCAACAATGGCCGCCATGCTTTCAATCTATGGATCCTCCTGGTCCGCTGATACCATTTGTAACATACGCAGCGGGGAGGGTGGATTGGGCTAGTGGATTGGAGGAGGAGGAGGTGAGCGAGGGGGGGCTATGGGCGGCGGCCCCTAGGGCTGCGCCCTAGGGTTGGGGCGGCGGCGGCGCAAGGGCAGGGGGGGGCCGCGTGGGAGAGGAGAGGGAGAAAGGAGGCGCGGGAGATTGGAATAACGGGACTTGCCTAATTACTTCTTGATCCAAACCAATTACAATCCCCTATTATTTATAGTCCCGAATGGACTCTAACGGAAAGTCCTTATCGAACATAAACTTTCCAGTTTTTCTAATCTGAATTCTATAAATAATAATTAATAAAAAGTAATTTGGGGATTAGAGAGCGGACAAATGAGGTGGGGCCCACAACCCCCCTTCATTTGCACGGCCAAGGGGGCCAAAGGCGCTGCACGCCGCCCAGGCGGCGGCGGCGCCGCCGCCCTAGGGCGGGCCGTGGGGGCCCCGCCCGCCGCTTGACATCCTCTTCTAGCCCGCCAGTAGGCCCACCAGGCTCACCAATTGTCACCGTTTTCATCTGACGTGTGACATACTATTTAATTTCTACCTACAACTAATAATGGTGGTCTCCAAAGAACTTGGGTCGTTTCATGCATCTCACTCAATTTCTAATGTCACAAGATCCAAAGAAAGGAACATCGTCATTACGTACACAGAAACTCTCTTCTCTCAACTCCCAAAAGAAAAAAAAAGGAAGAAAAAGGAAGGGACAGAAAAATAAGGGCAAAAGGACAGATAGGACATGACCTACAGAGTACAGTACTTTATGAAGGAGAGGGATAGCTCGCGACAAGGCTACGAATAAACAACTTACTATAGGCACCTTGACGGCCTGCCCTGACCACGTCCATATTCATTGCACTCCGCGTGTTTCTTTTTGACTTTCATCTCCACTGTGAGCGCCAGATAGGTTTCCTCAAAAAGGGATGTGGAATTTTTGGTTTCGTGGCCATGGTGCGATCAGATCACATGCATGAGACGCGAAAGATGAAAGCGATGCGACGTTGCAGTTTTACTGTAGAACTAACGAGCATCCTATAAGTTTCGGAGTAGCAATTGGCATAGTAATTCATAGAATCAATTTCTATCTCCTAACTCTATAAATTTAAGATAGATTTATTTGTGAACATAGGAAAGTCGTAAGATGTTAAATTCTAAGCCAAATAGGCTAATCTATTAAATAGATTTCAATTCCTTAGAAGATCTAAAAGGTCCCTTATTATAGTATAAATTGGCTTTTGACGGTAGTGCCTCCACTCTCCAGTCTAGTATGGAGTAGTGGAGTACTATGCACCTATGGACACGTTGAAACGTGTCAGGTTAGAGTCTCCCAAGCGTAGTAGCTCCCGGTAGGGGTTGGTTAGTTAGTAGTACTCGTACTAGAGTCCACGGAATCATTGAAACCGTAATGATAGACTGCCGGCAAAGCCACTTTCAGTGCCGTCAGATTGGGGACTGAACGGAGTTCTGACTGGCGAACAATGCTACTACCCCCTCGTAGAGATGCATGTATACCGGCCGCATGCATCCAGGTACTGGCAGGTCCCTACTACTAGGAGTCTTGGGATTATCATGCACGCGGATGCAGTGGCCAGTCACCCAGTCAGACACGCCAAAGCTGATACGCGTCGTGATCTTGTTCGGCAGCAAAGAAAGCAGGGCGGTTTGGCAAAACAAACAACGTACTAGTAAAACAGTGGGCGGCTCCTTTTAGCCATGCATAAACTAAATCAACAACTAGGATAAGCACAAAAATAAAATCTCTACTCTTTCCCAACAAATAAATTATCAACCTCAAAAAAGTGGAATTAATTTAATGAATTAATATATTTTTCTATAACAAAAACAATTAACTATTACACAAATAAGCTACCGCACGAGAGGTACCAAATCGAGGCAAACTCTAAATACTAGATATGACCCGAAAATAACAGGAGTCAAGGTCGGGCAGTAGGCACACCGTATATATACCCAGTTATTTGAGATAAGGTCATCATCAGGTGCTTCTCTGGATTGAGAAACGGCTCGGTGTTGCCCATCTGCGCAGTAAGATTCTCAGGCAGGGTGTTTGGCGTCAATCTGTTAGGGCTTCCCAATACAGTGGCTTTACATGTAGTAGTCCTAAAATCTACGTAGGTGTTCTAAAAGTTGTTATTAGTTATCTATAGAAGATACATATGCTTAGAGAGAGAAGTTGATCCATGCAAGTTTTCTTTTTTGTTTTATCAACTGCACTGAAAGTAAAATAAGAAAGGTTGATCGGTACTAAACTAAATCAATGTTTTTTTAGGTTGATTTGTAATGCTTGAGGCTAGGGTCTTTAGTTTGAGGTTTGCCTCTACTATTTTTTTTTTCCTACGAAGAAGGCTATTATTAAGACTGCAGAGGCTAGGATCTTTAGTTTGAGGTTTGCCTTTCTACTTTTTTTTCCCTACGAAGAAGTCTATTATTAAGACTGCAGAGGCCGGGGTCTTTAGTTTGAGGTTTGGGAATGTTTACCGAGAAGTTTTAAAAGATGGGACCAGGGTCGCTGTGAAACCTAATAAGAAAGGGTCTCAACAAGGAGATAAAGAGTTCGAAGCCGAGATGGAGGTATTGTTAAGGTTGAAACACACCGATTTGGTTTCTCTGATTAGGTACTGTAAGGAAAGGATGAATTCATCTTCGTTTACAAGTACATGGAAGAAGGGAGTCTGAAAAGCCATCTCTATGGCTCTGTTGGTAAACCTTCACTCAGCTGGATGCAGCGGTTGAAGGTTTGTGTGGGTGTAGCAAAGGGATTACACCATCCCCTTCTTGGACTATAAAAGAAGGGTGCTGCACCGCATTTACTAGACGAACACACTTGCATACTCGCACCTGAAAACAAGCACTTGCATTCATCACACTCACAGAGACCTGAGAACCCGACTCTCTCTCTCTCTCTCTCTCTCTCTCTCTCTCTCTCTCTCTCTCCCCCGTTTGTACTCACCTCCTACAGACAAGAGCTCAAGTAACATGACTCTCACACACTACACATAGGGCTATTCCTACCCGAACCAGAGTATACATCTTTGTATCCACTTGAGTTAAGCCATCGAGCTTGACACACAATCCAGATAAATTTACTTGTTGGTGTTAACGAATCACCGATGCCATTATAAAAGATAAACAAAAATATCGCTCAAATCTACATGTAAATACTAATATATCCTATTAAAGAAATCAATCGATATCCATAAAGTACGAGACATATATATTTATAAATCTTAAAGTCCTAAAATCATAGAATTAAATAACATTATGCTACGTTTCACTATGTATATCAAGTAAATATATATATGTTAGGATAAATATTTCTTAATTTCTCATGAAGAACAAAAAAATATATAATTCACAAACCACATAGTAATATCATGACATCGTCAATTCACTTTAAATTATATTAATACTACATGATAATTAATTTCATAGTTTGTTATTCTAGATAATTTTATATATTTTAATTGAAACATTATATCATTTCATTACTGATAATGTAATTGATATAACAAATTCATCAAGTGCAATGTTAGGGCACAATCTAAGCTTCAACTTGAGTAATATCTGGAAAACAATACTACAAAGACATAAACTCTTCTTAACTAGAAAATAATTTTTGAATAAAAGATGAAAAATACACTTAAATCAATTAAAACTCAAAAGCTAACTATGATTAATGAAGTCACAGAATGCGATGCAACTAGGGTTGATATATGTTAATATTATGTTTTCAACTAAACACATATCACGTTAGAAAAAAAGATAAATACTAGAAAGTCTAACTAGATGTCTCTAATGGAGCTTCCACATTAATTCGCATGAGATACAATAAGAAAATAAAAGATAGAACCTAAAAGTTCTCATAAAAATCCAAAAACATGTTATCATCAATACTGTATAACTTAATCATCAATAATAATTTCCCTTAAAACCTTCATTAATAATAATAGCTATTGGGTCTATTTTAATTTTTATATAATTATTTAGCTCTGCATCTACGTAAAAGTTTATATCTAATTACTAGCATACACTCCTACTATGATAGATAATATATGAAACGCAATTTTACCTTATTATTCAAAATATTAAATATCCTTGTAAATCTATATCTAAAAATTATCAACATCTTATATTAAAAATTGTTTAAATAATCATAGAGCACGTATATTTGATTGAAGTAAGCGTACATGACGTAACAACATGCATTAGTGTGTGTGTATATATATATATATATATATATATATATATATATACATACACACACGAAAATATTATTCTGCAAACGGTGTACTCTACCACCCATGGGTGGTAGCTGCCACCACCTACAGAACAGACCAGGCACGGGATGGACAGAATAGGACGTTGCAGCCTTACCCCAGCTGTTCCTGCGTAAAGACAAAAAAAAAAAAAAAAAAAAAAAAAGCTCGGCGTGTGCCGGGAGCACAAAAGCAGTCCGTGGAAAGAAAAATCGCCAGCCTCTCCCACGCTGCCAGGCGGACCCACTGCAGCTGCAGCTGTATTTTCTCACTAGCTAGCTTGCATGTGGGTGTCCTGACACACTAGCTTGCATGCACCCGCCGCTGCTAGGTGCTAGCACAATTGCTTTGAACGAACAGACCTAGAATGCTTTGGCACGGATTTCGAAAACTGGTAGATGCTTATGTCTAATTAACCATATACTCCCTCTGTCCTTAAAAGAAGTGATTTCTAATTTTTTTTAAATTTTGATCAAATTTCTAGAAAAAATATTAGAATTTATATTATCAAATTAGTATTAATAAATTTTTTATAGAATATATTTTCATAATATATTTATTTTATGTTATACTCCCTCCGTCCCTTTTTTATCTGTCGCTTCACTTTCCGAGACACAAATACCGATAATTTTAATAAATAATAAATATCATCAATTAGTATCATAATTAATATCATTGGAAAGATCTTTGGATCTAGTTTTTTAATAAAATTATTTGGAGATATAAATATTATACGTATTTTTTATAAATCAAGTCAAACTTGTGACACGCATTCCACAGCGACAAATAAAAAGGGACGGAGGGAGTGTTATTACCCTTTTCTATAAAGTTAGTCAAACTTAAAAAAGTTTGACTAGCACAGTTTCTAGGAATCACTCCTTTCAGAGAAGGAGGGAGTATTGAATTTGTAATTTGTTTTTATCATAATATTTCTTTTGATTTTATCTACAAAATAAGATAAAAACATGACCATATTTTCTTGAAGGAAAAATAATAATTAAACCATACCATAAGCTTGAGGCTCGGTCTTATGTAGTGATTAAAAACATCACGGGGGTTCAAGATTTATTTGTCTTTTTTTATCAAATTTGAAAATATCAACACTGAAAACGGATTCATTGATTAGTTGATGGCCTTCATCCGAATCAAAGAGGGATTAGCACTAAACCAGGCGAAGAGTCTCATTCTAGCACTTGTGCCCAAGCAGATGGTCTATTAAGGCCTTGTTTAGTTCCACGAAATTTTTTGAGGAGAGAGATTGTAAAGTCCTGTAGCACTTCATTTTTATTTGGTAAATATTGTCTAATCGTGGCCCAACTAGGCTCAAAAGATTCGTCTCGTGATTTACAACAAAACTATGTAATTAGTTATTTTTTTATTTATATTTAATAATTTTACATGCGGCAATAAATTTGTGAGAGGAGAGAGATTGTAAAGTTCTGTAGCATTTCGTTTGTTTGTGGTAAATATTGTCCAATCGTGGCCCAACTAGGCTCAAAAGATTCGTCACGTGATTTACAACCAAACTGTGCAATTAGTTATTTTTTTATTTATATTTAATGCTATTTATATGCGGGAAACAATTGATGTGATGGAGAGAGAGTGAAAAAACTTACAATTCCAATTGAAAGTTGCATGGAACTAAACAAGGCCTAAAAAACAAAGTCAGGTAAGTACGCTGGTTGGTCAGTGATTGTGTAAATAACAGCGAAAACCCTTTCATAAAAAAGATAGTACATGCATACGGTGCTTTGCTATGTGATGGAAGTGACGTGAGGGAAGGTTGGTGAGAGAAATGTGAGACTACTCCTACGTAGCTCTGTGTCAGAGGTGCCTACGGACGGTGGACCACAACAAATACTAGGCCGGCTCCTTTTTAGACGCCATCGTCGCAACATGGCAATGAAACCCACCATCCGGCTCACGTGGTCCAGTGTGACCAAACAAGCCTGTACAACATCTACCTAGCCCTTGTTCTCTTTACAACTTTTTCTACTTTCTCTCCATCACATCAAATTTTTACCCGCATATATGAAGCATTAAATATAAGAAAAAAATAACTAATTGCACAGTTTAGTTGTAAATCACGAGACGAATCTTTTGAACCTAGTTAGGCCACGATTGGACAATATTTGCCAAATACAAACGAAAGTGCTACAGTTATAAATTTCACTCTCCCTCCTCCAAGAGAACAAGGCGCTATTTTGGTACTTTGAATCCGGCCGGCCAGTAAGCCACATGTCTCTAATTCGGCACATGGGTAGGTATCACCCCGGGGTGAGTAGCTACCTAACGGGGTTTGATTAAAAAAAAAAACGGCGCCACTGGGCCACCCCTGAAAAACGCAAACAAGGTCTCCGGCCCACGCACGGAAAAAGCCCAAACACGGAGTGGGCCAAGGATACCGCGGCCCCCCGCAAAACCCTCACCTCGCCTAAGGGCGTCTCTCGGAGTACCAAGAGGAATCGCGACTCGCCCGAGAGCGTAGCGCACCCCGAGTGAAGACCGATTCGCCCGAGGGCATTACGACGCGCCCGATAGAGCAACGCCGCACCCGAGAGCGGAGTCATTGCCCAGGCAACGCCCGTTCGAGGATAAGGATGAATCCAACTGCCCCTGAACGCCGTACGACCTGACACGATTCAGGATAACGCCTGGCACATAAGCACGCCACCACGCCATGATGAAGCACGAACAGTGACCCACGGTACCAGGGACCCCCACTCCCTCCGTTCTCCACGGGTGTCGGCCAACCCGCAGTCATGATGCCGCGCCCGCGAGTTGACCAGCGCAAGGCCAGGTGCCCATGCACAGTAGTACCGTTAGGGGGAGGGGAAAGTACCAACCAAAGAAGCGGGACCGGGCAAAACAGGAGCCACGTGGAAACAACGGTGCAGCCCCCCTCTCATGCCGGACCCGGCACCGTGACGTTCGCCCGACCAAGACCGTATCTCCCGGAGGAAGCGAGCGGGGAGCAAAGGACGAAGTCCATCCCCCATTCTGCTGAACGAGACTCGGGACTTACTCAATGAGGAAAACCAGAACTTGTACGCCTGTGTCCTCCCTTGGACTATAAAAGGAGAGGCAGGGCACCCCATTTAAGACGGTAGAGAACAATCACCCCACAAGCATCTGCATTCAATCCACTCAGAGACCTGAGAGCCCGCCTCTCTCTCTCGCCCGTTTGTACACCCCTACTACAAACAAGAGCTCAAGTAACACGACTCCCGCTCACTGGACGTAGGGCTATTCCTACCCGAACCAGCATAGTTCTTTGTGTCCACTTGAGCAAGGCCATCAAGCTAAGGCACGCAATCTAGATAAATTTACTTATTAGTGTTTCCGAAACACCGACAGATGGCGCGCCAGGTAGGGGCCTTTGCATGTCACGACCGATTCTTCAGCACCTTCGATGGCTCTATCCCACGTCGGTCTCGCTCCGGGCGCTCACGTCCGCTTCGGAGACTTGGACTTCATCCTCCTCGCCGAGGACTAGGCGACGACGCCCGTCAGCGTCGGGCCGCTAGCTGCACGGCCGAACCTGCAGATTCGTTTCGGCAGCCTCGACTTCATCCTGCCTCAAGAGGCAGCCCCGGCGATCTGCGCACCAATCCCCTCACAAGGCCCTGCGATCCCTGCACCAGCAAGTGCTACCGCAGGGATCGTGGCGCCATCGGACATCAGGGCACCAAAGCACGGGGACACGCTGGAGCCCGAGTCCATCTACACCGAACTATGACGTCAGCTTGGCAGCTTCCTGGGCCCACTGCCGTCCCAGGAAGACCTCTGCGACCTTTTTGCCACAACGGCGAATGTCGCCTCCCAACTTGGGGGGGACCACCGCTACCTTTGTCATACCCGCACACGCGGGGCCTTCAGTCAATATGGCCCTACGGGATGACCAACACGGCCGCGGCGGCCAGCCATCTCGCGCGAGATGCAAGTGCTTCTTCTCGACACCGTTCCCGCCCCCGTGAACAGTGAATTCGTGGGGGTGATGGATTACGTCCCACAGTCCGTCCACGATCTGATCGCCGACGATCCAGACCTCTCGGACACCTACTCAAGCTCTGGAAGCCACCACCCGTCCCAAGAGTGCTCCATGGCCGATCTCCACGAGCACCAGCACGGAGCCGGGAGTCAAGCGACGCCGCTTCCCCGAACGCCTCCCGGGGACGCGACCCCTGCCGGAGGGGCGCTCACCCCCACGCGGGAACAGATGTTGGCCCGGCAGAAGGAACTCGAAGGGGACAAACTCGCGCTCGACAAAGAGCGTCAGGCCCTCGAACAGCAGCGCGAGGCGCTCCAGCAAGAGCAGGCCGCGATCCACGCCGCAATCCACCGCCGCGGAGATGGGGGGCGAGCTCGCAGCAGGGCGCGCGAAGTCAACCGGCGGATTCAGGAATACGACGACGGGATCCCGATGTTCCCGCGGGCGAGCCAAAATCTAGCGGCAGCCGCCGCACTGCACTGAAGCCTGCCGGAGCCCGCGACACCAGCAGAGCAAAGAGCTCACCAAGAAATCCAGACGTTGCTCGAAAGGGCTGCGGTGCAGCAGGCTGAAAGTTCGGCCTCACGCCGGCGCAGCGCGGACGCCAGCAAGCGGGCGCCATCCGTAAGGCGCGAAAGGGACGCCTCGGTATACCAACTACCGGAAGACCAGCGCCCTCTCGCACGGAAGCGCGTCGAGCACGAGCGGGACGCCAGGGACGCCCTCAATGCGCGCAAACGAGCGCACGGCGATGACAAAGCGGAAGGCCGCCTAGAGTATCACTCTCGGAGGGGCGGACGCCACGACAGCGGCGAGGACAGAAGCCAGAGCCCCGTGAGGCGGGGTCCTAGTGTTTTTGGCTCACGCATATTGCAGGCCGCGGTACCACGTCACTATCGGGCGCCGACCACCGTCCCGCGCTACACGGGGGAACAAACCCCGACGTCTGGCTCGAAGACTACCGGCTGGTGTGTCAGGCCGGAGGCGCCAATGACGACGACTTTGTCATCCGCTACCTCCCGCTGTACTTAGGAGAATCGGCCCGCACGTGGCTCGAGCACCTCCCGAGAGGCAGGATCCGGGATTAGGAGGACCTCAAGGAAGTCTTCGTGGGTCACTTTCAGGGCACGTATGCCCGACCCAGAAACTCTTGGGACCTCAAGAACTGCAAGCAGAAGCCCGGCGAGACCCTCCGCGAGTACATCCGGCGCTTCTCCAAGCAGTGCACCGACCTTCCTGGCGTGGCGGAGGCCGACATCATCGGCGCTTTCCTCTCCGGGACAACCAGCGAGACCCTGGTCCACGAGCTGGGGCGCAAGAAGCCGCTCACGACTCGGGAATTACTCGACATCGCCACCAACCACGCTTCGGGAGAGAAGGCGGTCCGGGCTATCTTCAACCGGGCGAAAGGAAGGGGCAAAGACGAAGACGTCGGTGAAGGCGCCTCCGATAGGCGCAACAAGAAGAAGAACAAGCAGAAACGCGGGGATAATCTCGTAGAGGCCGCCGAGCGCAAGAACTCGGGGAAGTTCAAAAAGCCCACAGAAGGAGCGCACGGCAACCACTTCGAGAGGCTACTAGAAGAACCCTGCACCAATCATGCCCACCCGGCGAAGCACGCCCTAAAGGACTGTGACCTCATGCGACGTTTCATGTCGGGGGAGTACAAGAAAGCGGCACCTCCGAGGAAGAAGCCCGAGCCCAACGGGGAGCGCAAGGATGCTCCCGACGACGAGTTCCCCGAGCCGGATGTATGCCTCATGATCTTTAGCGGGCCAGACGCCTACGGGTCCAGGCGCCAGATGAAGCTCACCAAGAGGGAAGTATACTCCCTCGAGCCTGCACTCCCCAGTTTCCAACGATGGTCCAACACGGCGATCACCTTCGATCAGTCGGACCATCCAACGCGCATCCCGCAGCCGGGGATTCCTGCTCGTCGTCGACCCGATCGTTGGGACCACCCGGCTCACCAAGGTCCTAATGGACAGCGGGAGCGGGCTCAACATCCTCTACGCCAACACCTTTAAGGCCATGGGCCTCCAGAGGACATCCCTGCAGGTGGCGGGCGTTCCGTTCCATGGTGTCGTGCCAGGGAAACAGGCGATGCCTCTCGGCAGAATCGACCTTCCTGTCACTTTCGGAGATCCCACGAATTTCTGAAAGGAGATCCTCACCTTTGAGGTCGTGGGGTTCTCGGGCTCCTACCACGCCATCCTGGGGCGGCCATGCTACGCGAAGTTCATGGCCATCCCCAATTACACCTATCTAAAGCTCAAGATGCCAGGCCCGAGGGGCGTCATCACGGTGGGGACGCCGTTCCCACACACCTATGAGTGCGACATCAAATGTTGCGAGGCCGCGGCAGCCGCGATTTCTTCCAAGGAGATCATGGTCTCGCTAGACGACTTCACCAAAGACCTCCCCGACTCGAAGAGGAAGACGTCCGGGTCCTTCGAGTCGGTAGAGGACACGAAGAAGGTTCTCATCGACCCGGAGAACTCGGCAGAAAAGATGGTGACCATCAACACCGCCTTCTCCCCCAAATAGGAAAGCGCGCTCGTCGACTTCCTCCGCTCGAAGAAGGACATCTTCGCGTGGAGGCCCTCGGACATGCCAGGCATACCGAGGGACGTCGCCGAGCATTCCCTATGGATCAAGGCTGGCTCGAAGCCGGTGAAGCAGCGCCTGCGCCGCTTTGACGAGGAGAAGCGGAAGGCGATCGGAGAAGAAATCACGAAGCTCCAAGATGCGGGATTCATCAAAGAAGTATTCTACCCCGAGTGGGTAGCTAATCCTGTACTTGTAAAAAAGAAAAATGGGAAATGGAGAATGTGCGTTGATTACACGAGCCTCAACAAGGCGTGTCCGAAGGATCCGTTTCCTTTACCACGCATAGACCAAATAGTTGACTCGACTTCGGGGTGCGAAACCCTATGCTTTCTCGATGCGTACTCGGGATACCATCAGATCGCAATGAAGGAGTCGGACCAACTCGCCACATCGTTCATCACCCCGTTCGGCACCTATTGTTACGTGACAATGCCTTTCGGTTTAAAAAACGCGGGCGCAACATTCCAACGTTGCATGGTCAATTGCTTCGGCAAACTTATCGGAGAGGTCGTAGAAGCATACGTCGACGACATAGTGGTCAAGACCAAAAACACTGACAGCCTCGTGGCTGACCTAGAATTAGTCTTCAACAAATTGAAAAAGAAATACGTAAAACTGAACCCGGAAAAATGCGTCTTTGGAGTCCCGAGAGGCATGCTCCTCGGCTTCATCGTATCGGCACGGGGGATCGAGGCAAACCCCGATAAAGTCGAAGCCATCCTGAAAATGGGTCCCATCAGGAACCTGAAGGGTGTGCAACGAGTAACTGGATGCCTCGACGCCCTTAGTCATTTCATTTCAAGACTCAGGGAGAAGAGCTTACCTCTCTACCGATTCCTCAAGAAGACCGAGAAGTTCGTTTGGACCAGCGAGGCCCAAGCGCCCCTTGACCAGCTCAAGGAGGTCCTAACAAAACCGCCAATCCTAATCGCCCCAAGGGAAAAAGAGGAGCTACTGCTGTACGTCGCAGCAACCACGCAGGTCGTAAGCACCGCAATCGTCGTGGAACGTGAAGAAGAAGGTCACGCCCTCAAGATCCAATGACCTGTGTACTTCATCAGCGAGGTGCTGTCGAACATGAAAGTCCGATACCCGCAGATACAAAAGCTCCTCTACGCCGTCCTCATCATGAAGAGAAAACTGCTCCACTACTTCCGCGCCCACAAGGTGATCGTGGTTTCAACCTACCCCTTGGGGAAGTCATTCAAAGCCGTGACGCCACAGGACGAATAGCCAAGTGGGCTCTGGAGCTGATGGGTGAAGGAATCGAGTACGCCCCACGCTCCACGATCAAGTCCCAAGTTCTCGCAGATTTCGTCGCCGAGTGGACCGAGATCCAGACCCCTCCGGCCGAAGTAGAAGTGGAATATTGGACCATGTTTTTCGACGGCTCACTGATGAAAAAAGGGGCAGGAGCCGGACTAGTATTTGTTTCGCCTCAGGGCGTCCGCATGCGATACGTAGTCCGGCTGCACTTCCCCGCTTCAAACAACGTAGCGAAATACGAAGCACTCGTCAACGGGCTACGGATCGCATGCGAGTTAGGAATCCGACGCCTGGACGTACGAGGCGACTCTCAGCTCGTGGTCAGCCAGGTCATGAAAGAATCTGACTACCACGACCCGAAAATGGTGGCATACTGTCGGGAAGTACGGAAACTAGAAGACAAATTTGAAGGCCTAGAGCTCAATCACATCCCAAGACGGTCCAACGAGGCAGCGGACACCCTGGCCAAAATGGCCTCCAACAGGGAACCAATCCCGTCTGGGGTTTTCGCCAACGACCTGTACAAACCCTCGGTCCGGTACGGCGAGTCAGGAGCGTCAGAGCCTGCTAAGTCACGACAAAACCTGGAAGCCCCGCCCGAGAGCGGAACGACAACCCCGGCACGGGACTCAGGGGCTCCGCCCGAGAGCAGGAAGCCGACCCCGGATCGGAACTCGGGGGCTTCGCCCGAGAACGGAGCACGCGTCTCTGTCCCGGACCAGCTCCCCGACGCCCCCGAACCTGGGGACACGACGCATCCCAACCGGACGTCATGGAGGTCGAAGAAACAACTCCCGACACGTCCGATTGGCGCGTCCCTTACCTCGATTGCCTGATCCGAGAAATACTGCCCGGCGACGAGACACAGGCTCGCCGCCTCGCACGACGGTCAAAGACCTTCGTCATAATCGAGGGGGAACTATACCGGAAGAGTCCGACAAGGATACTACAGCGCTGCATCCCGACTCAGGAAGGAAGGAAGCTCCTCTTGGACATCCACGGGGGGATATGTGGCCACCACGCGGCCCCCAGATCACTAGTCGGCAAGGCGTTCAGACAGGGTTTCTCCTGGCCGACAGCCGTGGCTGACGCCGATCACATTGTTCGCACCTGCAAGGGATGCCAGTTCTACGCACGCAAAACGCACCTACCGGCCCAGGCACTCCAGAACATCCCCATCACGTGGTGTTTTGCGGTGCAGGGACCGGACATGGTAGGCCCGGACGACGACGGCACCCGGGGGCTACACGCACCTACTCGTCACAGTCGACAAGTTCTCGAAATGGATAGAGGCCCGTCCGATCATCAAAATCACAGCGGAAGAATCGGTGAAGTTCTTCACCGACATCATTTATCGATTTGGAGTCCCAAACTCCATCATCACCGACAACGGCACCAAGTTCACCGGCAAGAAATTCCTTCGGTTCTGTGACGACAACAACATACGCGTGGACTGGGCCTCCGTGGCGCACCCCCGAACGAACGGGCAGGTCGAGCGCGCTAACAGTATGATACTGCAAGGACTCAAACCTCGCATATTCAACTGTCTCAACAAGTACGGAGGTAGGTGGCTTGCAGAGCTCCTAGCCGTGCTCTGGAGCTTAAGGACGTCTACAAGCCGCGCAACCGGTTTCACACCTTTCTTCATGCTCTACGGCGCCGAAGCGATACTCCCCACTGACATAGAGTACGGGGCGCCAAGAGTGAAGGCCTACGATAAACAAGGCAATCAGATCTCCCAGGAGGACGCCCTGGATCAAGTCGACGAGGCACGGGACGTGGCCCTCTTGCACTCGGCAAAGTACCAACAGGCTCTTCGACGCTACCACGGACGGCGCGTCCGAGAGCGGTCCTTCAACGTGGGGGACCTCGTCCTCCGACTGGTACAAATGACCAAGGATCGACGAAAGCTCTCGGCACCATGGGTAGGACCCTACGTCATCGCAGAGGTCCTCCGCGCGGGCACGTACAAGCTCGCAACTCCTGACGGGAAGGTCTACAACAACGCCTGGAACATAGAACAATTACGACGTTTCTACCCCTAGTTTGTACCAGGAAAATGTATCAGCAAATGATCAATGAAAAGTGGCGTCCCGCCATTTGGCACTCCCTTTAACGACCCAAGAGTCGCATTCAGAGTAAGGCCTCCCCTTTTCTCTCGGCGCAAAAAGACGTACCATCACTCGGGGGGCTAGCAAATGAAAGGAGGATACGACCGACAAACGCGGCAAAATAAAAATTTAGCAAACCAGATGAAAACGACTAAAGTGCGAATTATTACAAGACAGTTTTTTCTCAACCAACACGCCAAAGCGTTCAAGCATGAGGACCCTCGTCCTCCTCACCCTGCGGGAAAAACTCTGCAAGGGCATCAGGGGCAAGCTTCTCCGCCAGGGCCGCCGCCACAAGGAGCATCTCCCTCTCCACCTCGTCCAGATATCCCTCGCTCAGCAGTTCCCAAGCGAGAGTCTCGTAGTGGGATCGGACGACGGAGAAGGTCTGGTGGACCCCGATGTCGAACCCCCTCCGTGCAGCGCCGCAGACTCGGTTCTCCACCCTCTCGGGGATATCGGTGGCACGGACGGCCAGAGAGCTCGTCTCCGCAGTTTCACCCATGCCCAAATCATCCAGCACGGAGACGACGACAGCCTGAAGGGCTCCGTGATCAGACCTCTCATCTGATAGCTCCTTTCGCACCCCCTCCAGGCTCCGCTGCAGGTCCTGATTCTTGAGCGTCTCGGAGGACAGCTTGTCGGCCAGCCCTGCAAATGGTCGCGTGGGTAAAAGAAGGAAAATGTTGAGGAGAAAGCAGAAAAACTTACCTCTCGCCTCCTGGTCGAGCCTAAGGGTCTCTGCCTCAGCCATTTTTCTCACCCCCTCCTCAGCCTTGAATTTCTCCTCAAGGACCACGAGCTGGCTCTCCAGAGACTGGATCTTCAGCTCCGTCGCTTGCACGACGGAGGCGTCCTAATGGACACGCCGCTCGGCGAGTGTCCCGCGTGGACCCCCGGCCAGCGGCTGGCGTCGGCCAGCTTCGCCTCCAACTCCTCACGACGTCGCACCTCCTGAAGATACCGGTCCCGGGCGCTGCCCTCCTCAAGCAAAGCCAGACGTTTGACGCTCTGCAAGCCATAACGCAAAGGCCCATATCAGAGTAACGCGCAAGGACAAAACAACGAAAGAAAAGCGGAGCGAACCTGAATGCCGGCCCCGACGTCATCGTCCAACAAACGCAGGGCACGACGAAGACACTCGGCGACCGAGTCCCGCCCAGCGGCGATCTTCTCCCACGCCCCTCCAGCAGACTCGACGTCAGGACCGCGAGGGAGCAACCCCTCCACCAGTGGGGCAGAGGAAGTGGCGGGGGCTCTGATGCCGGATACAACGACATCCAGGGAAGGAACGCCGAGGGCAGCATCACGAGCCTCGGGAGGACCACCCGGCAGAACACAGTCGGCGGCTTGCTCAAGCGCTCGCCTCGAAACCACGGCGCGGTCAGCACTCGCGCCCCGCCGCTACCATCGCCAGTCACGCCCTCGCCGACCCGGCCCCGGCTTTCGCCTTTGGCCGGCCGGCCGACCTCCTCCTCCTTGCCCGGCTCAACCGATGGCCCTCCGGGCTCCCCGCCCGCCGACAGCTCGGTGGAGGGTAGAGGTGACGACCCGGGAGGAGTCGCGCTTAGACGGCCCGCGTCTTCTAGCTGGGAAGTCGCGCTCTCTGAGCCTGATGCCCGGCGAAGCCGCTTCGATGGAGCCAACATCGAAGAGACAACCCTGGTCGCCAACCTGTAGCAAAACACAAATAACGTAAGTCCAACGGTGACCCAAGGACGACAACATGACAAGGGCGCAGAAGTAACAACAGTGAACTCACCCCGACGCGAATGCCCGGCGTTTCCTCTGGGGATTGCCCTGCGAGCCTAGCGCCCCCTCAGGCGTGCTCCGAGCAGGCGCTGGAACGGGGGACGCGGTCCGGGCAGCCGTGTCTGACGAAACGGGAGCCTTCCCCCGAGGACTCGGAGGGGCAGAAGGCTCAGGACCGAGCACTTCCGAGTCACGCGCCCCCTCGGACGAGCCTCCCTGAGAATCGACGCGCTCAGGGAATCCCACCTGACCATGCCACGGATACGGAGTCAGATTCGGAGGGTCTTCTCCCGACGCCAGAAACTCGAGGTCCGACGGGGCGTCTACCACGTAACCAAGCCATGCCCCGCCAAGGTCCTCGTCGTCATCATCATCCGTGTCCCCACCGGACTCGGTCGTAGAGACATGCTCCCCCCTCCTCCTCCTCGCATGGTCCTCGGTTCTCCTGGCCCTCCTCGCTCTCCTTTCCCGCCTCCTGGTGACCCTCTGCCAGTCAAGCTCACCGCGGGCGCGGTTAGCCGCGTGCGTCGCCGCGTCCTCCAGCAGGCGCCTCCACACGGAGGGACGGAAGGTGTTCTCGCCCCTCTGATCGTCGACGGTTTTCGAACCCATACGATAAGATGCGAAGAACGGAAAGCGAACGACGGGAGACAAAGCGGGAACTTACCAGCTCGATGAACCCACGGTCCGGCCGCATCGAAGGATGGCCAGGGATGGGGTATCTGAAGGAGGTGTCGGAGGTCTTGATGTCGGTGACGTCCTGGATCCACGCCGTGATCTCCGAGTTCGCGAGCTCGCCGTCCGCCAGCACCGTCCCCGTAAGGTCTGCGTCGTGGACCATCTCCCACAGATGCAACCGGCGGAGCATGAGGGGCGCGACCCTCCTCTTGTGGAACGCGCCAATCACGCCCTCACCGGTGACCCCTTTCAAGATCAGGCGCTGCAGGCCCCGGATGTACACGTCGAGGTCGCCCACCTGCGTCTCGGGCACCCCCCACTTCCAACTCGCCGGCTCCTCGGTGATGTACCGCCCGGTGTACATCGGGAGCGGGGCGTTGGGGTCGTTCTTGACGTAGATCCACTCCCGATGCCACCCCTTGTTGGAGGAGGCCTTGCCGAACTTTAAATAAGAGGAGGGGAGGGAACTCCGGAGCCGAACGCTACAGCAGCCCATTGGAACATGGAAGCTCCTCGCCGGACGCCCCCCCTCTCCGACGTCGTCTTCGTGAACAACGTCGGGCGGAAGAAACGCCGCCACAGGTCGAAGTGCGGCTCCACCCCGAAGAAGCCCTCACACAGCGCGACGAAAACTGCGATGTGAAGGACCCCGTGGGAGCCGATCTTTGGAGCTCGATCTCATAGTACCCCAAATAGGGTCCGGAGGAACTTGCCAGCCGGCGTGGCAAATCCCCGCTCGTAAAAGGGAAGGAACGCCACCACGAAGCCCTCCGGCGGGTTCGGTTCAATCTCCCCCCGGGGATGATCCAATCCGAGCCCTCCTCCCCTGCGGGGAAAGGCCCTTCCTCATCAGCCCCTTCACGCGCGACGCGCGCACATCCGACCCAGACCAGGGCTCGTTGCCGTCGGCCATAACGATCCCCACGGAGATAGACGGGGGCGACGGACGAGAAAGAGGACGGGACGGAGGCGGCGGATGGAAAGGATGCAAGGACGACGACGGCGGCGCAACGAGAGCGATGGGGGTTTTCTCTGCAAAGATTACGAGGCGGAAAGCGGAAGGGACTCTTCGGCGGTTTTTGAAAGAGGAGAGAGAAAAGGCGGCGTCAGAAGGTAAGAGGCGCGGAAACCGGAAGCCCTACCCTGCATTAAGTATGACCGCACGACCCACGTCTCCTCTAGCGCTGCGAAAATCGGAGAGCACGTCTCCCGCGCCAGAACGGCCTAAAAAGCCGCGCCTGGCAGCCGATGCGATGTCCCTGGCAAAGACGATCCACGCGACCGAGACATGGGCCCGTTATGGGGTTCCGCAGTCGCTCAGTGGCCGCAACCGAGTAAGGGATGAGAAAAGTCGGGCCCACAAAGCAGGCCTTCACCCGAGAGCGCCCAAGCGCCAAGGGCTTCTTTGACCATGCGCGTATCTCAGAAAAGGTTCTTGACATCTCAATGGAGAGAGGCAGCGAGCCCTCGAGACCCGTCCTACGGTCCCGAGAGTCATTCAAACCTAGCTCTCGAGAGTTTGAAGTTTACCGCCAGCCGGTCCCGACCGAGCCTCCGCTGAGGCGGCTCGGAACTTCAAGCGCGCGTACCCGTTCGCAGCTCACCGAGCACCATGAACTCTACCAACGCGGGAAGCATGGCGTGGCTCACCCCTCCAACGCACGAGGAACAAACAGGCAATAACAGATTAAGAGCAAATGAAAAGTCCACACACGAAAGCACGATTTCATTTGTCGGGTCCGCCTCCCAAAGGCACCAGGTTACAAGCAGGTCGGTCAACAAAGACCGGGGGCTCGATGGCCAGACAACCACACAAAATCCAAAAGATGGTGCACCGGACTAACGCTTCTACGGTGCACCCGCGCCTGCGCCGCCACCGGGGGTAGATCCCGCGCGCCCACCATGACGGGAGGGAGAGGTCGCCCTAGCGCAGCTCGCCGAGCATCTGCTCTGCAGGGACCTCGGCAAGGACAGCCTCCGCGGCGTCGTCGAACTGCTCGGAGAGCTCGTCGTAGTCCGCCCCGCCGCCCGGGCAGGAACCCCACGAGCGGGCGGAGATCGTGCCTAGAAAGCGAACCTGGGCCGCCGGCAGGGGCCACGGGCGGCGCCCGCGGTGGGACGGCGCGCTCAACGGACACCCGGATGCACCGGGGGGCGTCGAGCAGGTGCTCCACGCGGGAATCACCCCGCGCCCGCACAAGCTCCATCACGGCGTGTCAAATGGACGGAGGGCACAGGCTCCGCCTCCCGCTCGGCCACCCAGCGTCGGCCGCCTCCCCGCTGGTCCCGGAGCTCCATGGCCTCCCGGGTCGGTGGTCTTGTTGGGCCACGTTGGCGCGTCCGGGCGCTCTCCCGGCGCGCTCCTGAACCCCAACCAGCGGCACTCCCAGTAGGGGAACGTAGGGGTTGTGCCCGTACCCCTGGAACGCGCCCCGCGGAAGGGCCTGCGGGAGAGCCGCATGGGGAGCAACCTTGCAAAACCACGAATAAAGGTGAAGCCAAGGTTAGAACCAGGAAATCAAGAGCAATGCAGGAGAATAGGGAGATCCAGGAAGCCACCCCAGGGCGTGGCGGCGGCGCTGAGAGTCACCCTCCCCCAGGAGGTCGTCGGCGGGACGCTTCCCACGATCCATCGAAGGCAGAAGGTGTGAAGGCGAGGAGTGTGCAGTGGCGACGAGTGGCAAGAAAAGGGACGCGGCTATAGGATCCCCGGGAGCGACTATTTATAGGCACAAGAGCCCCCAAGCCAGACCGCCCGCAACATGCGCGACGCTCCATGCACGACGCTGCGGTAATAAAAGAGCCGCGCGCCCCCTCGGCTTCCCAAGACTCTCACTCTCTCTTCCCTCAGGAGGGAGCAGAGACTGCATGTGGGCCCGCACAAGGCTCCATGCGCCACATGCGCGCCGCCGTGAACAGAAGTCAGCCACGGAATGATTACACCACCGAACGGGCGTACCACGTGGCGGACGACTGCGATGTGGAGAAGCCGTGACGAATAAAAAACACCGAGGCAGGCGCAATACGTTTCTCGGAACCCACGACGGCGGGGGACCCACCCCACGGGCCGCCAAGCGCAATTGGGCCACGAAGGATAGCCACGTCGCTCCTTTGCACTGCACCCGGCGCCGTGTCGTCAAATCATAAAAGGCCATCATGACCCTCAGCTCTGTGCATCCAACAGGGCCTCGAGACTCGCAACTGGGAAGGGGCGTGAATACAACAGGACATACGACAGCCTATACGGGAGTACATACTCCCCCATAGGCTCGGGGGGCTACCGGCCAAGGTGCGCTTCCCACCCACCCACGCACTGAAGAGCCAGCCCCACCCGCCCACCCGTCGGAAGAAGGAAGAGTCCAGTCTCCGAGAGAGAACCGCGGGCCTCTCCCACGGAGACTCGGGGGCTACTGACGGGGTTTGATAAAAAACGGCGCCACTGGGCCACCCCTGAAAAACGCAAACAAGGCCTCCGGCCCACGCACGGAAAAAGCCCAAACACGGAGTGGGCCAAGGATACCGCGGCCCCCCGCAAAACCCTCACCTCGCCTAAGGGCGTCTCTCGGAGTACCGAGAGGAATCGCGACTCGCCCGAGAGCGTAGCGCACCCCGAGTGAAGACCGATTCGCCCGAGGGCATTACGACGCGCCCGATAGAGCAACGCCGCACCCGAGAGCGGAGTCATTGCCCAGGCAACGCCCGTTCGAGGATAAGGATGAATCCAACTGCCCCTGAACGCCGTACGACCTGACACGATTTAGGATAACGCCTGGCACGTAAGCACGCCACCACGCCATGATGAAGCAGGAACAGTGACCCACGGTACCAGGGACCCCCACTCCCTCCGTTCTCCACGGGTGTCAGCCAGCACAGTCATGATGCCGCGCCACAGTTGACCCGCGCAAGGCCAGTTGCCCATGCCTGTAGTACCGTTAGGGACAGGGGAAAGTACCAACCAAAGAAGCAGGACCCGGGCAAAACAGGAGCCACGTGGAAACAACGGTACAGCCCCTCCCATGCCGGACCCGGGCACCGGTATGTTCGCCAGCCAAGACCGTATCTCCCAGAGGAAGCAGAACGGGAGCAAAAGGACGGAGTCCATCCCCCATTCTGCTGAACGAGACTCGGGACTTACTCAATGAGGAAAACCAGAACTTGTACGCCTGTGTCCTCCCTTGGACTATAAAAGGAGAGGCAGGGCACCCCATTTAAGACGGTAGAGAACAATCACCCCACAAGCATCTGCATTCAATCCACTCAGAGACCTGAGAGCCCGCCTCCCTCTCTCGCCCATTTGTACACCCCTACTACAAACAAGAGCTCAAGTAACACGACTCCCGCTCACTGGATGTAGGGCTATTTCTGTCTGAACCAGTATAGTTCTTTGTGTCCACTTGAGCAAGGCCATCAAGCTAAGGCACGCAATCTAGATAAATTTACTTGTTAGTGTTTCCGAAACACCGACACTACCCATCTTTGTAGAAATTTCACATTAATGTATATATACACGTGCTATTCTACACCCTAGGGGTAGAATAATATTCTACACCCAATAGCTAATACTGAGTAATACTGACTAATACTGAAGTAATACTGAACACTACTGAACGCTAACTACTGACCAATACTGAATGTGGTTCAGTATCGTTAAGTATTGTTCAGTATTTTTTGGTCAGTAATACTCAGTATCAGTAAGTATTAGCTACTGTGTGTACAATAATATTCTACACCTAGGTGTAGAATAAGCGCCGCTGCCCGTATATATATATATATATATATATATATATATATATATATATATATATATATATATATATATATATATATATAGGATGAGGTTTTCCTACTCCCGAGAGCAATTACTCCCATCTTTAAAAAACCATATTGCGTATGTGTTCATACTTGTTTATCACTTTGAGTACGTTTATATACTCATACTAAGATACTTCAAATCTTTCTATAAGAAAAAATTTTAAAGGAACCTATATTTTTTAATATATTACAAAAATACTACTAACTGTAGTACATAAAATAAGTATAACCACATACTCTATGTATGCATGCATACTTGACATATATATTACCATAGACAGTCTAGTATGATCATATACTTCGTGTACATATACTTCGTTTGGTCATATACACCTTAAATCTTGAGATATTAATATGAGAGTAGCTACTCCCTATTAGTAGGAAAGAATTTCCATATATATATATATACACCATCTATATATAGGGCAGGACTATTGGGAGCCTAGGGCTTTCTATTGGTTAGGGGAAGCCCCAGCTAACCTCCACCAACCCAGCCAAACCACCCCCCCGGACCAGCAGCGTGGGGCGCCAGGAAGAGCGGGTGGGCGAGTGGGCGCGGTCCCCGGGGCGGACGCTGTGTCGCGCGCTGCGGCTTGCCCCCGCGGAGGAGTTGGCGCGTGGCGCGCGCGTCTTGGCGTGGACCCCGGCGGCGGCGCGGCGTGGGTAGGGGCGGGTGCGTGTACAAAAGGCATATAAACTAGCAGTACCATGTATACGGAAAGCATAGGAATTACCATGCATACGAACCTGTTGTCTTGTGCCATACAAACCTTCGAACCGGTGTTCACACGTACGTGGTTACAGTATCCAGTTTTCAGTGCATACCAATATATTTTCAGTGTCATACAAACTATTATTTTTATTTTGTCAGTGCATTTGTCAAGCTGTTTTTTGTTTGCATTTGAACACATAACGTAACCATGCATACACCCATTTTTTAAGTGTTGTACAAACCTCACAGATCTTGATACGTTTGTATAATAGATAGTGCATACATACGTGCATTTTTCTAGAATACAAAACTAGGGAGCGTGTTGGGTTCCAACATGGTGAGTGCTTTGTCATTTACCATGCATACAAACTATTTTTAGGTGTTGGAGAAACCACACAGACCCTGGCAAGGTCTGTGTATAGTCAAAAGTGCATACAAACCAGCTTGAGGTGTTCTAAAAATATTTTATGCGGTCCATATAATCTCATCACAGGACTCGCGTGCACTGAAAACTATTATTTACCTTGCATACCAATCATTACTCAGAGTGCATATGTTATGGTGCAAATAAACTACTATTTTTGTTTTGTCAGTGCATTTGTCAAGCTACTTTTCGTTTGCATTCAAACACATAACGTAACCATGCATACACTCATTTTTAAGTGCTGTACAAATCTCACAGACCTTGATACGTTTGTATATATAGATAGTGCATACAAACGTACATTTTCCTGGAATACAAAACTAGGGATCGTGTTGGGTTCCAACACGGTGAGTGCTTTGTCATTTATCATGCATACAAACTGTTTTTTAGGTGTTGGAGAAACCATACAGACCCTGGCAAGGTCTGTGTATAGCTAAAAGTGCATACAAACCAGCTTGAGGTGTTGTAAAACCATTTTGTGCGGTCCATATAATCTCATCACAGGACTCGCGTGCACTGAAAACTATTATTTACCTTGCATACCAATCATTACTCAGAGTGCATATGTTATAGTGCAGACAAACCCATCTTGAGTCACGATGCATACAACCCTATGTGTGTCCGGTGAGGTGTGTGCTTGCCGAGATGCATACAACCCTACCTGAGCCTTCCTACTGGGGGATGTTTATATAACTAGGGCAGAGTGCATACAACCCTACCTGAGCCTTCCTACTGGGGGATTTATTCGGGGACGATGCGTGTCCCACCAACCCACACCATCCCTCTAGGGGGGATGTTTATATAATTAGGGCAGAGTGCATACAACCCTACCTGAGCCTTCCTACTGGGGGGATTTATTCGGAGACCGTGCGTGGCCCACCAACCCACACTATCCCTCCAGGGGGATGTTTATATAACTAGGGCAGCGTGCATACAACCCTACCTGAGCCTTCCGACTGGGGGGATTTATTCGGGGACGGTGCGTGTCCCACCAACCCACACCATCCCTCTAGGGGGATGTTTATATAACTAGGGCAGAGTGCATACAACCCTACTTGAGCATTCCTAGTGGGGGGGATTTATTCGGGGACCGTGCGTGGCCCACCAACCCACACCATCCCTCTAGGGGGATGTTTATATAACTAGGGCAGAGTGCATACAACCCTACCTGAGCCTTCCTACTAGGGGGGATTTATTCGGGGACCGTGCGTGGCCCACCAACCCACACCATCCCTCCAGGGGGATGTTTATATAACTAGAGATGAGTGCATACAACCCTACCTGAGCCTTCCTACTGGGGGGATTTACTCAGGGACGGTGCGTGGCCCACCAACCCACACCATCCCTCTAGGGGGATGTTTATATAACTAGGGGAGAGTGCATACAACCCTACATGAGCCTTGCTACTGGGGGGATTTATTCGGGGCCCGTGCGTGGCCCACCAACCCACACCATCCCTCTAGGGGGATGTTTATATAACTAGTGCAGAGTGCATACAACCCTACCTGAGCCTTTCTACTGGGGGGATTTATTCAGGGACGGTGCGTGGCCCACCAACCCACACCATCCCTCTAGGGGGATGTTTATATAACTAGGGCAGAGTGCATACAACCCTACCTGAGCCTTCCTGCTTGGGGGATTTATTCGGGGCCCGTGCGTGGCCCACCAACCCACACCATCCCTCTAGGGAGGATGTTTATATAATTAGGGCTGAGTGCATACAACATTACCAGAGCCTTCTTACTGGTGGGGATTTATTCGGGGACCGTGCGTGGCCCACCAACCCACACCATCCCTCTAGGAGAGATGTTTATATAACTAGGGCAGAGTGCATACAACCCTACCTGAGCCTTCCTACTAGGGAGGATTTATTCGGGGACCGTGCGTGGCCCACTAACCCACACCATCTCTCTAGGGGGTTGTTTATATAACTAGGGATGAGTGCATACAACACTACCTGAGCCTTCCTACTGGGGAGATTTATTCGGAGACGGTGCATGGCCCACCAACCCACACCATCCCTCTAGGGGGATGTTTATATGACTAGGGCAGAGTGCATACAACCCTACCTAAGCCTTCCTACTGGGTGGGATTTATTCGGGGTCATGCATGTCCCCCCAGCCCACACTATCCCTCTAGGGGGATGTTTATATGACTAGTGCAGAGTGCATACAACCCTACCTGAGCCTTGCTACTGGGGGGATTTATTCGGGGACTGTGCGTGGCCCACTAACCCACACCATCCCTCTAGGGGGAATGTTTATATAACTAGGGCAGAGTGCATACAACCCTACCTGAGCCTTCCTACTGGGGGATTTATTCGGGGACGGTGCGTGGCCCACCAACCCACACCATCCCTCTAGGCGGGGATGTTTATATAACTAGGGCAGAGTGCATACAACCCTACCTGAGCCTTCCTACTGGGGGGATTTATTCAGGGACCGTGCATGGCCCACCAACCCACACCATCCCTCTAGGGGGATGTTTATATAACTAGGGTTGAGTGCATACAACCCTACCTGAGCCTTCCTACTGGGGGAATTTATTCGGGGCCCGTGCGTGGCCCACCAACCCACACCATCTCTATAGGGGGATGTTTATATAACTAGGGCAGAGTGCATGCAACTCTACCTGAGCCTTCCTACTGGGGGGATTTATTCAAGGCCCGTGCGTGGCCCACCAACCCACACCATCCCTCTGGGAGGGATGTTTATATAACTAGTGCAGAGTGCATATAACCCTACTGTTGGTATTAATTAACTCATCACTTGTTTTGGTAGTCACCTATCAATTACCTACACCTCTAACAGTGTACTAGGTTGTCATCTCTAGCTATGGTGCCGAAGAATGTTTGTTGGTACTATCTAGTATTATTACGAGAACAACACTAAATAGATCTATATCATTTTTTGTGACTAGAAAGAATATAAAGATATATGCATGAAAAGAATCCGCAAGCGCACAGATAATTATACCATTGTAGCATTTTAGCTAGAGTATCACCAGGTTGTCGATTTATATTTATACCACTGGAAAGGTCTGGCAGGATATATCGATAACTCATACCATTAATGCAAAAGTAAACCATAACCTCAAATCTACTCATAACAGGGATAAGTCATAGGATAAATATATATATTATAAGTATTGATTAAGCATTATAATAAGATAATAGATTCACTCAGAGCACTCTAACTACCATAATAACGTATTAAATCCGAATATTAGAGAAATAGTTCCTAGTGTTATTCTATAATTACACATCAACGAACACTCTAATTAGTGCAAACACATCTAGCAATCATTGTTAGGCTGCTATGATATCAAACATAAGGAGCATCAACTAAAGAAGAAAATTAAGATAATCGTCACCTTCCATCGCGACCATGCTCTACAAACCTATGTGCGAAGGGTGGATTACAGAGGATTAAATGAAGCTATAAGTCACCTCCACAAGCTACCACACGACACGGCACATTAGAGGGCACTCGCAGATAAGCGTAATATCTAGGCTCCATGCCTACAAAATGCCTACCACTCACCCAGGGTACCTCCGGATAGGCGCTATACGAGCATATATATGAATTCAATAGCAGTGGACTAACTATACTAGACATGTAATTAAAGTAGATGATGAACATTGCAATCAAGAACATAAATGAATACTAATATTGCTAAGAACGATGTAGTAATAATACAAAGAGTACAAGAACAGTACCGAACTCCATGCTTCTGGCAACACCGATCAGGAACCCAAGCTAGATTAACTCAGCTTGACTCCCTCTAGATCTAATCTAACTAGGCTACTATTATAGAATAGAGGAACTCTGAGGAACTAGGGTTTCTAGCTCTAGATACTTGATCTCCAAATGACTTGATGGCTCCAGAAGAGGGGTCTGGCCCTGTATTTATAGCCCGGTGGGATGCACGATGGCCGTTGGATCAAACCGACTTAAGGGACGGCTAAGATGAAACCTCAATGGCGGTGGAGGAAGACTCCGAAAGGGGAGAGAAGGTTCCCCTCATGGGGGGCCGGGCGGCATGACAGGTGGGGCCGGCCGGCCCCACCTGGAAGCCTCTCGTGCTCCCCTTCGCTCCGGTGTATTCTAGATCCTTCTAGAGTTGTGTGGTGTATTCTTGAGTTGCGAATAATTCCGAGATGTATTTTGATAATTAAGTCCTTTTCCGCCGTTTTCTAGAATAGTCCCTGGAAATTGATAAATCGCCAAAACTCATGAAAATTGTCAGATAAAACCCTAGACTTCTAGATATTTAAGTGTTTCTCATGTCTATTGATCTATTAAATGTTGACGCTATCCACCGTCAACACCTACCTGAGCCTTCCTACAGGGGGGATTTATTCGGGCAGTGCATGGAATCAGATTTATATGCGGGGTATATGTACGTTTGTACACACCCTGACGTTGTATGCATCTTTGCTATGGCATTTATGCATGTTCGGTATCGTGGGGCGTCGGTGGGTAGGCATGGACGCACGATTCGCCACGCTTCATGCGCACATGGGGGGCAAAAGGGCGGGCGGGGGTAGCACGACGCCGGGGCGGGTGTCGGCCAGCAGACACCAGCGTCGGCGGGGGGGCAGGCGGGGGACCAGGGCGGCCCTGCGCGCGCGGGCAAGGCGGGGTGGGCCGCTGGCTGACTAGACCCCGACCAAAGTTGGCAGGTGGGTGGGCCACGCCACGGTCCGGCTGGACCTAACCCGGGGTGGCTAGGGCTTCCCTAAGTTATTGGAAGCCCGTGGGGCTCCCAATATACCATATATATATATATATATATATATATATATATATATATATATATATATATATATATATATATATATAGGGAAATTATTCCAGTACTCCCTGGGGAGTAGTTACTCCCATGTTAATATCGCAAGATTTAAGGTATATATGAACGAACGAAGTGTATGTATATGAAGTATATGATCATACTAGACCATCTACGGTAGTATATATGTCAAGTATGCATGCATACATAGAGTATATGGTTATATTTATTTTATATACTACAGTCAAGTGGCATTTTTGTAATATATTAAAAAGTATGGGTTCCTTTAAACTTTTTTTCGCGTAGGAAGATTTGAAGTATCTTAGTATGAGTATATAAACATACTCAAAGTGATATATAAGTATAAACACATACGCAATATGTTGTTTTAAAGATGGGAGTAACTACTCCCGTGAGTATAGAAAATGCACCCTATATATATATATATATATATATATATATATATATATATATATATATATATATATATATATATATCTCTAATTCGGCACATGGGTAGGTATCACCCCGGGGTGGGTAGCTACCCATCTTTGTAGAAATTTCACATTGATATACATACACACACTCTCACTAATGATACTAACACATTGTTTAAAATTATATTAGTACTCATGACATATAATTTATATAGGTTTTTACTTTAGATATATTATATATTAATATATTTTAACTAAATGTTTAACATCTTTATATTCATAGTATAACCAAAACTGCACATATAGTTTTTTGACAAGAAAATTTAATCATCTTCAAGTATGAAAAAGACCATTGTTGGCTATGTTTCCCTAACCCTTTAAGATTATATATATATATACACACACACACACACTCACTAACGATACTAACACATTGTTTAAAATTATATTAGTAATCATGACATATAATTTATATAGGTTTTTACTTTAGATATATTATATATTAATATATTTTAACTAAATGTTTAACATCTTTATATTCATAGTATAACCAAAACTGCACATATAGTTTCTTGACAAGAAAATTTAATCATCTTCGAAGTATGAAAAAGACCACTGTTGGCTATGTTTCTCTAACCCTTTAAGATTATATTAACTTAAAAATTAGAACATTATACGACTAAATGATTAAAATTCTTTAGATGTTAGCACTGCTGCCCACATGCGAGATCTCGTTTTAAGCTCTATCACTATTTTTTTCCAAGATTTCAAACTAATGCCAAGCAAAAATAAAAATGGATGGAAAATATTTAAATCAGTGCCTTGCAAAAATGTTAACTAATAAGTTTGTGATAATTGGTATAGACTATCAAATATCTGTCTATTCTCAGAGAAAATAAACACAAATAAAATATACAATTTAGTATAATATTTTTTATTGTTGATATATTAAACGATATATCTCTTAAAATTTTAGCCTATGCAAGAGCACTAGTTGATGGACTAGTCTTTAGGTAATGATGAGATAGAGAGCCTATTGGATCAGAGACAATTTTTTTAATGATTGTCATATTTACGTTTACAAAACGATGTACCTAGTCCCTTAGAGATCCTCTTAGTTTGAGGTTACCTCTATTTTTTTTCCTCATTAGAATATTATTATTTACATGAAGCCTGCAGAGAGGCTCGGGTCTTTAGTTTGAGTTTGCTCTCTATTATTCGGCCTGTTCGCTTCAGCTTAAAAGCCGTTTTAGTTATCAGCCAATAGTATTTTTTTCCTCATAAAAAATCAGCTGTTTTAACAGTATTTTGGCTTATCAGCCGGCTTTTAAGTCCTGCCGAACATAGCCAATTTTCCTTTTTTGCTAAAAAAAAGTATATTATTAAGGCTGCAGAGGCTGGCCGGCTCTAAATTAAGTGGCTAAAGGTAAGGAAGACCTATTTTGTTTGGCACATCTTTTGAGGCCAAACTGGCCAAACTAAGGCAACCCGGAGAGGGAGAGGTCTTTGCATAGGAGCCTGCGCGCCCGTTTATTAATTTCGTGGAGATTCTCATTGTTCCTCTATCTCTCACCACGATGATGAAATACTCCTGCTACTGGACTCTGGAATGGAGTAATAATACACAGAACAGAATGGAACGCAAAGGAACATTCCGCCGCTCCTTCCCGGCGTTTTGCTTGCATGTGCCTGTGTGTGGGTGTGCGGTACGAGTTAGTGCAACAACCTTTTCGGGATCGTATGTATATTCGACATGGCACCGTACAAGTACGTCCTCTACCCGCTATCATCTTTGTCGACGAGCAAAGAACATGGAATAGCTTGCGGCTATCCTTAGAAAATAATGATAAGATAGAGAGCATATTGGATCAGAGGTGTTTTTTTTAATAATTATCATATTACGTTTACAAAACGATGTACCTAGTCTCCTAGAGATCGTCTTAGTTCGAGGCTACCTTTATTTTCCCTCATAAGAAGGCTATTATTAAGGCTGCAGAGGTTCGGGTCTTTAGTTTGAGGTTGCCTCTATATTATTTTTTTCTTTTTCTAAGAAAAAGGCTATCATTAAGACCGCAGAGGCCGACTGGCCGGCTCTAAATTAAGTGGCTAAAGGTAAGGAAGACCCATTTTGTGTGGAACACATCTCTCGAGGCCAAACTAAGGTCGTGTTTGGTTTCTTGTGGGGAGGAGCTACCGACTACTTAGTAGCCCTAAATAAACCAAACATAGTGAATGCTGACTATTTAATAGTCAAGAAAAAAATAGCTACTTAAGAGAGGCTTCTTAGGGCTACTACATTCAAAAAATAATACTATGCCCCTATAGTGACACTACTAAATAGTTCATATAGTCATTATTAGTAGCCTCTATAATCAAAACGAGATCATTGGCTACTAAATAGCCTCTATAATGGCACTACTAAATAGTCCCACGAACCAAATAGGACCTTAAAGCAACCTGGGGAAAGGGAGGGAGAAAGAGAGGTGTCTTTGCATAGGAGCCTGCGCGAGCGTTTATTAATTTCGTGAAGATTCTCCTTGTTCCTCTGTCTATGCGTGCTTGCATGAATGCATGCTTGGATGAAGGACTGCCATGATGAAATACTCCTAGGTCTAGGACCAACTTGTTTACTCCTACTGCTACTGGATTCTGAACAGAATGGAACGCAGCAAAGGAACATTCCGCCGCTCCTTCCCGGTGTGTTTTGCTTGCATGTGCCTGTGTGTGGTTCGGGATCGTATGTATATTCGACATGGCACCGTACACGTACGTCCTCTAGCTAGAACCAATAATGTTCGTACACATAATAAGCAGCTGATCGTGCAGTGCCCGGTGCGCACGCTCTAGATGACGATAGTCCAAATAGTCCAACAGTCAGTGATGACCAGCTCTCTGCTCGCTCGAACTTGGATCCCGGAGCGAGCATATAGGTTCCAGATACCACAACGACCGGGAATCTTGAATGATTTTGTCCACGTCCGCCGTGATTCCGGCCGGCTCCGCACCGCCCGCACAACGACACGAAAGGCGCTGTGGGACGCGCATGCGTGCCGGTGCCCACCACACACCCCTCCCACAGTCCCAGCAGTTCCCACTCCTACTTGGCTACTACCACCCGACCGAGAGAGAGACTCCCTCCAACCTTAGCTTAAGCCCTTCTCCATCAGGGATATCGAGCTCTCTCTCTCTCTCTCTCTCTCTCTCTCTCCCCCCCCCGCCCCTGCCCCCCGCCACCAAGAACTAGCTTTCTCTGCCAGCAGCTGCCTCCGCTAGCTCAGCGACGCCGCCGGCGCTGGGCAGGACCTGACTGCAGAGGACCTCCGTCCCGTGCGCGCTGCTGCAGCTGCAGGTGAGTAAATTAATAAATCTACTAGCTTTAATTTCTTGGGCGGTTGGTTCAATCTATAGAAGCTTGTGCATTTGTTCTTACATGGGAGAGCAAGCAGTAGTTCTTGGGCCATGCTTGGCGGCGTTCTTAGGGGAGTAGATCTAGTAGTAGTCTTCCTGCCACCTTCTCCATGTCCATTGCGCTAGCTTTGAGGTGGGTTTGGAGGTCACAAGTGGTTTCCACACCCCCCCCCCCCCCCCCCCCCCCTCTCCGGTCCATAAGTGGGGTATATACTTGTATTTATAATAAGAGAAGGGAAAAGATCTCATCCCCCCTCTTCGTTCTCGATTTGGTTAAACTTAAACCCTGGCCCGGGCCGCCGGCCCCTTTATTGTTTGGTTTCCCCTATTATAAATCCCTTCTCAAGTGTCTTCGGTGCCTTCATATGCTTTTGTTTTCCCCAAAATTCCATCTGTGGTTTCGGATCCTGATCTATCTGTAGGGTTTTGCATGACAGGTTTACATCATGAAAGGCTTTCTTGGTACACTCAGGGGAGTTGCTAGGCCACGCCGAGAGGCTTTGGGAACTCAGCATCATTCGATTGGCTTCCGTGTCCTCCGACGAGCGACAAACGGATTTGCTGACCGAAATGTCATTGGAATTGGAGGGTTTGGGGAAGTTTACAGAGGAGTTTTGAAAGATGGGACCAAGATCGCTGTCAAACGAAAGAAGAAGTACTCTCAACAAGGAGATCAAGAGTTCCAAGCCGAGATGGAGGTTTTGTTAAGGCTGAAACACCCCAATTTGGTTTCTCTGATTGGGTACTGTGATGAAAAGGATGAATTGATCTTGGTTTATGAGTACATGGAAGAAGGGAGTCTGAAGAACCATCTCTATGGCTCTGCTGGGAAACCTTCACTCAGCTGGAAGCAGCGGTTGGAGATTTGTGTGGGAGCAGCAAAGGGATTACACCATCTCCATAGCAGTTCTCCAACGGGCATCATTCACCGTGATGTCAAATCGGACAATATCTTGCTTGATGGGAACCTGTGCGCCAAGATTGGTGACTTTGGGCTATCAAGGGATGGTCCCGATCCCGAGCAGAACCAAACTCATGTGTCCACTCGAGCTATGGGCTCCTTTGGGTATGTTGATCCTCAGTATTGCACATCGGGGAAGCTGACCATGAAGTCTGATGTCTACTCTTTTGGCGTTGTCTTGCTGGAGGTAATATCTGGCAGACCAGTACTCTCAGCAGTAGAGGGGGTGAGCTTGGTGAGCTGGGGAAAGAAGAAGCTGGAGGAAGGAGAGGTGAAAGAAATCGTCGATAAGAAAATTCTAGGCACAATCCACCCATATAATCTGGGGATGTTTGGCGACATTGTGTTGAGATGTCTGGCACAAGAGAGGGAGCAACGGCCAACGATGGAACAGGTACTCACGGACCTGGAGTGTGAGCTGAACCTCATTCGTGCTGAAGAGATGGTAGCTACTGGTAACTCAGATGACGACAAGTCTGATCATGCCATCTCTTCTCAGCCAATCTTGCAGAGGGGAGGCAGAGCTTTGCAACGGTCTGAAGGTAAAATTTACGAAAGAGATTCAAGTGTATCTCATCATGCTAGTTTCGATGCTCCATCGACGAGCCTGGGCGGCAACGCCATGAAGGGTAAGGGTGCTGTCGGGCTCGAGTGCATCATTGAAGATGACAATTCAGATTATGATTCTGAATCAGACTACTAGTCGTAGGAGTGTAAAGCATTGACATGCTCCACGTGTAAAGCAAATGCACGAGAGGTGTTATTGTCTTTTTCTTTTATCCCTTCTTCTTTCTTACTTTTGGTCTCGACCATTGTGAGCCTGTTAGCTACTACAAATGCATGTGTATGCATATGCTTGGTTCAATCTGAGTCCTGGATCTGTGAAAGTGAAGCTTAATTAATTAATAGTGCGGTGTGCAGCTATATTTGTATGCTAAGTTGATATCAAAACCCAATATATATAGTAACTGAGAATTTGTTTACCCTACGAATTGAATAGCTAACCCAGTTACCAAGTTGACACCAAAGTCGAGTGAGCTCATGGCCATAGGGACGCCATCGGCTGCAGGGGAGGAGTGTGTGCGCGCATGTCAATGCTTCTGACATACCATTTGATTTTCGTGCGCGCGCATGCCCTATCCTACGTCTGTGCGTTCATCAAGATTCGCGTATGTACTATCGGTCAAACCATCCATTTGTCGCATCTCTTTCCATAGTCCGATTCCCATGCTTCTGACATACCATTTGATTTTCGTCTGTTGTCTGTACCTCATGGCTTCATTCCATTTCCAACTACAAAACTAATACTACTAGTTTTCTTCTCTACTGTCTTCGTCCTCCTCCGTTAAGCTCTCATGGTGCTCCTCTATCCAGCTCAAGGTCGGTCTGTCTTTCTCTCTCCCATCTCTCTCTCTCTCTCTCTCCGTCTCTCTCTCGCTCTCTCTGTCCGCCACTCTCTCTCCGTCTTTTTCTATCTCTACATCTCTATCCAACTCAGATTATCTCTTTGTATCTAGCTCTTTCACTGTATCCCTCTCTTTCTGAATCTCAGATTTGTCTCTCTCTCTCTTTAACTCTCACTCTATCTGTCACTATCTATTTCTCTATTGTAGGACTCTCCCTCTCTTTCAGCCGTTCATATCTAGCTAGTACTCCCTCTATCGACCTCTCTCCTTTTCAGTTCTCGATCTATCTCCCGCTCAGATCTCGTTTCTTTTTTTTTTTTTTTTTTTTTTTTTTTTTTTGCCCTACGCGATCTTTATCTTTCGCTAACAGTTTTTTTTTTTTTGGCATGCACCGCTTTTCCTACATAGATCCTTAAGCTCGATGCAGTTTTCTAGGAGACTGGGACCAACGCAATGGATGAAAAAGTGGGTGCTATGACTGAAGATGCTGATTCTCTCAGCTAAACTTCGTTCGCAGTCGGCTCGATGATAGGTAAATTATGCTGTTATATGTTGCAACCTACCAAATCATTTTTTTTTTGTTCTGTATAGATGTTCCCTTCAATTGGTTCCCTTCAATTGGTTACAGACAGATATAGAGTAAATTGGCTATGATCCAAGTGACCTCTCCAAAGATCATTCTCACAGATTGTTTCTAAAATGTTTTTTGACTATTACAATTTCTAAAATGTTTTGGACTAACTGAAAAGTTGCTTGAAAATTGTTTTTGATAGGGTTTGTAAATAAATGGTTTGAAATCTGGATCTAGATTTTCAGGATGGACAGGGTTAGATCTTTTTATATTCTTTTAACTATTTTATTCGTTCAGCCTGAATCTTACTAGTTAATGCTACCTTGCATTTAATTTCTCTACTTCGAATTTAAGTTCAATGCCAATTTGAGCCAATTCGGTAGTTGTAGCACATTCAGACATACTTCAAGGCTTGTTTTTAACATCGAATTTCACATACAATGCTAATGTCTTTATCCTACTAATCATTGTTTTCCTACAAAATGGCTATCGATAGATTATATCTTACTAATCATTGTTTCTACCATATTATGGACTTGGTATAGGCATGACACCGGTAGAAAAATTAAACAGGGCACACCTTAATTTTCCATCATAATCAGGTGAAACAAAACTTTTTAATGGCGTCCTACGTTCTGTATCTTTTTGGATCTCTTAAGTGAGTAGTCTTTAGTCTACGTAACTGGTGCTTCTTCTTGTATATATCCATAATTCTCTTTGCCCTTCTCTTGTTAAGATATAGTAGTGGGGGCTGCACCTCCCCCCCCACACACACACACACACTTTTTTTTAAAAAAAAATATGTCAATATATCTTTGTATACTAATCAGTGAAGTGGTCTATCGTATCTACGTGTATTCAGAGTTGAACGAAAGGGGTATCACCAACTATGGGGCTTGGGTTTGAGATAAATAGTGAAACTCATGGTCTCATGGTCCTCTTGACATAGGCATGAGGTTCTATATGCTTATCATGCCTTAATCATTTTTCCACACACTAGTAGAAAAATCATTTTTGATGACACTACGGTTTTTTTTTTACAGGCGGCTCCAATTTTCTTGACGCCTTTGTACAAAGAAATCAGTGGGCCCCGAAAAGAGAACCGTTTCATGCAATGAAATCGATTTGTACAGGCGGATGTCTAAGAGATCCGCTGTACAAATCGACATATTTAGGCCAGCGGATCTCTTAGAGATCCGCTTGTACAAATCGATATTTGTACAGCGGATGTCTTAGACAACCGTCTGTACAAATCGACATATTTATGCAGGCGGATCTCAAAGACATCCGCTTTGTACAAATCGATTTGTACAGGCGGATCTCTAAGACATCCGCCTTGTACAAATAATTTTAAATTTATTATTTTGAATTTTTGAAACGACACAGGATGGAATTTTGACCAAAATGAAAGTTGTAGATCTCAAAAAGTTATGAATGTTTGTAGTTTACAAATTTTTCTTGAAATCATATAAGCTCCCAAAATTGCATTTGAATTCCTCAAATTTGAAATCCAAATTTTACAAATGACCTCGGATGGAGAAACACTCTAAATAAAAGTTGTAGATCTCGAAAAGTTATGAAACTTTGTAGTTGAACATTTTTTCATTTGAATTCGTTTAGACCCTCAAATATTCAATTTTCCGTCGGGTTTGTATAATATGTGGGGAACAAAAATGGTATCTAGACACAAATGACGTGTGGGTGGAGTGGTAGAGGGGGGTACGCGCCAACCCGAGGTCGCGGGTTCGAACCCCCACGGCCGCAGAAGCGCGATTTTACGCGAAAAAATGCGCGACTTGCGACTTCGGCGAGACAGGCGGGCGGGTGCCTCTCCCGGTTCAAAAAATATTTTTTGCCTTTTTAAAAATATTTTTTTGCTATTTTTGTGTTTTACGGACAATGATTTTCACAGGCGGTTGACTTAGTCAGCCGCCTGTGTAATATACATTTACACAGGCGGCCGACTAAGTGAACCGCCTTTGTGAAAATCGAGCCTTTCACAGGCGGCTCACATCCCGCCGCCTGCATCGGGGTCGATTAGTACTGACCCCTAGTACAAAGGTGGGCTTGGCCGCCTGTATAAATGCCTCTACCACCGCCTGTGAAAACATTTTCTGTACCAGTGACAATTTTTGAAGCCTAGATAAGTATATGTATCGTACACTTTTTTTGTCACGTAACACATTTTGGATTTCCTTTTGTGTGTACATAGACCAAACCTATTTCCACATGTTTTGGTACTATAATTGTGACTAGCAAAACATCGATTTTTTCCTTCCATCATCATAAAGGCTACAGAAGAGTTGACTGAATAAATGCTCCTACAAAATAGTTTCTATATATTGTTTAATAGTCCAGTCCTATTTGTTTTGGTGTTTCACTTGCATTAATGACATTGTACTTCATATAGCTATTTTATTATTCCAATGGTTCAATATAATAGTTACTTGTTTTCTGCCTGGTATTGCTATTTTGCAATCAACTTTTTCAGTAATATAATCGTATACAAATTATTGAATTTTTCATTTTAGTACGTTCATATTGTTCTTTTCTTGTATGAAAAATATTAAATAATTTTAGTATAATGAAATAATGATTGAGTGTGGATGAACCCAGACTTACTTAAGAGCCCTTACTAGCCTTATTGGACCAATGGACTTGGTCCTTTTACAAACGATGGCTACAACGGTGGAGTTGGTTGATTCTATACATATCTTTGCAATAAGAATACATTATTAAGTCTATTTATGATGAAAAAATAGCTCTAAGATGTACATTTTTTATTTTGTTTAATTATTGAAGCTCCAGTGGATGTGTGGAAAAAAGTTTATTTAATTTCTACTTACTTTAGTTATTGAGAATGAATTTATCAGTTAACATTGGTGATGTAAGCATAACAGTTCAGACATCTTTAGCCTGACTGTGCTTTACGTAGTTCCTTTGTTCATTTTATAGGTCAATTTAGAATATCATTCTAAGCCATAAGATATTCAATATTATTAAACATTCTATGCTTTCAGCATTTTTGCTATTAAAAACAAGATTAGTGTAGCTGTGTTGGTATATCTGCTGCATTTGTTCATCTCGATATTTCCATTAAAAATAGTGGTTCTCAGCATTTGAAGATCTGTACCGCAGATGTATTGGGTTTTGTAGATAGATAATTTGCGTTCAGTATTAATGCTTATCCTCAGGAAGTTATTAAGCATGTGTTAAGTTTTTTAATAATGCCTCGAATATATTAGTTACATTTTATATCCTTGTAGTTGTCTAACAAATCCCGAGGACTAATGCGTTTTGCATGTTTTGGATGAAAGATCAGTAAATGGATTATTCCAGCAACTTCTGATGAATGCTACTTCTGGTGTGCTGCATTTTGGTCTAAACGGTAATTGTGAATTATATGGGATTAGTGCGTGTGTGCCTAAGCCTTGGTATGAAATTGGCATGTTAACCTTGATCCTACTTATTTTGACTCTCATGGTACGGTTCCTTACATCTATCAATTAATTCAACTCAATGTTGAGCGCATGTATGTCCCACTGTCCCTGATAATTTGCATTGCTTCTAATCTGAATCAACGATTCACAAGTTGGAGTAGGACGCATGTCCTTAGTACCTTATTCAGTATATGATGCTCCTCATCGAAGTTATTATTCTGTATGTTGACCGAAAAGCATGTGCTTAATGGAGCTTTATGATATCACATTTTTTTTGCTACATTGCTTTTTCACAAATCAATATCACAGAGCTAATTGGTTGCACTTACTTCTAATGTTTGCTGCCAATTTATTTGATGAAAACAATGCACTCATTTTGATTTATTTTCCTCCCTGGTTGGTTGATAACCAGTCTCTCTAATTAATCTCTGTTGCCAATAGGCTGACTATAAATAGTTAGGATCAATTAACTTATGTCCATGCAAGTTTGTTAATTAGTTCTAGACAATTTCATTATATTTGCACAGCGTACTTGTACACAGAATTGGGAAGGATATCATGCTATCATCTCTTATAAAATGATTATTTTGTAGTAGAGAGTTGCTTCACAGTATGTTGCCACATGCTCACAGCCACAGTAATGACAGCAGCTTTCATTCAAGCTCAACCAGTAATTGACTATTTTGATAAGATTCTGAAGAGAACCTCATGAGTTGCAGAGTTAAATTTTTTTACAATGTCAAGTTACGTTCGCTCTTATGGATCTGGGAGGACCTACCGGAGGACTATTTTAAACATAAAGTCAACAATGCAGTTTCTAATCTCATTGATTTACTCTCTGGTGCCCTCCTCGATAGTGAGAAAAAAAGAAGTCGAAAATCAAAGAGTCGAGGAGCCGCATTTTTTCCTTCTTTTTTTTTTGTCCTGAATTTGGGCCATAAAAACTGTCTTCAAAGTCAAAGAGTTGAGGTGCCCTCCTCAATTTGATGTATCGATTCCAACATTTCTTTTCCGCTGCCTCCCTTTTCCTTTTTTTAATAATTCCCTATGTCTCCTAAATCACATAACTCATTTCCTTCTATTTAATGTATTAATACTGTTTACTAATCATATGTAGGCCTAATGCATTTTTCGAATGTATCTGTATGACCAATTTGTCTATACTATCTTTATGGTCTATGTGTAATATATTGTTCTAAATTCAATAAAAAAAAACCCTTTGTATCTTAATTATTTGTAGTATTGTCATTGTCTCTACTATTATCTTGTTTTCATGATATTTTTTAGTTATCAAACGCACTAGTTGTACTAACCTTTTGTTCCCGCAACCTTTTTGAAATACTGCCATGACCTATTAAAATCTGAGGGTTTAAGTAGCTTTGAGCTAATACTTATTTTTAAACAACTTTGCAGTGATAGTCTTTTTTTTTTTTTTGTAGATATCCTAGTAACAAAAAAACACATTTAGTCATATTAACTAGATAAATTATAACAAATAATTATATTAATCATGTATGCATCATCAGTATTTAAGATAAACCACGGGCAAGTAATTAATTGTAGGCATGAGTTTTGAATAGTTTCAAGAGTTTTATAGATCTAGATATGAGAACTTTTAGGAGTGAAAATGTGTATTATACCAATCTGCATATAGGAACGTAAAATTTAAGCCACTTGTTTTTTAACAACAATTTAAAGTCACTTGTTGAAAGAACCAATTAAATTACTGCAAATGCAAGTCTATGAACTTCAAATATTGTCTATATTAGTAATCTTATATGACCAGCCGAACAGTTCGAGTATTCTGACATTAGAGAATGTACAAAACTTGAATCCTATTTTTAGTAATTGTGATATTCTTTAATGATTTTCACAAGATGCTAATGCTAAATTGACCTCTTCCTCTTCGAACGATTGCGTAGTGGTGGAAGAGACCAAATATGATTTGACTGGGCACTGCAGCACTAACCTGCTTGGCTTTTGCAGGTGGGTGCATGCACACAAACGTATCCCATCCCATCATGTCTTGCTCTGAAACGTCCTGTTGCTTCTTGCTTTTGCAGGCTTCACGAGGCACCAGTTCACTGTTTCACATGAATGCACAATCTTTTCCCTATTGTACGGAGTACATCTTATACGTAGTATTTAATTTAATAATATTAACGTTCCAACGTAATGATACGCTCAGGGCTACTTTGGCAACAGGTGCTTATAAACCCAGGGACAGGAAACCTCCGACGGGAATTTTTTTTGAAACTTCGATTCCCGTCTGAACCCAGGGCTGATATCCATGCGCCGGGGAGTTTCCCTCCTGCTGTTTGGCAACAGGTCCCTGCGCTGTCCAAAGCCTTGCTGTTCGCACACATGCACTGCTGTTAACGCAAACATGCACTGCTGTTAACATATACGTGCTGCAGTTTATCTGCTGTTCAGAGTCCATTCAGTAACCCAGAAGAACAGATCCATTTGAGTACCTGCTTTTATCTGCTAATTAATTCAACAACTAAATCACAATGTCTGATTCAAAAAAATAGCTCAAAATTATGCACAGTACACGTGTTCTCAAGAAATAATTTGGATGTGGCAAAACCAGGTGCTAATAAAGTAGTAAAAAGACACACCGACCTAGCACTGTGAATCCGATCGCTAGAGCACAAACACTGCACCTGTCGGAAAAATATGATTTTTTTAAAAATAACTGTCTTGGGGGAGAGCATCCCACCTGAATAGTATTGATTTATTATTAACAACCTCGTTTTTACGGAACGAGGCAAAAACCCTATCATCCCATTAATTTTGGAAAACCAGACTAAAACCAATACCAATCACAACAATTTCATTAATATAATGTATGGAAAATCGTAGTATCCTAATAATTCCACATAGTCCAATACATAGAAAATTTAATTCAGTTTAGCGAATCCATTCTTCACCAAACCGCAGATCATCTCCATCTAGATATCCAAGATATATAATAAAAAATAAATTATGGTTTAACTCCTCTTCATGGGTAGTGTTCAAGAAGAAAAAAAAACTCAATTTCTCAAATCATATCACTTCCACCATTGCTTCCACCTAGAGCACTGCAAGTAAACAAAGAAAAAACATTAGTAGTTAGGACACAACAAAGTATACAAACAACTGAAGGAAGCAACTGAAGACTTCGACTGCAGCCATTGTGCTTAAACAGAACATTTTAAAGACAAATATGAACTACTTGCTTAGCTTGTCACACAAAGCACACAGTCCAATAAAATGATTTTTCCAAACAAACAGAAGCTATGGAAGGAAAGATAAATATGAATGAAAGACAGCTTCACCTAACTCTACAGTATTAAGTATTAACACATTAAAAAACATCAACTGCTTAGCTTGTCACACAAAGCACACTCCAAATGGTGATAATCTCCTTTTATGTTGACTCAACCAGAACATAGATGCAGCAATTCACTAGTATTAGCTCTATGAATGCAACATGAATACCCAGTCTGAACTTACAGACTAAAATTCAAGTTTGCATGCTATCCTTGGTTTGCCACTGTAAAACATTGCTACTGCAGTGAATTCATGCACTACCCAGCACCTCACGAAAAAAAGGTGAAAAACAAACTTCGTAACCAAAATATACTTGCAAGAGCTATTAGCCAACAAATGTAGAGGAAGACCACTAACCTGAGATGTCTTCAGCCAACTGAGATGACAACTGTCAGCAGCTAGTCTTCATGCTAGAAAATATGCTGGTACAAGCTATTTCCATGGAAATAGGCCATGGAAATAGGATGCATAGTGGACTAATCAAGTAGGAAATAGAATAACAAAAATGTTGATGCCAACAAGAGGGAACTACTACAGCAGTGTGATACCAGTTCAATACTCCTACTGAACCGACTAATCAATTTCGAATATATATATAGTTAACATCAAATTTGGGTATGCAAGACAAGAGCCAAATGAACTGTGCCAAGAGCCAAATGAACTGTGACACCAAGTGCTAAAGAGCAGTCCAAGTGCTTAATTAAATATCAGATCACTATTGCTCGAAGTGATTCATATTTCAAATATAGAAGGATGTGAAGCTGTTGTTCTAGAACAGCTCAACTGTACTGTAACAAAAATTCTGAACTCCGGAAGAAATGATTCCATGTGACAAATCTTTCTGACTACATGTGCTTGATCTGAAAATGTCAGTGGCTACATTGAATCTAGATTCCAATTCAATCTGATGATAACTGAGTCACATTGAATCTCAAAATGCTAGCACTAAATCAACTAATCCAGACAGCTATCTCAAATTAATCACTGAATGACACATCCACCAGTAGCTCGAATCAAACAAACTAGTGTAGTGTTGCATGTTCAAATCACGCAAACAGTTGCTCATACATCATAATGCTTTAATCAGAGGAGATGGTTCCTGAAAATTAAAGAACAATCAAGGAACCACATAATAGCATTACTCGAGCTGATTTACTAATAAAGAATGCAATGAGTCGACAAGTCACATGAGCTCGATCTGGGGAGGACAAGGAGCAGAGAGGAAGGCCTCGCCTGATCTTGGGACGACACAAGACGGCAAGGCAGGGGCTCACCGGACCTTGGAGAAACAGTATGTGAGAAGAGAGGATAAGGAACTCGAAACCCTCGCTTGTGGGAGGCACAGAGATCTAGGTTGAGGTCGACTCACCGTTGGCGTGACCGAAGCGACGAGAAGGCGGAGGAGCGGCGACGACAGGATGCCGGGGCCGCGGTGACGACAGGATGCACGAGCGGCGGCGTCCGGATGTCGGGGCAGAGGCGACGGGGTGCCGGGGTGGAGGAGACGGGATAACAGCCGCGGAGGAGACGGGATCCCTGGCCACCGGCGGCGGAGGAGATGGGATCCCTGGCCGGCGTCGGCGGAGGAACTGGGGCGGCGGCGGAGTCGCGAGTGGGAAGCTCACCCGTCGCGACTCGCGATAGAGCACGGGGAAACCCTCCCGGCCTCCTGGGTCGTGGATTTCTACCGCGTGGAATTCGAAGGGAAGCGGGCTCAGATCCTCGGGTGAGTGGGCTGCCAAAGAGCGCGAAGAATCGGCCCGAGGGAGGCTGGCACGGGGTTTATTGGCCCAGGGAATTGGGAGGGATCCCACCGGGATCCTGGGCTGCCAGAGTAGCCCTTAAGGATGCGCGGATACTCCGGGAAGGCTCCGTATCCGTATCCATCACGTATCGGATCTCGGATACGTATCCGAGCCGTACTACTAATCCCGGATACGTACTAAACTCGATACGAGTATCGGACGCTCTAGAACTGATTTGGATACGGCCCGTGGAAAGAATTGGCCCACCTTACCTCCCACCTCCACCTGCTATGTGACGGCGTGACCTCGTGACTCCGCCTCCGCCTGCTGTACTCCCGTAGCCGCACCACCAGGAGCGCCCGACGAACTTCCGGCAACCGGCAGCCGACGACGAGGAAGCGAGCCACCGACGGCGACGGCGCCCCTCCTAGCTCCGGCTCCGTGCAGCCCTGCTCCGCGCACGGCACATCCCTGTCCCTGGATGTCTCGCCGTTTATTAATCGGCATGCGGACAGCGGATTCCTCAGTCCAATGAGTCCATCCATCCTTCTCGGAATATCCGTGGCAGCATGATTCAATCCGTGTATTTACTACGTACTTCCTCTATCCTCATCTCCTCGGGTCCTCTGCTCTGGGCTTTCATGTGCTCGGTCTTTGGCTGTGCAGCTGTGCGTCCGTTTGTCCATCGTGAGTTTTGATTTGATATTTGTTCTTTTATTTTTGTCCATCATGTCACTTGACTATGCCAAGTCATATATGCACTCATATTATGTCTTATGTGCATCTTGTGAGTTTATTCAGTTGTTAAACACTATCAAAATTATATATAATTTATTATAAAAAAAATTTCTAGACGTATCCCCGTGTCACTGTTTTTTTGAGAATAGCGTATCCGCGTATCTGATACCCGTATCCGTATCCGAGCAACCAGCTAAATACTACCACTGTCTAAAAAGAATATAACTAGCTAAAGTGGTTCACGTTTTTCTTAGTTTCTAGTGAATATTATTCATGTTTATGACTCCAAATTAATTTATTTTGATGATATATTTCTTATTTAATCTAATAATATTTATTTGATATCATAAATATTGATAATTTAATCACTACTAATTCCTTACTGAGAATTTAATCCACCTATCTGTAATTATGTCATTTCACCTTGTTTGACTTTTTAGAAGCAAAATTTTCATTTTTGAACACTTATTTTGGGACATGGGGATTGAGTGTTTTTAGAGAGGGTTTCACGGTTTCATTATAAAGTTGATTTGCACCTATTGTTTTCTAGAGCCTAAATTTACAAGCCATTTTGGCTTTTCTAAATATATTATTTTTTATTATCTATCTAGACATAATGTATATCTAAGTGTATAGTAAAATTATAAGCCAAAACATTCTACAATTTCGAATTAAGGGAGTACCAATAAGACCGGAAAGAGAGCAAAGGCATGCAATAGAGAATTTAGATGACTAATAGAGTAGAGTGTTCGTATCAACATGGAAAATGATACTAGAATTATTGAGAGATAACATGGAAAATTAGATGCACTACTATTTATTTTATCATATTAAACCTTAATTTATTTAGCAATATACTAATATGCTTTAGATACACTAATTTATTGATGTCATAATTAGTTTGCTAATATGATGCATCTTGCGAGCCTAGCTATAGAGAAATAGGCGTGTACTCCCTCCGTCCCAAAAAGAAGGTCGTTCTCGCTTCCCGAGAAATCACTGCCGGTAATTTTTATAAATACTAAATATCATCGATTAGTATCATAATTAGTATTATTGAAAAGATCTTTACATCTAGTTTTTTAACAAATTTATTTGGAGACATAAATATTGTGCGTATTTTCTACAAATTGAGTCAAACTTGTGGCACGAACACCCAAAACGTCATCCTTTTTGGGACGGAGGGAGTAACATTTGTACCTATGCATTGAATTTATCGTTATTGGCCTAACCCACGACGCTTTAAATATGGTTTGGATAGTGAAAGACAAACAGTAGTAAAAAATGGTTTAATTAGACAGTGCATTCAAATAAGTGGTAATAACGTTTAAACACTACTTGAGGAGTTTAAACAATATTCTCAGCAATAGAGAATCGACTTAGTACGACTATTTAACATATGCGTTGTTGTTAGAACTTAATCTCTAATGCAGGGTTATTGTGTATGGTGACCGATGATCTGGCGTTTAGTATCTAGAAAAACATTGATTGGTTTTAACTATTAAGTTGAACGCCAACTATTTAAAAGCAATATTATACTTCCTTCTTCCAAGAAAGAATGCAAGTACAGGTTGCGTGCCAGTAAAAATAGTTCATGTTTAACTAAATTTCTAGTGAATAATATTCATAACGATTCTAAATTAATTTATTATAAAAATGCATTTCATAATTAATAGAATGGTATTTATTTAATTTCATAAATATTGATACTTTTTGTTTTATAATTGTTGAAACTTAAGATACTAAACCATGACACTATGCTAGAATTGCAATCTTTCTTGGACAGAGGGAGTATTAATTAAAATTAACATGATTATCCATTGTAAACATCATTAGCTATGTAAGAAAAATTATTTTTTTATATAGCTAGTAATATCAAGATTAATATTATTAGTCCTTATACATTTAAATAGTTTCAGTTGGTACACACTACTCATATTTATCAAAATCGATATAGTTTGACATTAAATAATTGGATATAGTACTATATTCTTTAGAAATATTAGGGTGAAAAAATAGAGGTGAGTGTCGAACCACATGATTTCCAAATGCAAAAATGCTAAGTGCTGACCTAGTACAAAGATAAAGAAAATGAGGAAATTCAAATTTGATTTGTATGAATAGTAAAAGCATGAGTAGTAGAGAAGAAAAAGATGGATTTGGAAAATAGATTTATACCAATCGACGTAGAAGAGTAGATGGATCTGGTGCAATGGAATGGCAAGATGGAAATTAAAAGGGAATGTGCCAAGGTATCATATAAAAACTATAGATCCAAACATAAAATAAATTAAATAAAAGTAAGGGTTATCTGGTTAAATTTGAAGTTAGCAGAAAGGGCGAACAAGCAGAATTTTAAAAATTACAGATGGTGGAAAGGAGGTTAACGAAATGAAAGCGCAGATGGGGAGAAACTTAAGAAATATTTAAAATCTCTACAACTAAAAAACCCCAAATGTTATCGTCTTAGTTACTGCTAATCGCCCCGCTCCGCTCGTAATAGCGCCGCGGTAATCGCCCACGGCTTCTAATCACCCCCGCCAACCTCGGTTCCACGACGGCACGACCTGGCGACTGGCGCCCCCAACCCCCACCACTGCCCACCCCCTCGCGCCCCCAACCCTCATGCCACCCGACCTCTGATCCCGGCAACCGGCCTCCTCCTCCCCGCTACCACCGCGCCTCCGCCACCGAGTGGCCGCGACGCGACGGTGAAGGCGTCGTGTTCACCCGGCCTCCTCCTCCACCCCCACCCCGCGCGATTAGCGCAGCTCCGCAGCTCATCCCGCGCCCTTCTTCCTTCCCTCATGCCCGCACGCCTTCCACGTCTCTTGTGCGGAGACGGGGAAAGAAAAGCTCGGAAGCAGGGTCAGGTGGTGGCGCGGCAGGTACCGGGATCCGGAGAAGGCCGCTGCTGTTGGGGGTGGCCATGGACCACACCGGCGGCGGCGGAGGCGGCGCCGACATCATCCTCGCCGATCCCCTCCTCCTTCCCTCCCGCTGCCCAGCAAGCAACAGCAGCAGAGCTCATCCGCTCTCACCGTCGTCTCTGATTACCTCAAGCAGCCCGTTCACCGCGCTTGAAGGGCCCGCTGGTGGGGCAGTCCAACGCCTCCGTTGTCCCCTTCGTCAACACCTGGTCGGCACGGCCTACCTCATGCCCCTGCTCGGCGCCTTCTTCCTCGCTGACGCCTACCTGATCTATCATCATCGCCTGCACCCTCTACGTCCTGGTAGTGTCGTCTTGTTTCTTACTTCAAAACTTCATCCGATCCATTCATGAATCAATCAGCTGCTTCCTGATCTGTTTATCTGTCGTCTTTCCTATCACTACATAGCCGCCTGCAGTTACATATATATATAAATACTCTACTGCCAATCGCTTGCCTGACAAAAATAGGAGTAGCATCCACCCATCCACGCAAATACTCTGCATAGAAACCACTTTTTCGCTCTTGGTAATATAGTGGGGAAAAACATCTTCTTTGTGTTCTGTACTGCTATTCCTATTGTGAATATCTGCTGTTCCTATTGTGAATTAAAAAATGATATATGAGCAAGTGTGGAAGTTTTAGATGGAAGTTTTGCTAGAATAGCTACCTTCTGAAGTTATCTTTAGGCATTGGTAGTCAGTGGAGGCGAGTGTGGTCTTAAGTGTTTCAAACTGGATGCTTGATCAATATTATTATGACAACAATTTTGAGGAACTGCAAGTTAATTTTGCTCCTAGCAATTGAATTGTTGTCTGCCTACCAAAAAAGGAGCTCTACCATCGTTGCTTAGATACATTTAATGTGTGACCTTGTTTTTTTTCCTTTTTATTGGTTAATGATCAATGATTATTTGTTAACAAGTGACTGAAATTCCGGTGTTGATGTTTGTGTTCTGTAGCAACCCTGCTTCATTTTTTCTTTTAATATTTTCTACTGGACAATTTGGATAATTGACAGCCAAAGATTTGCCACCAAAATAAAAGTGCTTCTGGGTCATCAGATCCCAATAATCAGAAATGGATCAGCAACCCAAGTAAAGAGTGCCCAAAGGGCAGCCATGTCATTGATAACAGTGACGTTGAAGTAGAACTGGGATAGCTACAATATTTCCACTTTTCCAGTAGATATGTCATTTCCATTTCTCTATGATGAAGCATGGTTAGGAGTAAATAAAAAAATGATATATGAGCAATTGGCAAAGATCAATAATTTGCATATCTTAAGGAGTTGGTCAACTTGTTTATAAAACTAGAATAAATACTTATGCATTCAGTGTGGTCAGCTCATGAATAGTCCTTTTACTACAAATCAACATTGAGAAACAATGCCTGAAAGGTTCCATTAAAGTGTGATCAGTGCAGGACTGTGTTCTTTCTGCAGGTTGTTCGCTGGTAGCCCGTCCTAAAGGTGTAAAATTTGATCCATCTGACCAGGAAGTAATCTAGCACTTACTGGAAAATCATGGAAAATCTCATATAAAAGCTCATCCGTTCATTGGCAAATTTATTCTAACAGTTGAGGAAGATGAAGGCATTTGCTACACTCATCCACAGGAACTTCTAGGTATTTCTATCTTCTTTCTGAAAGATTATGTGATTTTCAGGATTGAGGTTCTTAAGTAAGAACTTCTACTTTCAGATAAGATCAAATGTGAAAATCTGCAGTTTAGAGCTTCTTTCAAATGCTTATTTGTTAGTAATTTGTTGTCCTATAGGACTTTTTTTTTGTTGATCACAACCTATGACCTGCATTTAGCCTAGAAAACTGCAGATAGGGAAAAATGCTTATTTATTTTTCATTTAGTTTTTCACCATGTCGCTATGCAATAATTAACAACCTGTACAACTCTTGAATTGTTACTGCCTTCTTTCAAACAGACATTTCACATTCTGGTTGGGGCGGTCTTGCTTTGATACTCCACTTATTTTCAACACTCAAAAGTCATCTGTTTCCACTTCAGGTGTTAAGCAAAATGGAAGTGTAATAAAAACAATTCGTAGGGCTTTCCATTTTTCAAAAAATGTTTCTTCGGTATTCATGTGAATTTCCTTTGTTTTTTTTTTTCTTTTTTTTTCTCGAATACGCAAAAGGCTTGCGTATCTTTGTATTTAAGAAGAAGGTTTTTACACGACGCTCGAAGGCGCCAAAGTTGGCGGGGAGTTACAATTATGAAAGGACGCACTGCCCCGGGCCAACCCCATCATAACGGACTACTCGCGAATGAGACAACCTAAGTTTTTAGCCCCGGCCTCGATCCATAGATCGGCGGTATGCTTGATTACGGATAGTACGTGTGAGACTGGCGAGGTCGCGTCACGGAAAAGGCGTGCATTGCGTTCCTTCCACAGTTCCCAAGCTACTAGCGCGAAAAGCGTGTCGGCTCCCTTCCTCTTTAGTCCGTGCCATCTCAACGTCCACGCCTCCCACCAGTCAATGAAGTTCCCTCGGCCCACCTGTGAGGTGTCGGCTCCTAGGTAGGAGAGGATGCTCCACCATACTTGCACGGAGTAGGGGCATTCCGCGATGATGTGGTCGATGGTTTCGTCCCGCTTTGGTCGCAAAAGGAAGCAAGCCTCCGGGGCCTCCAAACCGTGTCTCCGCCTCCTATCCGCAGTCCAGTGTCTCCGCCTGATGGCGATCCAGAGGAAGAGTTTCACTCGTAGTGGTGCCCAAATGCCCCATATCCTGTCGCAACCCCGAATCGGGTGTGACCCAGAGTGTAGTGCACGGTAAGCAGAGCGAGACGTGTAGGCTCCATGCTCCGTCCATCTCCAAACTAGTTTGTCTTCTGAGTCGGTGAGGGAGATATCTAGTAGGGCGTCCCAGAGCTTGAGGTAGTCGGAGATGGCTGGGACCGACATACCGCCCCGGATTTGGGCGATCCAAGTGCGGTTATGTAGTCCGTCCGCGACGGTGGTGACCCGTCGAAGCTGTGCCGCGACCAACGCTGGAAGGGTAGGTGCGATATCCACGACCCCCCTGCCGTCGATCCAGCGGTCCTCCCAAAAGCTCGTGGAACGGCCATTGCCGAGAATGGTGAATGTAGATGCGGCGAAGAAGTGTTGTACTTCCTTGCTCGTATGCAGAGGGAGTCCGCTCCAAGCTCTCTGCTCGTCCGTGTGTCTTAGCCATAGCCAACGTGTCTGCAGTGCGATGGTGGTCAAGTATAGGTCTGGTACTCCTAGCCCACCAAGGTCCTTTGGCCGGCATACCGTTGGCCAAGCTACCATGCATTTGCCGCGCACTGATCCCTCCTTCCCGGTCCATAAAAATCTCCTACAGATGGCGTCGATTTCTTTCCTCGCCCAAGGCGGCAGGCCGTCTGCGATCATGGCGTAAATTGGGATTGCATATAGGACGGACTTGATCCAGACGAGGCGTCCACTCCTGGCCATGAGTGGACCGTGGCAAGCCGGTAAGCGTCTGGCAACCGCGTCTACCGTGGATTGGATTGCCGACTTGGGTGGTTTCTTGGTGCTCAGCGTGAGGCCCGGATAGATTATCGGAAAAGTCGACAACCCTACGACCCAGATCGCTTGCGGTACTGGGGAAGTGCGTCCGGGTCCCCCAAGATCGGGGTGATAGAGCACTTGGCCAGGTTTGTCTGTAGGCCTGAAGCATCTCCAAAGATCCACAGAATTTCCTTGATCGCTCTCGCCTCGCTCGGTAGCGGCTGGATGAATAAGATGACGTCGTCCGCGTAAATACTGCAATGGTGCTTGATCGCCGATGTTCCGAGTGGGCGGATTACCCGTTGCTCTCTAGCCTGAGCAAACAGGCGAGCCAACACCTCCATGACGAGGATGAAGAGCATGGGGAGAGCGAGCCGCCTGTCGCACCCCCTCGCCTTGTGAGAGATGGGCGGCCCGGCCTCCCGCTGAGTAGGATTTTGGAGGTGGCGGAGGAAAGGAGCACCGCTACCCAACGTCTCCATATGTCACTGAACCCGAACGCCCGTAGGGTATCAAGAAGGAAGGGCCAAGAGACCGTGTCGAAGGCTTTAGAGATGTCCAGCTTAAGCAGCGCCTTGGGTATTTTATTTTTCTTCAATAGGGCAGCGGCTCTCTGTACGAACTTAAAGTTGTCGTGGATCGTTCTCCCCCTGATGAAGGCGTTCTGATTGGGGGAGATGAGATCGTGGAGCTTGGGCGCGAGTCGCACCGCCATGAGCTTGGAGATCAGCTTGCCGAAGCTGTGGATCATCGTGATTGGCCGGTAATCTGCTGGGGTGGACGCCTCCGGTTTCTTTGGTAGAAGGATGACATATGCATTGTTGACCTTGTGGAACTGGCGCGCATCCCCATCGAAGAATGCATTTACGGCTGCCATTATGTCGTCCTTGATGACTTCCCAAGCGGCTTTATAAAAAGCGCCAGTGTAGCCGTCCGGACCCGGTGCTCGGTCGGACGGCATCTCAGCTATAGCGGCGCGGACCTCCTCCCCGCGTGAAAGGCTCGTGTAGGTCGCCGAGGCCAACCGGGCGTGATGCCCGGTGCCTCGAAGTCCAGGGTCGATCCCCCATGGGCGGGGGAACCGAAAACCGCCTGGAAATGCCTAGCGATCGCATCTTCCATCTGTTCGCGCGTCGTGCATTGGATGCCCTCCCCGTCCTTGAGGCGTAAGATGCAATTCCGTCTCTTCCTCCCTTCCTAGATCGGGTGGAAGTACTTGGAGTTCGCGTCTCCCTCGGCCAAGAAACGAATGCGCGAACGTTGCCTCGCAATGGTCCTGTCAAGCGAGGCCAGGCCCAGACATTTCATCTTTAGCCTCTTGCGTAGCTCGAACTCGTCGTCCGACAGGTCTCTGGTCTCTGCGGCACGGTCCAGCCGTAGGGTGAACTCGCGGGCAAGGAGGAGCTGTTCACGCACATTACCAATGCGGTTGGCCGCCCAGCTCTGCAACTCCCGCCGTAGGTTCCGTAGGAGCGCGTCGAGGCGGAGCAGGGGCTCGGTGATCCCCTCCGGGCAGGTCCATCCCCTGGTCAGCGCCTCCTGGAACCCCGCGGTCTTCGGCCAGAACAGTTCGAAGTGGAACCGTGGTTTGGCGTGGATGGACATGTTCGTCTGCAGGAGGAGTGGGCAGTGGTCGGAGGCGTCCGAGGCTAGCGCTTGTAGATGGCAGTCCGGGAACATGGTTTCCCAGTCAAGCGTAACCAGCACCCGGTCGAGTCGCACGTGCGTGGGTGATCGGCGCTCGTTACTCCAGGTGAAGGAGCGGCCGTGTAGGTGTAAGTCGAGCAGCCCAAGTCGTGCCACGGTCTGTCGGAAGCGGCGCATGTTTCTCCTGTCAATACGGTTGTTGCTCTTATCTTCCTCATTGAGAATGAGGTTGAAGTCCCCAACGAGGGCCCAGGGACCGTCGCACTCATCCCGAATGGCCTCCAGTTCCTCTAAGAACAGTTCCTTCATATTGTCGTCTTGGGGACCGTAAACCACCGTTAGCCACCATGGGTTCAGGTGCTCCTCCTGGCCGGCGCTGGTTACCTGCACCGTTACCGAGAAACAACCAATCCTTACATCGGCTAGTCTGTAGAGCGGACTTTGGGCTGCAACTAGCACGCCACCACAAGTACCGGCCGCTGGAACAATCGCATAGTCAATAAAATCCATTCCCAGCATGGAGGCAACCAACATTGGGTGTACAGATTGTAGTTTAGTCTCAACAATGCATACAATATGGGGCCTCTCCTCTTGCACTAGCGTTCGTACGACGTCACGTCGAGCCCTGGCGTTGAGACCTCTCGCGTTCCAGCAAAGTAGGCTTGTATTATCCATTAGCTTGAACGACCAAATAGGTGGGGAGGAAGCCTAGGCGCGTGCCGCGCCTCGCCTCCTCGACCTCACCGGCTTGGGCTCGTCGGGGAACAGCTCCTTGATGGCCAGCTGGTGTGAGAGGGAAAGTTTGTCGACGTAGATGGAGTCGTATGCTGCCTTGGTCGCTGGCGAAGGCTTGGACAGGTCGTTCCGCATCATGCCCAACCTTTTCATGGCTAGGACCTCACCCCGTTTGGATGCTGGGACTCCGGAGAGCTCCTGGGCTGCAATCCTTCGGCTTCGCAGCGGCGGTCGTGTCTCCGGCGGTGGCACTGGTGGTGTCGGCAAGAGCGGAGCCGGTGTCTTCTTGACCACCCGCGATGTGAAGCGCCGCAGGCGGTCCGAGCTCGTGGAGGCCGCCCTGTTGTTGGCCGGTGCCTGGGTCTGCAGTGCAGGCGCAGGAGTTGTGCTGCCAGCTGGACGGGGCGAGATCTCGCGGGGTGCAGAGGGAGGCTGTGCGGCGATGGACACTGCAGGGCCCTGAGGTAGCTGTTGGCCGTTGTTGCTAGCCAGTGCGTGCGGCGCACCTGGCGTGCAGGAGCTGCTGTCCGTCGCCCGCTGTAGTGTAGCGGCGCCCGCAGACCGCGGCTCCGAGCCGCACGGCGAGTGCCTGTGGGGAGGCCTGGCCAAGACAGCCGAGCCCAGCAGCTGGCAGGGAGGCGGCCGGGGACTGACTGCTGGCCAGGGCGGTGTTAGCGGGCGTCGCCCCCCCCGGCGGGGGCGGCGGTGGGCCGCTGACGCCGCCGCGCGCTGCTTTACCAAGATAGCAGATTCCGCCTGCTCGCCAGCGGGGGGCGGCCGGAAATCGACAGCTGGGCACTCCGTCGCCCGCACAGGTGTGGCGGCGTCCGCTGGATCGCGGCACCGAGCCGCCCGGCGAGTGCCCAGGCGTAGTCTGGCCAAGGCAGCCGTGACCAGCAGCTGGCAGGGAGGCGGCCAGGGGACTGGCTGCTGGGCAGGGCGGTGTCAGCGGAGCGTCGTCCCTAGCCAGCACGGTGGCGGCCGGGGCGCTCAACGCTGTTGCCATGGAAGCGGCTGCGCCCGACTCCAGTGCAGCAAACAATTGTAGTCCTCTATGAGCTTTCTGAAACTTGACTGGAAAACAGGAATATCTTGTCAGCAATGAGAAATTGAAGGATGGTGCATCTGCTATCCACCTTGCTCTTCCCTGTAATATGGCATGGCAGCAAGAGCTCAAGTTCTTCGAGACATTATCTGATCCTATAGCCTAAAAAGATCTCACTCCACAATTGTTAATAGCAAGGGAGAGGAAGATGGAAGGGATTGATGAGGTGCAGAACGGAGGGTATTGATAAGCTGCAGAACGGAGGGGACACTCGCACTGGTGCTCCATTGGCATGGCATACACACGCTGATACATGTTGACGTGGCCATGTGGGGCTGTGGGGGTTTCTAGATGTTGCAGTTGTGTACTCTCTATGGCGGAAGGGGTGGATCCAAGCTATGCAAGAGGCACAAGTAGCTATGCTTCAGTGTAACGAAACCCCACTTCCTACACTGGCTCGCCTCCGGCTGAGCCTCCTCGTCAATGAATAACTGAATATAATTTGATTGACTCTACTCACATACATGGACAACACGGTGAACCAAAATGAAGCCATCATAGCTTAAGGTACCAGATTATCTGTGACGCTATATTAGTTACACAAACAAAAAAACAATGAATTGTCGCTTATTTTTCCTCTGTCTAGGTGAAGTCAATAACATCGTACTGGTTTTCTTTATTTCAAAGAAATTAGATTGAATTATGTGTTTAAATGTTAATATTTGTGATGACATGGGATTCTATATATGTTTTACTTGTGTGGTTATATGTATGAGAATGTTTTACCTGTAGCAACGCACAGACACTCATCTAGTACTATAGAAAAAAGGGTAATATGATGGGGAATGCGGCATCATCACACAAAAAAGCAACGGAAGTGAGAGGGAGAAAGGAATATAAAAACAAGTAGTAGTACGTACTCCTACAGAGTAGGAGAGATTTGGAGCATGCTGGCAAAGGAATTGGGAATAGAACGGGCTGTACATAGGAAACAGAAGTACACAGACGTGGACAGGGAGGGAATCAAAAGTGAACAGACACGGGATCGGGAAACTGATTTGGGAAATGGATCGGCGGAAGGCGGGTTTGACCAACGCGAATCACAAAGCAGGAGCATGCGGTGGGCGATAAGGCATGCGCGCGCATGCCGTCGCGGAGTTGTATTTTCGGCTGGCGCCTGGTGGTCGGTACTCATCAGCTGTGGGAGCTGCATGGAAGGGTTGAAAGAAGGGTTGTGGTCTGTTGGCAGGGAAGGGACTGGAACACCGAGAAAGGCTGAAGCTCATCAGCTAAGTTCCATTGCTGCAATCTCAGCCAGCTTGAGGCCTCTCTGATGATAGTTCTTCCTGAAAACCCTACACGCCACACATCCATCTTCCTGCAGATCATATGTCAGTATTATTTAACATGATGATTCACTTTACAACTTGAACTCGCTAGGTAGAAACAAAGAACAGTAGACAACAGAGTCATACGGAACACAATTAGAACAAAATACCTACAAGTATGCATTGGTTGTTATTCTTCTCTTATTTTTTAAGTGTTTATATCTTTATTTTTTTTAAAAAAAGAGTGTTCATATGTAACTTCATCTCTTTCTGTAGCACAATCCAAGGAACTGCATGTTATTATCAGCACGCCACTGTCATTTTATTTGTCTTTTGTAACAGTGTATATGGTAATTGGTGGTCATATGAGTTATCTTTTATGGATGCTCACCCTCAAATCGAAGAGTATTTTATCTTGGGAACGTATCTAGTGCAAACTAACTTACCGTAAAAACCCGTAGAAATCACGACAAAAAAGTCGTAACAAATCATCTGAACAGCTTTCTGGCTTGAAATTTATTATTTTTATATCTCACAAACGAAATCGAGTTTGGACAAGATATTTTACAAGGTTATGTATCATCATATCATCTACATGTGTGATTTTTTGGGTGAATTTAGACGACTTTTTTGCTGTTATTTGAACGGATTTTCATGGAAAGTTAGTTTGCACTAGATACGTTCCCTCTTTGCAATATGCTTATGATCTGTGAATGTGTCATGGTAGGATGTACCACATGACGTCTAGTGACTATCCTCTTGGATGCTCGTTCCTATTGTTTTGCCGTGATACACCTGATTCCTCTCCTTGGAGGATGAAACCGGGTGTACGTGGATTTGTTGTCAGCCAGACTTATCAGCCGTTTTGAACAGTATTTTTCTCTCACACCAAACCAGCCGGCTTGTCTTATCAGCCGGCTTATTCCACCAGCCGAACACCCCCTGAACTATTGCTTGGAGTTGGAGAGATAATTTATCGGTGTCTGGTCATTTCATAACGGGCTGCTGCTACTTTGTAATGGGCTGTTCAATTTTCTCCTTTTTTTTTTTTTGAGCCGATTCAACTTTCTCCTAGTGGGATAGTGCGACGGTTGTTGGGCTTGTGTACAAGTGACCCATAGAAGCCTTGCGCCTCTGTACAGGACGGCGGCAAAGATTCGGTTGCAATAATTTAGATTTTTGTTTTGTTCTAGCTCGGCAAAAGAACGTCAAGGGTCTGTATGGTTCCTGTAAAAAAGCTACTGTGCTGCGAGTAGTAAAAAAATTGTTGTGAGCTATATACTTAAAGAATTTAAGATATACAGTTAAAAGAACTACGAAACCTATAACTTGAAACGAATGTTTGGAAAAGTAGAAAACTGAAAACTATAGTGCCAATTAAAATAAGGAAGCTCTAAATGTAGGGCGCGCTTGTAGCCCGCCAGCTGAGGTCAAACGAATCAACTACGCGTTCAAAAATCAGATGGACACACAATACTACTCCGTACTACTAGTCCTTGTACCTAACTGTAATTTATCTGTTCCGAAATCCAGGCTCTATTAGCTAGTACCTTCACCTCCAAATTATAAGATGTTTGATTTTTTAACACTAAGTTTGACCGTTCGTTTTATTAAAAAATTTTACAAAGTATTTTTCTTTTGTCGTGACTTACTTTATTAATAAAAGTTCTTTAAAAACGACTTAAATTTAAATTTTTAATAAGACGAGTGGTTAAAGTTGGAGTAAAAAAAGTTAAATATTTTATAATTTGGGATGAAAAAAGTAGTTCATTAAGCAACTAAGCCCAGGTCCCCCCCTTCTCCATTTAATACTGGGCACCTGCCACCGCTGTGCTCTCCCGGACCTCCTGACCTGATCAGTGTCCTCTCTTGTTACTCTGTTCAGAAACTTCAGCCGCTGTAACTTTGTTCCGAGTCAAAATTTTCTAGTACTATCGATCAAATACTTTTTTTAAGAGAAAACATATATGAACATTTATTTACAACACCATCAAATTGGTTTGAACACCATGAGCATGAGATATTATATAAGTTAGTAGTGCACATATACTATTCGACAAAAGCAAAGGACCAAGATCGAAGAAACGGGACACACTACGAGGCCGTAATTATTTTACCGAAGAACACACTGGTCTGTCGTACTCCAGTCAGTGTACAGTCTACTGTACACACTTACAATCAGCAGGAGATTCTTGGTAGAAGGCAGAAGCAGAGCATGCCTGCCCAGCTGGTTCAGTTTACCCGCGCTCAGTGTCACTGCTCACTTGCACACAGTAACAAGTCATCAGCACAAACCAACTACAGGCATTAATTAGCCCACAGCATCAGTAGTCCAACACTTAACCAACAAGAGGATCAGTAGTAGGAGTAAATTATACAGCAGCAGCAAGCTGCACTGCAACCTTGGAATTACAAAACAGACAACAGAATTGTTACACTGTGGATTGCAAACGGTGAGGCCAGCCAGCGCACATGAGCTGTGACTATGAGCTGGGTGCGTATTCACAGCGAAGATTCCACTACAAATGCCAAAGGCGCCACCAGCAGCAAAACATCCATCCTCCACAATCACAAAGCTGTGTTGTTCTGTTGTGCCTTCCTCTTCTTGACACACACACAAAACCACCTACAGCTCATAGTCATACTAACTTCCTTCTGCCCCTTGTTCATCATGGAACAGAACAACCTGTGAGAACAAAGATAAAATGGCAACACTCCCTGACGTAAGATCAATAAACACAAGAACAACTTCCAGAGATGAGATTAGAGCTACTGTTAATATGCAGATGTGTAGTACAGGTACAGCTAGCAAATGTACATAAACTACAAAGTAAAAACCATTCTAGCTGGCCTACTTGGCCTCACCTGGCCAGCACCATGTAGGATCATGCAGCAGATACCACTCACGTGTGCGCAGGTCTAGCTGACTGGCTCACTAGATCTATGCATACACATGCTTGTGAACCCAGCAAGTGCTACTAATTTAGTACTCATCCTCAATGTTGCTTCACATTTCAGCACTGCACAGCACCACGTTATACCTTGAACAAAGGAAGCTGACTTTGGGAAACATCATAACAAGTGTACCTAATTCCAAGTGGCAAGCCACATTCCCAGCACCGATTCCTAAACTAGAAGTGCACGTCATGTGTGTGTCAGTTCAGTTCACTCATGATCCCATGATTCCCAGGATGAAACGAAACCCAAAAGGAAAAATGCGTGCTCAAAAAAAGTGTGTGGCCTAGCTGGAGCTCTGGCCACCTCTCCTTCCTCAAAGTGATATTCATCACACATTGTTCATGCTCCTCTCACATGCAGTTTTTATTTTTGTTTGTCCAGATCAATAGGTGTCACAGAATGTTCGTGCTATCTGCTCACATCCTTTTTTTGTTTTTGTTTTTGATTGGCCAGCTCTTGTACTGGCATCACAGATTGTTCATGCCCTCTCATTGTACGCACTTCCAGCTAGTCTACACTTTCAGAGATCATGCATGTTAAATTACCAGGTACAGGCAAAAGAAACAGAATGGAACTCTAGGTAAGGGTCCTCTTCCATGATTCAAAATATCGGCAAGGCCAATGAACAATAATAAGTATAGAAAACCTGTAAAGAGTTCAAAACGAACTCAATGTACAAATGCATGCATCTTTTCTTTGTTGACCGTCTACAGGTCCCCACTGACAACTCTACCTAAAAAAAATTATAATATTTCTAAACAACTCGACGATTGCCACCCAGGCTCCACCCAGAACCCTATCAGAGAAAAGATAAGCTTTGGAACTTTTCTAACGGAGCATTCTTGAATCCTTCTGTTCAGCTCATATTTATTCTGCAAACAGCTCATACTTGCATCTTTTCTTCATTGAACATCTAGGTCCACAACAACTCTAAATGAAACTTATTTAAATATTCATAACTAGGCAATTGACAATGCCAGAACACTAGCAGAGAAGAAACTTCAGAATTTTTCTAATTTACATTAAACATATCTTCTTGAATCCGTATTCATGTGTTAATTGAAATTTATTTTGCCAACTAGTATGGCCTACATTAAGTCATTAACCATACCTTATTGTTCTTACATTTCAACCACTAAAAGTTGCAATTTGACAAAGATTGGCATTAACAAGATCTAGAAGTGATAGTGGTGTCAGGTCATAAAAAATGTACACTTAGAACTTAAGTTGTTTCCAAGAGAACAATCACAGCAGACGTAAAATAAATGGCCAGAAATCTAGATGATCATAATCAAACTAAATGACTAATTACCACAACACCAGGTAAGTAAACATGTGCAGCACTACATCATCTCAGCAGCTGTCTAAACATGAAACAGAGAAGAAATGAAATCAAATCAAATTGAAGCTGGACGAATGAATTTCTCCAACACAGCATGAATCCGCCTGACTCATGCTACGTGACACAATGTGCAATGAATGTTACCTCAGCTTTATTGCCAAGCCCATTTTCTATTGAATACAGATACCCCCCAAAAAATAATTGAGGATTCCAAGTCATCACGACACAGATTTCGCCTCCACTGCTTGCTTGCTTGGAGATGAAAGGAACTCCTCACATATGAATTTGGCAACTATGAACATAAACAATAGCCATTGCTTGCAGTACAAAACCCACCAAAATAATGTGCTCAACCCTCATGGAGCAGAACCTTGGCCCTGAAATTAGTGGCTAGCGTTGCCCTCTGCTGATATGGAAAATTTTCTGCATCAAGCAAACAATGGACGATCCCGTCTCCAGCAATCACCATCAAGTCTTCATGTTAGTAGAACTGTGCGGAAGACCCAAAAATCCACTATGCAGTGTAATCGTTCTCAATCATCGGCTGTGTTCGTGTCCCCAATGCCACCGGTGCTTGCGTCCGCCCAACCTGCGCCATCCGCAATGTTTCTCCAACCTCCGCATTCCGTTCCATCACCTGAAGCTTCTTATCCCTTTTATACCTCACCAAACAGAGCACAAGCGCACCCAGGAGCCCCAATGCTATGGCAGCCCCAATCACACTGACGGCGATCTTCCACGCCTTTGAGCTTCCCTTCTTATTTCCTCCGGCGGCTGGAACCGGCGGGGCAATTGAGCCAGGTGGAGGTGCAGCAGGAGCAATCCCACTGGAGTTCACCACTATCGACACATGCCCTTGGCGATACGTCGAGCACATATCGGTTCCCTCCAGGTCCCGGAACTGTGGCTTGCCATCCAAATCGAACACCACACACCTCGGCGCCGCACTGCCTGCCGGCACCGCCCTGACATTGTCGCCGAATCTGACCGAAATCGGCCCGGCCGACGCGACGACGTTGAGCTCCTGCAGCCCCACGGCGGACAGGTTGGCTGCGTCGTAGACGAGCAGGCCGAGCACCGGCGCCAGGTAGGTGTACCCGGGGAGCGGGTAGTAGTAGTCGGACCAGTTGCCGAGGTCGTGGTACACGAGCACCACCCGCTCGACGTACGGCTGCACGACGACGCCCGTGGGCACGCCGAACTGGAAGTAGCCCGGGAAGCCCTTCCGGCGGAGGCTGCCGCTGCGGAGGCGTACCGCGGAGACGGCAATGCCGGTGAGGTTGCCGGGCAGCGTGGCATTGTAGACAATGCCGGTGCGTGGGCGCACGAAGGCCCGGTACGCGTAGTCCTGCAGCGCCGCGTCGAGGATCCTGGCGGGCGACGGCGGCCGCGACTGCGCCGCCGCGGGGAAGGTGGCGGCGGCGGCGAAGAAGAAGAGCACCAGCAGCAGCTGGAGGAGGCAGCCGCGGATCAAGAAGAAGCCCATAGCAGTGGAGGGGCTCAGGGCTGGAGGCTCAGAGCTGAGCAACTGCTGGCGCGAAGTGAAGTTCGTCAGGACAAGTTCGTCATCTCTGGCGACTACTAGGATTAGCACGCGCAGAAGATTCGTCTTCTCCTGCTCTTAATTGGGGGCGAACAAGGACGGGATTCAGAGAGGAGGAGGCAAGGATCCTCTGCACGGACGCGCATTTACGCCCGGCAGGGACGAAGCCCCGAACCGGGCCAAGAACCCAAGAAAGCAGGCAGCTTTAGCAGAGAGCGCGGCAATGGCGTGGACGCAAGCGAGGAGGACAGGTGGATAGGACGGGCGGATGAACAGGGCGGAGTCCTACTCGTACAAGAAGTGGATGGCGAGAGACGACCACGACGGCGTCGGCGTCGGTGGTAGCAAATCGGGAAGAAACAAGCAACGCGACCCAGATGGAAAAACTGGGAGGAGGAGAAGAGGATGCGACGCGATGCGATTACTCGATCCTGGCGCAATCCGGGTGGAAGGAGAGGACGCCACAGAAATCCTGGGAGGGATTAAAGCGCGCGCCCCCATGAGAATGATTGCGACGCGGGCGAGAGTGAGAGCGGAGAGGAGGGAGGAGGGGTTTGGTTGGGGATTGAAGAAGGGGAGGGAGAGAGATTGCCGCCGCAGGAGAGAGACGGCAGGGGACAGGGGACGACGACGAGGGCAGTAATGGTAATTCCCACCCTATTTCGGGGGCTTAACTGCAAAATGTATTTTCCCATCGGCAATGCTAGAGGAAGAGGACACGACCACACGGGCTTGGCACGAGTGTCTGGAGTTACCGAATTGCCCCTGGGCGGCTGGTCCGGTCCTAGGCTCCTGGTCGCTGGAGAGTGGGCCCATGAGCGCAGGGGGTCGTCTGTCAGGGGACGCGTGCCGTTCGCCGCCTTTTTGGCTTTTCCATCCACACATGTCCCTTTCCTAACGTTTCGACTCTTCTCGGGGGCCTTTTTGCAAGTGGAGCTTCTCTCTCTGTGTGACTGAGATGAGCTCGAGCTGAGTGAGATCGAGTGCTATGGCCTAGTGAGTGGTGTGACTGACGTGTGGGGCCATGTTCGTACGTGGCAGCTCCTCAACGGACAGACATGCGATGTGACTAGGTCACCACGAGCGACAGTGTCTTTTTCCCTGTCGAGTGGGGCAACGTGACTGTGGCCCAACGGCCAGTGAGCACTCATGAGTCATGACTACTACTTGCTGGCTAACTTTCCTAACGTATGGATTTGGTGCTTGGACAAAAGAGGACTAGCAACAATGTGGGTTTTCCCTCAAAGGAAACTGCTAATGAAGTTTTCAGATGGACTTTTTTCAGCTTTTTTAGTAAGCTATATATATTTTGTTTTCATTTGTCAATCTAATGACTTCCATGTCTTCTCTCTTTATAAAGGGTCATTTTAGTTGGTGCGCATACATGATCCTATCTAGATGCGACAAAGAAGATATCCCTTTCCTAAACTAGTCGTTGAATATTCACGTAATTGTATGGGTTATGTGTGTAAATGGAATCGGCTCAGGTGCTTTTCGAACATTGAGGAAATTGATATAATCCTTATGAGGTCTTTTTATCCATTTTTTCTATATGTAATTTCCGTTTGTCAACCTAATTTAATTTACACGTTTATCTCACCTTATATTCTTATATCAATCCTCACAAAACCTCATTGGTTCTTTATTCACCAAACTAATAATTTCCACAACCACTGTTTGTACAAAACCGGTATCTTAATTAGTGTGCATAACTATATGCTGACTAGTGACTACTCTTTGTTAGAATGGAAATTGATAAGTGACTACAATCTGATATTTTCCCTTTCCAAGAAGAAAAACACTAAAATCCCTATGAGCTCTTTTAGATTCATACCTATAATTTCTTTTTTGCTAACTTAACTTAATTTATGCATACATCTTGCTCCTTTATGAATCCTCACAACCTTCCTACCATTTTGATCCCATTAACACATGAAAAGTGCATATGTCAGATTATGGTGCCAAGCAATGCTTTATTTCTGCTTTTTATAAAGTGACATTTAAATATGCCATCAAGAATTTTATATTTTCATTAAGATCATATTGGTCGGGCTTATCAGCTATTCAAACAGTATTTTTCTCTCACAACAAATCAATCAACTTGTCTTATCAATCGGCTTATATAACCAGTCGAATAGCTCGTGACGACTATACGATTCTTGGTATATGGGTTAGTCAAATCAAACGGGGCAATGTATGCACAACTTCAACATGCCATGTGTCAACCTGACACCTATATATTCTTCTTGTACATTCAATATCTTTCCCAACAAAAGCCTCTGGCCGGTCACAAGAAAGTGGCATCTTAGGGGTTGTTTATTTAAACTCTACCGTACTAAACACTTTGACTGTATTACGTGTTGGTTTTGATGTTTGGCAATGGAACAAAGAGATATGTGCTAAAAAAGTAATTCCACAAAAGTATACATTACTGTACATTTTCCAAGAAACAAATATCGGTAATTTTAATAAATAATAAATATCATTGATTAGTATCATAATTAGTATCATCGGAAAGATCTTTGGATCTAGTTTTTTAACAAAACTATTTGAAGATATAAATATTGCACGTATTTTCTACAAATCAAATCAAACTTGTGGCACGCATCCCACGGCGACACTTATTTAGGGACGGAGGAAGTATTAATTATAACAAAAAAATAGTGGTTGGAAGTTTGAAATCGTTGAGTTTGGACAATCTCAAAAGGCATCACATATTTGTGATCGGGGAGTAGTGGACAGTGCACTATATATATTCAAAGAAATATGAATGGTCCTTCACCTGGTCAATTATTGCTATTTAATTAGCAAATCATTGTACCTTACTTAACAAGAGCTAGCAATTCTAGTCCCTTTTGGACAAAACAAGAGCAATTTTAGCGATAGCGACAGTCCAATAAAGGAGATGACCATACATGATACATGACACCAACAGCATGTACTGTTTTTTCCTCACTATTCAGAATCTCATATAACAATTATTATAGGAAAAAAAAAATACAATCATATGTGCTGTGCCAAGTCAGTTGAACACGAGCGTGGGCATATGTTCCATGTATCACACTTCTATGTATCACACAACGAAGCTGAGGTATGCTTGGTTCCCACTTACAGTACAATTTAAAAAAAATCGATCCGTGGTGGCTAGACAGTCTTGGTATTTCCCACTTAAGAAACAGCAACACCGCAGCTCCCTGAGATGAGCTAGCCACAAACCCCCCTCGTCTGCCCCACGTCCAAAGCACTTACAATTTTATTAAACACTTTAAAAAATCATTATTATCATCATTAAAGATATGTGAAATGTTATCTATTGATAAAAAGTTTAATACATGAGTTAAACACATATATGAAAGAAAAGGGAGTATGTATTAGTTAGGTTAGAAACAAGCAGAATAGTATTATGATCTATGTATATTGTAAAGACAACAACTGTCTTTTTTCTTTGTATCTATCTACAAAAGCTGTAACAATGCTAGGGGCATTAGGTACGGTGTCTGTGTATGAATCCAACTGATGGCCACTTGGCCAGATGCATACAAAATAACAAAAAGGTGGGTAGATCGCGAAGAACTAAAAAAATTAATCCGATCCGGATCTATGCATGCATGCCCCATCCGGTACGTACTGGTCCTACTACTCATGTATGCACTGCGCTCATGAATAATAATAGCGTGTCACACATGCATGCACATATGCATGACAGATTTTTGCAGTGGATCGATCGATCGGATGTGCTTTGTCTTTCTTCACCATTTGCCAATGTAATTAAGTACATACTACATATAACAGGTACACCGATTACTAACATATGTTATGTACGTATTGGACTTGATACACATACGCACGCACACCCTACACCTACGACATACTCCATTCTAAAAGTATAGGTTACTTCTAATTTGTCTTTAAGTCAATTTGTCTTTAACTAAGTTTATAAAGGAATACATCAGTTTCTTTAATATCAGACTATTTTTATTGAATCATTTATGTAATTTGCCTTCACAATGCTTTTATTTGAATTTATAGACATTAATATAGTTTTAAAAAATTGAGAGAAGTTTGACTTAAACCAGAACTAAAGCGACCTAGAATTTGGAACATATTATAAAGTGTTTTTCTAGGATTATAGTAATGTATTGTTTCCGAGGACTGCGAGCACATGATGCACGAATCGTCCACCTGGAGGCCATGTCTCTTCCTTCGCTCTCCTGTCCAGCAACGCTGGTGCAGCACAAGCCAGAAGAAAAACCGGATCTTTGGTGGTGCTCTTGAGTTGGAAATCAGCTTTGCGCCGAACGGTGTAACAGCACCGATAAACATGGCACCGTAAGCGTTCGCCGCTGAGTACTTCCTATCGGCCGACCATCTCCATACGAATTCATCACTGATGCCCGGGTTCAGGCGAACCTCCTGCAGCAAGTCCCAAACATGCAGATACTCACTTGCACCGTGATTGCTCCTGAGATGTCAGAGACCCACGCTCGATTTGCCAACGCCGACGCGACCGTTCTGGACTTGGCCTTGGACCATGGCACCGCTGCCAGCAGAGCCGGTGCAAGGCGCCCGATGGAGCAGCCCTGTAGCCAGGAGTCAAGCCAAAATCGCGTGGAGTTGCCATCACCCACGACCGACATGGTTGCCGCATTGAACAGCGCCTGCACCTCCTTCCCGATCGAGGACGGCAGATCGACCCACATGCGACTCGGATCGGTACGCTGGAACCAGTCCCAGCGCCATCCGGAAACGACGGAGGTCGAGGACGCCAAGGCCACCCAGCTCCTTCGGACGGCATAAGGTCTCCCAAGCGACGTGCATTTGCACCCACTCCCATCTACCTAGCTTCGCCCCTGCCTCTAATTGTTGAAATTGTGAATAAATTTAATCATGTGACTAATTTTAAAGATGACTTTCTATTTTCTAAAAATAATAATAATAAATTTATTTTGATCTCTTAAAGATCATAATATGAAATTATTTTAATAAACTAGAAAAACCATGAAACTAGTACTAAAATACAAGAAAGTGCTAAGTGCATTCCCATATACATAACTAGCCCATCATCCCATACTCACTGCACAAGTTCGCAATTTTAAGAGATGATATAATTAGTTTATAGGAGAATTTTACTCCCTCTGTCCCTGAATACTGCAACTTCTAGAGTTGCCTTAAGTCAAATTTTTTAAACTTTGACCAAATTTCTAGAAGAAAATACTAAGATGTATGATACCAAATAAGTACCATTAGATTTATCATACAATGTATTTTTACAAGATATTTATTTTGTGTCATAGATATTTATGCTTTTTTCTATAAAGTTGGTCAAAGTTAAAAAAAGTTTGACTGGCACGGATTCTAGGAGTTGCAGTATTCAGGGACGGAGGTAGTAGTATCGAAACCAGGCTCTCCGATCCTGCACGTACGTGTTTTCTTCTGTTTTTCTTTTTTGTGCTTTTGATTTTGCTTAGGAGTGAAGGAAGCTTGTGCATAGGGTCACTCCTTTTTTTTATCATGACGTGATGATGTTTTGGCCGTGACGTACGTACGCAACATAGTTGGCACTTGCTAACTCCATAGACCGTAGGCTTTGTTTCGTAGCATGTTAGTTCATAGGCTTTTTAATATCAATCATTAGTACTGTCCTTAGTGTTCAAGGGATGAAAAAGACGGCATAGCACTAGCTATCTAGAAGAAATAATGGAAGGAGCATATATATGTATGCAGTGATGATGTATGAGGTGGCCAATGCCAATTTGACCCCATTCCATTTCCATGAACGAGGAATCATCGATTGGAGAATTGCCACCATAAACATTAACGAGTGCTGGAATAGATAGATCATAGATGGTCATCACATGCATGAAACCACCGGCCATTACACAACAGAAGCCTGAATGTCCATCATATCTCACCTTGGTGCTTGGCGGGCTTGCTTGCCTTCATCCTAGCAGCAGCAGGCCCAAATAAAAGCAGCAGCAGGCCCCCAATGCCACAGCCTCCTGGGCCTTTATAAATAGTTGAAGGCCACAGAAAGGAGGGGGATTCATCAGTAAAAAAAAAAATAGAGCCGAACATTCAGATACGAGCTCAACAGAGACGAAAGCTGCACCTGCAGTCCTGCACGCAGGGAATGGAGTCACTGAGTCAGAAATGCTGCTGAATACATCTATGATCTATATCTGGTGCCGTGCTTGCGGATGGAGCAGGGCGCTGCTGTTGCACAAGCGTCGCGGCAGGTCCCCGCACATCTCTGCATTCTCTTGTGATCCTGGCAACAGAACAAATTCCCAGCTTGGCACGAGGGAGAAACTTAACCCTGATCAGAATTTTCAGGCAACTTATACAGAAAATAATATTAATATTTTTATATTCAAATAAGTTTATTAAAATATTTCATAGCTAATTTAAAGATATTTATTACACATCATAATATTTAATACCTTTTGTATAAGTTTGATTAAATATTTAAATTTGAAATTGATTCATTTCTCATAAAAATGAGATTTGTTTATTTTTTGAATGAGAAATAGAATAAATACAGTGTCTCACTTTCATGGTAAATAGTGAAATTTCTTCATCTTTCACGTACTATATGTGTACAGTAAATAGATCTAGTTTTGCATCATCCAGTCCAATACAATGGGTCCCTTTGGTATGGATTGTGTTAGCTTTGACTGTATCGTGCACGAAATTTGTTTTAATCTCTCCTCGATCTCCCTCACACAAAGTCGCTGGGACCCAATGAAAGCCAGTTTTTCTAGCTCCACAAGCTCCCGATGCTATGTGAGAGGGAAAGCGAGAAGAGAGATTAACAGATTTTGTTGCACAGTACTGCTACATGGCACATAATTTTTGTGCCAGTCACAGCCAAAGCCAATGGTGTCTATACCAAATAGGCTTAGTAACTAAAACTCGAGGGTCGTCACTAACCAAACTTTACTTGGAGGGAAACAACTAGTGGTATTGTAGGAAATAGGAGGATTCTGCAGCATTAGGATAGAGGTCAACAAATATGTGATCCCCTTCCCTGCCGCCACCGGGGTTGAACTTGGCGTAGATGTCTCCCGCATAGAACTCCCGAGTCCTCCATGCGGGGGCCAGCGTGACCACCGCCGCGGCCACGGTGACCGCCGTGATGACCAAGAAGGACTCCCTGTAGCACCGGACACCAATACACGCGATCCCCTTCCCCGCCGCCACCGGGGTGGCCACCGCGCCCTGCTGCCGCGCCGCCTCCTGGTCGTACATACGGCCGGCGACGCGGACGTTGAGGACGTATGAGCCCACGGGGGCTGGCCGTGCTGCAGAAGTTGTACATGGTGGAGTAGTACCTGAGCCCGAACAGCTCCGACAAGCTGGCGAGGGTGAGCGGCTGCGCGGCGCCCAAGCAGAAGCCGATCACCACCGAAGCCACGTACAGTGACGACCCGGGAACGCCGAACGCGATAAGCAGGTGGCCCTTCACAGTGAGTAGGAGCACGCCGGCCAGGATGAGTGGCCGTGGGAGACGGTGCCGGGACAGCAGGGCCTCCAACGCGAATCCTGCGGCGACGCGGCAGAGGTAGTTCCAGATGCTGATGAGGGAGACGAAGGTGGCCGTGCTCCGCCAAGGGTACCCCAGCGACTCACCGATCTGGCCATGTTGTCGATCGCCGCCAGCATGCCGCCCATGCTGAACAACGTCGCGGTGAATAGCAGCAGCATGTCCATGCTCGCCAGCGCCTGCAGGATCGTGTAGTCCTCGCCGCGCGGCGGCGGCCGGAGAAAAATGCAGCAACCTTTGACCCGCCCTCGACGTCGCGGGCCGGGGCGCCGGTGGCTGTTTCGTGTCTAGAGTGACCTCTGGCCTCTGGGGACACCTCGGGCGATGACTTTGTGTTGAGCTGCTCCTGTGTGTACCCCAGCGCCGACTTGATGTTCTTGGAGTAGACGGCGAAGGTGTAGGAGGTGCCGGCGGCCGACATGATGAGGAAGGAGCCGTACGCCATGAACCACCGCCCTCGCAGCACCTGCGCGGCGAACGCCATCGCTGTGGCCATGCCCATGGCTGGCTGCGGACTGTTGTCGTCGTGGACTAGCCAAGCTGGGTCTGTCGCAGTCGCAGCAGAGTGCGTGCTTTGTTGCAAGGATGGCACCGTAATTATATTGGGGAAAAAAAGCTGCAGTTTGTTCAAAAGTTTGTACATGATGGGAAATGCATGCAGCAGTTAGCCCGTGCTTTTGTCTTGTTTAATTCCTTTTTGTTACATGTAAATGGATGCGTGACAGTGCATGACAGTTCATGGATAGGTGCCTAGTTGCTTTAGTTTGCTCTAGGTCGTTTATCACTAGCTTAGTGATTTATAATCTGTGTTGTGTGATAGGTATATGCTTATGAAACCTAAGAAAATTAGAGGCACTTTTGCCGAGTGTCATGAATAAGACGGTCGGCAAAGAATTTTCAAAAATAAAAAACCAAATCCGTTGCCGAGTGGCATGGACGAAGCACTCGGCAAAGAATTTAAAAAAAAAAACAAAAAACCTTTGCCGAGGGCCTTGAGGACGGCACTCGGCAAAATAATATTCCCAAAAAACAAAAAGACCTTCGTTGAGTGTCGACAAATCTGTTTTTTTAAATTTGTTTAAAAAAAAGAAACCTTCTCGGTAAATTTGCCGTCACCGTGGGTGGCCACCGTCACGGTTATTTTTCTTTGCCGAGTGTTGGCCAAGATTCTAGAAACAAAAGCAAATACATGTATATATGTATGAATGGTGCAAGTACTGTAGAAAGGAGAACTGCGAGAAAAACAATAGAAAACAGCTACTATCAGCCCAACAAAGCAAGAAAAACAATCTCCCATAGTTTCCTGGCCTGCTGACCTGCTGGCCTTCGTTGCTCATGCTCGGCTGCTCGCATTGCGCATCGCACTTGCGTCGCGGCTGCGCGGAACGGCAGAACTGCAAGGAAGAAAGATATCCCATCGCCATCGGTATCGGCGACGACGACGTCATGCCGACTCCGCGAGCCTCGCGTCCCGGGCACGGTGGCGCGCTGCACGCCCCATTCTCTCCGGCAACCCCTCGGCGTTGCCCCTTAGCTGCGCGACCCCGGCCCTAGCGTCCCGGCCGGCGGCCGCCGTGCGGCGGTGAGCCCGGCGCTCCTGCAGGCCGCAGCCCACGACTACGGCCACGCTTTGGCTCCGTTAAGGTTGAACTGGAACTGTTGAAGTTGAAGCAAGGTGAGCACCACATTTAGAAGTGCCAGATCCATTCTTGATTCTTCTTCTCAGAGTAAAAAATTAGGAAACTTTGTTGCATTGAATTATTGTAACATAGATGATGAAGAAGAAGGGTGCTAGTATATCTTTGCTGCTTATGATCAAGAAAAGTTGGTTAGACTTGCGACAAAGTTTATCCCAAGGATTTCACAACTGGTGAACTATCAAAACTTCCGTATCTCATTGTGTACATCTCTCATGTGCGTAGAGGTGAAAGGTTTAAAAATTTGAAGAACCTATGTGAGCTTTCAGTTATGCTTGATAGCACAAAAAGACATGATCAATATTATATTGTCTACAAGCTTCTTAAGTTGGTGCTAATGCTTTCCATAGCCACTACTAGAGTGTTTTTTACTATGAATTATGTGAAGAACAACCAATTAAAGAAATAAAATGGGTGATGAATATTTGACCAATTGTTTGGTCACATTTATTGAGAGAGTTCTTTAGTCAAGTGAAAGATGATGCTATCATTAATCAATTCTAAAAAGGGGATCGTAGATTTACATTTTACTCCCTCTGTTTTTTTAATAAGTGTCGTATTAGATTTGTCTTAAGTCAAATATTGTAATCTTTGACCAACTATTTTTAAAAATTCTTATAGTTTCATCATATATGGATTATGTATTATGATAGTGTTTCTCATGATAAATCTAAAAATATAAATCTTATGACATGAAACTATATAAATATTTTAAAATCAAGGGTAAGTTTGACTTAAGATAAACCTAATGTGACACTTATTAAAAAACGGAGGGAGTAGTAGCTTGGATGTTTTGTAATCTTTTTTAATTATTAGAGACAATGACATTGTCCACTACGTTCAAAGCTTGCACTTTGCTTATTACTATTGCACATTTGCCTCGAAATTTTTTATATACACGGAATACTTAGCTGTGAAATCTTGGCTCTGCCACCGGTGCTTAGACACAATCGTGAAAAAATAATTGAACTTTTGACCAAGAAAAGTTGTATATGTGCCTTGTTTGCTTGTTTACGGTATTCTCCTTGAATCGTGCATAGGCAGATAACGGCACAGAGCATAGGTAGCCAAGTGAGGTGAGTATCTTGTCATAAAGCGTTTGGAACTTTCTAGCGGGGTGTAGCCTTCGTCGACATCAGTCAAGATGGCGTATGACGAGATCTTCAATGGGGACTCCACTCATCATATGCAGGCGTTATGTGAGTTGCTCCCACTAGTTGGAGACGTAGACGCACGTAAGCGGCGGCGCCGCAAGGCAGCACGACCTTAGGCCTTCTTGCCAGCGCTGCAAGCTTTTGTTGGTTATTTTCTAATGTAGTAGCCTAGCCTAAAGTATACTAGAGGGTATGGACTTCAATGTAAATCTTTATTATTGACCCTTTATGGCATCGCTAAGGCATGTTGTATCGAACTGTTTATCTATCCTAATATAGAGACGCATAAATTTTTTGTGCAATCAAGAAAAAACCATGACAGAATTGCTATAGTTTGATTTTATAGAGCTCTTTTTTTTCAGTTTGGTCTTGATGCACGTTTAATTTGATTACTAAGTGACTAGTAGACAACAAAATATCAGCAGGCAGTTTACTAACGTCGTCCTCGATCATATTGCGTGCAGCTTGATTCCGGCATAGGACTGGCATTTACCAACCAATCACTCCCTTTGTATTCCATTGCCCAAGAAAAAAATCTATCATAATGACCTTTGCAAGTGTCCAGTCCATCTATGATCTACAGTAAGTCTCAATTATGTTTGAAAATAAAACTAAAGCAGGTAAGCATCTGACACCATTAAGGTATCTTTTGTAGTGATGGCATCGGCTGCAAAAATGAGAAGTGAAGCATCTGCAGAAACCTTGTCCAATAGCCAATTTTGGAACGAGGAAATGGAACAAATGCACTGTCTCATTGCCATGGTAAATAGCCAATTTTCTTCACCTTTTTCGTACTGTATTTATATAGTAAAAAGATTTGATTTTGCATTACCTTGTCCAATACAATGGGCCTCTTTAGTATGGATTCCATTGACTCCGGCTCCAGATGGCATAAATACTATGCTTCACTGTAGTACTATCCATGTGTTCATGTATGAAATCTATTTTTCTCTCTCCTCGCTGTCCCTCTTATGGAGCCATTAGGAGCCGATGGCTGCTCCACCAAATTTGTTCCAGCACTTGTTATGCATCCGGCGGTCGCGGAGCTCTAGGCAAGGTTGGAGGAGAAAAAATCGCACAGGACGAGGACCAGCATGATAGTCACCTAGGTGCCTATGGTGGGAGGAAGAAGAAAACTTCGTCCAATGGACTAACCACCACCAGTCACCCGAAACGGAGACATCCCCCCCCCCCCCCCCCCCCCAAAAAACCCCCAAAAAAAAAAAAAAAAAAGAAGAAGCTGACAGCTATTCCTTAGGTTCTAATTCTATTTCTACCTTGTCTTCACCGGCATTGGCATTAGCACCACCACCACTAGTTTGTTCCGCCCTGAACTTGGCATAGATATCTCCTGCGTAGAACTCCCGAGTCCTCCAAGCGAGGGCCAGTGTCACCACCGCTGCGCCCACGGTGACAACCGCGATGACTAAGAAGGACTCCTTGTAGCACCGGATGCCAATGCACGTGATCCCCTTCCTGGCCAGCACCGTGCCCTGCTGCCGCGCCGCCTCCCGATCGTACATGTGGCCGGCGACGCGGACGTTGAGGACGTACGTCCCCAGGGGGGTGGCCGTGCCGCAGAAGTTGCACATGGTGGAGTAGTACTTGAGCCCGAACAGCTCCGACACGATGGCGAGGGTGAGCGGCTGCCCGGCGCCGATGCAGAACCCGATCACCACCGACGCCACGTACAGCGACCCGGGCACACCGAACGCGATCAGCAGGTGTCCCGGAATGGTGAGGAGGAGCACGCCGGCCAGAACCAGCGGCCGCGGGAGGTGGTGCCGGGAGAGCAGGGCCTCCGAGGCGAACCCGGCGGCGACGCGGCCCAGGTAGTTCCAGATGCTGATGAGGGAGACGAAGGTGGCCACGCTCCGCCGCGGATACCCCAGCGACTTCGCCTATCTGGCCCATGCTGTCGATCGCCGTCAGCATGCCGCCATTGCCGAACAACATCGCCATGAAAAGCAGCAGCATGTCCACGCTCACCAGCGCCTGCAGGATCGTGTAGTCCCGCAGCCGGGCGGCGGTCGCAGCGAAAGCAGCAACCTTTGGCCCGCTGTCGCTGGTGCTGGTGCTGCTGGTGCCGGTGCCTGCTGTTTCGTAGCCGCGGTCGCCGCCGGCAGAGCCGGCGTGGCTTTGGCTTGCGCTTCATCAGCTGGAACTTTGGTGATGTTGGACTTGAACACTGCGGCCTCCTCGCGTAGGACGATTCCGAGCGGCAGCAGGAGCATTAGGAACACGACGGCGGCGCTGGCGGCGTACTCTGCCCGTGTGAACTGGAGCTGCTTCTGCAGGACGATGGCGACCAGGAGATAGGCGGCGAGCGCGAGCGACACGTAGAGGAAGGCGCAGAAGGCGCGGTACTCCCGGCGTACCGCGACGGGAGACCGCGGCGCGCGTATGATCCGGATGGTGGCGAGGAAGGCGAGGGAGACGGCGGCCGGGAGCCAGCCGACGAGGAGGATGAGCGACCTGGTGTCGCCGCCACCGCCGGGGCGGCCGTAGAAGGCGAGGTAGAGCTGGGTGAAGATGGCGCCGCTGAGGCCGATGAAGCCTTTGAGGAGGCCGAGCACGACGCCGCGGCTCTCGGGGAGTTCTTGACGCAGGTGGCGAGCGCGCCGGTGTTGGCGAAGGCCTGGGAGTTGGCGCCCACGGCGATGTAGATGCAGACGAGCCAGAGCGGCGGGGCGGGGCGGACGCGGCCCGCGACGGAGGAGGTAGAGCATGAGGTAGCCGCCGAGGTTCATGGCGGCGCCGACGGCGAGGACGAGCCAGGGCGGGGCGAGCTCGGCGAAGAGGCCCGCGTGGATGCCGATGTTGCTGCCCACGTCCTTGAAGAAGCCAACGGTGTTGAGCTGCTCCTGCGTGTACCCGAGCGTCGACTTGATGTCCTTGGAGTAGATGGCGAAGGTGTAGGAGGCGCCGGCGGTGGACAAGATGAGGAAGGAGCCGTACGCCATGAACCACCGCCCTCGCAGCACCTGGACCGCGAACGCCGTCGACGACGTTGTTGTGGCCATGGCCAAGCTGGGTTTGTTGCGGTGGCAGCAGAGTGTGCGTGCTTTGTTCCAAGGAAAGGATGGCACCGCAATTATATTGGAAAAAAAAATGCTGCAGTTAGTTCAAAAGTTTGAACTTGGTGGGAAATGCATGCCGCAGTTAGCCCGTGTGCTTTTGTCTAGTTTAATTCTTTTTGTATTACAGTAGTCTTGTGAATGGATGCGTGACAGTGCATGGATAGGTAAGTGGGAAACTTTTTTTTCCTTTTCTGGTTGCCTTAGTTTGCTCCAGGTAGCTTACTTCGATGGTTTGTAATATGTGCTGTAATAGTTACGTCATGTAACTCTCATTTGGTTAATGAAAATCGTGCTTTAACACGATTGCGAAAAAAGACTGAACTTTAGACAAAAAAATTGCACTGTCTTGTTTGCTTGTTTACATTATTCTCCTTGAATCGTGCATTAGCCTAAGCAACCTACCAGTCAACACTGTCATGGTTGATCTTTTTTATTGGCATTTGGGAGTGCAACTAGTATATAAGTGATGTTGCTATATTAGGTAGCACGGTACCTTGCTAACCTGCCCACTAACAATCAATTGAAACCGTAGTTTGGTTCTATGAAGGTTTTGCTTTTTTTGGTTTGGTCTTGGTGCACGTTTAATTCGATGAAGAAAACAAAGTATCAGCTGGCAGTTTACAATATATGCAAAAACTCAATCTAACAACTATGTATTGCAATACCACTTATCTGTGGCCGTCCATCATCTCTAAAGTTGCTCCTTGTGTTTGACACATGTTTACAAAAATACTGTGGATGTGCAACTTTTGATATGCATAAATCTTGATGTAAACTGAACCGTTGGATGACCATTGTTGCAATACATAATTATATTTCGTCCTCAATCGTCGCGTGAAGCATGATTCCGGCATAGGCGCATTGCAGTGGCCAGTGAGTCAGCGTGGAGGGCATGAAATGGCTGTACCTATCAGGTAGCCGTGTCCAAAAAATGAGATTTACACTCCCTTTGTATATATTCCATTGCCTGAAAAATTCTATCATAATAATGGCTTTTCCTAGTGTCGAGTCCATCTATGATATATGCTACCACCACTCAATTATGTTTGAATAAAACTAATGCAGGTAAGCATATGTCCATTATGGTATATATACAACGTGTTTTGTTTGAGGGACGGTAAGGCGCCCTATCTTCTTCTCACTTTTTTTTATTTGGTTTGTGGAATGAAATAATTGAGTTGATCTATCATCATCCCATTTCTCACAAGCTATATGCATCATGAATAGATTGATTCTATAAAATTCATAGGATGAACTCATGATACATCACCTCACAAAGCATTGGTGACTCCACAAATTAAACACATCAATATATTTTGTAGGGATGGCATTTGATTCTCTCTCGCCCCGTCTCTGGGTTATTTTGGTAACCTTCTCTTGCCTTTGCAAGGAGAGAAAAATGAAAAAAAAAAAAACCAAAAGATGATAGCTTCCCCCCAACTCACCACAATAACCTTTGGACTTTGGACGCCACACTGATGACTGATATATCATACCAAAATTCGCCGATTCTCCAATCTCTGCTTGACCTGCATCCAGCTCCTAGATTTGGCCGATGGGGATCGGAGGCGGTTCCAGCCTCTTCGACAGCTCGCGCCTCACGCCTTCCTCAGGTGGCAGCAGATGGGCGTTGGCGTGGCAGTCCGCCTTCCCCGCCAGGACACAGGCACTCGCTCCTCGTGCACTGCATCTGCATGGTACTTCTATGCGCCCTCCTCCTCTTATGGACGAAGGCGAAGCGGAGCAGACAGAGGAAGGCGAAGTGGAGCAGAAGGAAACCATCACATGCTCTTCAGTTACAACGGGGAGACGTTTCTGCTTTCGAACAGTGCGTTCGAATGGAGATGTCCTGTGGTTGTGGGCCCTCTTGATAACGTAGCTTCACGAAATCACAAAGAAACCTGCTAGTAGGGTTCTTCCTATTTAGATATAGTAGATTACCTGTGTTCTGAAAACAACGTAAACCTATTTGTTCAAAGAGTGCATCATTTTAACCTCTTTGTTCAAAGAATTCATCATTTTAATTTTTGACTAGTTATACAGAAAAATAATATTAATATTTTATATTAAAGTAATTTTATTACTTATTATAAAAATATCTTAAAATTAATCTAAAGACAACTTATTCCACATTATAAATTTAATATCTATTGTTTATGTTTGATTAAATTCGGAGTTGATTGATTTCTCAAAAAATGAGATTGATTTATATTATTTTTTGACTGAGGAAATATAATAAATGAAATGTCTTGCTCGTGGTAAATATAGCCAATTTTCTTCACTTTTTTGAGGTTAACTGGAGGAGCAAGGAGCCCCTACAGCATCAATAAAAATGCATTAAACGTGAAAAGGCTAGTAACAGTACAGTACAATTAGGGGACTGAGAAGGAATTTTTCTTCACCTTTTCCTTTTAGTTTTACCTACTGTATGTGCACAGTAAAAAAGAGTTTGGTTGTATGTGTGCACAGTAAAAAATAGATTAATAAACATTAGAGTGCTGGAAGATAGATAGATCATAGATGGTCATCACATGAAACACCGGCCATTGCACAACAGAAGCAGCCCGAATACGCATCATATCACCTTGGCGCTTGGCGGGCTTGCTTGCCTTCATCCTATAGGCCCCATAGAAGCAACAGCAGCAGGCCCAAATAAAAGCAGCAGCAGGCCCCCAATGCCACAGCCTGCTGGACCTTTATAAATAGTTGAAGGCCACAGAAAGGAGGAGGATTCATCAGTCACAAAAAAAAAAAAGTAGAGCCGAACATTCAGATACGAGCTCAACAAAGATGAAGCTGCACCTGCAGTCCTGCACGCAGGGAATGGAGTCACCGTGTCAGAAATGCTGCTGAATACATCTATGATCTATATCTGGTGCCGTGCTGTGCGGCTGGAGCAGGCCGCTGCGGTTGCACAAGCATCGCGGCAGGGCCTCCGCACATCTCTGCATTCTCTTGTGATCCTGGCAACAGAACAAATCCCCAGCTTGGCACGAGGGAGAAACTTAACCTTGATCATAACTTTCAGGCAACTTAATAATGCTAGTCTCTCCTCCTGAGACAATCGTTATGAAGTACTATATCTCTGTGCAGTATATGTATTCGCTGCCATGATTCTTGTGTCTTCCTCTCGGCTGCTGCATTCTGCAGATACATGATTTTTTGCTCATTAAGACGTCGACCAAGTTGCTTATATTTTCCTTTTCTTTCCTTCTGCTCACTCACAGGGACAGACAGGGTTTCCATACAAAGGACATCAAGAAGGACTCCTCAGAAATAAAAAAGGACATCAACAAGGACTTGTTCAGACTTCATCGCCGTTACCTGGAAAAATGATCTCTCTGATTTTGTGTCCACAACCTGACAAGACAAGCAGGACATCTTAAACACGTGGCGCGGCTGGGTTGCTTGTTGCTTTTATTAAGTTTTACCACGCGGTGGCGGCTCTCATCAACGGGGTTATCAAGGTTGTGGCCATGGTGACTCCACCCCTTCATTGATCAATGGCTAGACAACTTTGTGTAATTTTAGCTATTTTCTTCCTTTCTTTTTTTGTGTCTTGAAACATCATTTGTAAGAACTTTTATTTTATTAATATATTCCAGTAGGGGCCCCTTGCCCCTCCTGTTTCATCAAAAAAAAAATGAGAGAATATCAGGCTGTATTTGATATAGTTATTCTCGGTCAAAGAAAAGAGAGAATTTCTTTAAACATACGACTACTTATTTGATACAGATATAGAGTGCCGAGAGAGTTCTCAAACAACACACAATGAAAATGGTACATATATATAGTAACATATATAGACAGCACAAGAGCCGAAGGGAGCAACACACATGTCTGGCTTTGGTGTCTGCATAGCTGCACTATTAAGCTCTAGAAACTCAGCATAGCTAGTAACAGATTCAAACAGACGTTTTCCAAAAAAAAAAGATTCAAACAAACGTATTTGTAGTTGCGCTGACAGAATGGTGATAGTTCAGTGCAATTATTGACACCAAAAAGGGAAAAAACAAACAATCACAGATCACGTCTCACATATGTAGTCTTTATATGTGCACATCGTGTCAACGCTTTACGTTCCCCCAGATCGATTGCTTGAGGCTGAGAAGACAAGTCATTGCCAGATTCATGAAGCTCGGTGGTGTTCCCATCCAAAACTGGAGACACCTGGGACAGCCGGTTCGTCGAGGGGGCGGAGAGAACATGAGGTAGGTTTGAAGTTGTTGCAGTAACTTTACCTAGTGATTGTGTCAAAGAACATGAGCTACACTGCTCTCATCACTGATATACTCAAGCTCCTGTTCCAGGTCTTTGAGTAACTCTCCCATCGATGGCCGCACCTTACTATCTCGGGCTAGGCACTTCAACACAATGTTGCCAAATATCATCAGAGAACGTGGATGGATTGTGCTTGAAATTTTCTGATCAACGATTTCTTCCACCCGATCTTCCTCTAGCATCTTCTTTCCCCAGTGTACCAAGCTCACCTTCTCAGCTGAAAGTTCAGGGTCAATCACTGGTCTGCCACATAGGACCTCAAGCAACACAACACCAAAAGAGTAAACATCAGACTTCTCGGTCAACTGCAGCGTATTATGATATTCAGGATCAAGATAACCAAAGGTGCCCTTCACTTGAGTGATGACATGAGATTGGTTTAGCTTAGGACCGGTCCTTGATAACCCGAAGTCACCAAACTTGGCACAGAGGTTCTCATCAAGCAAGATGTTTTCAGTCTTGACGTCACGGTGGATAATCATGCCATTTGGAGAACTAGTATGGAGATAGTGCAGTCCCTTCGCTGCTCCCACACAAACCTCCAACCGCTGCTCCCAGCTGAGCGGGGGTTTATCAGAACCATAGAGATGACTCTTTAGAGTCCCATTTTCCATATATTCATAAACCAGGATCATTTCATTCTTTTCGTCACAATACCCAATCAGAGAAACCAAATTGGGGTGGCTCAACCTTGGCAATAGTTCAATCTCCACTTGGAACTCCTTCTGGCCTTGTGATGAATCCGGATTCTTTCGTTTCACAGCAACCTTGATTCCAGTATCCTTCAACATTCCCATGTAAACCTTTCCAAAACCTCCACGTCCAATGAGTTGTTTCTCATCAAACTTGTTTGTCGCTTGTTGGATCTCAGAAAATGGAATGAATCCTGTCTTTGAGTGCTGAATTTTTGGACCCTTTCCCTTTTGCACAACTCCGAGGATCCAATTGTAAGCCATGATGTTAACCTGCATTAAATTATGTGATGCCAACCCGAGTTAAAGTATTGTGACAATGTTGAGGTGAGATTAGTAAAAAGGATCTAAGGATGCAAGGTACTGGTCCCACCTAATTAGACACTATCCCCACATATTTAGTACATTCAAATACTCTCAGTTAGGTATCTCTTATCTTTCCGTCATCCGATCCCGTCGAATAGATGGCTCATGTTTTTTCCAACCATTATAAAATTTCTCATTATCAACTAGTATGCAGGAGTTTATGTTTTAACAATAGCTCGCACTTAGAAGATAATCTAGAGTGAAAAGGTAATGGCCTACGGATAGAGTGATGCCTATAGTTGTAGAGGAAGTGTATGATGATTAGAACGAGAAAAGCACATAAGTGTATGATGATCAGAACGAGAAAAGCACATAAGTGTATGATGATCAGAACAAGAAAATCACACAAGTGTATGATGATCAGAATGAACAGCACACAAGAATCTTGAGGACAATTTGAAACCCTGACAATTTTCATCACTCAATTTATGTTTAACTATTATTTCTATTATTATTATTATTACTACTACTACTACTACTACTACTACTACTATTACTTTTACTATCATTATTACTACTACTACAATTATTTTATTTTTATTATTATTATTATTACTACTACTGCTGCTTGTACTATTATTATATTATTATTACTATTATTATTACTACTACTACTACTATTATTATTATTATTACTACTACTACTACTATTATTGGATTATTATTATTATTACTATTATTATATTTATATTTTACTTCAAATTTTACAAGATGAGGATGATACTGATAGATGATAGATGTATGCATGATCCCTCTATCCATTATTCTGCCTGAATTTTGACGTAGGTAGGAAATTGTACCTGCAGGAACCATAAGAGCATCTTTAAGAGTTTTTTTTTTTTTTTTACAAAAAACAGTTTTGCAACTCCTAAAATGGTATTGGAAGGGGAAAAAAAACCATCTTCAAAAATTCCTAACAAATGGCATCTAAAGAAAATCATATGTTTATCCCACATCAAGTTTTTGCGTTTTTTTTGGGTCCCACGCGGGACAGACAGGACGCCGCCGAACCCTTTCTCACGCCGTGACCTCCCAGTCGCCGCCTCCAACTCCCAGCCACCGCCGCCTCCACCCAGCTGGCTGCCGCCTCCTTCCAGCAACTCCTGCATATGGTGCCCCGGTATGCCGAAGTAGTCGGTGTCTGCGCATTGGTGGAAGGCTGGAAGCCGTACCCATGGCCCATGCTGCATCGTGCCAGCATCATCCGCCGTGGCATTTCCATGTCGTGGGACAGCCCCTGCATGTTCCTCCTCCGATCCGCCGCCGTCGTGGCGACGCCATCGGCCAGTGCCTTGTCCCACCCGGGCGAGTTTGGCCGTCTCCTTGCCCAGTGCGTGTGCCCATTGCGAGCTTGGGCATCGCCTTCTCGAGGTACGCCCGGTGCGCGCGTGTGCCGCGCGGCGCACCTCCGGGTCCTGCGCCCAGTAGTATCGGCCAACACGACGCCTTCGCTGGACTCCCACACGTCCGCCGCCATGCTGTCGCCGTCCGCGGCTGCGACGACGACGAGCGCAACGCCGACGCTTTAGAGCACACGGAGAGCTCGAACTCCTTGAGCTTGCTGAAGTAGTCACCCCGGGCCCGGCGAGCAGGAGACACTGGCGGCAAAATTGCGCGCGACAGAGGCCTGCCGTGAGGGAAAGCCGTTTCCCGCGCGGCGCCGACTCTGCGCAGAGGTGCGCGCGACGGGGGAGGATTTCCCAAGTGAGGACAATTTAGGAGGGTGGATTAGGAGTCGCTGGAAATGAGCTTTTTCTCATCTTACTGAAAACTAAGGATTTGGGAGGGATTCAGATAACTCTTGAATATGCTTTAAAGTAAGTTGTGCTTGCTCGTGATGAACCATAACAAACCGTACCCGATAAATGGAGAAGAATACAAGCTTGTTGGATGAGGCGTCCCAAGAACGAGGTCCAGTTGCACTCACCAGTAGGAGAAAGAAGAAGACGACGAATGCGGTGGTGGGAGGACGGAATGAAGCACTGGATTGGCGACGTCGCCGGCGCTGAAAGGTGGCAGATGAGAGATTCAGACAAACCGATGGAGCGAGCGAGCTAGAAGAAGAGCAGAGCGACCAGCGACCGCGTTTTGGATTTGGCGGTAGGAGTGTCGGAGTAGGAACGTAGGAGTTTGGATTTGGCGGCAGTCTGCTGCTGTTTGCTTAGGCAACGTCGTTGGATGAGGGACCCACACATGGCTGTTGTTGTCCACGGCCTAAACAAGGCGAGTTTCAAGTTATTTGTAAACCATGTACGTGTTTGCACGAATCTTGAACACGAAACCGATAGCATAGCACCTGAAGCGAATCCAAAACGCCGTGGGCGTCCTCCCCTGTTCAGATAACCCTTCTCACTCTCTTCAGATAATTGAAGGTCGTCATCATAGCCCACCATTGCAACACTGCAGAATTTACAACAGGAATGGAAGACAGTGAGTTTGGATTAATGGTAAGCAGTTCAAGCTAACTCTACAATGATCCAACGAATTAATGAGCTGAAAGACAAACACACATGGTAACTAAATTGTAAATCATCAATCACTGATTAATGATGATTGGCTATGCAGACAACACCTCACATAGCCATTATCTGTGCACGTTGCAATGACAAAAATAAATAAATAAATAAGAATCATAGCAAACATAAAGTAAACAATAAATCATCAAAGGTTCATAGGCAGAGCAATATCTCCTGCTCTGTTCTTGACTCTTGAGGAGTCACAACAGCTAATACAGACAGAAACTAATCCAACAAGGTGTTAGTTTCTACAGTACAGGACCCCCGAAGCAAGTAATAAGCAAGCAAGAAATTCATGGACGGACGCCGCAGGCGTCGACACGGTGGAACAGCGCGCGCACCTGCCGCGCCCGGCACGCCGCCGCCAGCTCCTCGGCACGCTCCGTCACGTCCCGCTCGCGCTCCTCGCCCACGGTCTGATCCCCTGCTGCTGCATCTCTCCTCCTCCTCTTCCTCGGAGACCTCCTCGAGCAACGCTATTGAGTTCGCGCGGCGGCGCGCTCCACGGCCTGCATGGCACCGCGCCGACCAGCGCCCACATGGCGAAGACGGTGACGGAGTTCATGGCGTAGAGCGCCAAGCTGAGCCCGCAGCCCCGTGCCCGCGACGGCCGCGGTGAGCGATTGCGGCGGCGCCGCGAGGTGCGTCGCCGTGGCTTTATTTCATGTGGCGGCCCGCGGACCAGTTCTTGGAGCTGAAGGAGGGCGAAGGCAGGGTGCGTGAGGAGGAAGAGGGCGCGAAGCCGGCGCAGGCCTTGGCGGTACGCGCGGTGGACGGACGGCGCGAGGAGGCAGCAGGACGGGCTGAGAGAGAGAGAGAGACAGAGGCGTCTCCAACGTGCGGGGCCGAACCACACGGACTCCCGGAGGCAATTGGCCTTGTGCTCCTGTGATTTACGGCTACAATGCTTGTCCATTGGCTTTTTTTTTAATAAGGGATAAAAAATATCCGACCTCTACATCCATGGATGTACACAGCCAATTATTACAAAATTATGGTTCAGCAATATAGAGAAAGCAAGAGGTCTTAAATATAGACCAAACATCAAAGCAAACGGTATAAATGCTTCCACCCTCTATTTGAAATCTCTAAAGCAATCATTTCTAATTCTTTGCTCATCCCAGAGAGTGCTTTCTTGTCTTGCTCTTCACGCTGCAACTGTGCCCAGAAACGTAACCAATACGCTCCCCTGAAGATAACCTGCATGACAAAGTTAGTTTTTATATTGTTAAACATAACATCATTCCGGCATCTCCAGATAGCCCAGCAAAAAGCAGCCACCCCAACCCAGATCAATTTTTTGACCCTCTTATGTTGATTCATGAGCCAGTTGCCAAACATGTGGCTAATAGATCTCGGCTGGTCCAACCCAGTAGCAAAGAAAATTACCCTCCATATCATTTTTGCACAAGGGCAATCAAGGATTAAGTGTTGGATAGTCTCATTGTTATTACAATTAATACATTTCTGGCTTCCTTTCCAGTTTTTTCTAGCGAGGTTGTCTTTAGTTAGAGTGACACCTCTTTGCAGGAACCACAGAAAGATTTTAATTTTTAGGGGAATTTTTATCTCCCATATATACTTATGTCGAAATGGTGGATGTAAATCAATGAGGTGTAGATACATAGATCGAACAGAGAATAACCCGGATTTGGTTAAACCCCACTTAAAATAGTCTGAACCTTCCACCAATCTAACATTTGATATCTTCGCTACCAGATTAAGCCATTCTATAAGTTTATTATCCACCAAAGCCCTTCTAAAAGAGATATTCAGAGGGCTTGTGGCCATTACCCTAGCCACAGTTGTGTGAGGATCACGCACTATATTGTATAGTGAAGGGTATTGAACTTTTAGAGCCTTACCGCCTACCCATGTATCATCCCAGAACCTAGTACTGGTCCCATCTTTGACATTGAAGGAACCCTGTTCAAAGACCTCATCTTTAATATGCATGAGGCCTCTCCAAAAATGGGAGTCATTAGGTTTGGCGGACACTTGAGTAAGTGCTTTTGATCTTAGGTATTTATTCCTCAACAGAGTTTGCCATATGCCATCTGTGTTGGTCAGATTAATCAACCATTTGGCTAATAAGCACTTGTTCTGTAATTTTAGATCAAGGATACCAAGACCACCTTGGCCCTTAGGGCGACATAAGATGTCCCATTTTGCCAGTCTATATTTATGTTTATCTGAAGATCCTTGCCAGAAGAACCTAGATCTGAAACGATCTAGGTTTTTGAGCACACCCTTAGGAATCTCAAAAAAGAACATCATAAACATGGGTACGCTACTTAAAACAGAATTAAGCAGGGTTAGTCTTCCCCCATAGGAGAGGTATTTTGCTTTCCAACAAGAGAGTTTTTGTTGAAAGCGTTCTTCAACCTTTCTCCACTCAGAATTCAGGAGTTGTCTATGGTGCATAGGAATCCCCAAATATCTGAACGGGTATTCACCAGCATTGCAGCCAAAGAGAGCCGTATAGAATGGCTCTACCTCTTTAGCAGCCCTATAGCAAAATATTTTGCTCTTATGGAAGTTGATTTTGAGCCCTGATAATTGTTCGAAAGCACAGAGCAGCAGTTTTAGATTCTTTGCTTGCTCTGGATCATGATCAATAAAGATAATGGTGTCATCTGCATATTGTAAGATTGACAAACCATCATCAATAAGGTGGGGGACTATGCCTGTTATTTGTCCATCGTTTTTAGCTCTATTAATAAGAAGAGCTAGCATATCCACAACGATGTTAAATAAGATGGGCGACATGGGGTCTCCCTGCCTTAGTCCACGTCTGGTCTGGAAATAGGGGCCGACATCATCATTAACTTTGATCCCCACACTTCCGCCAGTGACCATGCTTTCCACCCACCGACACCATTTGGGTGAGAAGCCTTTCATACGTAAGGTTTGTTGTAAGAAAGACCACTTAACCTTATCATAGGCCTTCTCAAAATCAATCTTGAAAATAATCCCATCTCTCTTTTTGGTATGCAGTTCATGGATAGTTTCGTGTAGGATGACTACTCCTTCCATGATATTCCTTCCCTGCATAAAGGCAGTCTGCAATGGACCCACCACTGTTTTAGCAACTAGATTTAGTCTGTTTGTGCCCACTTTTGTGAATATTTTGAAGCTAACATTGAGGACACAGATTGGTCTATATTGCTGAATTCTGGTGGCATTTTGAATTTTTGGAAGCAGAGTAATAATTCCAAAGTTCAAACTATATAAGTCTAAAGCCTCTCTGTGTAATTCCGCAAAGAGCTGAAGTAAATCGTCTTTGATCACCCCCCAGAAGACCTGATAGAATTCTGCAGGGAATCCATCGGGACCTGGAGCCTTGTTATGCTCCATTTGAAACACTGCATCCTTCACCTCAGATTCGGTGAACGGAGAGATGAGTATTTCATTTTCCACTGTGGAAACTTGTGGAATATCTGAAATTTGGTCTTCCATCAGAGTGATGTCCGAGTTCTCTGGTGGTCCAAAAAGGTCTTTATAATATTTAGTAATATGGCTCTTGAGCCGATCATCGCCAACTAACACCCCTTGATCATCTTCAAGTTTGTAGATGTGTTGCTTGCGATGTTTTCCATTAGCCACTAGGTGAAAGAACCTAGTGTTGGCGTCACCCTCTAATAGGGCCTTGACCTTGGCTCTCTCATACCACTTTAATTCTTCCTCTCTCAGAAGTGAAACTAATCGCTCTTTTAGGTAGTGTTTAAGGTTAATCTCTTGATCCGATAAGGCGGCGCTTTCCGCCTTTTTATCAAGATCGTCTAAACGAGCTAACAGGGTTTTCTTCTCTTTCTTGTAAGACCCGGCAGTGTGTTTCGCCCAGCCTCTTAGATGTTGTCTGAGCCTACGAATCTTATTCTGCCAGCGTTCGAGTGGTGTCGACCCTGCGGTTTGAGATTGCCAAATATTCGCAACCATATCATAAAAGCCATCCCGTATAAGCCAACCCCTCTCAAATTTGAAAGGTCGGTTTATTGAATGGTGGGTCGACGCTCCTGTGTTGAGTACCAGGGGTGTGTGGTCAGATATGTTACTGTCTCTATATTGTACCGTTGTCAATGGGAATTGATCTTCCCATTCCGTACTGACAATGATTCTATCCAGCTTCTCGAAAGTTGGGTCATCCTCTGGTCCAGCCCAAGTATATTGACGGCCAGACATCATGATCTCTTTAAGATCTAGAGATTCGATGACAGCATTAAAAAGATTTGGCCATTTATACTCAAAATCTCCTGAGCTCTTATCCTCTGGAGCCCTCATTATGTTAAAGTCCCCACCAATTAAATGTGGCAGGGATTCTTTAGAGCAGGTGTTAGCTAATTCAGCGAGGAAGGCACCCTTATTTTGATATTGGGCTGGCCCGTAGACTGCATATAGCACAAATTTGAAGCCATTTGTTTTATATCTAAGGGTGAATTTAACATAGAAGTCACCCTCAGAGATGGCTCCAATATCGAATATATTCATATCGACACCTGGGAGGATACCCCCTGATCTACCATGTGGCGCCATAGCATGCCAAATAAAGTCACGTCCTCCACATAGATTTTTGAGGACGTGGTCTGGGAACGAATCTCTTCCCGTTTCAGAAAGAGCGATAAAATTAATTTGCTCTTCCTTAACAAGTTCAGCCTTGGCTGATGAACAAATGTCATTTTATTAATATTAGCAAGCTAGAAAACCGATTAGGCTCAGTATTTGCAAAGCCGATAGACAAGCTTAATGGAAGGACTCCCTTCCCTGGCGAAGGCCTATCGACAACTGAAAAGCCGCCGATGATAATCTGACACGTCGGTTCCTCATTTACCAATTAGCCACGTTATTATTTTGGTAATTTTCTGTAATTAGCACCTAGATTTGCAATTACAAATTAAATACATAAAAATATTATTATATTTCAAAACACAATCTACCTACTCAGCCCTGCTCAACCTCATACCTGGTCAGTTGGTCTCGAATGGCCTGCCAGCTTGGCAGGAAGGGGGAACTTAACCCTGATCAGATCTTTCAGGCCACTTAATAATGCTTGTCCACAAGACAATTTTTGGCTGTACGATGTGTGAAGCAGGATGCGATGGTTCTCGTCTTTCTGTAGCAAGATACAGGACGCAGGCATTTCTCCTCTGTCATTACAGTTGTTATTACCCAAGAACTCAGATTTGATTCCAAGGGTACAAAAAAATTTCGCTTTTATTGACTTTTGATATGAACGCAGCGTTCGTGATGGAACCGATGTCAATGTGTAATTCTGACAGTTCACGCAATAGGCTTGAAGGTACTCACATATTCACATCCATAATTCTAATTAACCATGCCATCACCTGCCAAGATATACATGCATGAAAATTGTACTAATAACTATTAACTAACATGCTGTATATAGACCGCAAGAGCCGAAGAAACCAAACACATGTCAGGCTATGTGGTGCTTGCATAGCTGCACTATTTAAGGTTCACAGATCCGGCGTTTAGCCAGCAACAAATTCAAACAAGCACCGCGTAGGTTCACAAATTACAATGGCGGTAGTCCAGTACAATTATCGACCACAAAACACGACAAAAGGAATTTACAGATCATCTCTCGTAAATAAACTTTACCTAGAGATCGTGCCATGATGAGACCCATTTGAATTTCCATCTTCAGTGATGCTCTCAAGGATGCTCCGGAGCTCCACACGACCGTTCATGGTGTTGCCACGAGAGCCTCCGGACCCTGCGCTCGTCGACGGGAAGAAAGGATCCTGAGGTACGTTTGAAGTTCTCTCGTAAGCTTTACCTTCAGATCGTGTCAAAGCTTTTCCATGCCTTGGCCTGATTGGCAGAGAAGAGACGCCATGATCAGACTCATCTGAATTTCCAGTTTCAGTGATGCTCTCAGTTTCAGTATGGGCGTACTTCAGCTCCTGCTCCAGGTCTTCGAGTAATTCTCCCATTGATGGCCGCTCCTTACTATCTTGTGCCAGGCACTTCAATACAATGTCGCCAAATATCATCAGAGAATGTCGGTGGATTGTGCTTGAAATTTTCTGATCAACGATTTCTTCCACCCGCCCCTCCTCCAGCATTTTCTTTCCCCAATATACCAAGTTCACATCCCTACTCAAACTTTTTGGGTCAATCACTGGTCTGCCACATAGGACCTCAAGCAACACAACACCAAAAGAGTAAACATCAGACTTCTCGGTCAGCTGCAGTGTAATATGATATTCAGGATCAAGATAGCCAAAGGTGCCCTTCACTTGAGTGATGACATGAGTTTGGTTCAGCTCAGGACCATTCTTTGATAGCCCGAAGTCACCAACCTTGGCACAGAGGTCCTCATCAAGCAAGATGTTTTCAGACTTGACGTCACGGTGGATAATGCCCTTTGCAGTATGGAGATAGTGCAGTCCTTTGGCTGCTCCCACACAAACCTCTAACCGCTGCTTCCAACTGAGTGGAGGTTTATCTGAGCCATAGAGATGGCTCTTTAGAGTCCCTTTTTCCATGTATTCATAAACCAGTATCATTTCATTCTTTTCATCACAATACCCAATCAGAGAAACCAAATTGGGGTGGTTCAACCGTGGCAATAGCTCAATCTCCACTTGGAACTCCTTCTGGCCTTGTGAAGAATCCGAATTCCTTCGTTTCACAGCAACCTTGATCCCAGCATCCTTGATCCCAGCATCCTTCAACATTCCCTTGTAAACCTTTCCAAAACCTCCACTTCCAATGACGTGTTTCTCATCAAACTTGTATGTCGCTTCTCGGACCTTAGAAAATGAAATGAATCCTGCCTTTGAACGCTGATTTTTTATAGCCTTTCCCTTTCCCCCAGTTTTTCTATTAAACCAAGAAGCCATGACGTTGACCTGAGTTAAAGAATGTTAACCTGTTATGGCGTTCTAGTCCTATGATATGTAGTACAATATAACTTTCAATTGGGATGAGTAGATGCCATCACATGTACAGGACGTGATGTATTTGTTAACCATCTATTTTTGCTTTGAGTAATTAGTTCGCATATTTTTAGACTTATGAGATATATATGCATTTTGTGTTGAAGCACACTTAAGTTTCATGTAGCCTCTCAGAAAGAAAAAAAGATGTGCTGACTGATGAGAACTGAGTAGCAATCCAATAAGCTAAACTTGTTGATGTAACTAAACATGTGGTTAGCTCTTAAAGAAAGGAGGGGATTTAGTCATTACGGTAGCTCATCAATTCAATCCCCTAGCTAGTGGTTCGAACATTACCCAACATTTAACAAACCAAGCCTTTCTCATAGACCACGTTCAAGGCAAAACAGAGGGCGAGTTAGGTGATGTTTAGCGCTAAGTGCTCATTAGAGACGACACTGACGAAAGAGGATAACGGAGCCAGCCGCACACGTCAGACTGGTCAGAGCGCAGCTGCGGCCCAGACGCCCACCATACTGTCGATGGCATGACGCTAGCAACCTTCGACGCCAGTGGCAGAGCTACAGGGTATGCCGGGTATGCCCCGGCATACCCTGTCTTTCCGGCGAGGAACCATGAAAATATACGTATTATTATACATGTATTTCATATAAAACAAAGAAAAAAAATCACCTGGATCACCAATCACGCCATCCATCACGGAAGCGGGAATTCAACAAGCCCAGGATGCGCGGCCCACGAGGCAAAGGCTGTCCTCAGAGCTCAGTAGTCAGTACGTACATGCGTTTCCTTTTACCTTTTTGTATTCTGATTTCTATCCATCGATCTGAGTTCGAAACACGCCGCCGCCCGGAGCCTATCCACACTCATCGTTCTTTATTTCTCTCCTCTATACTGCCTAGTCAGCAAGATTCTTTCTTATATATCCAATTCTCCCGTATCCATTCATCTTCTATATCATACTCTATCTACTATGAGGCCCACTTATCACTTTATCTAAATATATTCATGTGGGATCTAGTTTTAAAAAATTTATTGCAACGAATTTAATGATGTAATCAGAATTTAATTTGAATTTATGGTTTATTAGTTAAAGTATATTTTAGTTAGTTAAAAAGGTGACGCCCACCACTAATTCCCTTCCTGCTTTTCTGTCGCATGCTGCTGATGTCTATCCATGGTGGGTCTCGCGCATGCATGCATGCAGACCGAACGGCCGGTACGCTGGCAATACCGGGTGACTACCCTTTCCGAATCGTATAGCGTGAAGCGTTGCGGCGCTTTTTCTCCGCTAGAAGGCTCAATGTACCGGTTTACGGGATCGGCTGCAGATAGTCTGACGCCGCCGCCCGGAATGGATCGGCGGACGCGGTGAGGCGTCCCTCCTCTGTTAGGTAAAATTTAATCCTCTGTTATTTATCCCTTTATAGAAAATTACTCCCTCCATCTTAAATTATGAAATGTTTGACTTTTTCCTCCCAAGTTTGACCACTCGTCTTATTCAAAAAATTTTACATAATATCACTTTTTTTTTGTCGTGGCTTGCTTTGTTAATAGAAGTTCTTTAAAATAAATTAAATTTAGCCATATTTGCACAAATTTTTTGAATAAGACGAATGGTCAAACTTAGAGTTAAAAAAGTTAAACGTCTTATAATTTTGGATAGAGGGAGTATTATATACTTTTTGCAGCTATTTGCTACATTAACATTGTGTTTTTAATATTGGTGTGGTTACGAAGGATATTGCATTTCTTTTTCAGAAGTGCTTGCTACTCCTAATCGTTCTCCTCATCTGGTCGAACCTGTGGTGTGATGGAAAAGCAAACTCATGAAAATAGTAATAAAAAAGCATTATAAGTCTTTGGTACTCTTTTATGTCTATATTTCAATTATGGATATGGCTTTTTTAAAGGGATTATCGATAGGACTTTTGAACTATTTATATTGTATTTAGTGGATGGTTCAATTTAATCCAAGAATTTAAGCCTTATCGTGTCACTTAGTGCATATATACTGGATCACATTATCAATTTTACAATTATTACCGAATTGCTAAAATGGATTTACCGAATTATATATGAAATTTTTTTGGGTAGCATACCCTAACCTTAAATCCTAGATTCGCCACTGCACGACGCGAACATGGTGGTGAGCAGTGTGCAGAGGGCCCAGACCGCGCGCCTGAGCCGTTCCCTCTGAATCACGGACGTCGGAGCAGGGCCCAGACGCCCGCCGCGACGAGGGACGGCATGACACCGGCAACCTTCCAGGCGAACATGGGCAGTGAGTAGCGTGGAGAACACCCAGACCGTGCGCCTGAGCCGTTCCCTATGAATCGCGGACGTCAGAGCAGGCGCGGCCCAGACGCCCGCCGCGACGGGCGACGGCATCACACCGGCAACCTTCCAGGCGAACATGGCAGTGAGCAGTGTGGTGAGCACCCAGACCGTGGCCTGAGCCGTTCCCTATGAATCGCAGACGACGTCGGAGTAGGCGCGGCCCAGACGCCCGCCGCGACGGGCGACGAAATCACACCGGCAACCTTGCAGGCGAACATGGCCATGAGCAGCGTGGTGAGCACCCACACCGTGCGCCTGAGCCGTTCCCTCCGGCCGTGCGGACAGCATCTCCGAATCCGAACCAATCCGAACCCTCCCCTCCCGCGGTGGGATAGAATCGGGGAAAATTAGAGCCTCATATCCTACAACCTCTCGGAAACCCCAAGAACAGTACATCCAGACCTAATACGTGCTGCAGTGCACGTTACTGTCGTACCTCGAGAAGAATAAGAAAGGTAGGTGAAATCAAGCGGTCCAAGCAAGCAGCTAGCTAGGTTCACTCACCAGCAGGATAGAAGCAGCAGTCCGGCCTGCGCCTGAGCGACTTGAGGCAGTCCACCAGCAGCAACAGCTGGCGGAAGGTACGAGGAGAGGTAGCGCGCACTGAGAGACGAATGCGGTGATGAGCGGAGGCCGCTGAAAGGTGGCGGAGGAGAGAGCTAGCAGAGAGAAAGAGCCGCCGGAGCTAGCGAAGACACGCCCTCCTCGTAGGAGGACAAGGAGTTTAAAGTTAGAGCAGCAGCGAGGAGAGGCAGAGGTGAGTTTGACTGGGTACTACCGAAAGGAAGAACTCAGGGTCATGGCACTTTTGTGCAGTTACTTTGGGCAAATGCAAAAATGCATCAAATGCATTCACCCCTACAAATTGTCACAAGCTCCTGGACAGACACCGTGGCCACGCGTCCCCCAAAATTTCTCGTCCGTCCGATTTCCAGATCTACGGCCTACATTGTATGGAGCGGATTCAGCCGGAAGCGGCTTCGCCACACCTCCTTTGGCTTCTCGTCCGAATCCAGAGAAGCAAATATAAACTACAGCTTCCGCTTCTCGTTCGCGATAATTCTAAAAAAGAAAAAAACCTCCCCGAGCTCGGTCCCGAGCCCGACGCCGCCGTCTCCCGCCCCTCCCCTCTCCCCTTCCTCTCTCCCTCTCCCTCGGTACAGCGGCGCACCGGCCGGGGGCCCCCCCGGCCTTGACGGACGGAGCGCCCGCGGCCCTTATCCTCTCCCTCACGCCCGCGCGCCTCTCTCTCTCCCTATCTTGGGCGGCGCACCGGCCGGTGCCCCCCACACTGGCCGTCCTCCGGCGAGGTGGTGCACCGGCGCTTGGCTGGGCTCAGCGCCCGGCGCCGCTCGACTCCTCCTCCTCCCTCCGGGTATGCCCACCCTTCCTCTTCCCTTCCTGCTGTGCGAAAACTGAGTAGCCAGACCCTAGATTAATCCGTTTGTATTCAGATCTCATCTAATTACAAACTATTGTGGCTACTAATCTCGGGTGTTGTATGAATCAGTTGTTAAGCGTGCTATTTCATGGGATTTGACGGTAGTCTATGGATGTAATATACGTGTCATTCAAACTACAAAAAAGAAACGGCATAGAAAAGATTGGACAAAACAAAAATGAACATATATAAAACGATTGGTATCTGAAAATGTTTACAAAATACTTTCATCTATTATTTTAATTTTTTGGTGGTGTTAGTTTTTTCAGAGCCTTGCAATAGTCAGTGCCAGCAGCTGCAACATGTGTAGTAGTCTAAGTTCTTACTGATTTTGTTACACAAAATCTTTCTGAAAAAATGCATTTACATCTACATCCCGCTATATGGATTGTTACCCTGTAGATTTAGTTTGTATCACTGTGGTGCAGTGCATATTTGTTTCTTCCATATATTCCTCGGTATATTAGATGCATTACTGTATTCATAATTTGCAAGAGTTCTTTTGCCTACTAGCCTGTTCACTGTTGTTGCAAGGCAATTTATACAAATACAAATAGAAAGAGCTCCATTTCCTGATTTCTCTATGAAGGACCGAGCTTACAGTGAAGTATGGTTGAGCATACCGGCTGGCTGTGCGAACTCCAGCTGCTACCAGCACATGCCTAATTAAAGCGGACTATACCAGGTAACAGGCTGCACTACAGTAGGATTGCATGAATTTAGTTATTTTGCTACTGACCAAGAAATTGAACTATTTTTCCATCCATGTATTATTGTATTTTTCTACTTTTAGATGTGTAGGTGAAGTCCTATTTGAGGTAGTTGTTTTATTCAACTGTATCTCACCTCAATGAGAATTGCTGCACATAATCACAAGGCTTCAAAAAAATGATGGTTATAAATGGAAGCAAAGCTTTTATTGTGATTCCAAAACAGAAGGCACTATTTTTTTTTTTAATCTTCATGCCTTCTCAGATTTAATGTTGCTGACAAAACCTATTACTATTGGTCTCTGGTACATAATGTATTTTGATTTCCGATTGGAAATCTGTTCAGCATTAGGTTTATGTATTAAGATATTGAATTAGCTTGTGAGATGCTGCTTATTCTGTCAAAAAAAATAAAACTTAGGTTTCTTTGCAAGGTGTAAGATCCTTATAATATTTATTATTGGAGTTGCATTGGTGTATCATCTCCTTGGTACTGTCTGTTGGTCAATGTCCTACAGAAAAAATATGTGCTGGAAAATTTAGTTCTTGCATTCATATGAATGGTGTTGTTCTAATAAACTGCTAATAAACTGTTTTTGTTTGTCAATATGGTAGTAAAATTTAGAAGGAACTGCGTAAACTACAGAGGACAAATAGCTTGCTCAATTGGAGTATTAATCAACTTGTCTTGGATCATCTTCCTCTTTCAAATGGTGATGGCACTAAACAGGCCATGTGATTTTCGTTGTTTAGATTTCTCTTCTCATGATTTCTGACAAAATATCCTATTCTTAGCTTCAGACAAAATATCCTATTCTTAGCTTCACACAAATGATCAAATCTCTTGGACCTTTTGTTCAAAGAATGCATGATTTAATATTCTGAGAATTTGATCCAATGAGTTTTTCATGGTTATGTGACACAAAAATCGCAGCAGCTCAAGTATATGATAACCTGTTTTTCTTAATATCTTCGTTCTGCCATTTTCTGCAGCTCAAATTTTGGAACCAGGTGTTCCTCTTCTTATGCACCTAACTTAGCAGACTTGGTACGTCAGTTTCAATAAGAAAATTTCCTTCTCGAGGTACTGCATAGCTTCCTTGGTTAATGCTATTACATTGTTCAATATGACCACAACTGGTGAGTCCATGCTGGTGCTTAACTACCTATGTCGCTTCCTTAGTCCACGCTGGTGCTTAACAACCTATCTCACTTCCTTAACACTACAACCTCATTTCTCCATGCTCAACAGAGCTTCATATTCAATAACGATGAGATCAACTCGAAATACTAGCAGCTGAGTAGCCATAGGTACTTCTGCCAGTTGAGCCTTATTTCTTCTATATTTTTGCAATTACTTTCAAGATAAGAGAAAGAATGTGGTGCCTCTAATTTGCAGGAGCCGTCACTATTGGTACTGTCATTCAAATATTGTTATGCTTATCTTTGTTTACCTCTATTTTTTTTTCGCAGCCTTGCTCAGCACCTAGGTGTAAATCAGCTCAACAACCCATTATGGCTCATACACTGATATCTATCTTTCTTATCCCCAAATCCCCACTGATTTAGTCTTGCCATGCAAAATAACTTATGAAATTATCAGCGAACTAAATTGCTTCTAAGATCAATCATATTATTCTGTAGTTCTTATAAGTTTTTCTTTATGGGTTTCAACCCCTGCTGGAACTTCTTTTGATTTATTCTCCTTTATTTATTCAAAGTTTTCTGTAAGGATTCGATCAGTTCTACTGATGTTGAAATTACCTCTACTGCTGATATCAACCCCACTGATGTTGAAATTATTTCTAATGACCTCAAATGCTCATCCAAACTTTGATCGACCAACAATGTTTAATTGTTTTAAAAGACTATTCTCAGGTGTGCTGCATTCTACTTCAGAAATTCTATTCCTGTGTGGTGCAGTCTACTTCACATTACCTGTAGATTCGAGTGCTATACGCATATGAAACTGATTATCCTTTTTTCTCGATGGGTCATATACTAATGTCACACTGTCACTCAATAACTTTGCTTGTGCCTTTCTATCTTCATCTCTTCTTATTCGTTTTGGCAGGACCTTTTCATCAATGATAATATTGTGATACTGCCTACGCAAAGGTTAACATACCTCCCAATTGACTTTTGTTTCTGTTCTTCAATTAGGCCATGCTAAATAGAACTACATTTTTAGTCATGGTATATGCATATGCACTGGGCTTAGTTGTTTGTTTCCATGGTATATTTAGTTCTTGGGCTGTTGGAGAACCGAGAGGCCTAGGGTTAACTAGCTTCAGATTTACCGGTTTGTCCTATATTTTTTGGGTGACTCCTCTGCTTGGTTCTGTAGTTGGACTTTCCTATGCCATCAGATTGTAAACCAATTGTCTGATTTCTTTTATCTTTAACTTGATTATAGATTCCCTTGTCTCCTGACGTAAGATGAATCATGGTTAGTCCTTCATTCTTCGAACTCCAGCAGTTGTCCTACTCAATCTAACGTTTCTTGCAGTTCTGCTCTGTGAAAGGTATGATGACCCTTGGCCCCTCAGAATATTGGTGCCCCATTGCTCGGAATAGTTCTTTTATATATTATAATGTTATAATGAAAGTTGATTATTCCATAAAACACTGCTAAAAACTAATGCTTTACCTACCCAATGAGTTATGAATTTGATTAGTTCATTGATCGTATGCGTAACATTGACTCATATATAATAGTCTTTACTTACCAAGTTACCATTAGTTCAATGGAATAAAAAAAATGTCTCCTCATTTCCAGTTTTATAACTCCTAATGGCTACCTCCAGATTCAGTTCAGGCGTTTTCGTCCGCGTTTTCATCCATTACTGTTAGTTTCCTCTGTCTGAATAACACAAATACAGGCTAAGATTACTATGCCTCTTGCCAAATGTTTCAGCAAAAATGCTATTTTGTTAGTTTACCTTCATAAAAAAAATATCAGCTTATCTATTAAAGGTTGTGCATTGTCTTCGTAGTTTGGGTGTTTCCTAGACTTGGTTTTCCAAAGAAAAAAAAAATCTTGCTCGGCCTAATCTGGGTAATAACCATTGGAGGCAACCAATTTATTTCTTTTGATAAACATCTATGGTAACATTCCTCACTACTGACCCTCTGATGAAAATTCCATACCCATTGCTCAACGATATGGTCTCATGTTCAGTTGCCGGTGAAGTACTAGGCATGACCTATTACTTATATTATGCAATTTTTGAGTTTATACTCACTTTATTTCTTGTCGTATTTCAATCTGTCTGTGTAATGTATGTACTCACTTTATTTCCCGTTGTATTCTTAGAAATATCTCTGTGTAACAAACAAACACGGTGCATGCATGAAAACAGCCACACATTTACCTTCTAGGGGCTTTCATCCTTTTTCTTTTTTTTTCTTCTCCTTGTACTCTTTTATTTTTCATTTTTTTTCCTCCATAGATTGCTTCCTGTACCAACATCGACTAGCGCGCAGGAGCGCGCATTGCTACTAGTAATGCAAAAATGCATCTCCGCAACGGCATGCGCGCGCATCGCTTATCTGTCACCGTCATTTGTGCTTGAAGATTCGTTCCGTGCGTTGACTAGCTTTCCCACCTCTCCCATTCCCTCCACCCCAATCACTCCTTTCCCATGTTGCAACCAGTCCATTCTCTGTACCTGTGCTTCTATTTACTGATTCCCATCTCCCATCCCTCCCTCTCAGTACTGCATATTGTTTCCCATCCCCTCCTCTTTTTTCTTGTACTTTTTGATGTTTTATTTTTTTACCTTTCCAACCCCAATGAACGGATTTCCAACTGTTTATTTAACTCCTTTTCTTAATTAGGACTTAACTACATCTCGCTTTCCAACCGTTTTACTTAACTCTCTTTTCTGACTTGCTGCAAAATCTTTCATTTAGATTTAAATCCGTTTTATTTAATTTCTCTACCCTTTCGCAGTTTGCTGTTTTGTTTTCACCGATTCTTTTTTTATTCCAAACTTTGTAATAAGCAGTTTTTTACACCGTTTATTTAATTCTTTTTCTTAATTAGTATGAAACTACATCTCGGTTTCCTTTTACTTTTTATCCATTTTTTTTAAAAAAATCAGTTTACAACTGCAAGACTCGTTTATTCTGAAATACGTGTACACACTCTTTCACAACGTTCTGAAATACACGCATCTCAGTCACTTTTTTTAAAAAAAAATTCTTAATAAATACGCAGATACATACTCATGTATTTTTAAAATTTTTACAGACCACTAAGCAACACATTTTTAGCGGACTTCTGTCTATTTGTTTTGTTCACTAGTGAATTCTAGAAATGCCTCTTCTATAACCAACACCTTATGTCGTACTTTTGTTTGCCCCTTTCCTTTTGCTGAGTAAGTCTAAGAATAATTCAGATTTTCTAACTAAATAACCTCTTTTCCCCATTATCTTGCCCCAAGTAACAATGCAAATGATCAAGTTTTTTCACGTAGACATGGCTTATGTATTCATCCAAATTACTTCATAAAAATTAATCGAGGACTTTTAAGAATCCAATATATATTCTACGAACACAGCAAGGCCATAATCCTTTTTTAAGCAGCAAGCTGATATAAACACAGTTACAACACTGGATTTTTTTTTTCCAAACTTCCTGATGGCTACAGATGATTTTTAGGCAGCTTCCACAGATGCACAATGGTAGCCCAATTCCTCTCCATCCCAAAAGTCGAAATGTCTGCATTCCAAACTATGCAGTCTCTGTACCTGCACTCGGCTTTACTTTATTCCATCTCTCCTAGGACTGATATAGGAGGATCACCTTCATTTCCCTTCATAGTTAGCATATTCTTTCTCATCAACTATTAGAGCAGGAAGGCATGCATGTTTAGTATCACACACGGGATGGAGTAATTAAGAAGGAAGTGTAATTTGAAAAATAGTATCTAGCAATTTTGTATCACCATTAGTCAGCTAACATATTAAGTAAGGAGCTTCCACTTCTAAACCTTTCAAAGACCAAGAAAAATGAAAATCAGAAGGGAAGAAACCAATGCTAATTTCATTTCCAGATTGTAACAACACATCACGTTCAGGTAGGTGAAAACACATTATACACCTCTAAAGAAGAATCCATATATTTTTACCTGTGCCATATCTTTGTCATGTTATGTTGATGTGCTGTATCGATGAGCTAAAGGTAGGACAAAATTATGACCGTGTATAATTGAGTTTTCAATTTCCAAGTGTCACTGCAAAAACAACCAATGTATCTACAAATAATGAGCAGCATACAAGCAGGTAGAAAGCACCATGCATAAGATCTAAAGTTATGCGTGTGATACAAAACATCTATACCACATTGAATATCTAAAAACAAATCGAAAGCACCATGGTAAGATTTAAAGCTAGGCTCATTATGCATGGTGCTTTCTAAACCTGAACTTTGGTCTACATAATAACAAAGAAAAATAGTGAGGAGAGACTGGATAGAAGGATGAACCTAGAAGACTAGGGTACGAACTAGAAGGTAGACAATGAACATAATTCTATTATAAGATTTGTGCATGGCCCAAAATTAATATTCCCACTTGGCATATTGAATGTGCACATCACTAATTGTTCTATTCTTGCATTCACTTTTTTTAATAAACAATGAACCTTAAACAAATAAATTATTGAGTAGAGATCCTAGTATAGAAGGATGGACAGATCAGTAGGACACCTTGTCTAAATAAAACTAAAATGAACTGCACAAAGCTCCAGATGGAACCTTTTATTTATAAAATATGAGATGTAACAGGTCTCTAAATCTAAAACTTGCACTAGCGAGTACTTTAGTGCTCAATGTTTCTCTTGTTGCAGATCCAAGAAATACGAGAATAAGAAAATTGATCTCGAATATGTATTGGACAGAAAAGAAAATCTAAAGAAGTTATATGTAGAACTAAGACAAAAAAAGAAAAAGACAGCCTGCATAAACAGCTCACCCTTTATTAAAAAGAAATCTTGAATGCTAAAATTTTGATTAGAATAGTGTGCTTCATAATTATCACAAATATAATTTGAACAAGTCCAGCTAAATACAACATATAAGGTGGACTCAATTGAGAGACTAATGAGATTTCATATAGATGACTCAGTTGAGAGACTGTTCCTGCATCTTAGATGAAAAACTTGCCTAAGAATTTCATTTTGGGGAGCTGAGAATTCAACTGACCTTGATCAATGAGCTGAAAAACAGTTCGGCAATGATATCCTTTGAGAGCACAAAGGTGTAACCTGAAAAATCAAATAACAACTATTCAGTGCAAGACAACAGAGTTTTGATATATCTATATCCTTTGAGAGCACAAAGGTGTAACCTGAAAAATCAAATAACAACTATTCAGTGCAAGACAACAGAGTTTTGATATATCTATATTTACTTGAGTAATGTAAAAGTAATTGGCAAGATTATCTAGAAAATGCTATACACTATCAAGAGAACTACAATAGGTAATATTTAAGTAGTTAATTCATTCCATAGTTAATTGGAGATGACAAAGTGATATATATTATTTCAAGTCTGACAGCTGCTCTCTCTTTTACCAATGTGCTCCCATATTGTGTCATCAAAGAACCAAAAATCATGTACTGTGAGCATCCAGGGATTTGGGCATATACATAGAAAAGTAAAGATTGCTCAAAATAATTATTACAAAAACTAATTATAGCAAGCAATAACCGGCAGAAAAAACAGCTATTTAGTATTTTGAACCGTCAGAACATAAGATCCACAATAAAAAAATTGCATAGTTATTTTTATATATTTTTGTCATCAAACTCATCCAGATGTAATCAAAAAATGAAATAAATTTGAGCCAACGTTTTTAATGACTAGTCACATTCTAAAATGAAATAAAATTACGTCTACATCCTAGACAATATATGTACTTACTGACAAGTCACAGTATTTTCAGATTTCAGGTACACATAAGAATTTTCAGATTACATGTTACCTAGCTTTTAAGAACCATGTATGGTAGAGATTTAACAAATATAATAGGATACATACTCTTTGGCCATATAATCACTGGCCAGATGCAGCAGATAAAGATATGCTACATCATTAGCCATGTACCGAATAATTTTCTGCAAGAGATGAACAACAAAACAAGGAAAACATGCTTCTCCATAAAAACAAAATGTACCGAGTAAAAAGCATTACAGATTGGAGTTCATTAAATTTCAAGCATCCTTTTCAAGAGGATAAGGACTACATCTAGAAACATAATATGGACAGCATGCTAGTATATGAATCTGCAGAAAGGCAGTGTTGTGACTTGTGAGTACCTTAACAAGCAACTGAAAAGGTAATAATGCTACTACTATTAGTCGATGTGAAATCTGTGATTTGCTATAGGGAGCACTCAGTCGGAAACTAAAATATAATCCTATCATTAGTCAACAAACCAAAAGAGTGATTATTAACAAATCAAAGCGCCATTTTTCGTACAAGAATCAATGACTCGAAATGGAGTGTACCTGAAGCAGCAAATCGCAGGCCGTAACGTACTGCGAAGAGGGCCGGGAAGTCCTTGGTGAACCTGCATGAAGAGATTTTCACAGTTAAATAAGATTGGATCTACACTGTGATCTATAAGACAAGCAAAAGAAATCATAGATGAAGTTCAGAGAAGTGCTATACAGTCTGATCCGTAGAAAGAAATCACTAGAATTACCGAAATTCTCATGTTTCAAGCTTGAAATTTATAAATCATGTCAAAGAGGTTGAAATTTTCATGTTTCAAGCTCACAAGGAAAGAGCTCATATCAATGAAAGCTTCAGCTGAGCAGATTATGACAGGAAACATAAGAGGAGATACAGTAAGAACTTACTCGCTACATATTGATTTTACTGCATCAAGGTCCAAATGTGTGTCCTTCACTGTTGATGTGAAGTTGACAATGATTCCACCTTGTTCTTTCTTCTAAAAGACAAAATTGGGTGGTGTCTTGTTCAACCTACCAAGAACAAAAAGAGCAAAGATCTTAAAAAGATTTTAAAATAGGAAGAAAAAACTTAGAAAACGAATCAACTATTTAGAAGCAAATGAAGGAAACACAAGCCTTAAGAGAATTCAGCATGGTTCAGTATAAATAAATGAGTGCAACATCTAGGAAATGAATCAAGCCATGTAGGTAACTGATAATAGCTAAATGATATCTTCCAGATTGGGAGCAAAGAAAAAGATCACATGAGGACTGATGGCCAAGCTGTGTACATGTTTCAAACACTAGCGCCTGCAAAAGTGTGGATGTAACCAAGAACTGCCTGATGCCAAACCTTCAAGCTCCTTCTTGATAAGACACTTGTGAGTTATTGGTTTTATAGCATCAAGAACAATCAAAATATCATTGCATGTCCTAACTGTGCTGATAACCTGTTACGCCACAAAAATGTGAACTTCCAAGCCAAGAGGAAATGGTCCTGAACACAAAGAACAAGGAATAAGAAAAGAAAATCCATGACTGAAGTGTTGTGAGTAGCTGTTTGCTTTGGAGAAAAACTTGAAGACAGCCTAACACAAGTACGGAATCATAGAAATGTTTCTTAGTGTAGCATATTAGTGTAGTATGCATAGAAGGGTAAATAAGAACAGATGTTGTAGACTTAACAATCAACAAACTAGCTTTATTTCTCATGTATGATACAAGAAAAACCTACTTAAATTATATAAAAGAATATTCAATCAAGACTAAGAAGTAAGAACAGCCTCTAGTACTTTGAAGGACATAGCTAGTTACATGCCCAGTTTCCCCTACATATTTAGTAAAGCTGTGCACTCGTAGCTACAAAATGGACAATATTTATAAAGTAAACCATTGTGTGAAGTAAGAAGTGCCGGTGCACGTTTGTTAAACTTCTAGTTACAGATGATTTTATAATAGGTGAGTGCTCAGAAGATTTCCAGAATATGTGGAAACGAAGGAATCTGCAGCCACCAAATGATTAAAAGAAGACAATAAAATGGTGATTAATCTGTGGATAATTATATTGCAGAACAATGATCAGTAGGATAAGAACATCAGCAATTCAGCATGACAGCCGAAATTTAACATTAAAATATTCCTTAAAGAAGTATGTTTGATTGTGCTTCGACTGGATTCAAATCGGCACTGAAATAACTCAAGCTGTAAATAAATATATGTACAGCAGCAATCATCAAATAAACATCCAGCATAATAAATAAAATATATAAGACTGCAATACGAACTGATGGTGACCACCCTGAAGATCTATACCCAAATCATATGCTGCAATGTATTAAAGAATGTAATCAGGATTTGAGTATAAATAAGTAGAAAGATAACGTTAGAATAGAACAAATATCAGAGGACTAAATCGATTACATAAATCAGAACCTATATTGGATGGTAAGTAAATCGAAATGCACAGAAAGCTATACTATCGAATGGAATCAGAATAGATCGAATGAGAATAGGAGCAAATCAAGTCATCAATATGTACCTTCGTCAAAAACAAATTCCTAATCTGGAGACCTAGACATGGAATGGCCGCCAAAGAATGTGGAGCTTCCCATGGAGTGAGAAGGAAGGTGTGGCGGAGAGCAGATCAGGCAGAAACCCCGGAGAGAGAAAGAGAGGGGGAGAGGGGGAGAGAGAAGGGGCCGCGGCCGGAGCCAGTGGAGAGAGAAGCGGCGGTGGCGGAGAGAGAGAGAGAGAAGGGGCGGCGGAGAGCAGCTCAGGCAGCAGCTCCGGTGAGAGAATCGGCGGCGGCGGCGGCGGAGTGAGAGGCAGCGGACGGAGAGGGGGAGAGATAGAGGTGGAACGGTGAAGAGAACTTCTGAGATCTAAAACGAACTGAAGGAAGGGAATGCAAAAGTTAGGAATGGAATTAGTGATGTGAGTAGGAAGGGGAAGCCAGGAATGCAGCAGCAGGATTCGGGAAAAGAGATGGGGAAGGCGAGGTGTTGACTAGTGCGACTCTTGGAGCGGACACAGCCGGAGGATAGTCGTGCCATGTGACCTGTGAATCGACGCTTTAATTTTATTCTTACTATCAATGTTGCTTGTAGATTATTTACGTACTAGTATAACTTTGTGTGTCATGTGCAGTAGTAGATATTTACGTACTAGTATATCTGACACGTAGCCTCCGAATGTCTTGAGTAGAGGTAGTCGCACGAGGAATTCATACTTTATTCCATTCGACACGCATATGCAGCCCCGCGACAAAAACGACACGTTTTCAATTTTCCTTCCGTGCCCTGCCTGCCCCGCCCTTACCTTGCCTTCCGTTCTCTTCACTAGCTCCACCACATGACAAGGAAGGGCAGCGCCACCCCCGCCCTTACCTTGCCTTCCCTTCTCTTCACTGCCTCCCCCGCTCAATTCCGGTCGACGGTCGCTGGCTGCTAGTTTCCGGTTTGTGTAACTTTGCTAAACCAAGACAATTTCATTCCCAAACTCAGAATCCAAAGTAGTGGTGGTTCAACCTTTTTTGCAATTGTGTCTAAACACGCTTTTCATTAAGCGATTTAGTGACCTTTTAGTCATATGTCATATGCCGTAGATGTTATAATATAAAGCCAGCACATTTCTTGTAATGAAGAGAAGTATGAGATTTACACCACATATCTTAGTAAGCCTAGCATTACCAAGATCAATATGATCCTTGCAACACGAATCTCACAAAGATCACCAACAGATTTCAAAATCAGCTAATTACATGAAAACAATTCACGACTAGACACATCGAAGCACCAAGAGAAGCAACTAAGGATGAAACACGAGTAGTGACTAGAAATGGTACTCCTAAGCCGTAGAGAACCCCACAAAGCCCAATATCTGAAGCAAACACAACGAGAGCACCAATCATGTCCTCACAACCATGGCACTTCACAACAAACCGTTGAAGGGCCGACCTCGCCCGGACACACGAGTTCTTGCAAATTCTCTTTAAACAGAGGAGACCTACAACCAAGTTCATGTGTTGGTGGTGAGGAAGGTGATCAAGATTCTAGTAATTCCAACCCATTTCAACCCTTGTGCCTAATCTAAAATTCTCACACAACTAAAACTTATTGATTAGCCCATTTCACCGTTGTGCCTAATTAAGTGTTTCTAGACTACCACTCAAAGTTTTGCACCATAGTTCCAACTCTAGACTAGCGTATCAATTCTAGTAATGTAAATACATGAAAGTAAATTGCTCACATGTAAAGGAGAAGGGTTAGAACATAATGATGTTTTTACGAGGTATCAAAGAGTTGACACTTCCTACTAGTTCCCGTTGGAGCACCCATGCAAGGGTATTGTTCCCCCCTTGATTTGCGCAAGGACCTAGTGCTTTGTACGTGTTGATTCATCACCACTCCGGCATGCATGGTAGATCACCCACAACCCTTTACACCATGAGTTGGGCCTCTCACAATCGCCTTCGAGAGATCACCAAACTCTCAATCACCACAAACTCATCCAGGTAATGCCAATCATCAAGAGTAACAAGAACACAAACTCTCACTTGACCTAACCAAGCCAACATGAAGAGGCGGATGCACACTTGCTACTGCGATCCATAAGCGCTAATGGAGTCCTTAATCTTTGAATTAGCAAATTGACCAAAATCACTCCTCGCACCTCAAAATCTCTCTTGGTCACCAAAGAGTGTATGCAACTGATCTAAATGCCAAGAGAGCTCTCTTGCACGAGATGGAGTGGTATATACAGCCCCACTCTAAAAACTAGCTGTTTGAACTCCACCCAACCAAAATAACACCACTAAAAAAATCCAGTGCTCCTTTTAATTCAGTCAGAATATGCATACTAACAAATTAATCTTTTGTGTTACAATACAAAGCAAAATAAAACTAAAAAACATTGAATATTTCAAAGAAAAGGAACAATATTGATCTGCCCTAAGTCTAACATTCACCCAATCAACCTAATTCTTAGGTCTGGGAAAAGGAATCATGATAATAACAAGACAAAGAAGATAGAGAAAACTAATCCCAAATAATATAGATGCTATTAGAGATCAATTCGGAGGGAGAGCAAACAAGAAAGGAATAATTACATTAGCTAATTAGAGGGTGTACGATGTGGATGAACTAGACGTTTCGTAGACTATAATAAAAAAATGGACAAAAATAATAGAAGACTAATTTTTAATTATATAAGATGATTAGATAGTTTGGTAGGCAACAATAGGAAATGTTTGGTAGGCAACAATAGGAAATGTTTGGTAGGCAACAATAGGAAAAACAAAAGAGATGAAGAAAATAATAAAAGAGTATTTTTTTTAATTATGAAAGATCATATTAGATATTAATATAGAGAGAAGGCAAAATGTTGGCATTGCTAACTACTTAATTGAAGTATTAAGTAGTTAATTGAGGAGATGTATATATGGTGGGAGGCATAGAAATATTTGGTGTGCTCAGCCCCCATCCCTCCGCCACTGAGCACATCATCAGAATTATGATTTTGTAGGGCAATATTACTATATACATATTTTACTTAATTTGTCAGTATTTTCCCATCCCACGAATAATGCAGTTATCATCCTTGGTGGGTGGGCTTCCCTTCCTTCATCCTGGAGGTCTATCCATTCGGCCGTTCGATGCTACCCCTGTAGCCGCAGATGTTTGTGCACCGTTCTGTAAAAATTGTCAAATCTAAAAGATTTGGTTGGGGAAAAATCTAATAAATGACTAGAAATTTTGAAATGGAGGATGAGTAGCTCTAACTGAAGTGCACGTTTGCCAAACGACGACGGCATGGAGGCGATGCACACGGCGTTCTTTTGCGGGCAACCCGTGGTCTGGCAATCGCTGCGGCCCGCAGGGGCAACAGCCGTTCTAGTGTAGCGGCAAAGGCCCAAATAAAGCAGCACTAGGGCCCCATGCCAAAGCCTGCTGGGCCTTAATAATTAGTCGACGCTGGCGGTTCATGCTACACTGGAATGGAGTCCGGCCGGTCCACGAGTCGTTGAAGTGAAGGCCACACAAACAGAGAGAGCAGGCACTGAGGAGCTGCAGGTACTTATCCTGAGCAGCAGAGTCAAAGAGGACGCACAAAGGACAATCTTGGGAGCGTTCTTTTGCTGGGCCGCCTGACCAGGTTCGTCAAGGGGGCGACAATCTTGGGAGCGTCTGTTAGGCTTGCTATACTTCAGGCAAAAACACAGTTCATCATGCAGCCTGATGATCCATCTCATCGCCATGAGACAAATCTAAAGACACCATCGTGCCTACTAGGTTGCATTGCGTGGTCGGAGCCCGAGCCAGACTTCAATCAGACGGCAGGCGGCTGTGCAGACAAGCAAAAAGGACATGCTGCAAATAGCATTGTTATTAATTAAAAGGGCATGTTAATTATAGGGGCATAGGAATGTTGGGGGTGCCTCCCTTCACTCTGTCACTAATAAGGAGTCTAATTCCTATATACATATATATTGAGTTTGCACGAGCACGTTTGCTAGCAGAAGTAGTAAAAGCAAATCAAAACCAGTGGAAACATCATATACTACACATAACAAGTGCAAACACCATGACTTAGTGGACGCGTCAGACTCAACCAAGGACTTTCAGCCATATATATGTGCATATATGAACAGACACACTCAAGAACGACTAACAGTTTCTGATCCCACTTGGCTACCCCCTTCCTTCTGCTCCGAAGGAGCTGACTTCGGCAAACGGCCAGTAGCAGCTCGGAATTCCTTGAGGTCAGCTCGTATGTCGTCCAAGACAGCTGTGGTCGCCTTGTGCATGTCGAAACAAATCTTCATCACAACTTCTTCGTCTAACTTGTCAGACCTTGTTCCCTTCTCAGTTGTGCCATTGCCCTGCTGCTTCATATGGCCTGCAGAATTGCCAAAGTGCATTAATTTTTTTTATATATTTTTGGAATTTTGAACAAGTAAAACATATGAGTGTGCGGTATCTAAAATGAATGTGAAAACACGTTTGTATAAGAGGTATATAAGTTGGCTAATATTTATATAAGATGATGGTGAAACTGGAATGTGTGCATGCATTTTGCTTATAAAAGTGTGTTTTTTTTTCTATATAATACCTGCTGTCTGGATGATTTGAGACAGAGCAACACTACGAGGGTCATCTTCATCAGCTCTAATAAAATCCCTGATCGCATCCTCGACCTTGGTAAGGGCCAGGGATCTGTCTCTCATCTTCTGCACTGCAGGAGACACCCTTAAATACCCGTAAATCGCGATACCAGAGAGGATCACACCACCGATACTGAGTGCAGCTCTCGCGTGCCATAGACGACGACGAAGATCCTCGATTATTTTATCCTGATCCAATAAAAGAAGATATCGAAAGTTTGTTCTTCAGGCAGGGCAAACATACATACGCCTCGCCTAATTAGAGATGTAATAAAAACTGTACCTTGTCGCTGGTGGCGCCGCCGCTCTGAATTCCGCGACTCAGAAGACGTTGATGCGGCTGCGGTGGAGAGAGAGAGAGAGAAAATGTATTAGAAATATTCAGAAAACGAAAAAAAACAGTTTTTTTTTTTCACTCATGACCAGATCCCAGATTGATGGGGTGCAGAGCAGATAGGGACATACCTGGTTGCTGGTTGGCGGCGGAAAGGAACCACCAGGACCTGAGCGGGCGCCGCCATGGAGTCCCTCCGCCCGAAGAGGACGAGGATGCGGCGACGGCGGTGGCGCGCGATCTTACTTTCTTCTAGCCACGGATCGAAGGAGTGCTGCCATCGCCATGACCACCTCCACCACCAATCGATCGCTCCCCTCGATTTTCTGCCCGATTGAATCTCGTGGATTTGGTTTGCGGCGTCCTTATGCGTCTATACACAAGACCGGATTTCTCCTCCTCCTCCTCCACTCTCGACCCGTCTTATGTAGGGCGGCGGCTGGGGCAGGCACGGGCACGGGAAGAAGAAAGGAAACCGATGAGGACTCGGGGTCCGTCCATATCCACATCCATCGTAGCCTTCGAGTCCGAGCTCAAATAACTTCCCACTCGAATTGGAGTAGAAAACGCGTCAGACTCGACCACAAACTTCCAGTAATATGTGCATAAATGATATGATCAGACACACTCAAGAACTAACAGTTTCTGATCCCACTCGGCTACCCTTTCCTTCTGCTCCGAAGGAGCTGAGTTCGGCATACGGCCAGTAGCAGCTCGGAATTCCTTGAGGTCAGCTCGCATGTCGGCCTACGGCCAGTAGCCACACGGCCGGCTGCTTGCGCCGAGATGCCGCGCAGCGCTGTGCGCCACACGGCCGGCTGTTATACTCTTGAAATTTAATTAGAAACCAATTCTGGGTCTATGTTTTGTTTCAGTCTACAACTTAAGTTTCGTTGGCTTGATTTCTATTATTTTTAAACCATCAGATCTAATGAAATGGATAACTATTTGTTTCCAAGCACTTAAAATTTTACTGACTAATGCAGAATATACATATTAACAAAATATTTTTTGTGTTACAATACAAAACAAAATAAACACTAAAAAACATTCAATATTGAGCTCGCAAGGCTGCGCGCTCCACAGTCTGCATCTTCGCGAAGAGCTAGCCCTGCCATGGCCGTCGAACCAGAGCAAGATCCCTGCTTCTTTTGCTTACGCCTCTCTACTCCCCCATGATATGCTACTAGAGTGCGGATGACATGGACGACGCCCACGGCCCCACCCACTGCTCCTGTTTAGGCGGCGCGATGGCCAATGGGGGCTTGACGGTCGCGGACGCCTGCGCCGACCAGCGCCCACATGGCAAAGACGAGGACAGAGTTCATGGTGTACAGCGCCAGGCTGAGCCCGCAGCCCATGCCTGCGAGGTGCCGGGTTCGTCGCCTTGGCTTTCATGTGGCGGCCTGCTGACCAGTTCTTGGAGCTGAAGGAGGGCGCACGCAGGAAGAGGGCGCGATGCCGACGCAGGCCTTGGCGCGCGGGCATGGTGCGCGCGATGGACGGACGGCGCGAGGAGGCATGAGCGGGATGGGCTGAGACAGAGAGGCGTGTTGAACGTGCCGGGGCAAACCACATGGACTCCCGGAAGTAATTGACTTTGTGCTCCAGTGACTTTTACCAGCTACTAGTACTAGTATATTTGTCCATTGACTGATGGGTAAATGTCATGTTAACAACTAGAAAACCAATTAAGATCATGTTTGTTTCCTTTCATTTACAGTCTAATGTCTAGTTTTTAGGCCGTAAAAGAGTCTATTTTACCAAACACTAGGGACTTATGATGGTCTAGTGTCCAGTTTACACAAGACTCATGAGGAGAGTTTTTTTTGGCCATAGGTCTCTTTTTGAACAGCCAACGCCCCTCAATTATTGTACTTCCTCCCACTTAGTGCGCTATAAAGAATTAGGGGTAATGCAGTCTAGTTTTTAGTTTGTCTTCTAGACTGCACACCATGATTCTTGAAACCAAATAAGGCCTAAAAAATACCTATCAGTATTTGGAAAGCTGATAAATAGATAAGCTTAAAGGAAGGACTTCCTCCCTACCGATGACAATTGAAAAGCCGATGATGATCTGCCACGTCGAGGCGACGCACGTGTTGTTTGCGGGTCTGGCAATCAGCCATTCTAGTCTACCGGCAAAGGCTCAACTAAGCAGCACATGGGCCTTAATAATTTGTCGATGCTGCAATGGAACCATGGGCCATTCCTGCTGCACTGGACTACTAGAGTGGGGTCCATGGCCTGCCCATAACTCGTTGAGGTAAAGTCCACAGAAACATACCAGGAGGAGAGGATTTCAGTCACAAACAATCATAAAAGTGGAGCAGTTTCTAGTAGCTACTGCCTCTATCCTATAATAGGTTTTATTTGAGATTCAAATTTTCACCCTATTCACTTATCTTATAAGTAAGGCTTATCAATTGTTCAAACAATATTTTTTCTGTTACAACAAATCAATTGTCTTATCTTATCAATCGACTTACATGACCAGTTGAACATTCTGTCTATCTCTTAAAGCATGTTGTTTTAGACTCTGGGTTCATCATCCCTAGCCTAGTAGCCTACAGTTTGCAGCCTTATCCCTTCACTGGAGTTGTCCTCATCTATGTTCCCCTCTAGCTCGTAGCTTTCTCCACTGGTAGTAGGAGCACTGGTAGTTGTTCTTGCATGGCAGGCAGTAGGAGCAATGTTGTCCTCTGTACACCGGTAACATGTAATGTAGGGGGCATTGTAGGTCATTTCGCCTTCTACTTGGTACTCCCACCCAATGTGAGGGACAACGATAATTCTATGACGAATGGAGAGTAAGTGCTAAGCTCAACAGAGATGAAAGGTGCACTTACCGCTTGCACGCAGGGTCAGAAATGCTGTGTCATTGCATACATCTATGATCTTGATCTACCTGATGAATGGTGATGAAGCTAGCGAGCCATGTTGTGCCATTTGTTGAAGTGGGATCACCCCATACCAATGGTCATCTACTTCAAGCAAGACATGTGGCAGCGGCGCATAAGTTGGTGCAGGGTGTTGGACTGGGATCCAATGGTCCGATGGCCCTAACAAGTTAGTATGATGGTTGGTCTATAGTGATGGACGAGGGGCAACGACTAGTTAAGAGCTTAGCTCTCTATTTAAGCCTTTTGCCGAGTACTTGCTCACTCTTTTGGCCACTTTTGCATGTGACAACATCTTTTGAACTACGAAACTCCTCTCCCAATCATCTATATGCTTGATTTGTTCATTTAAAGTGAGATTGAGTGATTCCAAGTGTATTTGCTTGAGTGATTGCATCTAGTGGCACTTAGGAATCATTCTCGCTATGGTTTTCTTGTTATTCTTGGTGGTTGCCGCCACCTAGACAGCTTGGAGCAACAGAGGAATATTGGCTCAAGTTGGTGATTATTTGCGGCCACATTCAATGTTCTCTTGTGAGGGGTTCTTGCATGTTCTCCGTAGGAGATCGCGAAGGAAACTCTAGTGGATTGCTTAGGGCATTGTTTAGCCTTTATTATGTGATCCTTATGGCACCCTTGTGTAGGGCTAGGCATGTGACGCCTATTAGTGCATGAGCCACCAAGTGAGTGTCCCGCCACAACATGGACATAGGTTGACGGCAAGCAACCAAACCATAGGGATAAATCTTGTATCAATTGATTCTCAATTTGGTATTCATATGATTGACACTTGCCTAGTTTGGTTTGTATATATCCATCCCTCTCTTGTATTTACATTAGTAGTATTGTGTACGTTTGTTTGCTTGCTTTCCTATAAGTGATCAAGCAACTAGTTAGTCTCTTGCTCACTAGTATAGTGTTAGTTGCTAGGATTGTTTGATTAAGTGAATTCCACCTAGATATCATAGCAATTGCCATGTTGTAGGAGTGTTGCTTGTTTTGAAATAGAGTGAGAGTAATACTGCTTTATAGCCATGCATCTTGTGATCTAACCAAGTTTGCTTTAGTGCTTTATAAAATTTTTAATAGGTTATTCACCCTCTTTAACCATTTATCGGGTCATTTCAAACATACAAGAGCTAAAGAAACTAGGGAATTGCTAATTGTATCTAAACTCATAGAACCATGAAGCAAAACTTAGTCGTAGAGTTATAGTAACGGTTATAGTTTATGAGGATTCAGAGACATAACTACGCTTGCCCAAAAAATGTTTTTCCTGTCTTGCTTGTGTCATATGTTAGAGACCCCAAGTTTGTGAAAATGCTCAATTATTGGGTCTAAAGGCACAATTGCGAGTTTATAACTATGAACCCCATTGAGGGAATATACAAAAATAATCACCTCCTTTCCCCTTATAAAAGAGTGGACAAAGGACTTTGAGCCTCCCACTCTCATTTGTTTTCATACTCTTCTCTTTTCCTCTCTTTGAACATAGTTAGAAGTATATGTCATGATGATGCCCATAGATACAAAATTTTGAACTAGAATATGGGTCCATGAGCGTTCAACGGAGGATCGATTTAGAGGAGTTCCATGAGCAAATTATGTATAACCAACTAAACATGAGACCAAGAAGACTATAAAAGAAACATTGTACTAGACAAAATACTCATATAATTAAAGTGACTAGCAATAGGCACTTATTTAGTGAAGAACCTCACCCTTCTCTTGTAGTCTTCTAAATATCAATCTCATCTCGTCTTTTCGTCCTTTGATCTCACCTTGCAATTTTCTATCGAGCTAGGCTCTCTGTAGAGGGTAATTGACAACTTCAAGAAAATGAAATAGAATTGGGTACAGAACTTCTAACACCTATTTTCTGTCCTAATTGTTTGTTGCTGATTATCACCATAATTCCAAAAAATAAGGATATGTTATTTAGTAATGGTAAGCAGTCCAAATTAAATAATTTTGATCTAATTGTTAATCTTATTTATTTAATATACATTGATCCTAATTTTGATAAGATGATGGAATATTTCTCAAAAGATAGCAATTGTTTCCTAACAAAAGTGGCATTAGGATTTATTGCTTTGAAGCTTTTGTATCAAATTTCCATACAAGCCATGAAAATCTAGTTGGAGTAATAAGATATACAAAAGGAGACTGGAGAAATATGGAAAGAGGTCAAAGCAATTAAATGGTACAGTGTGCAATGCATGATGAGATCCTACAAGTAGTCCTAGAGAGGAGTTCCTACAAAAACAGCAATCCTAGAAAGAGTCCCCGGAAGAGCAGCAACCCCGAGAGTAGTCCCTGGAAGAGTAGGAGTCAAATTTTGTGTTCTTTAAATATATAAGGGTGAAAGTCCCCGGAAGAGCAGCAACCCGAGAGTAGTCCCTGGAAGAGCAGGAGTCAAATTTTGTGTTCTTTAAATATATAAGGGTGTAGGGAACATATGATTATGTGGATAGAGCTACTATATATATTATTATGGATGTATCTTTATTTTTTCCGACATGGAGATGTGGTGGCAGATCAGATAAGATCCATTGTCAAGCTGCATTTTCTCTCTACCCATGTTTTTTCTAATAGATGGGTTACAGTTCCTCTCTTCACTACAAGCTTTGCTCTCATGTTAGCTTCATTTGCTTCTCTCTTCACTGCAAGTTTTACCCTTATGTTAGCTTCATTTGCCTCACAGATAGGTAGGTTGATATTCTATGACAACTGCAATATTTCTGGTTCAAAGACATTAATTCGGGACAAGGATGAATGAATGGTTCACAAAATTACTGATTGACCCTGTACTTAGTGTGGAGTTTGAATTTTGTATAGTTACTAGTTGAGTGTCCGTACATTGCTACGGACATATATAACACATATATAGCACCTACTTGGCTAGTATTCCATCAAGTAAAGCATGCAAAATGTATTTACATTCATGAGTAAAATTGTATTAAAGTTTAGGTGATCTAAGAGGAATTCTATAACTCTTATAATGCAAAACCCAATCAAGGCATTTCTCAGCCTTCTGATTGGTCCACGCCTCAAAAGTGATGTCATCTGCTCGCTAGGTGACATCATCTGGCCACTAAACCTCATTAATCTCCCCACTAGCTATTTCTTTTGAAATAGAAAAAAAGTCGTAGCACCTAAACTAAGTATCGTAATTAAAATCTAATTACACCATGATATTCCTCGCAATAAACTCTTCAAAACAAGACCCCACATGGATATATTTCGATAACTTTTTTATAATGTTTAAACCATTTCTAAACAAAAACCCGCTTCTAAGAAAAACTGCATATCACATAAATTACATGTGGTCCTCTGAAACATGCATGATTTTGTGAAGGAAAACTCTAAAAAATTTTAGGAGGAGGATGACCCTCAGATATAGTAGGGGTGAGAGGGTTTTGTTGACTAAGACCTCGGGTGAAATGCTTCGAAAACAATAAGGATTTACGATGACCCTCTAACGAGGCTCCACCGAAAGTCGGTCACTCCCCCGACTGGAGAGAGAGTTCGGTTGAGTGAGATCTCGGGTGAAATGCTTTAAAATCATTAGAACACCCCACTAGCACATGTCACTAACTCGCCATACAAAGTATCCACAACATCATCCACTAACACATCGAACTAATACATGCTATTATATATTCATTCAAGCTATTCACATTAGCAAACTACATTATACCCGCGGCAACGCGCGGAGCATCCTACTAGTACATAGGAAATCAGTTGCATTTTTTGATAGTCACTACGATGGATTATAATAGCTCCCGCTTACTAGACTTTTCCTAGGGCATTCATGATTTTATTTATCTATGAGAATGATAAAACTATATCATTTTTGCAATCTCATACGATGGCTAATTTCGTAGGGCTAGGCTAGTTCATAATTTCATTTCTAATTTTCTATTGCTAAATCTTCAGTGAAATAGGTCGCATAGTAATATCAAGATCAATCAGTACCTTGTTGGTCCAGCGTTCTGAAGATGTTGCTATAATGTAGTAGTTCTTTGAGTGATTTCTCCATCGGTGCTTGTCATGGCAATTAAAATGATGATCAGGACTATACTTCTGGAAAGGCTGAGACGGTGAATACATTACCATGGATGTTTACAGTATTTGTTCAAAAGGGACATGTTCCTTGTGACTCTAGGTCTTGTGTTGTATTATATTATTATTCCTGTATGCCATTGGATCATGAATGTTTTTGGTTTATTAAATTGTAACGTAACTCAATTACAGAGTGTATATATTACCTTTACACATGTTTGGTTTCTCTGGTTCGTAATCATCTCCAAGCAGAAATGTAAATCAGTCTTTGTAGCTTCGGTTACGATGTTATCACATTCCATTTCGTATGACATTACCACTACTTGAACCAAATGGGTCGAGTATTGTCACTATGTAAGCTAATGTATATTGCTCTAGTAAACTCTATGTAAGTGAGTTTGAATAATTTATGTTTGTTTAACTTTTAGTTTAGGGGCTATTGTATTTTTACCTTTATTTTAAAGTCTAATTGTGATTTTATTCTTGTTTTTATCACTATTGTGATTTTACCCCTACTTTGTAATTACAAAGCTTCAGTTTGCCCCTATACCATTAAAGGTAGGTAACAGTGTTAAATGTGCTAAGTAAAGATAACTTTGTCCTTGCGAAAATACCCTATTTTTTTAGTATATTGTGATTTTACCTCTACTTTGCCTTGTAAAAATGTACTCACAATATAATAAAAAAATAGGAGCATTTTCGCATGAGTAAAGTTGTCTCTACTTAGCTCATTTAACATCGTTACCTACCTTTATAATGGAATAAGGGCAAACTGAAGCTTTATATTTACAAAGTAGAGGTAAAATCAATGATGACAAAAACGAAGGTAAAATTACAATTGGACTTCAAAATATAAGGATATAAAAACATAATAAACGCTTTAGTTTTTTTTTTTGTTGTTGTTTTCGGCCTGGCTCCACGAATCAAACCGACCACAACTTGCAGCCTGGGCTGATCTGGGCTGGAGCAGATAGGCCGCCCACTACACGATCCAGCGGGCCAGGCCCGCATCCGAGGAATCCATCTCTCCAGTCTCCATCCACTCTCTTCTTCTTCTCCACCGAGCAGAGCCATCTGACAAATCTCAGCAGTGGAGGAGAGAACCCAACCACCACCGCGACCCCTCTCCCTTCCGTTCCGTCTTCCTCCTCTTCCCCATCCGTCCGCCGTCGTCTTCGCACGCAACTTCGCCAGGATCGACTCGCGAGTCCTCTACTCTCCCGCCCGGATCGAGGTTCATGGTGAGGAGCCCTCCCTTCCCCTACCGCCCTATCTAATTTCTCCAACCTAGGATTATTACTATTTTTATTACTTCTCTATTCCATTCCCCCGTTCCTCAAATCTTCCCTCACCCGCTCGAACTCCTCGTCTGCTGCGCCTCCACCCACTTTACCTCGCAGCCGCTGCCTGCACCTGCTAGTTCTTCCATTAGTTCGCGCGTGTACAAGTACAATCTGGTTTTATTGATTCTCTGTACCGTCTGATTAACCAATCACTTCCATTCCTTTCGTTGGCAGGTTCACACATGCGCGCGTGTTTACTGATGCATATCACGGGCACCTGATCCAGCTGCCCTATCCTGTTCAGCGGACAGATCTCTGCTTCCTAAGAGTCCAGTTCATTTATGAACTTGAGCACATATTCCCTCCTTTATCAGTCACACTGCTAGATACAAAAGGGTGTTCTTCGGATTTAAAAGAACCAGAAGATATCCATGTCTGACCAGCAAAGGCACTACAGCAGCTACGAGCTGCTCCCCGCTCTGCCAGATGTGCAGTGCCTGGTCTGCACGCGGCCTTTCACTCTGGACGCCGAGGTCACCGACAGCTTCGAAGCTTTAGCCATATGCAGGGAGTGCAAGATGACCGTGCTTAATGACAGCAACAGCAACAGGGATGAGACTCCCCGAACTAATGGCCGACAGAGAAGATGGCGAAGGCAAAGGTCTTCTAGGGTGACAACAGGGCATGAGGCTCCGGCAGAGGAGGATGCTTTCCCACAGCAGTTCTCCCAGCTGATCAACTTGGCTAGACAGGGTCATGAGGCGGATGCTGATTCTCCAACGGTTCCACCGCGCCAGCACGCGTCTTATAGCTCGACGCCGAGCCAGTCCCAGAGATGGCACACTTCGGATGATGAGAGCGATGGTCTGAGCTATGCTGATTCTGTGTTTGGTGAGATTGAGTCGAACATCAGTTTTGGTGACGAGGGTGGGGAATCGGATGCTTCTGTTGATCGCCATGTCATGGTTGGGAGGGAAATTGTGATTCAGCTTGACAATGAGAGCTACGTGAACACGGATACAGATATTGATCCTATGAATGCTGGAATATACCAGTGGGATTCGGATGATCCTGAAGACGATGAGGATGAGCAGTCGGAGGAGTCTGATTTGGATGAAGCAGATGACACCATGCAGGAGCGCCGGCAGCAGTGGCATGATATTGCCCCAAGTGGATTGAATGAGCAGGAATCTGAAGGTGCTGCGTGGGCTTGGAGAACAGCTGGAAGCCAAGGAGTAAACAGAACTAATCTGAGAGTCGACACAGAAGGGCGCGAAATCAGGAGACTTTTCATTGGGAATCCTGGAGATTATGTTGATGCAAGACAGTTTGAAATGCTTCTCGAGCAGTTTGCCGAGGATAACAATTCCAGAAGAGGAGCTCCACCTGCAGCGGCATCTTTCGTTGAAAATCTTTCATCTGTGGTCATCTCCAAAAGCTATGAGATAAACGGTGCTGTAACCTGTCCAGTCTGCAAAGATGACATGCCTATCACCACTGTAGCAAAACAGCTACCATGCATGCATCTATATCATTCATCTTGCATCTTGCCATGGCTTAGTTCTAGGAATACATGCCCAGTTTGTCGTTACGAGCTTCCTACAGATGACCTGGAATATGAGAGGTCAAAGCATGCCACAGTCAATGAGGGAGGTGTCCATGGGGTGGAGCGTGCCCATCCCCAGGAAGTTGTTGAAGAAACTTATGAACCTGAGGTTGATGGAAGTTCTAATACAATGGATGAGACTAATACACGTGAACATGCTGTTCCTTCTGCACAGCAGCCAAATGGAGCACATGGGCGTCATAGATGGCTGTTTATTGCAGCAGCTCCAGTTGTAAGTCTTGTCAGTTTAGCTCTAGTTTTGTGCTTCACCAACCCTGGTGGCAATGTTAGAAGGCAATTGTGCCGTAGATCTCAGACTACCACTACGGCACATGTAGACACAAGAAGAAGTTGGTGGTCCATGTTCTAAATATTCAGTGCATACCTGCTGATACAAATTTCTGTGTGATAGCATGTGCTTGTTATCAGTGTTGTGGTTGTGTATGAAAAGGTTCAAGATTAATTTAAAGTTCAAACTTTGTGTGTGCTGATGTGATCCACCAAGGTGTTCTTGTAACCAAGTTCAGATAGTTTAGGAAAACAAATACTGATGATTGCTGCTGTTCATTACTCATTTGTATGTTTGGTTGCTTAGATTGTAACTTCAAGCATGTAACTGACACTCTGCTTGAAAGTTTACCCATGCGTTCATCAGTAAGTGCCTAAAATATCTGTTGTCTGGTAGCATGATGCTTGTTATAGTTTGACTGGTACATGCTATTGTAATTTGTAAGTCCTATTAAACTTCTACTTTAAATATGCTTAACTCTCCACTCCAAAGTTTAATCCATGCCTTAAACAATCTATTGCTGACCTTGTTTTTTTCCTTCTGATATTTGCTTTATGCTAAAAAAATATCTGGTCCAACCATGAGGCCTTGTTTAGATTCCCCTGTATCCACCTCAATCCATGTGTGTTGGAGTGGTTTGGTGTGGAATCTGTTAACCACTCCAACACACATGGATTGAGGTGGATACATGGGCATCCAAACAAGCCCTGAGGCAATTCCTCATTTATTATTTGAAGGTCATTGGTATTTTATTTGCAACTTTTTCCCCTCATTTCTTTCTTTCTTTCTGATATAAAACTCTTGCCTAGATAATCTAGTCTCCTGTGTCATGCTAGTTACATAGTGCAGAGTTATGTGTAGTAATAATATATGGTGGCTGTATGTTCTCACAAAGTAACACAGGAAGGTGGCAAGCAGAAAGTCATAAATCAAGGTGCTAGAAGTCTAGTGATCAATATTTAATACTTGCCATGTTTTCAATGTGGCATGTCTCTGCAACCACGTACTGAAAGTGATCTAAACAATGAGAAAATGTCAGTCAGTCAGTCAGGAGAAGGTCAAACATTCACTCATTTATTAAAACAAGTATATGGGTAAATGGGATTCAGTTGACCCCGCCCAAAAAAAAGGGAGTCAGTAGGTCAAGAAAAGGACAAACCACCACTCATTTCTTCAACAAGGATAGGACCTGATGAAGCTTTTTTAAACTGGAATGCAAAGGAGATCATTACTAAGTATTTTAAGCTATAACACTATATAAGTACTGATTGCCTTCTATGTTTGACATAAGACTCTAATTTGTTCCTCTCATACTTCCCCCTCTCATGGAGAAACTACTTGAGGTAGTTCTAGTTGTTTTGATCGTACTTCTTGGCTTAGCTCTAGTTTACTTATATGAAATCCTATGGCTGAGGCTGGAGAAGATAAGGAAAAAGCTGAGGAGGCAAGGGATAAATGGTCCTAAACCTACTTTGCTCTATGGCAACACCCAGGAGATGAAGAGAATCCGACAAGAACTCAATTGTGTGCAGAGGGAAGACAAAGACATGAACGGCTACATATCCACCATCTTCCCTCATTTCCTTCTCTGGAGGAAGACATATGGTATGTATAGAATTCCTTGCTTTTGCTTATCTGTAAGGGTTGCTGCAACCAGACTGATAGCATGATCGTGATTGTTTACTTCATTCTGGAATCATAACAACTTTCCATAATCGGAAGCTAGAAACATAGTGTTCACAAAAGGCTAGATGGTAAGGTTAATTAACTATGCTTGAAGTCTTGAAGATAACTCTGCATCGGTCTCCCAGATATGAGGTTGCCAGAAACTTACATCATATACTTAGTAACTCTTAGATTCCTTTTAACATCATCTTGTGTGAGCATGTTTTTCATGTCCAACCCCCAATAACAAAGATAGCAGATGTAGGTGGAAGATCATTCAGTCTTCGCCGCTGTGAGAATTAGCCTATTATTAGATTCCCCTTAACTATATCTATCACTGTGCAGCTAGTTCTATACTTGTAGCTATGGACCTCCATTTAGTAATTTCCCTAAGAGAAAATTCAAAAGTTCACTAAACAATATGTTCTGAGGTCTGAACTGATAGCCAGATTTTGTATCAACTATAGTTTTTTCATATGATCAGATATTTATCTTAATTAAATCCTACTGTTTAGTTTGCGTACAGATAGTTGCCTCAGAAAAGACATCCATAAACACTTTGTTTTCAAGTGTACCCAATATTAAAAATGGGTATTCTACTCTCTGGAGTTCAGTACTGTAAATTTGTCCATGAGTAACTAAGTTGATTCTGTAGAAACCATAGTCTAACATTAAATAAATATTTAGCTAAATGATTGTGTAGCTGTCCTGGGAATTTTGGACCTTGTTGTAGCTGAGAGATGCTTGTGACTTCGGTTGTCCTGTCCTGTGAACATTCTGTTGAACTGTCGCAATCAGTATATGCCGTTATAAGTGGTTGACTTTTGATTTCATTTAAGTTTCCATTATGTATTGCTCTGTCATTATCTAAATATTTCAGTTCAGTTTGTTATGTCATTATTACATGGTGTTCAAAATTGGAACAGGGCCTGTGTTCCTTTACTCAACAGGAGTAAAGGAGATATTGCATGTTGCTGAGCCAGAAATGGTGAAAGACATTGGCCACTGGACTCCATCAGAGCTAGGGAAGCCACAGTATATAATGAAATCACGAAAACCTCTTTTTGGATTAGGTATATTGACAGCAAATGGCGACCTTTGGGCTTATGAGAAGAAGATCTTGGCACCACAGTTCTTTGTAGAAAAAATCAAGGTTCTTAAATTTTACTTAAAAAGCGCATATAACTGTATCATTAGTCTAAGCCTTAACTGTGTTATTCCTACAATGATAGGGTATGATAGGGCTAATTGTGGATGCAACTGCTCCCCTGTTACAATCATGGGAGAATATGCTTGATAGCACAGGAGGTAGTCAGGAGATCTATGTTGATGGATACCTGAGGAACTTTTCAGCGGATGTGATTGCTAGAGCTTGTTTTGGGAGCAATTTCGTAGAAGGAAAAGACATATTTTGGAAACTCAGGCAGCTCCAGAAGTTAATTTCTCAACAGGATACATTTGTCGGGCTGTCTGCACTGTGGTAAGGAACTTTTGATTCGTTGCGAAATTTCTAATGCAGTGGAAATGAACACCTTGACTGGTTAGTAATCTTGTTCTATTGCAGGAAATACTTGCCTACCAAGAGCAACTTTGAGATAAAAAAGCTAGATCATGAAGTCCGGTTACTAATCCTGGATCTCTCAAGGGAATACAGGAGCAGAAGCCGCAGCAATGCTGGCACACACATGTCCACATATGACAACCTTCTGCATGCCATTGTTGTTGGTGCAAACCATGGCCCCAGCTATTCCAGTGCCCCTGAAGATTTCATCATCGACAACTGCAAGAACATCTACTTTGCTGGGCATGAAACTACTGCAGTCACTGCCACTTGGTGCCTGATGCTACTTGCTGCACACCCAGACTGGCAGGAACGCGCTCGGGCTGAGGCTCTAGAGGTGTGCTGTGGACAGACAGTGGTGGACATTGACATCCTTCGTCAGCTGAAAATAGTAAGAGTCCTCATTCCTATGGGTATAAATCATTCTTTAGTGACATGCATTAACAGTGGCATTAAAATCTTGTAGCTTACAATGGTGATACAAGAGACTCTCCGGCTGTACCCTCCGGCGTCACTGACCATGCGTGAAGCCCTGACAGACATCAGGCTTGGTGGAGTTGACGTCCCTCGTGGCACCATTATCCAAGTAGCCATTTCAATGCTGCACCTTGACCTGGAAGCCTGGGGTCCAGATGCTAACGAATTTCGTCCAGACCGATTCGCGAATGGAGCTGCCGCGGCATGCAAGCCGGCCCACATGTACATGCCATTTGGATATGGGCCAAGACTCTGTATTGGGCAAAACCTGGCTATGGCAGAGCTGAAGGTTGTTCTTGCCCACCTGCTGAGCAAGTTCTCGTTCTCATTGTCACCTGGGTACCAACACTCTCCGGTGTTTCGGTTGACCATTGAGCCAGAGTTCGGCATGCCCCTTGTGGTGACAAGGCTACCATGATGGCCTGATCTCTGTTTCCGAACAAGTTGCTTCCTCTTTTTGAATTATATACTGTACAATGTTGGCTCGTATATATTAGTTCAAGGAGGCTGACCTCTTTGGTGCATTTGGGGCTCATCAACTAATGCTGCAGTGGAAGTAACCACAAAACTGCAACACTCCACCATCACCACCAAGCACCAAATTTGATATGTGTGGTTGTGCCTGGTGCTAGTGCTACCACTCTATTTGAAGTTCGTTCCTAGTGCTTGTCCTATATTAGTTTGTTATTGTGACGAACTCAATCACATATTTTCCTACAATTTTCTGTGCTCAGTAGAGCAGAGTATATTTGATACTTCCTTCGTTCCGTGACTGTTTTAACTTTTATAGATATGTTGCATTTGCTATGCAAATAGATATGCAATATGTCTAGATATGTAGCAACAGCAATATATCTAGAAAAGTTAACGAACGGATTTAGTATTTCTCAACTATGCACCACAGGCATGTTGAAAAAACTTGTGCTGTAAACTAGTTAACTGCCAGCTTCAGATTTTGAAGTTCAACCATCCTCCTTTGATTCGTGCCATGACAGTGTGGTTCTAGAAGAATCAACGTGCCTCCAGCATGCCTTGTTTTAAGATAGGGTAGCATCCAGTAGTGGCACCTGAGGTAAAACATATTCCTATTCTTTTAAAAAAAAATTCATATGCCCGTTATTGCTGTTCTTTTTCTGATCTAAAATGTGCTGGCCTGCCACAGAAATTGGACCAAAGAAAAGCATTTGACTACCCAGCATTTTTCAAGCTAGAATTGACATTGTGATCTGAAAGCTAGAAAGAAGATATGTATCTTAAGGTTGTATTATAAGAACAAATGGGTGGAAAGGGACAAGAAATAGGAGATGATATTTTTTAAAAAAAACAAAAGAATCAATTTTATTTTTTATAGTAAACTGCAAATTCTAAGCCTAGGTTTGCAGTATTTGACTTTTAGAACCCCTTTGCAACGCAGAAATTTTATAATAAAAAGTACTATACACGAATTTAGAAATCAATTCATTTTATATTCACCTCTTGTGAAACGACCACAGATTGATCAAACAAAAAACGTGGGCAACTACTCCTATGATGATACAAAACAAATATAAACAATTGAGCAACACCAGCATCGTTCTCTGATGAAGTGCTGTCACGGTCATTTTAGTAGCATTATCAGGATGCTGCGCTTGCACAAACGGACACACCCACCTGTTCTCGTCACAGCAACCAAGCAAACAGACAGAGCTGAGCTTGTCCGTGTCTTTGGGTGCGGCAAGCCGGCAACCGAGAGCCTTTTCTTTCCAGCTTTCCAGGTTCCCCTGCTCACAGGCACAAATGGAACATCTATGGCGATTGCTATGGGTGAGCCTGCTGCTGCCTCTGGTCCTCCTCCTCTTCTTCTACGTCTGGACCTTGCTATATCTGAGACCGGAGAGGATCAGGCGGAGGCTGAGGCGCCAGGGAGTGAAGGGCCCCAAGCCTTCTCTCCTCCTGGGGAACATACCGGAGATGAGGAAGATTCAGAAGCAGCTGGCCGAATCTGACCACCAAGAACAGCAAGAAGCAGCGGCAGGGAGCAGCCATCGCTTCTCCTCCAACTACATGGCCGCTCTGTTCCCTTACTTCCACCACTGGAACAAGGTTTATGGTATGTCAGTGCCACTTCTGCTGAATTGAATTGTTCTGAATTGTTGCTTATTTCATTCCAAATATACTTTTTTTTTAAAAAAAAATGCTTTTGTTTTGAGCTAAGTAGTGGTTCTGCTTTTACTTACTTTCTGTTACTCCAAAGAGAGACATATCATTTTTAAATGTCATAAAAGAAGCTTTAAAGATCATGCAAGCAAGCAAAGCAACTGCCACATCGTGTTTGTGCGCTAGGTTCCATCTACCTGTATTCAACCGGAAGCATCCAGTCTTTGTTTGTGACGGATCCGGACATGGTGAAGGAGCTGGCCAACTGCAAGTCTCTGGATCTTGGAAAGCCTCGCTACCTGCAAAAGCAGCTTGGAGAGCTTCTTGGCATGGGAATCTTGACGGCAAACGGTGACCTTTGGGCACATGAACGGAAGGTGATCGCGCCTCACTTCTTCATGGACAAGGTCAAGGTAAAATTCAGCCTTACCAATGATCCTGTCAGTTGATATATGCTAGTGTTCTATCTGAAACTCTCCTGCTATACAAAATTTGTGGTTAGTGCTTACACACTGTAAGAATAAGAACAATTTGTTGTGGCGAATATTCATTCACAGGGAATGGTGGATTTGATGGCGGAGTCTGCAGATGAAATGCTGGTTTCATGGGAAGAAATAGTCGACAGGGGAGGTGGCAGCGCGGAGGTGGTGGTCGATGAGTTCTTGAGGAACTTCTCGGCTGATGTCATATCAAGAGCTGCTTTCGGGAGCAGTTTCTCTGAAGGTAAAGAGATATTCAGCAAGATCAGACAGCTTCAGGTGGCAATGGCAAAGCAGGATGTGTTTACTGTTGTTCCTGGCAGTAGGTATGCCTTAAAAAAACTTCATTTGCACTTTGTTTGTTTGTTTGTTTGTTGAAGTAGCATCACTGGCAAAGATGCTACAAAATCAGAATGCGTTGGAGGGACAGAATTCACAGAAATTGAGAGGGTAATTGAAGCAAAGACTTCTTTTCTTCCTGAACTAATAACTGTCTCTGCACTGTGTTCCTTCAAAATGAAAGGAAAAACTCTGCAGTAAATGAACTCCTCAATTAGAAACTTCATTTGCACTATTTTGTTTGTTTGTTTGTTGAAGTAGCGTCACTGACAAAGATGCTACAAAATCAGAATGCGTTGGAGGGACAGAAATTGAGAGGGTAATTGAAGGAAAGGCTTCTTTTTTTTTTTTTTTTTTTTTTTCCTGAACTGACTCTGCATTGTGTTCCATCAACATTGAAAGAAAAAGAGCTCTGCAGTACATGAACCTCAATTAGAAAATGAGCTGATGAGGCGCATGTTCATGTATCCTGCTTTGATTCTTGCAAAACTTTTCCTCCTGACCTGAATAAGATGTTGATTCATCAGATACTTACCAACAAAGCGCAACCGAGAGATCCGGAGGCTCGGCGCGAGCATCCGCGACCTCATCTTAGACATAGCGAGGAGGCAGCACGAGGAAGAACACGACCCGCCGGCGGCATCATCTGCCAGCAACAGCGACGGCCTCCTGCGTTCCATCGTCGAGGGCGCCAAGGCTGCCGCCTCCTTCAGCAGCTCGTGCACGCCGGCGGACTTCATCGTGGACAACTGCAAGAACATCTACTTCGCGGGGCATGAGACGGCGTCGACCACCGCCGCCTGGTGCCTGATGCTCCTCGCCGCGCACCCCGAGTGGCAGTCCCGCGCGCGCGCCGAGGTCCTGGAGGCGGCCTTCGTCGCTCGCCGCCGCCAGGGAGGACAATCGCCGGCGGCGGTGGACGCGGACGCGCTCCGGAAGCTGAAGACGGTGACGATGGTGGTGCAGGAGACGCTACGTCTGTACCCGCCAGCGCCGTTCGTGACGCGGGAGGCGCTGCGCGACGTCCGCCTCGGCGGGCTGCACATCCCGGGCGGCACGGGCGTCCGCGTCCCGATCGCGCTGGCGCACCGCGACCCCGCCGCTTGGGGCGCCGGCGGTGGCGGCGACCCGGACGCGTTCGACCCGGGCAGGTTCGCCAACGGCGTGGCCGGCGCGTGCCGGCCGCCGCACATGTACATGCCGTTCGGCGTCGGTCCGCGCACCTGCGCCGGGCAGAACCTCGCCGTGGCGGAGGTCAAGGTGCTGCTGGCGCTCCTGCTGCCCAGGTTCGAGCTCGCGCTGTCGCCGGCGTACGTGCACCGCCCGGTGTTCAGGCTCACCGTCGAGCCCGGGAACGGCGTGGCTCTTGTGCTTAGGAAGCTCGGCTGCTCTGCTGACTGATGATGATTCATGGTTGTTGGTAACTAGGTTGGGAGCCTGAAAAGAATCTTGTATTAATAGATTTACTTATCAGAAATAAAACAAAAAGGTCAGGGTGGCCGAGTGGTCTAAGGCGTCAGACTCAAGTTCTGATCCTCTAACGAGGGCGTGGGTTCAAATCCCACTTCTGACAGTCCTTTTTTTATTTTTTTTGCTTTGTTCAAAGTAGAGGCTATATTTGGCTCACATTTAGTTTCTGTTTTTTGTTTTGTTCATTCAAAGTAGAGGCCGTATTTGGCTCACATTTGACACGTTCAATATCACTATTATTTTTTTCCGTTTTGTTATGTTTTGTTCAAAGTAGAGCCTATAATTGGCTCACATTTAGTTTCTAGTTTTATTTTGTTCAGTCACAGTAGAGCTACTTTTGTCTTCCTATGTTTTCATGTGCTCCTCGTGAAAGCACATCCTATACCTGCTTAAGGGCAGGCCCAACGCGGGTGAACATGCCCATATGCCCCAGCTAAAAAGTAGCTTTGGTTTTTGTCAAACTCTTGTCTTGTTTCTCCACGAAAAGTAGCTTTGGTTTTTGTCAAACTCTTGTACCTAGTTTCAGCTTTAAATTGTGAAAGCGCGTGCTAAAGAGGCCAGCAACCGGTTCACAACGCGAATTGGGATACTGCCTCAATCTTTTGTCAGTTGAAGCATTCGCAGCTTCTGCAAGATACTACAGAAACCTGCGGAACCGCTATATGGTATGATCTGGAGCCTTTACGCCGACGTGGAGGCTGTGGCTAACAGCCAGCATGTAGCGTTGGGGTTGCTCTGGCGGTTGGCAGTTGGCACGTACCAAACTCCGATTCTATTGATTTTTTTCAATTCCTATAAAGAATTTCATCGAAAGTCAGGAATATCGATCCGAATCAGTTTCTTCATTCCAACATTATTTTGTGCTTGTTTTTCTTCATGTACTATGGACTCCTGGGTGTTCCTATGGTATAGATGATGTCTGGTTACAGAGGATCTTAGATGTCAGCACATTGTGGAGAATTTTTGGAGGACACAAACTAGAGCCTTGTGACTGATAGGAGCATGATGTGGAGTTTGCACCTAAGTGGCTTGTCTAGTGTCCAATATGTGATTGATTAGCCGTTGATGGCTCATGAAGTTGGCAGATGCGCATATTTAGTAGTCGTGTACTTTTGTGGTGTCGGAGCAATAGTGTTGGGTTGTGGCTAGACTAGTTTTCTGAATGTAACCAATGCTTTGAGAAGATTAGGCTGGTATATCAATCGATTGAAAGCTCATTCACTCTGTTCTGCAGAGCCTCTGCGCATCAGCTGGGCCTACCGTGTTCTGGTAGATCCTGGGCCATGAAGCCCATCCCATAAACACCTGCGTAACAAGCAACTAGCGGGTCAAAAAACAAACAAACAAATTAAACATTGCATGCATATTATGCTCTATGTAATGTACGTATGTGATCCAAGTCCAAGATGACAGGGGACAGGCACTTACTCAGAGTGGCAGTTTTCGGCGTGCTAAGGTTCTAAAACCCATGGCTCTTGTTCCTAGTGATCACCATCTTCCTGGCTCCTTCTCCGATTGCCCTCAAGTCTCTTGTTAGATCCTTCTAATGTTTTGACACACACTTCTGATTTGTTTGAAGCATATCACTATTTGATACTACGCTATTAAGACCAAAGAACCTTTCTCTAAAGTCTAGTGTACTCGTAAGGCAAAGGACGGGGGCGAAGGCCCCCTCATCCTCAGTTAAGATGTCTTTCATAAATTTTCTAAACAGGATTTGGGTTTTTGGTATCTCTTTAATCTTTCGTCGTTCGCCATGGGGCACTTTGTGCCCTTAGTGAGGCCGTTGAAGTGGTTCAACGATCAAAAGCAAACCTACACTGCTAACAGGTGGGTTTTTAGTGGTACTGCCGATGGTGGCGATGGCTGCAAGGCTGACAAGTCGTCTGCCACTGTCACCATTGTTGCTGCCACGCTGATGGGTGTTACACATTACCTCTCGTCATAGCTAGATTTTGGTGCGGTTTCGGTGTGAGTGCCAAAATTTATAGAGTTGGTGACTCGGGAGACGTATGGAGAAACTTTAAGAGTGAAGATTAAAATCAAGAGTTAGTTGACAATGCCTAGTTTAGATTGGCCCCAAATTCTAGATTTTTTTCATACTTTCTCCATCACGTCAATTTGTAGCCACGTGTATGGAACAGTAAATGTACGTAAAAAAATAATCAATTGCATAGTTTGATTGTAAATCATGACACAAATCTTTTGAGTCTAGTTATCCATAATTGAACAATAATTTCCAAATAATTATTCCTTTTCTCATGTTGCTTTATGCACTATATCGAGGAGGGGGCGAAGGTTCCCTCCCTCCCCAAATTATAGTACTTTTGTAGTTTTTTTTAAATAGAATTTGTATTGCTGGTCTCCTTAACAAACAAAAATTGTGTTTATGAGAAGCTACCAAGACTATCTATATGACTACATCACCAAGCCACTAGTAGGATGAGGGGTAACTAAAAAATGTGCACAAAAATTTAAAAAGTAAGGGCTAGAGAAAAAAAAAGAAAAGAAAATAGTCCACTTGTTAGGATGAAAGAGAAAAAAAATGGATGTCATAAATACTTTTCTGTCCAAAAAAGAATGTAATTGTAGCTATATTTGTATTAAAGTGTTTAAAGTTTGACCAGGCATAATATAATAATAATATTAATTCTTATGGCATCAAATAATTATTTTATAAAAATACATATCACCACACGTCTGATGACTTTTGTTTGATATCGTAACCATTTATACTTCTTTATACGTATAGTTAGTTAAATTTAAGATACTTTAACTTGGTACTGTACTATAATTATTTTTTTATGGACGAAGAGAGTAGATTTACTTCCGAATTCAAATTCTAGTTCTTTTGATGACTTTTCTAACTTTGTAAAGCTATGTAGCACCTCTATCATTTTAGGCATGGTCCAAGCTAAACTTTTTTAAAATTTGACTGGATTTATAAAATATTATCAACATTTATATCTCTAAATAGATTAATAATAAAAAAATATATTGCATAACTCACCTAATGATACTTATCAGACCTCATAGAAGGGAAAAAAAAAAAAAAGAGAAGCGTGTCACCGCAAGGGAGTTGTGATTGTGAGTAGAATGTATAAATAAATAAAAACCTTTTTTTTCTTCTTTGTAACCAACACATCACAATAGAGGATGACATGATGATCGACTGTACTGTCACCGTATCGTAATATTATTATCGTATCGTATCTCGTAAATACTGTACCGTCTCCGTGTGACGTGAGGGATTACTTTTTGTTGTTTTTTTAAAAAAAGGAACCGGTTTTTGGGCTGTGCTGCCGCAGGAGCTGCCTCTACGTATAATAAAATATCCCAAAAGTTTGTTTGCAACAACTGCTGCTAGTGCTGCTATTATCGGGGAGCTTGACCGTGTGCAGGTATACAATCAAGTGTTGGACGTGGACGCGCAACGGAGTGCGACGACTTTTGCTGCACCCAGCCCAGCAGCTAGCCGTGCACGCAGGTGGTTGCCGAACCCAACAGCGACGTGAACGCCTTGGTGCGTGATAGGATGGACGTGCGTGCGTGTATCAGGAGAGGAGACGACAGCAGGCACGACTCCAACTGGACCGGGATGCCTAGTGCTTTGCTTTGGGCTGGGCCGTTGGGGAGAGCCGGAGAGAAAGAAAAACAAAAAATCCATCCATCCATACACGAACGAACAGCTGTCCTTGTCAACCCGGCCTCTCCGTCTACACGTCGTCAACCAGGGAGAGAGTGGGAGAACGAACGAATCCCCATGGCCATGGCGCATGAACGTCACCAGTCAATTTCGAATTGAATTAACCCCCAACCTCCCACCGTCCTCCAAGGCCTCTCTCTTCCGTCCTCATTAAACTCTACCACCACCTCCCTACCGGTCCCGGGCCGCCCGCCCGCCGCCGCCGCCCTCCGTCAAGCACCCGCCGACCCCTTTCTCCAGTTCCTCACCTCCCCTCCCCTATTTCATTCATTCACCCGCGCTTGCCTTCGCCTCGCCGACAGCCCGCTCACGATCCCTCCCTCCCAAATCCCCCAACCCATCCAATGGCGTCCACCTCCTCCACCGCCGGCGGCAGCAGCAGCGTCCTCCCAACCCACACAACCCCCTCCGCGCCCGCCTACCCTGCATCCTCCTCCAAACCCCCCGCCGCCAACCCGCGCCGCCGCTGCCTCTGCCTGTGCGGCCTCATAACCCTAGCCATCCTCGTGGCGCTCGCCATCACCCTCCTCGTCCTCTTCCTGACCGTCCTGCGCGTCCGCGACCCCACCACCCGCCTCGTCTCCACCTCCCTCTCTGGGATCGCGCCGCGCCTCACCTTCCCCGCCGTCTCGCTCCAGCTCAACGTCACGCTCCGCCTCGTCGTGGCCGTGCACAACCCAAACCCGGCCTCGTTCACCTACGACACCGGCGGCCACACCGACGTCACCTACCGCGGCGCCCAGGTCGGGTCCGCCGAGATCGACCCGGGCCGCATCCCGAGCCGCGGCGACGCCAACGTCAGCCTCGCCCTCACGCTCCAGGCCGACCGCTTCGCCAACGAGCTCAGCCAACTCATCAGCGACGTCGAGGCCGGCGCCGTGCCGCTCGAGGCCAGCACCAGGATCCCCGGGAGGGTCAACATCTTCGGCATCTTCAAGCGCCACGCCGTCGCCTACTCCGACTGCAGCTTCGTCTTCGGCGTCCCCGAGATGAAGGTGCGCACCCAGCAGTGCCGCGACCGCACCAAGCTCTAGTGATCATGGCCCCATGATGGCGATGGCGTCGGTCGCCGGCGTCGGTCAAGGCCGGCTTGTCTCTGTCTCTCGTCTCCTCTGCCCCGCCCGTGACGGTGCCGGCCCGTGACGCGCGCCGATCGAATCCCGTGCTCGCTCGGCCGGTGGGGGCGGGTTCGCGTCGCGTCGCGTCACGTGGTGCCAACCGTGTTGGTTCGCGGGCGCCTCGGTGCGTCTTGATTGCTGCTTCCTTCCTTCCTTGGCGAATCGCATCTCCTCTTTTCCTCCTCTTGCTTTGCTTTGGGTGCTTGCTTCTCCGTCACCCCCGGCCGGCCCACGCGACCCCGCGCCCGTCGCCGTCGCCGTCGCCGTCGGCGCAGGGCACGCACGCACCCACGCTCTTCTTTGTTATTCCTTATCCACGGTGACAGTATATACCAGACCATGTGTTTTAGTGTTGGTGTTGCGTTGGTTACACGTAGAGTAGCAGAGAGGGTTTATTTCATAGAGTATGTACTTGCTGTGCCTACGTAGACTAGCTACATACACTACTGCTAGTATTTTGTAGAGTATCATCATCATCATCATACTGTACGACACGATTAATTATGGTTGGTTGGGTGATTCATGTACATAACCACACAATCGGATGAAATGAATAATTGATGGATGGATGGATGGATCCGCAGGCAGCTGCAGGTGGTTGGTTTTCGCTTTTCTAGCTTTTTTCTTTTATTATCAAATTTTCTTGCTTATAGTAAGTACTTTGTACTCTCACAAGTGCTCCACCCTTTGCCTTGAGTGGTGATGGTGGCACGCTTTTCTTTTCTTTTCTTTTCTTTTCTTTTTCTCTCTAAAAAAACTAGTGGATCAGTGGTAGTACGTACTCTTTTTGTGATTGCTCACCTCCGATCTCCTTTGCGATCAAGCCATGGGATCTGCGGCCCAGGAGTTAAGACAAGCACATACATACTATAATATGGGGGTCTGTGGCACACGAATTAAGACAAGAACAGATTCTGGTACTAAAATTAAGTATAAGAAATTGGTATGGATTGGGATAATATACTTACAACTTGTTTCTTTTCTTTATGGATTTGGAAAAGAAAAACGAGTGGAGTGGAAGTTTGATAATCGAGATATTGGCACATTGCTCTAATCATTCTACCATAAACAACCGAACATGTCGGAGCCTATCTCATATAGTAGGCTACACGACCGCACCAAGCTCCAGTAGTGATCGGCGACGGCCCTGGTCGGTCCCTCGCCGGCGTCCGGTCGTCTCTCGTCTGCCCGCCCGTACGTGACGGTGCCAATGCCATCCGTCATCCCTGCGTGTTGGTATTGGTTGGTTGGTTCGCGGGTCACTCACTCAGGGCGTCTTGATTGCTTCGCATCGCATCTCCTCTTTTGCTTTGCTTGCTGCTTGGGGGGCTTTGATTCTCCGTCACCGCGCGTGTCGGCATCGGCGCAGGCCACGCAGGCACCCACGTTCGTTATTATATATATATATATATATAAGTTTGCAATCAAAACTTGTATTAGTACTTACTGCTTTTCTTATACCACAAAGAAAAGCTAGTACTTGTCATAAACGGACAAGCACAAATGCTTGTACTGTATATCGTTGACCATGCTCAGGCTGCTTTCATTAAAAATAGGCATATTTCCTCGAATGTCATTATTACTCAGGAAATCATTCATTCTTTCAATCTAAAAACTTGGAAAAACCATGCTTTCCTCCTCAAAATTGACTTAGCTAAGGCATTTGATAGGTTGGAATGGAGTTTTATTATTGCTGCACTATCTCGTTTAGGCCTTTCGACTCATTTCATCAATCTCATTTATACTTGTATTTCCACTCCTAATTTTTCTATTTTGGTCAATGGTGAACCATCTGAAAGGATACGCCCTAAACATGGTATTCGACAAGGCTGCCCTCTATCCCCATATCTATTTGTTGTTGCTGTTAACGAACTCTCCATAGCTTTGCAACAGGAAATGCATAGGTCTAACCTTGCTGGTGTCACCTTAGGGCCAGGATGCCCACCAATTCACTCTCTCTTATTTGCAGATGACCTAATCCTTTGTGGACAAGCCACGATACAAAAGGCAACCACCATTAAATCCATTCTGCAGCACTTCTGTGATGCATCAGGTCAGACACCAAATTTACATAAATCTGCAATCCTTTTTAGCAAAAATGTAAGTGCTACCACCCGAGCTTCCATCAAAAACATCTTCCCAGTACCTGATCTTCGGCCTCAAACTAAGCATCTAGGACATCCTATCATTTTCAATCACAATGATCGTAACAGGGCTTATAACTTTATTCAGGGTAAGTTTCTCTCTAAGTTGACTACAGTGAGAGCTAACAAACTCAACCATGCAGGTAGACTCACTTATATTCAATCAGTTCTTTCCTCAATCCCTATTTATTACATGTCCACTGTTCTTTTCTCCAATAATTTCATAGAGAAAATCAACACTATTATTAGGAGATTTTGGTGGACAGGTGTTCAGGATGACAACCCAACTTCACCTATTGCTTACAGATCTTGGGATGATATTTGTCAGGCAAAGGACAATGGAGGTCTTGGTGTTAGGGATTTAGGGACTGTTAATAAAAGCCTCATCATTCATGCTGCCTGTAATATAGCTACCAATAAAAACCCGATGCTTACCTCTGTTCTAAAATCTAAATATTACCCTTATTCCTCCTTTTGGACAGCCACTAACTCAGGGACAAAGTCGATATTTTGGTCCTCCATAATGCAGGTAAAGAAGGAACTCCACGACAACACCATCCTACAATTACATGCTGGCGACACTTCGGTATGGTCTACTCCCTGGTGCTCCATTTGGGATACCATCCATGACCATCTTTGAGACCCAGTAACAGTGTCACCTCTCCCTTCCAAAGTCTCTGACCTATGGATCAATAATACACAAGACTGGGACGTTGAGCTTTTAACTAATATTTTTGACGATGATGCTGTTCAGGCTATCACTTCTATTATTCCTGTCCCTTCTGATCATCAGGACACTCTTAGATGGAAAAGATCCAGAAAAGGCATTTGCACCACAAAGGAGATTTACAAGACCCTTTCAGCAGACAAGAGTATTATATTGCCAACGCAAGGATCTAGAAGCATTCAACCATAGGCAAATCAGATTCTATGTCGTGCCTGGAAAGACAAAAACCTCCCACCATTAATCAAGACTTTCACATGGAGAATCATCCGAAGGGCACTAGCCACGGCAGAACGAGTGTCCAGGTACTCAACCCATGCAGACAAACATTGTGACACCTGTGGGCAGGTGGAGAATGACTACCATCTTTTCTTCCAACGCACAATCCCAACTGAGGTATGGTATTCCTTTCAGCCTTCTATATCTACTACTAACCTACCTGCTGAAAATGATGGTATTCAAGAAACTCTATCCACTCTTATTCCACCTTCCACCTCTGAAATTACCTTCCAAAAAATACTTTATACTCTTTGGTATATATGGAAGTCCAGGAACGATTATCACTTTAATAGGAAGCGATGGACGGCCGCACAAGTACACCATGCAGCGTCGGCACATATGGACTCCCACAAAAAAGCTCTCACCATCCAGCACACAACACATGAAGATGACCAACAGGGACCAAGCGACCAGCAGCCATCGACAGATAATCCAAGGCTGTGCGCAACCATTAGCCAACATAACAATATAAGCCAACAAGCAAACTCATCGTCCAGTCAACGACTACAACAAATGAATCAAGATGAAACTCAAACACAAGGCTTGGCTTCTCTACCTGTAGAAACAACAACACTTCCTACAGGAACAAATACATGGCCTCCTCAACAAAGACGACACAACCTGACGAACAGGTCCACAACACAAGATCAGAAGATCACAGGTGAAGGACACCAGGAGAACATCACTGTCTCTACCACTGGAGCAGGTTTGCATCCTCAAAACACACCTACAGATCCACCTCTTCCTTCCCACATAATGGACAGGTACACCATCGATACAAGGGCACTACTTCAAGAAACTAGATGCTATGTTGATGCATCTACATCTCCAGATCACCTATCCTCCCCGACAAATGAAGCAGGAATCGGGATCCATATTGTTAATTTACAGGTGAACCCAATCCAGACGATGCACATCACAGCCAAGATCATAACATCTTCCTCGGTGATTATGGCTGAAGCAGCAGCCCTCGCTCTGGCTTCCATGGTGACAAGCTATATGAACCTTCAGCGCGTCAATTTTTTGTCCAACTGCCAACAGCTAGTCCAGTTCCTCAACTCTGAGGATCTCACAAACCCCCCGGACTGGCGAATCAAGAATTTTACACAGATCTTCTCCAACCATACAAGAAACAGGAACTCCAAAGTTTACAAGATTCCTAGGAACCAAAATGTAACCGCTGATGCACTAGCTCATCAAGCAATAGGACATTCTGATCATCAACAGCAATTCTCCTGTTCTTATGAACATCAATTGTCGGCCCCCTAATTTTTAGGGTCCACTGTGCATCATATGTCAGTCCCTGGATCAGTAGCTGACACGCACAATTAGACAAGATTGATATCAAAAAGCATACTTTTATTGCTACTGGGAAAACATGATACATTGTTCGGGTTTACATAGCTTGGGCCACTAGCCTTACATATTATATATCAGAGTTCTAGGACAGCGGTTCTATATTATCGTGGCTCCATTCCTACAGGCAACTCGGAGTGCGGACAAAACCCTAGCTATTCCTATATCGTGAACATCGTAGTCCTAAGCGTAGTCCTAGCGTAGCTTCTTCATGTAGCCATGCAGCTTCGTCTTCATGTATCCTTCTAAGTCCCTATCCTCGCGTAGCTCCAAAAAGAGTCCATCCTGGCGTAGGCTCTTGATCGGCTTCATCCTCGGATATACTCCTCCAGCTTCCTGCCTAAAGACATAGGGAGAAGGGGGGTTGAGTACATACGTACTCAGCAAGCCCTAACTTTGGGTGGGTGAAGGTTAAATGTGTAGTAGTTATAATTATAGGTTGGGCCCTGGTAGGGTATTCATCATCCTCACCAGTTCCCGAATTAAGTTATGGTTACCAAATCATTAATACGTCTTACCAGATTATCCATTATTGTTTGCAGTCTAATCATAGCGTCTCATCCCGGCATCTGCCCATTCCAAGGACGTGGCTATTCGAATAGATTCAAGTAAACTCTGCAGAGGTTGTACACTTTTCCCCACACGGTAATTACAATTCCTTCCATGATCAGTGGTTAGAAAAGAATTACCGAGATCTCGTACCCGATAGTATGCATTCCTTAGGGTTCCATATATTTCCACTACGGCGCTCAGGGGTTGGGAGAAAGTTAAACGAGGAAGACCACTCGTCATCCTACGCCTAACCCGGACATGGAAGCTCACTCGCAACCCATGCCCTCACACACTTTGTGGAAGATCACTCAGCATCCACATTTAAATATATAGATATATGTATATAGCTAGCAAATGTGCACCCAATAATTTTACGTGGAAGATCACTTAGCGTCCACGCCCAACCAGCACCATGGAAGATCACTTAGCATCCTACGCCGCCTCTCTGCTCTACCGTTTTGCCTACACCGGCCCCTAAGTGGAAATATACTTCAACCTAACGGGGTGTGAGATCAAGCCTACCCATATAGACGTGTGGCTGTACGATATGTCACACGAGGATGAATAAGAGACTATGAACCGGTCCTTAGGGGTGACTAAAACAGTATCTCCGACAGGGATATCCTTCGCATAATATCCGCCAAGTAATCTACACCTAGATTACCCCTACCCGTTTCAAGTCATAGCATATATATAATCACTTTATCTGATTATCTCATTATCATATTAGCTCATTATCACATTATCTCATCATAAATATTCATATATTCTTTATCAAAGGGGTTATTGTATAAATAGGATAAAAGGATGGTAGAAAGGTGGAAATTAGGACTTGCCTCCGCTTGCTGACGAGTATATCCAAGGGTCTTGATTCCTTCGCTTCTGTCTCCAGTGTCTTGGTGTAGCGGTACTTCGTCTTGGTGTAGTAGTAATCCTTCAGGGTCTTGACATCACCGTGCTTCAGGGATCCGTCGAGTCCTTGTACGTCTTCTAGTCTACGCGATCTATTGCTTGACAAACAAGAGAGCAAGACCAAATAATGCATGCACAACAAGCATAATTAAGCCAAAACAAGAAGAGGGATCCTAACGGGGTTGGTTGTAGGTGATGGAAGGGTTTATTCTAATTCTATCATTACTACGTGAACTTGAAGTAAGAGGTAGATAAAGATTATCTATCCAACAAGATGGCTCCTACGGGCTGGGTTAGCGCGGTGTGGTTATCTGATGGAAAACCAGACCATATTATTATCTTTCACTATTATGTGAACCTGGAAGGAGAAAGCTTGACCAAGTCATCATAGACAGCTTGGCCTACTTCTATAGGTCCACTAGGGTTTGGCGGGGTTAGCTAGGTGGGTTCACGTATATGTACACATATACGCAAGATGGGGTTTAGGTGGTTAGATACGGGCATACGTACTTATATACTCGCACATAGGGTTTAGGCTAGCTATGTATGGATAGGTGGTGGCTAAGGTTAGTGGCACGTATGCGTGTACATATATGCCTAGGGTTTGGTTAGTGACGCATACGCACATGCACATGTATGCGCCTAGGGTTAGGTTAGGATAAAGGGGTGGAGGGTAAGGTTAGCCATACATAGGTGTATGCCCGAGTATATAATTGTATATACAGGACCTACCATATATGTGTGTGCGTATATACGGGGTTAATTACTTCTACGGCGAGGGTTATGACTAGGATTAACTGGTGCGGAGTTAGCCACACGGGGTCGTGTCCGGTCATCGGACAGGTCCGTGCGTGTGTATATATATAGGTGTACCTATTTTTGGTGATTGGGTACGGACATGTCGGGGCATATGACATGTCACCAAAACCTACTCACCTTTATAGGTATGCGCCTAGCTAGCACTACAGATGAATATTACTACGATTAGCATTTATATTAATTAAGCAGGTTAGCACTAATTATAAAAGAAGGAGAGCAAACAAATATTACTAGAATTTAAATGGGCACCAAAAATGGGAATAATTGTATAGGTAAATAGAGTAGGATTTTAGAAGAATGTTGGTGGTGGAATTTCTGGAATCGAAGTTAGGATGGGAGAGATATGAATTTCTAAAGTTTAATTGGAATAAAGGAATAGGGAATATACTTTGAAAATTATTTCTGGAAATTGGATAATGGAAATGAGTGGGAAGATATAGGGTATGATCTAGAGTGTACCTAGTTTATTTAGAAATTTTTCTGGGAATTTTCTAGACAAGGGAAAATAGGTTTTCGCTCTCCTGTGTACACTGTTCGGGTACGCGTAGCATTTATCGGCTGGCTGACGCGTGGGTCCATGCTGTGGTCAAGGCTGTCCGGCATTGTGTTGGTGGGCTTTGTGCACCGATCTGTGAACTAGCTCCCCTTCTCTCTATATTCCGTGTAGACCGGGTCTTGGGAAGAGAAAGAAGGGAAGGTGGGTGGAGGTATCTGCAGCGTGGGCCCCCACGGCGAGGTGGCGTTTCCCCTGCTGGTTGCACAGGGGATGTCGCTCATTCTCCCTTTCCGGTGCTGCTCGTCCGTGTCTCTCTGTCTCTGTCTCCGTTCGTGTAACCAGCGAGAGGAGCAAGGGAGAGAAGGAAGAAAAGGAGAGAGGAGAGAGAGGCATGGAGAGTAGGGAGGGAGCTCGGCCGGCGACGTCCGACTCCGGATGGCTCGCCTCCAAATGGTGCACGGGCAGGCTGCTCCGGACTGCACGGCGGTGTGGGTTTCGGCGGCGTGCTCCGACGACCCCGAGCCGGCTCGGCGTGGGCAGGAGCGACGCCCCCGTCCGTCGTCCTAAGGAAGCGTAGCCGGGAGAGAGAAAGGAGGAGGAAAGAGGATGGAAGGAGCGCAGCGTAGTGGGCGAGCGGCGCCCGGTGGCTGGGGAGCTCCGACGGTGGCACGTGCAAAGCGAGGGCGGCGGCCTTGGTCGCGGCAGCGGAGCCTCGGCGCCGTGCCTTTCGGCCGTGCACCCGGCAAAGAACCATAGCCGAGGCGAATCGGGCGCGCCGAGCGTAGGAGGAAGGAGCTCAAGCTCGAGCTTGCCGAGGTGCTCCTCGCCGACGGCCGTGGCCGGCTATTTATAGCCGCCGCCGAGCTACAGAAGGCGGTTCACGGAGAAAATATCTCCTGGCGAACGTTGGAGGTCACCGGCGATGAGGATAAGAACGAGCTCGAGCCGGGACAACGAGAAATCCGAGGAGATAAGGATGCCCCGGCCACGACGAGGGGAAGAGGCGGTTCCGCACGCATATGGCGGTTGCGAGGGAAATATCTCGGCCGGGCGTGGTCCCCCCCGGCATGGCGGTGGCGAGGCCGAGACGGAGGTAGACGACGCGAATTTCCGTCGTCCGGAGATAGGAGACGATGATGACGACCGGGTCCCGCGCTAAGTGAGAGGGAGGGAAGAGGAAGTGGGAGGCGGCCGGTGGCCTCTTTGGCCGGCTCTTCTTGCTTGGCGCTGGGCTCCGCCCGAGTGGGAGAGGGAGAAGGAAAGAGGATGGGCTGCTGGTGGCTGGGCCAAAAGGGAGGGAAAGGAGAGATTGAGCCCGAGATCATTTTCCAATTTACGAATTCCCTTATTATTTTCAAAATAAAACTAAGGCACAAATTGAATGGATTTTAAATTGGGTTTGGGAAGGATTTGAAAGGTGGGTGGTTGGGGACTAAAGAGGGTAATTCAAGGAGGGTTTGTCAAGATAGATCAAGGGAATTTTAGGAGTGTATTTGTCAAGGGATTTTGAGGAGAGAGCAAGGAGAAAATGTCCGTGCCAAGATAAATTCTAGGGAGCAAACAAACACACAAGCAAGCATTCGAACAATCATTCACACAATCAAACGATCAAGCTCATGACTAAAATGCATATGGTGAAATTTTAATGCAAGGGTTTTGGAAAATGTTTTTATATAAGGTTTTGCGAGAAATAAACTAATCATGTTTTAATTTGTCGTAAATTATAAAAAGTTTAAATTTTTAGTGATTTTTTAAAATGATGCAAAAACACGGGTGTTACAAGTCTACCCCACTTAGAATGTATCTCGTCCCCGAGATTCGAGCAAACTAGAGGGAGAAACCTAGAGAGGAGAGAAAAACTAAAGGGGAGAGAAAACTAATCGCTATTTCCTATTTATCTTACCGTACCATCTTCCATCTTCCCGAGAGGTCTTCAGTCTTCTACGATCCTGGATCCTGTGGGTTATCTTGTTGTGCTTCTTGAGGTCTTCTCGTAGTATCCAACTTCTTCTTCTTCTGACAACTTCTAGCTCTTCGAGGGCTACCCCACTTAGAAAATTTGTATTTCCAGTGTCTTCGAATTTTGCATATCACCCTTTCTATTCTTCTCATAACCATCATTCTGAGTTGCAATGCTACCCCACTTACGTGGTTTGTACTTCTATAATTCACCCTTTATTCTTCTATTGAGCTATCTAGCTTCATTCTTCTTGATTCTTCTGGCTTTTTGGTGACGGTGATCTTGTTTTATTTCTTTTGAGCAACAATCACAGTATCCTGGGGTTCCATTTCTCTACGAGAAATGTGCATGATTTCCTTCTTAGGATTCCACTTCTCATCTAGAATTCTTCTTCGTCGGTAACTTGTTCTTGACTTATTTCCGCCCTATCTAATTCATGGGGTCTGGGTCTACCCCACTTAGAAGATTTTGCCCTAAATCTTCTATTACTAGCTTAAGATATTTCTAGACTGATACTATTATAGCCTCCTGGCATATCATGTTTTGATTTTAGTTCCATTTCATATCGCCCTTATTTGTTTAGCTGGTATTCCATGTGCATATACATGTTATTCTAGGGGATTAATCATGAGGATAACGGGACTGTGATCACATTGCTTCGAGCACAATGGGGGTTACGATCATCAGGAGGGAAGGGAGGATGCAACTAGGCTATGAGTACATCTCCCTAAGATAACTAATCCACCTCATCGAGCTGGGTGGATGCATTCCTAGGCGTGAGTCGTCCTTCTACTGAGCTGGGGTTCGGGTTGGCTTCTTCTCTTGGCGGTGGTTGAGTGAGCGGAAGGAGAGACTCGATGTCGTAGGCCTCCGATGGCGGCGGTGCTGGCGGTACTGCAGGGTCCAGTCTTCTTCTTTCTGGAGGGTAGACAGGGGTTCCTTCCAGGATGATGGGCTCTTGCCCGACCATGGCGAACATCCTTCTTCGGGGCCTGGTGACGAGGTAGGCGTCCTTCAGCTGCTGGACGTGGCGGTCTTCGGCTTCCTTCAGGGCTTCGGCGAGAGTGGTCTCGCGGCTTTGGGCGGCGGCTACATGGGCTTGGGCTGCGGCGAAGTCTACTTGGAGCTTGCGGGCGAAGATCTCGGCTTCTTCGGCTCGGCGAAGTTGCTTCCTCAGCTCGGAGGCTTGTTGGTCGTGTTGCTCGTCGAGAGCAAGCAGGTAGGTGGCCAGAAGCTTGACGGCGGGGTTGTCTTCTTGTCGTTGTAGGGCTTCCATGCGGGCGGTCCACGCTGGTCGGCTCTTGTCGATGGGCGGGAAGAACCTCATGGGCGTACGGGAGATGGGCTCCTCGTAGATCTGGCACAGGTGACGTAGGGCTTTGCGGGCGACGGCTTGGTAGGTGTCGGCGAAGCGAAATCCGGTGGCTGTCATGCTCCAGCCTTCGGTGATGTCGGGGAAGTCTTCACTCTTGGCGATGTAGACGGTGACTTCACAACGGTCGGTGCCATGTTCTTCATACTCACGGCCTTCATACTCAGGGCGCTCTCGGATGCCAAGTCTCTGCATGGTGGTGTAGAGAAGCTGGGGAAAGCCTGGGGTGTGGATGCAATAGCTGCTGATCCAGACTCCGGCCATTCTTGGCTAGGGGTTTGGTGGTAGTGGTTGTGGGTGGATGGCAAGAAGTATGGTTGTGGAAGAGAGGGGGAAGGCTAGCAATGGGATGACTGGAGTGGTGGTGGAGTGATTCTAGAGGCTTGGAATGACAAAGTGAGGCGATTGGCTTGGTCTTTTATGGAGTGTTGAGGTGAGGCTTGCCCAGGAAGATTGATCGGCTTTGACTGGTCCTCGGTGTGTTGGAGAAGGAGGGAGTGGGGATTGGGTCCTACTACATAGTGTGGCACTGTGGTGGGGTGTGGCCTTGGTGACTGTGTTATGGTGGTGTAGCCTTGGCGTCTGTACGGTGGCGGTGTAGTCTTGACGACCGTGCTGGTGGTGGTCATTGTCGGTTGCGATGTAAATCCCGGAAGTGGTGGATGACTTCTTGGCTCCTTATCTCTTGATCTTGATATTAATTATGCCATTTTTCTTTCTCCAGTTTATTTCTGACAGTTTAAGCCCGTAATTGTCTAAAGTATCTTTGGCATATATGGAGTTTCCATGGTTTTCTTGTTATTTCAGTAATTATTTCAAGGCCTCATCTTTTGCCCTTTGGCAATATACTCTTTCTTTTCTTTTGGTAGTCTTCAATTGGTAGCACTTCTTTCTAGCTTTATCTTGGATAACGGGAATTGATTGGCTCTTGAATGTGGGCTTCTGTGGGTGATTAGCATTAACAGTGGAGTGTGTTCGGCTTTTGTAGGTGGTCTGTCATGTACTTAGTGGGTTACATGGGTATAGTTGATTCTCTTTTTGGCTTCAATGTTGAATAGTATTCCTGATCGAAGTAGTAGTTCAATAGTTGTTGGTTTCTATCTTGTCTTCTTGATAATCTTCTTCTAATGGTCTTTTTAATACTCTCGGGTGATGGTTACCAGCATGTTAGTTTAAAATCTATTCTACGGGGAAGAGGGATGAGAGAGAAAAGCAGAAGGTAAGGAAAAGGATCTATTCCTAATAGATATAGGTAGGGGAGAGAAACAAAGAGCAAGATGAGAAAGGGAGAGATCTATGGGGTATTTGTAACAAAAGCAAACAGGGTGCAAGGAAACACTTAAGGTTTGTCAAGCAATTGCATACTACTTACGCGTAACCTATCATATATGAGCACTCCAAGTCTGAACTCTATGCCACTCTACCTATACTACTCGTAATTTTGAAGGGGATGAGAGGAGAAAAGCTGTTTTTGAAATAGAAGGTCAAGAAAAGGTAAGAGTCAAGAGTTATAAGCAAGATTTTTGAAAATAGTTTTTAGAAAAAGCGTTTCTAACTAAAGTCCAACCTAAGGGTTTGTCCTACAGTCCAAGTATGGCTCTGATACCACCCTGTCGGCCCCCTAATTTTTAGGGTCCACTGTGCATCATATGTCAGTCCCTGGATCAGTAGCTGACACGCACAATTAGACAAGATTGATATCAAAAAGTATACTTTTATTGCTACTGGGAAAACATGATACATTGTTCGGGTTTACATAGCTTGGGCCACTAGCCTTATATATTATATATCAGAGTTCTAGGACAGCGGTTCTATATTATCGTGGCTCCATTCCTACAGGCAACTCGGAGTGCGGACAAAACCCTAGCTATTCCTATATCGTGAACATCATAGTCCTAAGCGTAGTCCTAGCGTAGCTTCTTCATGTAGCCATGCAGCTTCGTCTTCATGTATCCTTCGGCGTCCTATCCTCGCGTAGCTCCAGTAGTCCATCCTGGCGTAGGCTCTTGATCGGCTTCATCCTCGGATATACTCCTCCAGCTTCCTGCCTAAAGACATAGGGAGAAGGGGGGTTGAGTACATACGTACTCAGCAAGCCCTAACTTTGGGTGGGTGAAGGTTAAATGTGTAGTAGTTATAATTATAGGTTGGGCCCTGGTAGGGTATTCATCATCCTCACCAGTTCCCGAATTAAGTTATGGTTACCAAATCATTAATACGTCTTACCGTTATCCATTATTGTTTGCGCCTAATCATAGCGTCTCATCCCTAAGCATCCGCCCATTCCAAGGACGTGGCTATTCGAATAGATTCAAGTAAACTCTGCAGAGGTTGTACACTTTTCCCCACACGGTAATTACAATTCCTTCCATGATCAGTGGTTAGAAAAGAATTACCGAGATCTCGTACCCGATAGTATGCATTCCTTAGGGTTCCATATATTTCCACTACTACGGCGGGGGGGTTGGGAGAAAGTTAAACGAGGAAGACCACTCGTCATCCTACGCCTAACCCGGACATGGAAGCTCACTCGCAACCCATGCCCTCACACACTTTGTGGAAGATCACTCAAAGATCCACATTTAAATATATAGATATATGTATATAGCTAGCAAATGTGCACCCAATAATTTTACGTGGAAGATCACTTAGCGTCCACGCCCAACCGCACCATGGAAGATCACTTAGCATCCTACGCCGTCTCTCCCTCGCTCTACCGTTTGCCTACACCGGCCCCCTAAGTGGAAATATACTTCAACCTAACGGGGTGAGATCAAGCCTACCCATATAGACGTGTGGTCTGTGCGATATGTCACACGAGGGATGAATAAGAGACTATGAACCGGTCCTTAGGGGTGACTAAAACAGTATCTCCGACGGGATATATCCTTCGCAGTAATATCCGCCAAGTAATCTACACCTAGATTACCCCTACCCGTTTCAAGTCATAGCATATATATAATCACTTTATCTGATTATCTCATTATCATATTAGCTCATTATCACATTATCTCATCATAAATATTCATATATTCTTTATCAAAGGGGTTATTGTATAAGTAGGATAAAAGGATGGTAGAAAGGTGGAAATTAGGACTTGCCTCCGCTTGCTGACGAGTATATCCAAGGGTCTTGATTCCTTCGCTTCTGTCTCCAGTGTCTTGGTGTAGCGGTACTTCGTCTTGGTGTAGTAGTAATCCTTCAGGGTCTTGACATCACCGTGCTTCAGGGATCCGTCGAGTCCTTGTACGTCTTCTAGTCTACGCGATCTATTGCTTGACAAACAAGAGAGCAAGACCAAATAATGCATGCACAACAAGCATAATTAAGCCAAAACAAGAAGAGGGATCCTAACGAGGTTGGTTGTAGGTGATGGAAGGGTTTATTCTAATTCTATCATTACTACGTGAACTTGAAGTAAGAGGTAGATAAAGATTATCTATCCAACAAGATGGCTCCTACGGGCTGGGTTAGCGCGGTGTGGTTATCTGATGGAAAACCAGACCATATTATTATCTTTCACTATTATGTGAACCTGGAAGGAGAAAGCTTGACCAAGTCATCATAGACAGCTTGGCCTACTTCTATAGGTCCACTAGGGTTTGGCGGGGTTAGCTAGGTGGGTTCACGTATATGTACACATATACGCAAGATGGGGTTTAGGTGGTTAGATACGGGCATACGTACTTATATATACTCGCACATAGGGTTTAGGCTAGCTATGTATGGATAGGTGGTGGCTAAGGTTAGTGGCACGTATGCGTGTACATATATGCCTAGGGTTTGGTTAGTGACGATACGCACATGCACATGTATGCGCCTAGGGTTAGGTTAGGATAAAGGGGTGGAGGGTAAGGTTAGCCATACATAGGTGTATGCCCGAGTATATAATTGTATATACAGGACCTACCATATATGTGTGTGCGTATATACGGGGTTAATTACTTCTACGGCGAGGGTTATGACTAGGATTAACTGGTGCGGAGTTAGCCACACGGGGTCGTGTCCGGTCATCGGACAGGTCCGTGCGTGTGTATATATATAGGTGTACCTATTTTTGGTGATTGGGTACGGACATGTCGGGGCATATGACATGTCACCAAAACCTACTCACCTTTATAGGTATGCGCCTAGCTAGCACTACAGATGAATATTACTACGATTAGCATTTATATTAATTAAGCAGGTTAGCACTAATTATAAAAGAAGGAGAGCAAACAAATATTACTAGAATTTAAATGGGCACCAAAAATGGGAATAATTGTATAGGTAAATAGAGTAGGATTTTAGAAGAATGTTGGTGGTGGAATTTCTGGAATCGAAGTTAGGATGGGAGAGATATGAATTTCTAAAGTTTAATTGGAATAAAGGAATAGGGAATATACTTTGAAAATTATTTCTGGAAATTGGATAATGGAAATGAGTGGGAAGATATAGGGTATGATCTAGAGTGTACCTAGTTTATTTAGAAATTTTTCTGGGAATTTTCTAGACAAGGGAAAATAGGTTTTCGCTCTCCTGCGTACACCTTGTTAGGCACGCAGCGTAGCATTTATCTACCGGGTGGACGCGTGGGTCCATGCTGTGGTCAAGGCTGTCCGGCATTGTGTTGGTGGGCTTTGTGCACCGATCTGTGAACTAGCTCCCCTTCTCTCTATATTCCGTGTAGACCGGGTCTTGGGAAGAGAAAGAAGGGAAGGTGGGTGGAGGTACTGCAGCGTGGGCCCCACGGCGAGGTGGCGTTTCCCTGCTGGTTGCACAGGGATGTCGTCATTCTCCCTTTCCGGTGCTGCTCGTCCGTGTCTCTCTGTCTCTGTCTCCGTTCGTGTAACCAGCGAGAGGAGCAAGGGAGAGAAGGAAGAAAAGGAGAGAGGAGAGAGAGGCATGGAGAGTAGGGAGGGAGCTCGGCCGGCGACGTCCGACTCCGGCATGGCTCAGCTCCAGCGAGGTGCAGGGCAGGCTGCTCCGGACTCCGGCACGGCGGTGCGGGTTTCGGCGGCGTGCTCCGACGACCCCGAAGCTTCGCTCGGCGTGGGGGCGGAGCGACGCGCCTCGTCCGTCGTCCCTAAGGAAGCGTAGCCGGGAGAGAGAAAGGAGGAGGAAGAGGATGGAAGGAGCAGCGTAGTGGGCGAAGCGGCGTTCCGGTGGCCGGGAGCTCCGACGGTGGCACGTGCAAAGCGAGGGCGGCGGCCTTGGTCGCGGCAGGCGGAGCCTCGGCGCCGTCTTCGCGCTCGTGCACCCGGCAGCAACCATAGCTGAGGCGAACTGGCGCGCCGAGCAGAGGAGGAAGGAGCTCAAGCTCGAGCTTGCTGAGGTGCTCCTCGTCGACGGCCGTGGCCGGCTATTTATAGCCGCGCTCGAGCTACAGGAAGGCGGTTCACGGAGAAAATATCTCCGGCGAACGTTGGAGGTCACCGGCGATGAGGATAAGAACGAGCTCGAGCTGGACGACGAGAAATCCGGAGGAGATAAGGATGCCCCGGGCCACGACAGGGAAGAGAGGCGGTTCCGCACAGTATGGCGGTTGCGAGGGAAATATCTCGGCCGGCGTGGTCCCCTGGCATGGCGGTGGCGAGGCCGAGACGGAGGTAGACGACGCGGAATTTCCGTCGTCTGGAGATAGGAGACGATGATGACGACTGGGTCCCGCGCGTAAGTGAGAGGGAGGGAAGAGGAAGTGGGAGGCGGCTGGTGGCCTGCTGGGCTGCTGCTGTGCGCGTGGGCTCCGGCCCGAGTGGGAGAGGGAGAAGGAAAGAGGATGGGCTGCTGGTGGCTGGGCCAAAAGGGAGGGAAAGGAGAGATTGAGCCCGAGATCATTTTCCAATTTACGAATTCCCTTATTATTTTCAGAAATAAACTAAGGCACAAATTGAATGGATTTTAAATTGGGTTTGGGAAGGATTTGAAAGGTGGGTGGTTGGGGACTAAAGAGGGTAATTCAAGGAGGGTTTGTCAAGATAGATCAAGGGAATTTTAGGAGTGTATTTGTCAAGGGATTTTGAGGAGAGAGCAAGGAGAAAATGTCCGGTGCCAAGATAAATTCTAGGGAGCAAACAAACACACAAGCAAGCATTCGAACAATCATTCACACAATCAAACGATCAAGCTCATGACTAAAATGCATATGGTGAAATTTTAATGCAAGGGTTTTGGAAAATGTTTTTATATAAGGTTTTGCGAGAAATAAACTAATCATGTTTTAATTTGTCGTAAATTATAAAAAGTTTAAATTTTTAGTGATTTTTTAAAATGATGCAAAAACACGGGTGTTACATCAATCAAGCCTTTGCAATCTTATGCAGGCCCTGATTTCTGTATTCATCAGCAATGTAACAATTCTCTCAGCACACTGTTGTTGAAATAAAGATATGTTTATTATCAAAAAAAAAAGCTTAGTACATTTCTTGCAGAAAACACGAACTGACCTGACACGGCGACACGGCACCTTTTCTTTCAGATGTACGTACATGTACTCCTACTCCTACGTGTGTACGTACATGAAAAGGACCGACAGCATCTCCCCACTCCAGCCCAAACTCTCTGTCCACCGTAGGAAATCCCAACGGCCCAACGCAACTCTCTCGCCTCCATCCGTGCAGCCGGCAGAGGCCCATGGGCCATGGCTCATTTGCTGCCCACCAACACTACTACACAGGATTCCCAATTATTTATTCCTTTCAGAAAGAATACACACAGGAATATACCCTAGTATTTATGCCACGGCAACAATCCCATGTCCTGTTTTTTCCCCTTCTACGGAGTCACAAACCTTTCCTTATTATTCTTGTACAATTAGTAGTCGTATACAAATTGAAGGACATGAGACATAAAGGAGCAATTTTACAACAAAGTGATAATATATCCTGCAAACAATAACAACAAAATAAAAGTATCCAGCTACTGCATTGCAGAAATACTAGTTTAGAGTAGGCCTTATATTTACATATAGTCGTAGGTATCGGGGTGGATTGGAGTGGAACTTCCACTTCAGTCCACCCTATCATATGTGAATTGAGGTTAATCCAAGAACATCCAAACAAGTCCTTAAACAAGGCATTAGAACATTTTTGAAATTATATTTTTCAGTTCAATATTTGCATTTATAAAGTGGGTACTGTTTCATTTAAACTGATATACCATGAATAACTAGGGATTACCATTTCCTATGCTACCTATTCATGGGTATTTGAGAATTTGTTTGTGCTCTAAGACCTGTATTAATGTTTTTATTTCAATTTTAGGATTCTAAGATATGATAGAATACGAGTTTCATTAATGATTGTGCCTACATGCTAAATTCTTTTTATATATGCAATTTTTTTTTTGTTTAATGGGGTATCCTACTACTCTCTCCATCCTAAATAAATTAACTTTTAGAGTTGTCCTAAGCTAAGTTAAATTATTTTAAATTGTTCGACTAAATTTATAGAGAAGGACATCAATATTTATGACATCAAGTTATTAATATCAGAAGATGCACTACACAATTTTTTTCATAATATACTTATTGGTGTCATAGTTACTGTTATTCTTCACTGTAATATACTACTTCCTTTATCTTTTATAAGACGCAGCCAAATATAACAGTCTGTCAAACTGCACTCTAACAAAGACGCTGATTCTGGCGCCGCGGCACGTACAGCAGGTCGCCGGCGTGGCCGCCGGGCGCGCACCGGAAGCGAAAGCGGAGGACGTTCGTTTCGGGTTGAGAGGAGGACGGTCACTGTATGCGAGCAGCATGACGTTGAAGCGAACAGCGGGTCGTGGCGTGAGGGCGACGCCAGCGACGAGTGGCAGCTGGCGGAGACGAGGACGACGACCAAGCAGCCGATCATCAGCTTGGTCGGCCAGGGTGGCCAGCAAGCAGGCTAAAAATTGGAGAGGTACACCTATGACATTTGGCGTGACTAATTAAGAGGTCAGACCAAGAGAGGTTGAAAAAATGTTTAAACTTTTTTCATCCAAGCTGTTATTGGTACTATCAACAACATTTATTATCTCTTAATTAATAGTTAATACCTCTATAACAAAAACGTTTACGTCAAACTTACAGGAACTTGTTTTTCTTTTAATGATCAAAGGAATTGAAGTAGTAAAATTTATTATGACTATCAGGATAAAATTAAATATGAGCACTTTGTTAGAGTACGATGAATAGATTAGAGAGCACAGATAATAATAAAATAATTCTCATTAGCTATATATGGTTCTATAGGTTTACCTATGAACTTTTAATACTGTCTTTCGGAATTACTAGAATTCTCCAGCCTGTTCGGCAGCACTTATAAGCGAGCTGATAAGCGAAACGGCTGATTTTTTATGAGAAAAAAATATTGTTGTAGTGGTTGATAAACTGAAGCGTTATAACAAAACTAACAGAACCTGTGATAAGCACACGTCTACAATGTGCGAGAATTTGTCCCAATCTTTTACGGTACAAAATTTCAGCAATGAAATATTTATTAAGCAGCCTTTTTAGACGATAAATGCTGTCTAGCAACTAAAATCCCTTTTGTGGTTAACTCGCGAGCAACAGCAAAATAAATCCGCAATTAAGCAAATATAATATTCAGGAATTCTATGGTAACCTCCTTCAGTCACGTCATCAGGCTATTGCTTTAGACAAATTTAATCAGATAATGCAAAAGAGTATATCAGCAGCACTACTAGCTAGTCAGATTAAATCTCACGTAGCCAATTGTAGAGTTTGACCCAATTGTAGAGTTTGACTACTACTGTTTCCAAAACAAAATAGCAGATAGATAATTCAGATGAATCTCGCAGCAATTATATTGACCGAAATAAATAATCTGAATGACCAATAGTTCAACTCAATCCACAAAATAATTATGGTAGCGATAATAGATAGAATCGGCTTACAATAGATACAATCCAAACCCTAGATAAATCTTCTGCCCGTGGCCACAACAACCACGATCAGAAGAGAGGAAACTCTAGGAATTCTAAGCGACGCGCCTGAACTGTAGCAGCTCGACCACACATTCCATATAAATTCACAAAGGATCCGGATCAATCACCCAGCTAGAGTTCTTGAGTGATGGCTCAGCAAAAGATAAACTCCACAAAATAAAATCCAATCTAATCTCTTGGGCACGCAGGCCCTAGGCATATATGGCACGCAGGCCGCCTTGAACTCCAGGGTCGGACTCGACCGCATAGACACATGCACGTACCAAACTCAAAGTCCGACTCCACTAAACCAAAACCGACGTGACCAGCTAGCTAACCCAAACCATGTCGTGATTACTAGCACTCAAACAAACCTGCTACATATATATTAAAAATTTATTAAATAATCCGGCACCAGTGCTAATGCTGCAGCTTGTACAGAATTAAGTTGGCAACTCTTTGCTGTTCTGAACCTCCTCTTTGTTGGAATATGTTGCAGCTTTGAAACTGAGCTTTGAAGACAAACTGGTAGTAGCAAATTTATCCATATTCGCAATATATTTATCCTCAAAAATAACACTTCCAAATTGAAGACCAAAAGGTATTAAAGAGTTACCGACTGCTATATTTGCAATAACACTTGGCTTGTCCGCATTAATAAAATCTTCAGTAGCTATGGGCTTATCATCCTCCCTTCCTTGAAATAAATCCGTCCTCGGCTTTGGCATAATCTCAGTTGGTTTCTCTATTTCTGTAACTATCATGGTTTCATCTTTCTTGCTATCCAAAGAATTAATAATCATAGAAGAATTCCTAGAACTACCAACTAAAACAGTATTATGCTTGATGGTTGTATCATGCTCTGAAAGCTGGTTAGGTTGAGCGTTGAACTCGGCAACCTTCTTTGCAGCAATAATGTCTTTGATAATCGTCACATTGCTCTGAAAAATATTGGAGGTGGAACTAAATTGGATTGATGATTTAATTGGCTCCTTGCAGCTAACTGTAGATTCATAAACAACAACATTTACAGTAGGAATTTCCACACCATTCTCTCCCTCTGGAAGCAAAGCCGTCCTCAGCTTTAGGGTAATTTTATCAAGCTTTTTCTTCACTTTCATAGCAGCAAACACCTTAGCCTTGATAGCACTCTCAAGCATTGGTTTGAGCACATGATGAACTCCCTTGTGCACAAAAGAATAAGTATTGGAACGACCACTATGATTAGCATCCAGATCAAACTGCCATGGCCGACCCAATAATAAATGACATGTGTGGAGTGTGCGATTGAACTGCTACAGTTCAGGCACGTCGCTTGGAATTGAGTTCCCTCTCTTCTGATCGTGGTTGTCCTGGCCGCGGGTGGAAGATTTATCTAGGGTTTGGATTGTATCTATTGTAAGCCGACTCTATCTATTATCGCTACCATAATTACTTTGTGGATTGAGTTGAACTATTGGTTATTCAGATTATTTATTTCAGTCAATATAATTTCTGCGAGATTCATCTGAATTATCGATCTGCTATTTTGTTCTGGAAACAATAGTTAAGCTCTACAATTGGCTACGTGAGATTTAATCTGAGTAGTAGTGCTACTGCTATACTCTTTTGCATTATCTGATTAAATTAGTCTGAAGCAATAGCCTGGTGACGTGAATGAAGGAGGTTACCATAGAATTCCTGGATATTATATCCGCTTAATTGCGGATTTGTTTTGCTATCGCTCACAAGAGTTAACCTCAGAAGGGATTTTAGTTGCTGAACAGCATTTATCGTCTAAAAAGGCTGCTTAATAAATATTTCATTGCTGAAATTTTGTACTATGAAAGATTGGGATAAATTCTCGCACATTATTGTAGACGTGTGCTTATCAACCTGCCACCTTCTGGCTTCTGCAAGCGGCCAGCAGCTCCAGTAAATATAATGCAGGTTCAATTCCTGTTAAGTGACGAGCAATAATGGATGACCCCTCCCACACGGCTGGCCTTCCGGCCGCTTCATAATGGTGTTTGTGACTGACGACGACCCCGGTGGCCCGGTCCATTGACTGATCCATACTGCATGCTGCATAGTATGCATCTCTTATATATGACAGTCTACACTGCTGCTAGCTGATCCTGCCATCCTTGCATTTGTAGTTTGCTACCATGGCTTCCAATAGAACAAAACACGGGCAGTTCAGCTTCAGTATAGGGACATCGTCGATCGTTGCCACCATGCATCACCTAGCTGCCATGCTCGTGTTCTCCAGCTGCTTCCTCGCCATGCATGCACAGCAGCTGCCCCAGCCTGCAGCCACTGATGGTAACACGGCGAGTCCGAGCTGCATGCCGCACGAGAGGGACGCACTGCTGGCGTTCAAGCACGGCGTCACCGGCGACACTTCAGGCCTCCTCAACTCGTGGCGGCGAGATGGTGGCCACGGCGAGGGGGACTGCTGCCGGTGGAGAGGCGTCCGGTGCAGCAACCGAACTGGCCACGTCCTCGAGCTTCGACTTCGCGGAGCAGATTTGGGCGGCCAGATAAGTCCTTCTTTGCTTGCTCTGGAACATCTGGAGCACCTTGACCTCAGCTTGACCGGTCTAACAGGGCCAAGTGATCATCTTCCCGAGTTCTTGGGCTCTCTAAAGAGTCTCACCTATCTTAACCTCACTGGCACACCGTTCTATGGTGGACTGCCTCCCCAGCTTGGAAACTTGACAAAGCTGCAGTATCTAGATCTTTCATCTTTTAGAGGCGAAATGGACTTGTTTATGGGAGAAATTAGGTACTCGACAGATCTCTCATGGTTAACACGCCTTCCTTCCATACAATATCTTAACCTCAACGGAGTGAACCTCAGCGAAGTAGAGGATTGGCCTCATGTCATGAACATGCTTCCTTCTTTGAGGGTCCTCCGTCTTTCCCAATGCTCTCTTGTGAATGCAAACCAGTTGCTGCCACACCTGAACCTTACATACCTCGAGGACCTGGATGCCTCCCAAAATTCCTTCTACCATCCAATGGTGACCAGCTGGTTCTGGAACCTAACAAGCCTCAAATACCTCCACCTCGACTCCACTGACATGTATGGTCAATTTCCGGATGCTCTTGGAGACATGACATCCCTTCAAGTCCTTGATCTTTCAGGTCCTCGTGCAAAGGACTGTCCACGTGATTATCATAATGACGATGAGAAGAACATGCGCATCATGAGCGCGGATCTGAAGAATCTATGCAATTTGGAGGTGCTGAATACGTTTTCGTCTTATTTGCACGGAGATGCAACTGAGCTGTTCAGAAACCTGCCTCGCTGCTCACCTAGCAAATTACAAAAGCTTGACATCAGTCAGAACCAATTAACTGGGATGCTACCAACATGGAGGGGGCAGTTAACGAGCTTGGTCATTCTGAACCTCGCTTGCAATAACATCACTGGACCTCTCCCAACATCTGTAGGGCAATTTACTGGTCTGCGGACCCTTGATCTCTCTTTCAACAATCTGAATGGAAATGTCCCATATGAGACTGGTATGCTCAGTAGTCTAACCTATCTTGATCTCTCTGCCAACAATCTGAATGGAAATATCTCATATGAGATCGGTATGCTCAGTAATCTAACCTATCTGGACCTAAATAGTAATAAATTGGATGGTGTGATAACAGAGAAACACCTTGTTAGTGCAAGGAGCTTGCAATACATAGACTTGTCTTATAATGCCCTGAAGATTGAGATCAGCCCACACTGGCAACCACCATTTAGATTAGATATTGCATACTTTGCAGCCTGCCAGATGGGCCCACAGTTTCCTGAGTGGCTTCAGTGGCATGTGAACATTACCCAGCTCGATATCTCTAGCGCAGGTATAATAGATAGGCTTCCGCAATGGTTCTCCCGTGCCTTTTCAAAAGTCCAATACATGAACATCTCCAACAATCAACTCAATGGAACATTGCCAACTGATATGGGCTCCATGTCACTTCTACACCTCTATCTAAATTCGAACCAATTAACTGGTCAGATACCCACACTGCCACCGAGAATAATGAACTTGTATTTGTCCAACAACTTCTTCTCGGGTTCTCTGCCCTCTGCTACTGATTACAAAATTCTAAATCAGCTATCTCTGTCCTCCAACCAAATCACTGGTCATATTCCTGAATCTTTTTGTAAATTGTCTTTGTTTGTTTTGGACTTATCCCACAATTTTTTGGAGGGAAAACTTCCGTCATGCCTCGGAGATCCAGACACTATATACGTAGGTTTAAGTAACAACAGTTTGTCTGGAGAATTCCCATCTTTTGTGCAAAACTTAACACGTATGTTAGTCTTAGATTTATCTAGGAACAAATTCTCTGGAGAATTGCCAATGTGGATTGGAGAATTACCATCGTTAAGAATTCTACGCTTAAGTCACAACAAATTCTGTGGAAACATTCCCATGAACATCACAAATCTTTCTAGCCTTCTGTACATGGATCTCAGCAACAATAAGATATCAGGCCCTTTGCCAAGCTATTTTTCAAACCTAGGAACAATGACACTGGAAGTCATGGCAGGTGGCTATTATGAGTATGATGAAAATTTAAACAGTCCATGGATCTACTTTAGTAGTTTGTCTATGGTCTGGAAGGGTCAAGAAGTGAACTACGGTTCCGTTAGAAGAGTTGTGGGCACAAGTATGACGAGCATTGATTTATCTTCTAACAATTTAATCGGCAAAATTCCAGAAGAAATAGTTCTCCTTGATGGTCTAGTGAATTTGAATCTGTCAAGAAACCACTTGAGTGGAGTTATTCCAAACAAGATCGGGGAAATGCAATCATTGGAATCCCTAGATCTCTCGAGGAACAAGCTTTCGGGGGAAATACCAGTCAGTATGTCAAATCTATCATTCTTAAGCGACTTGGATCTTTCATACAACAATCTTACCGGACGAATTCCATCTGGGAGGCAGCTTGATACCCTGTGTGCAGCACATCCATCTATGTACACTGGCAACACCGGTCTCTATGGGCATCCTCTTCCAAACAATTGCTCGAATGAGGGTGGTGCACCAAAGCAAGGTGGCCTAGGAAGAACTGAAGAAGGTCATGGGATACAATTCTTTTATCTTGGACTCGGGTGTGGCTTCGTGGTTGGAACCTGGATGGCATTTGGTATTCTGTTGTTCAAGAGAAGCTGGAGAATAGCTTGCTTCCGAATCTCGGACAAGTTGTGCGACAAAGTTTATGTCATTGTTGCTGTATGGGCAAGAAAAAACAGGAACTGATCAGCAGGCATGAAACGGAGTGTATGTAGAAGTTGTTACATAATATTGCTGGTTTTCTTTTTGGAATTTAATGTAATATCCAGACCCTTTGGTATAAGTGTTGTAACATTACCTTATGATGACATGGGCAAATTAAATAATAATAATTTGAGCTTGTGCTTATAGTTGAGCACAGCATCCCTGATTTAGGGGTCGGATTCTGCCCAATTGCCTTACATGTGTTGTGGTGCCATGTTTCCATATTCGTGATCCACATCAAGAAAGGCTCACGTCTCCTCCATGACCATGCTCGTCGTCATCAACTGTTAATTGCTGAAGTGAGAAACAGGTAACTACAGTTATGCAGTTATGTTCAGTGCAGAGTTAGCACAACTTACAGATGGACGCTTCCCATGTGGGTCCACTCGGACTTTGATCCAGCAGTTCACAATCGGTTCCCTTGTGGTGTTGCTTTAGTAGATGGATTGCAGTGTTCTAACAAAAAAAAAAAAAAGAGATGGATCACACTGGAATTCAAAAGTTTCATCACTCGCAAAACATTTTTTTTTTATAAGTCGACCGAGGGGTGGAGGATCCCCCACCTGAATACCTGATTGCATGATTAGGCGTCTCTCCTCTCCTGTCTTGCCGGTTTCTTTAAAAAACACAGTTGCATACTTAAAGTACACTGTGTCTATAAGTAACATTGACATATGCACATTGAACAGGCAAGGGGAGCAATTTTCTCAGAAATTGAAGAGCCCAATATATAAGCACAGTTTGCCTGGTGGAGTACACTGCTACAGCAGTTCCACTGCCTACGTACTTGCTTAGTGACATACTGAGACATCATAGATTTCAGGAAATTGGTTGCGATTGCAAGCGGGCCATGCTGAGAATCGTCCTTGGTGCTCTACTCCCGTTCGTTCTACAAGTCCAGTCCTGCAGCAGGCTACTTACTCATGGATTTCGTAGTCGTAGCTTCGCTATCCTCCACGTCAAGCACAGCGGCAGCCTCAATGGACGACGCTGCCAAGACTGCTACGCCATCATACATGCTGGTTGTGCCAAATGAGGGGCACGCATGCTGCCCACCACAATTGCAGCCTAATCAGTGATTCGTTATACTCCCTACGTCCCTATTTAATTATCGTCATAGATTTTCGTGCCACAAGTTTGACTTAATTTGTAGAAAATACATGCAATATTTATGTCTCTAAATAAATTTGTTAAAAAACTAGATCCAAAGATCTTTCCGATGATACTAATTATGATATTAATCGATAATATTTAGTATTTATTAAAATTATCGGCATTTATTTCTTGGGAAACGCAAGCGACAATTAGGGACGGAGGGAGTATGTTGGTTTCCAGCCGCCGTAACTACTGGATCTGACTATCTGACAAGAGCTTAACTGCAATTATGTGAGGCCTGGTTTAGATTTCAACTTTTTTCACTCTCTCTTCATCACATCAAGTTTCTACCCGCATGTATGGAGCGTTAAACGTAGGTAAAAAAATAACTAATTACACAGTTTAGTTGTACATTATGAGACGAACCTTTTGAGCCTAGTTGGTCCACAATTGGACAATATTTACCACATACAAACGGAACGTGCTACAGTTGCAAAGTTAAAATTTTTCTACCTTTTCCCACCATCTAAACAAGGCCCAGAACCAGTACTACTATATACAGACATAATATGCACAGTTCATTTCACAGTCCAAGTGCTTCGATTTTGCATTTGCCTGACATTTATATCGTTAAATTTGTTCACTTTATAGTCCACTCTAGGTCCTCACAAATATCAATAAGCAGCACAAGATAAGTGCATTCAAAATCTAACTTTCTATCCATAAATTTGGGAAATTTTAAACAAGACAAACTTGGTACAGTTTACTGCAAAACAGTCTATGGTGTTCTCACTGATGAGACTGACGAGAGCAAGAACTCGGAGGCACAGGACCCCATCGTCTTAAGTTGTCACCGATCCTGCGCTCCAAGCGCTTGATCATCTCCTTGGTCCACTCCTCTTCCTCCTCCATGATCTGATGATGCTTTACCTGCTCCAACCAGTCGCTGATCTTCTTGGACTGTGAGAAAACCGTCGGTGTGCTGCTTCTGTACTTCCACTTTTTCTCCACCTCCAGTGCCTCCTCCACAAAAGCCAGGAACCATCTTTGCATCTGGCCGCACAGGTCCTTGGCAAGCTCAGCCGTCCTCTCCCTGGTCGTGCTCTTTGTCTTTGGTGCATTTGGCAAGCTCAGCTCGTGGACAACATGAGGAACACCACCGATCCAGTACTTAGCTGATGATAGCTCCACAGACGCCGCAGAGTCAGCGATGTTCTTCCACTGGATAATATCTTCGTAGACAACGAGGAAAGGATCAACTGTTGGCAGTGGATCAGAGACCTTTACCGAATCGCAGATATCAGAGAATTCGCTGTGTAGGCAGCAGAAATGGACAAGACATTAATTATCACCACTAATTTCTGTTCTACAAATACAACACAATAAACGGGCCGGGATTGCGTTCGACTCATATCTGAGGAAAAACAGATGTCTCGAATTATATACCTTGTGTTCCTGATAACTGAATCAAAGATTGATGCCTCTTGCAGTACGCTAGCTGCAGCGGTTGCTGATGCATCTCTCCCTTCATTAGCTTCCTTTCAAATTTGGTAAGAAAATTGTATATTTATTAGATAGAAAGTAAGTAAGGAGCATCGTACCAAATGGAGATTACAAGGCCAACAACAAATTAAACTGCAGCTGCCTACCTTTTTTATTTTTGAGAGAGATGAAATCCTGTCGTCCCTTAGTCTCCTTGACTTTGCTTCCTGATAATAGAGACGACAGAGAAGAAGAGTATAATGAAAGATGAAAAGGTGCAGAATAATGTACCCTGAACAAGGACAGCAACATATACTTTCTAATGTGATTCTTCAAAAAAAAAAAAAAAAAAAAAAAAAAAAAAAAATCTACTGTGCACATGCAAATTGGTTATCCAGCAGCCATGCTACCGAGTAAAATGGAGACAAAATAACCACAATTAGGAGCCAGAAAATGAAATGACTAATAATACACCATGCATGTGTAACGCTATATGTATGTTTGAAATTTCAAACCAATTGTGTAATTAATAAGTTAAAAAATCGTAACCAGGTTGTTTCATACTGGTAGAAGGAAAATTTCGGCACCTGCCGATTAATGTGGAGTTTCAGAACGATTTCAGCACCACGTTTGGACCGGAGCTTATTGTAGTCATAATAGATTGTACCAAAGTTCTAAATCTCCAAGAACTGCTAGGATAATCAACTTTTAGCACTACTGAGAATTTTGGCGGTAATAGTGGCTCTTAGGGCGCTAATTTGGCTAAATGGAGGAGACTTAGCGCCGGCTAAGTAATCAGTGCAGTATGCAAATGGGCTGAAATGAAGAGCATGCTACTAGTACATAAATCATTTCTCTTAGTGCAAAGGTTCCAGTTGTACAGGCGGTTTTTATTTACGGATGCCAGTGCTAAAAAACACATGAGGCTAGCTTTAGAACCGTAGCACTGGCGGTTTGTGAAGAAAACCGCCAGTACTAATAACTCCATTTACACTGGCGGTTGGCTTAGCTAACCGCCAGTGCAAATGCCATACCAGGACTAGGAGGAAGTATATAGATCTGCCAAAGGCCCAAAACAGCCATGGGAAGCACCGGTGATTTAGGCGGCCGGCGGCGTGCAGCGCAGTTGCAGCAATCGCCGGCGAGCTGAGCAGTGAGGTCGCTCGGCCGGGGGCCGTCCCGATCGTCGGCACGGGTTGCTAATGCAGGCCGGCGGCGAGGGGCTAGCTGCTGCTGGGCGTGGATGGCGGGATCTGATGGTGTGGTGTTGCCGGCGTTGGTTACACTGATGACCACACCATGGCCGAGCAGGAGTGACAATGATAACCAAATTTGCAATCTTTATAGTATAGGTAAGAAAGGGAAGGTCCAATTTTCTTTCGTACAAGGCGCTTGGAGGAGGTGGCCGTTCTTGGAGTGCCCCTGATGACCGCCGGCGTGGCTGCTTTCCCGGTGGAGCAAGGCGCCCGCGAGGCAGCTTTCACGGACGACGACGACGTCGCCCTCGGCGTGCGGATGCCCCTGGCCAGCCGCGGGGCGCTTGCTTTCACGGACGATGACGGCGGCGGGGACGCGAACGTGAGCCGCCGGCGCTTGACTGGCGGCGCGGGGTCGACGACGGGACGACCGAGGACGGCGACGGTCCTCTTGACGGTGGTAGTGGTCTTCTCGTCGGCGCGGTTGTTGGGTGCGGCGGAGGAGGAGGAGGACGCCATGTGGGCTGCTGTGGCCTGTGCGGTGGCGCCGCGCTTCGTCGGTGTGGAAGATGGCCGGGGACGGAGGCGTCGAGCGCGATTGCGAAGTGGTGGCAGTGGAGGTGCGGGCGGCGACAGCTGCTGGGCTGCTTAATATATGGCCAGTCTCAACGGAGCTTGAGACGATGAGATGAGAGCGCCGCCGCGCCGCTTGCATTCAGGTGGTGTTTGTTTGTTTGTTTACGCGAGAGAGCGCCCCTTCCAATGGGATCGGATCTCTGCATGCAGGCTGTTTAATCGTTATGGCAACTAGCGTTAATTAATTTTCCAAACAAGGCAGCACTTTATTTGAAGTCGCTATACTAGAAAGTTCAAAAAAAGGCTTATCCTAGAATTCAGGAGTGATTGCGATTCCAAGCTGACAACGATCTTCGTCCTATTTTTTCAACCAGTGAAGGACACCATATATATATATGGGAACATATGCTATGCAAACTAGGCTCTTGTGCAAACTATACAAACTCTAATCAAGACCACAGGAATCTAATCCGATGGCTGGTAATTTTTGCACAGGAGTCTGGTTTGTATAGCAATGTGCAATTCCATTTCATGTACTAGCTGATACAAAAATTATAAAAGAAAATAAAGAAAGTACTCACCCAAAAGGCAAAACCAACCAACTAAACTATCTTACTACTACTAATTAGAGGCCCCAACGGAGGCTCCACGTTAATCCTCACCAGATGCGCTAGAAAAAAAGATAAATACTAGAAATTACCACATTAATCAGAAACATCTGGCCATCCAATCAAAAGGCCTAGCTATCCTTAACCATTAGATTTATTTTATATATTTTCAACTAAATTACCCACCTTTGTCATTGTACAAGGCCTTTATTAATTATAATTATTCTGGAGAAATAAAGCTTCGGTGACAATTTGTGTTACGGAGAAAATTGATGGGCAGTAACAAAATTCGATTGGTTAATAAAATATATAGCTGTAGCGGCGTTCAGTTCTATCACGCGAGGCTACTGTTTTAAAATCTACGCATATACCAAGAAATAAGGGAAAGATAAATACATATTTTTTCGTGCCACCAGCAAAAAAGGTCGTTGCGGGAAGTCCGTTCTCCGTTCACCTAAATACGAGGCAGCTAACAGAAATAACCTAAAATCACATCTATTGTGGACAATTCGTCAATGCCGTCGCTATCTACTTCAACCATGTCCGGCGGAGATCATCGATAAGGAGATCTACATCAAGTAAGCAAAAAACACGAGTGGCACAGGGAACGCGCGATGGCGCAGGTGGCAAGGAGCGTGTGGTTGCTTCTTGCCGGCGCAGGTTCGAGCCCCGGCTCGGCCTCCGTCTCCCACCGGGGTTTTACCCCCATAAATAAAATCTCCGTTTGGATTTCCAAGCGTCTACCTCTCACGCGTGATACCACAATGGAAGTGTGACGTGCCCGTCACCTACGGAATCAGTGGATTTCGGTGATATCAAGTACACGGGTGGTGTGCGTGTGTACGAACAGATCTACAAATTGCATGCCCGGATGAGAGGGAGTGTGACGTGCCCGTCACCTACGGAATCAGTGGATTTCGGTGATATCAAGAAGGACGCGGTCTTTAGATCTGAGTGTAGTTGTAGGTTTATTTGTACACGGGTGGTGTGCGTGTGTACGAACAGATGCTACAGCTGTACCCAGATGAGAGGCGTCAAAAAAAAACACGAGTGGCACAGAAAAACGCAAGCCACCAATGACATGATAATTTGGTGTCTACAGTATCTACATCAATATTGGCACTAGAAGATTTGCGGACTGAAGGTATGGCTACCCCTGAATAATCATAATTTAATTTGTCTCCTATGACGTATATGATATGATCCTTACTAATCATTAGCAATAATTTTTCTTTTTATTTCAATATCCTTGGATTTCTTCGCACAAGTATTTTTTTTCTTATAATCCTTATTGATCATTAGGTATAAATATTTGGTTCACTTTAATGATAATGTCATTGGATCACTTTGAGTTTACATGATAATGATGGTGACAGAATAGGGGACCATGATCTAAGGAGTTAAGCCTATACGAAAAAAAAATTCAAATCACCACAATTATAAAATATAATTAAACTAATCCAATACTTTTTTGTAAATTATCCATATATATTGTTATGAAAAAATAATGCTTGGACCACTAAAATTTGCATTCAAATTACCCATACATATCATTATGAATTTTTTTGGCATATTATAACATTATGTAAGTTATGTAAAGTAATATATATAGGTATATATATACTTTATACCTAAATTATCCACCTCAACTGTTACAAGAAATTAATAAAGATCTCTAAAGTTAACATGTAAATGCTAATATAAGCTATTATGAAAAATAATTCAACATTTATAAGTTAAAACTTACATTACTTGAAATATTTATTTTATAAGATTATCAAGCATGGAAAAAACCCACACAGTATAGTAATGACACCTATAGTTCACTTTAAGTGTATTAATACTCATGATAATAAAGTTTGAAAGTCAATGTCTTGGAAAAAGTTTAAACATTTTGACTGAAACATTATATCATATGAATATTAGTAACTTAATTTTAAGCATTGTTTGTTTAATAAAACATAAAACAATACTAATACGATATAATACGTTCAATATCTTGAGTGTAATGGTACATGCTATGATAACTATTTATGCTATTGTATGAACTAAAAGGGTAGCCTAAGAACTAGAATATTCTTTTAATGAAATAAAACAAGAAAATTTGAATAAATAATACAATAGGCATTACAAATTAATAGATGTATAGAATATTACAACAATGAGATCCAAATCTAAAATTCAAAAAATATATTTTCATGACATCACATAAATGGATGAAATAAGAGTTTATGTAATTTAATTTTATTTCTGTTTCAACTAAATACATAATTAAACATTATAAGCTTATCAACCATAGAAAATATTCTATTGTTCACTTTAAGTTATATTAAATTATTAATACTCATGATAATAAAATTTGGAAGCCATTGTCTTTAAAAAAGTTTAAACATTTTATTGAAAAATTATATCATAGGAATATTAGTAACTTAATTTAAGCATTGTTTATTTACTAAAACAATAAAGTACGATATAATAAATTCAACATCTTGATTGCCATGGTACATCAAGAACTATTTATGCCATTGCGTGAACTAAGAGAGTAGCCTACCTAGAATATTCTTTTAATAAAATAAGGCTCAACTAGATCAAAAACTAAAATTTAAAATATAGATTTTCATGATATCACATAAACGGATGAAATAAGATTTTCTTTAAGATTGTTTATGTTTCAACTAAATACATATGATGTTAGAATTAAAGTATAATCCTAGAAATTATTACTCATAAAACTGCTAGAAGTAATAAAGATAGATGCTAAAATTCTTACAAAATTATAAAACCATCATATAGCAAGTAATAGCAATTGTATGTGAGCAATTAATAAGCTTTACAATTTGGTAATTTTTGTCAGTTAGTGTCTCTTAAAGTTCTAACCCGTGCGAGAGCACGGGTTGATGGACTAGTTTACCTAATGATCATGAATCAACTACAGATTACAAATGTAATAAACTAGTGCTATCAAATGCTTCACTAGTCCAAATATGTTCGATGAGAGGACATAGTAGGGACCGATCAGGATCCTCACAATATCAATGAGCAGCACAAGATACTTGTTTCCTATATCTAGCCACAAATTTGAAAAAAAAAAGGGGGGATTATCACATCACATGTATCAGTGATTCAGTATATGTTGGGTTTCCAGCCGTAACTAGATCTGACTATCTGAAAAGAGTTTACTGCACTTGTGCTCAGTGTAGAACCCGTTCTAGCTACTACTACTATACAGACATAATATGCACATTTCATTTCATAGTCCAGTGCTTTGATTTTACATGTGCCTGATATTTATATGGTTCAATGTATTCACTTTATCAATAAGCAGCACGAGATAACTGCTTTCAAATTCTGGCTTTCTTTCCATAAATTTGGGAAATTTAAAACAAAACAAACCTTCACATCGTCTGCACATCTTGCTGCAAAAATATCTATGGTGGTTGTTAACTGTTTTAACTGCTTAATTGAGAAAGAGTATACTCCCTCTGTCCCGTAATAAAGGACGTTGGAGAGTTCAAATTTTTGTCCACGTTCATACTATCATCAATTTATTTGGAGTAGCAGAACGTCTACGTTCATGGAATCTTCCATGTACCAGCTGGAAGCTAGAACGTCCTTTATTACGGGACGGAGGGAGTACTTTCCTTCACTTATGTTCAGTGCAGATTTATGTTACAGTGCAGGAACAGCACAGCTTACAGTCGTAATATCCACGTTTAATTCTATAGCTAGTAGTTCAGTTCTCTAATTTAACATTTTGCCGACATTTATATATGGATCAACATTTTCATCTTACAGCCATCCAATGGACTGAGTACGAAAGGAAACCACTGCCTAGTGAAACTGACAAACATGGGGTGCAAGATGACCTTTGCTTTACCGTTGCATAAAAAGAAAAAGTTATAGGCAGCAGGATGATTGTCTTTACCGTTGAATATGCCTTTTGTTTTGAAAGGGCATAATCATCTCAATCTGCACATCACAGCTCTCAGTACAACCGCGACATGGGCATATGGTCACAAAACTCATAACAAAATGCAAACTGAACCAAGAAATGGTGATAGCCTGGCTCTCTTCATAATCACACCTGACAAACCGCACATAAGGCTATCTATAGTGATAATACGATAATTTATTCACATAACAAAAGAAGTCATAAATTAGGCACCCCAAAAGAAAACAAAGAACTGCACCAACAGGCTACATGATTGTGTAACCTTTAAATCTTAACAATTTGAAGAACCAATGCGAACAGAAACTGCAAGCAGTGAGCTTCAGAGCATGAAGCATACCCTCAACTCCTGGAAGAAACCGAGACAGAGCTCTCAAAAGCAGACCCCATGTGGCTAATGACAAACCCATAGATCTTGCGCTTCAAGCACTCGATCTTTTCCTTGGTCCTCTCCTCCTCCGCAATCTTCCCTACTTGGTCCAACCAGTCGCTGATCTTCTTGAACTGTGAGAGGACCATCGTTATGTGACTGCTGTGCTTTCCTTTGCTAGCGACGTTCTGATCTTCGAATAGGTGGAAACCCACATCCAGTGCCTCATCCACAAAAGTCAGGAACCACGTATGCATCTCGCACCACAAGGCCTTGGCAAGCTCAGCTGTCTCACTCATGCTGTCGGTGTTACTCCATATGCACCTCAGTGGAGAGCTTGGTGAGACCTTAGACTGCACCTTTGCTGAAGCTCCATGGGTTTGTTTCTTCGACAGGCTTGTCCTTGGTGGTTCCACTGAAGATGCATTTGGCTTGTTGGTGCTCCTCATCCGAGAGAAGGATCCAGTGGCCCCGTTCAGCAGCTTGAGAACTTCAAGATCAGTGGCTAATGCAGCGCCAACCCAATGCTTAGTTGATTTCTCGAAGAATTCCTCTTCAGCCCCATTGGTCACCACAGACTCAGCGATGGTCTTCCATTTGAGAGTATCCTCGTAGACAACCAGGAAAAGATCGACTGTTGGAAATGGATTGGAGACCTTTGACGAAGCGCAGATTTCAGAGAACTTGCTGTAGGCAGAAATAAAAAAGATATTACCACAACATTTTTCTGCTGAACAATAGGCCAAAATCATCAAAATATTATCACTCCAGTTTCCTGCTGAACTATTGTTTTCAGATCAGATTGGGTAAAAAAGTGCCTCCAGATACCTTATATTCCTGATAACAGATTCAGAGATCAATGCCTCTTGCAGGGCGCTAGCTGCAGCATTTGCTGCTAAATCTCTCCGTTCAAAAGCTTCCTGAAATTTGGTAGAAATTATATTAGAAACTCAAGTCAAGTCAGGAACACAAATGGAGATCCTGTGAGCCAATAAACTATAGTTGCTTACCTTTCCTATTTTTGAGAGTTTATCAGGAAGTGCATACAACAGAATGCTGCCGTCAGTCCATTTAGAATCGTGAAGTATAATTTTTGGAGCTGTGGTTTTTGCCTTTACTGAGGTAGATTCTATCTTCTTACGAGGCTTTGGCCTCTCATCAACAGACGAATCGTCATTACTGGATAGTTCCGTTGTAGCATCACTTAGTCGCCTCGATATTGCTTCCTGATGATAGAGACAAAAGAATAAATGTTTACTGCACAGGGACAAAACATTCTGATCTACACTACAGGGACACAAATTTCTGTTGTACACAGGCAAAATGGTTATCTAACATGCTACCCAATACACCATGTGCTTAGAATTTTTCTTTTAAGTAATTTGTATTAATAGCACCAAATTTGCAAATTATGAAAACATTGCAACAGAACTGTTCACAGTACATATCCATTTGAAGATGGTTATTACTGAGGATCATAGTTGAGCAGGGTTATGATTTTTCTGAGCCAAAAATTATTGTTACAATCACTTCAAACTTCATTTTTTCCCTTCCAATGTTTCTTTGTCCACTATCCTATCTATAAATACCATCTAGCTATGTCAGATCTTAATTTGCATACCAAATCTGACAAGGACTTTATCCTATGAATCAATTATGCTGTTCAATGTTCATGGTGAAGTCATACTTTGGGCTTTCCCTATTAGCATGCATTTGGCAGATATCCATTTATAATCCCATCTGAGAACTGTACCTTGCAAGATCATTCATTTGAACGCGAATACAACACACAGTACTGCTAGAATAACCTATTGGCAAGTACGATGTCCCAAATAATGTAGAAACAGAGAATCCAGACCTGAGTCCTGAGGATGGCATCCTTGTCCACCTTGGCCTTAGACCTCATCACGGACCCTCCCGCCGCCGTTCCAAGCGAAGCCGTCGGATCGTCCCAGCTCTTCCTCCCGGGCTTCGCAGCCGACCCACTCCCCAAATCCGTCATCTTGGAGATCCCCGCCACCAGCACTCCAACCTTCTTCTTGCCGGTCCCTTCCCCAGACAACCGGCGCGAGCCAGGCGACAGGGAGGCCCGCCTCCCGCCGCCGACGGCCGGAGACGCGGCCCTCCTCCCTCCCACAGGCGACGGCTGGCGGTACCTGGACGGCACGATGATCGCCGGCTCCCTCGCCACCCTCCGGTTCTCCTCCCGGGCGGCGACGAGGCTCGGCACGACGCACTTGGACGGCGCCGGCGACGTCGCCCGCGGCGTGCCGCCCCTGACCGCGGGCGAGGACGCGCGCGACGCGCTTTTGCCGACGGAGGGAGACGACGCGCGTGATGAGGAGGCGGGCTTGGCGGCGGGCGACGGGTCTCGCTGCTTGGACGACGGCGGCGCCGGGGACGAGAACCGGCGCTTGCCGGGCTGCTGCTGCTGCGGTGGCGCGGCGTCGGTGTTCTTGGGCCCGAGGACGGTCCGATTGGCGGCGTCGGGAGCGGCGGCGGCGGCGGAGGAAGAGGAGGGCATGAGGGGCGGCGCGGCGTCGGCGGCAGACGCGGCGGGCTGGATGACGTACCCTCGCGCGCATGCGGCGGGCCGCGCGACGAGCGGCTCGGGCTTGCCGACGCAGGGGAGGGATCGTGAGGCCGGGACGGTGCGGAGCCCGAGCGCGCGCGGGACCGGGCGCGCGAAGCGGAGGCGGTCGAGGTGGACGAGGTGGCCGACGAGGTGGGGGCGCGCGGCGGCGGAGCGCGTCGGCGTCGGCGGGCGGGACCTGGACGTAGGTGCAGTGGAGGCCGTCGGAGAGGTTGAGGAGCACGCCGTTGGAGGGCGGCGAGGCGAGGAGCGGCGAGTCGGAGGTGGAGGCCGTGAGCGCGGGGACGACGGCGGTGACCTGGAGTACCGGGGAGCGGTGCTCCCCCCGCCACCCGCTCCTCCGTGTGCATCGCCTGGAGGAGACGGAGCAGCACCCCCTGCGTGACCGTCGCCATGGCGGGGGAGGTGGGTGGAGATGGGATCGAGGGGGTGAGGAGAGGAGGAGGAGGAGGGATTTGGGGGGATTTTGTTGGGGGACGGGGAGGAGCGGAGCGGAGGAGGTGGAGAGATTTGGGGGGCGTGAGTGAGAGACGTTGGAGGGTAGTGAAGAGAGAGAGAGAGTGAGAGGGGTCCGTTGGTTTCAAATTTCAAACGCCTGAGCGGCGGGACAGACAGGTGGGGCCGAGGAGGTATTTGGATAAGGTGGCCGCCGCTGGCGCGGCCTGCTCGTGTTGGTCACTTGGTCAGTAGTGTGTGACATTCTCGTTGTCGTTGGGCCATGATGTCTAATGGGCCTACAGAGGACTCTCGCTGCGTTTACTTCGGGGAAGAAGAAAGGGCAATAGATGGGCTCCGCCAAACTGCGATCCAGGAAAGGGCAAGGTGTACAGTGCCTCTGAGATTGCACAAAACCAGGAAAGAGAAATTGCCTGTCTCAAAAAAAAAAAAATGTCTAAAAGTAAAAGTCGACCTTTTTTTTTTTTGACAATGTTTCCTTTTTACAATGGCTTAGAAGTCGACTTCATCGGAGGTACTTCCTCCGTTCAAGAAAAGTGCAATTGTAGGACTTTTAAAAATAACATTTAACCATTCGTCATATTCTACATTTTTATATAAATATTATATATCTTGTTATAATTTATTTTATCACTAGATATACTTTAATAATAATTCATTCATTTATTTATAATATGCATATAATTTTTAAATAAAATGAATGGTCAAACGCTAATTTTAAAAGTCCTATAATTGCATTTTTTTTTATTCACGGAGGGAGCACTACGCTACGTGATGTGCATCTGTGACTACTCTTTTTCTAGCACAATATAAACGTAGCAGAACAAACAAGCCTCGGTCAGTATATACATCGCAATCTACGTAGCAACTAGCCAACTAGTACAGAATATACGAGTCTATGATGAAAGTACAGATATTTTCTAGAAATTCTAGTGCAACTCTAGAGCTGTCCAGCTGATTATAAGCGTACTAATTTGCTGTGAGAGAAAAATATTGTTTGAACGACTAATATAACAAACGAAAAGAGTGGATTTTTTATTCTCTCTAACTTTTTTGTGAAAATAAATTAATTTTATAAAATTTCTTAATTCACAAGTCATGTGAAATCCCTAACTTCCGTGGAACCTGAAAAAATTTGCACCTCGTAGATGAACACACGCACCAGGGAAATAATGTCAAATGTCATCAAAAAATTATAAGGGGACCAACCCGGTGCCTCCACCGAGAGTTAAACATCTCTCCCTAATTACTCTCTGTGTTTCAACTATTTTATTCGTTTTAGTTTATTAGCCGGTTTATGAGCTATTCAAAAAATAATTTTGTTTTATAAAAAATCAGTTATTTCAGCTTATCAACAGGCTTATAATACCAGCCGACGTTCTACTTTTTCCAAGATCATATTTGACGCTAATTCTGAGGTTATATTGATCTTTTTAACAACGATAGCATGTAGTAAGAGGAACTAATTAATAAAGGTTAAAAGTTATTTTTTTCGTCTGAATTTACACGATCGAATGCGTGCGAAAAACAGATGCCGTCAAGTTACTGCTTTCTCTGCATAGACACGCGTGTGGTGCATGCGCGACAAACCTGTCCATGTATTAGGCCGGCAGGCTAGCTACTAGTCTATCTGTTCGGAAACGTGAATCTTGAGCAAATTCGTTCGTGCGGTGGTCCTTGGACACGTCTATTTTCAGCCGTCCACGTACGTTTGAATGAAGAAAATAAAGGCAGCGGACAGTAGACATGTTTTTGTCACGAAGAAGAAAATCTCTCCAATCTCAATCGTAGCTACGAGTACAGTACGTACTTGTCAATGAAAGGTGCGCACAGGTCTCGCAGCAACAGACAAACACTATAGTGCCTTCTGAAAATGACAATACTGACATGGACACTCAGACCGTCAGACGTCTACTACGAGAAGAAAATCTCTGTTTGAAACGGCTTAGAAACTCTTACAAAATAAAGTTTTTTTTCTTTGAGAAATTCACTCTTTTTTTAAGAAATAAAAGCCGCCAAGCTATGCATAGACACGCGTATGGGTCTCCGAGATTAATCAGTGTAATGCTGCATCTGATTCAGTCGCACTCTGAACGTTATCATGGAATTTGGAACACTAGCCGATGGAGTACATTAATTGACCTCTTCTGAAAATTGAATTGCATGGAGAATTAGGGTCTGCTGGTGGTGCGGCCACAGATATTTTGAGACACCTATTAGGCTCAGCCTAGATGATGTTTGCAAATTCGTTCAGAATTGTGCAGGATGCAGAAGCACTGCAAGACGTACGTACAGTAAGTTCAAGCATCACTGAAATTGGAAAGCCAGATTGTTGAACAGTGCAGGCATCAGAGACAGAAAGTGATGGATGGGTGCATAAACTGAAGCATCATGGTACATAGCAGAATCATGGTATTATTACAGATAGAACGGCCGTATATACAGAAGTACAATCGGCATCCAGCACTTGAAACTAGCTAGTACTCTATCTAGTTGTATATACTTGTATGATCACCACTGCCTCTGTATCCCTGCAGATCGTCGCCCTGTTTCCTTGGAATTCACCAGGTTCAGTTGAGAACGGGGACGGCTGACTGCCTGCTTGCTCAACTCCGATCAGGTCTGGTGCGGCGGTGACTGCGCGGACAGGGTCGATCGGGAGCATGCTCTCTTCTGCTCGGTACAGCACGGCACGGCGGATCGCCGGCGGCAGCTTATTAGTTATTACTACTATTCCTTGGCCGACCACGTGCGTCGCAGCAGGGACGGCCGCCGCGCCGACCCGGACCCGGACCCGGACCCGCACCCCGACCAGCCGCCGGCGGCGAACATCTCGTCGAGCGCGATGACGAGCGCCATGGCGAGCGGCGCGCCGAGTTGGGGCCCGGCGACGAGGCGGAACACGTCGTCCCCGACGCGCTCCTTCCGGCGCACCTCGGCCACGGCGTCCCCGCGCGCATCCCGCACCGCGCAGGCCCGCGCCCCGTAAGAGCCCTCCACCACGAACGCCTCGCCGGCGCGGGCACCGGCGCCGGCGCTGGCCTCGCCCGCCTGCAGGAGGGGCGTCACGTACGCCAGCGGCGCCTTGCCGGAGGATGCCCCGAGGCCGAGACCGACGCGGGCGCGGCGCACGGACAGGAAAGGCTCTGCCTTTTTGGGCCGGCGGCACCCCGCCTCCGCGGCGGCGTCGCCGTGGAAGATGAGCCAGCGGTCCGGCGCCAGGCCCAGGCTCGCGAGCCCCCAGATGCTGCGGCGGCGCACGGTGAGCAGCGGCGTGCCGTCCACGTCCATAAGCACCACCTCGCCGGCGCGCCGCCGGAGCCCGCGGCGGCGGGCGGAGCCGTAGCAGTCGACGCGGAAGGCGAGCGCGCCCGACGCGTCGAAGACGGTGAAGCCGGAGCAGCTGAGCAGCAGCGACTTGCGCCACACCGTCAGCACCGCCGGCGGCGGCCGCTCCTGGTCCTCGTGGTGGTGATGGTGGTCCGCATCGGCCCCGCGGCTGCTGCTGGTCGCCGCGGCGGCGGCGGGCTCCGGCGCGATGGCGTTGGGCCGCGCCTTGGCCATTGTACTGCTGCGACTACTCTGTTCCCCTTTTTCAGACGACGAGGCTCCGGTTTGTTTGTTTGTTTCTCCTCTGTTCGTTGTGTCTGGAGTTTCGGGAGGAAGATGGAGCATGGGGGGATTCAATTGGATTGGAGAGGAGAGGGGGGAGGGATTTGTAGATAGTGGCTGATAGCGTTTGGCCAAATGGCTACGGTGGGGACTGGCCCTGGGGAGTTGGAGGCTAGCTAGGGTGAAGAAGACGAGAGAGACGGCGAGAAAAGGCGGTGGTGGTGATGCTGACGTGGTGACTGACCCACGTAGTCATGCATGCTGCTGCCCATGCAGCAGAAAGTATTTACAGGTGTAATATCTAGTGTACGGTAGAAAATGGTCGGCCGGCAAAGAAAAGGCTTTGAAATCCACTCCGTCAGTGGAAGTGGAAGTGGCCTGGTTGTGGTTGCCTCGAGAGCATTCAACAGAGTCCAACAGTCAGTGAGATCATTAGGTCAACAAAAGATCATCGCACGCGTCCTGCTTCCACAGTGCCCTCCCATGAAAAAGCCTTTGCTAGTTGCTACCCTCGTCCACACCCGCACCCAAAACGTTATGGGGGCGTTTGGTCGCCAGTATCTGTTCTCAGCCACACTCTCTGTATATGAGATCAGCAGTCTGTTTGGTTGATGTATCTATTGAATCATACCTTTTTGATGTAAGATTCCGCTTGCAGCTAGGCTCTAAAGAAACGCACTAGAAATTGAGCGTATCGGTTGAGTCAGGCCAGCGAGATACTCCCTCCATACTCATATTAGTTGACGTTTTGGATAAGGCCATGGTCTTCAAAATCTAATTTTATCTATTATTTTTTATTAAAATATATAAGAAAACTAAAAACTTTTATAAAAGTGGGTTTTAAGGTGAATCTATACATATAAGTTTCACCTTTTTCAAACTAAATATTTTGAAAGTTATTGACCCAAATATTGTCCAAAACGTCAACTAATATGAGTATGGAGTAGCATAGGCTAAGCGTGCAAGCTGCATGAGATGAGAGAGCAGGGGTGCAAGGCCAGCTTCTGCGTCAGCCATGCTGCACTCACCTAGGCAATCAAACGCCGAGCAATTGCATGGCCGCAACTTGGCCATGGAAGGCCTGTCTCGGCCGGTGCGAAGCAAGTTGTAACATGCAGGCAACCAAACACTCTCTATCTAAACGTAGGAGTACATTGTACTACCTCCACTCTCTATCTAAACGTAGGAGTACATTGTACTACCTCCATCTGAAGTATCTTTTTTTTTCCTTTTAGACACTGGATGTAACGATTCATCTTATTTAGAAAATATGTATATTATAAAATAAATAAATTATTAGTATCTTTAATTGATAAAATAAATTTATAATAAGATACATAATATTTATATAAAAGTTTAAATAAAACAAACGATCAAATATAATATCTGAAAAAGCTTAAAACGATTTTTTTTTTGAACGGATGGAGCATGCATGGAACTATATAGCTATAGGGTAGTCCAAATCCAAATAAGAAAGGCCAATTGTGTTCAAGGTGCCACGCAGCCAACTCCTTTATGTTTGCCGCCATACATACATTCCCATGTTGCCTTTATTTCGGTCAAAAAATCAAAAAAACAATGGATGACTGCTTTCAGCATTCTCTCGAGTCTCGAGGATCTCTGCTGACGCGTGTATGGAGCCATGGAAATGCCGGAACGCACTTGGATTCCCTGACTGAAGCATGAGTAGCCGTCCTTCCCTTTCCTTGCTGCGCTAGTTAGGGTTGGAGTTCCCTTCAATCCACTCCACTTTTTTTTCTCTCTCTTTTTCGTCTTGCTCTTTTTTTTTCTTTTAATAATTATTATACCTGTTGATCGACAAACAGCCAAGCATGGACAAAGGCCTATCTGGATATATGACAAACAGCCAAGCATGGACAAAGGCCTATCTGGATATATCCGCTGCACTATTATATAGCCTACTATCATAAAACAAAAATATCATCATCCATAAATCCATTCATGTTCGAACCGTTTCCACTTCCCACTCTATTATTGGTCCGTACCATTGTTATGTTTTTAATATATGTTCGAGTATATTTCGTTTAATTTGCTGTTAAAAGCTGTATTGTGATGTGCAGGGCATGCTACATATATGTCTCAAAGAGAAATAAGTACGAGCAGAACGTTGGTTTTCCTGTATTGGAACTTATATTCACCTATAGATTAGGCATGAGTGTTTATATTTTTCTATATTTATTTTAGGACGATATATCTGATACGTGTCATGTATATTTTTTTATATTTAATCATGGCAGTTGTTTTTAAGCTGACCACTATGGTAAAATTGATTAATCGTGGTGATCATAGAAACCGACACGGCTCAACGAGGTGACGAAAAATAGGTAGTACGCACTTAAAAAGAAGCATACAAGTCCCCAAATTGCAACTGATAAATATTATCACAAGATATTATTCAAAACGTAGTCCTTAATCGTAAACTAACGGCCGGAAATGGCAATTTTGTAACATAAACTTCCTTTCACTCGTGCGTATTCGAGAAATAAAGTCTCAGTTGAGGTCAGTTGAGGTGATTTGGTCTGTGCTTTCAAATTGCGCAGTTCTCATAAGGCATGTCATATAAAATCTGGATATAACAACTAACTGAAGACGTGGGCATCGACCATCAGGGTACAAACTGCACGTAGGAAGAGAAAGGATGTACACTTCCTCCTGCACTGATCATTGCTTGGCGGCGTTTTTCTGTTCCATGATTAATTGGTGGAGCCCCCAAACTTCTAGCTAGTTCCTTCTCCGGATATGGATGCGTATGTTGATCTTATCCAGTATTAAAAATATTTGAGCAATAATAAGGATGCAATTTGCATAGAAATACCATTGCTAGCTCAGGGTATGCACAAACCTAGCTGCAACCTATTTCTGTCCGTTATTTTTTGTTACTGTTTTATTTACATGCATCATGAATTTTAAATTTAAAAATAAAATTTTAGGATCCTAGACAGTTTTAATTTAAAAAATTTTCAAATATAAAGTTGTAGATAGCATCGAGAGCTATATTTTTTATTAAAGTTTGTTTTTATTTGAGTTCATATGAAAAAGTTATGGATTGTTTTTTGATATAGAGTTTTTAGATCACCATGTTTTGACCCAGATAAGGCTCAGACCTAAGTTTAGCGACCGGCATCACACAACTGAATAAATTTGAGAAGCTAAACAGATAATTTTCAAGTTTAAGGACCAGAATGACGTAACCGGGATGATACACTCAAACAAGTTTGAGGATTTAAACAGTTGATTTACAAGTTTAAAAACCAGAATGACATAACAGAACAAGTTTAGAGACCAAAGTAATGGACTTTACTCTTTTTTTTAATATACTGTGAACAATTTTTTAGGTTGAGAAATTTGTTCAGAACAAGTGTGGTCATGTAGACAAATTGTACTGGAATATAAGTTGCATGTATTTTGTTTTGAAAGAAGTTGAATTACAAAAACTTATGTGCGTGAGTATGTAAAATTTATTGTGTAATAGTGCTATAAAAGTCTAAGTTGAGAATCTGTTATGAATTAGTTTGTACATCGATAGTTATTTATGAATATAAACATATATAAAAATTGAGTTTTAAAGATTACGTGCAAAAGCTGTTATGATAAATCATTCATAAACTAATGTCAAACAATATATTTGAAAACGTTATGATCCAAAATTGTGGTTATAGTCATGTATCAGCTCGTTTTCGACTGGTTGCTACAACACAACGGGCCTGCTTGGTTTGCAGCCAATTTTTGCCATGCCAACGATTTGACAAGCCAAAGTTAGGAAAGAAATTTTGCCATCGATTTGGCAAATAAAATGTGAGAGGTTGGCAAATTTTGGTAGCCAACCAAGCAATAGCCAAAATTATGGCTAACCAAATCTTTGGTTTGGTAAATTTTGGAAGTTAACCAATCAGGCTCAACATTGTTTATCTGTCGCTTCACTTCCCGAAAAATAAATGCCGGTATTTTTATAAATATTAAATATCACTGATTAGTATCATAATTAGTATCATCGGAAAAATCTTTGGATCTAGTTTTTTAACAAAATTATTTAAAGATATAAATATTATATATATTTTCTATAAATCAAGTTAAACTTGTGGCACGCATCCCACGGTGAAACTTATTTTTTTGAAACGGATGTAGTAGACTTTTAAAGGAGCCTCAGCCACGCAGCCTAATTCAGACCGCCAAATGTACTTTCTAAAAACAAAAGGTTGTGGAAATAACATTTTTCCCTATAAAAAAGGGAAGTTTCGAGAATATTGGACTGTTCGTTATATTCGAACTAATCCGGTGACCATTCACTAATCGGTAGCAGCTAGTAGTAGTGGGGTGTACCCACCCCACTGACCGGATTACCATTTTATCACAGGTTTCGTTACTTTAACCCCGGTTGCGCCCTACCTACCCGTTGACTTCTTGACATATTTTCTTTTTACACACTACTAGTACTTTGTTTGGTCAAAAAATATATAATAATCTATCTGTTGCCTGCAAAAACTATATCTAGTGCGCCTAGATGCATGGCGCATCATCATGGCATAATATTCTAAGGTATTGTTAGTGGAAAACTGACAAAGCATGCCCGCAAGGACGATCCACTCCATGACTTATATGGAACATGATGCAACTAGCAACTCGACGAATATATCTCTCTCTCTATGATGCATGGTCTGTGGTAGTGCAAACTAAGGGAAACGATACCTCGATAACCTAAAAATGACACTAATTTCAATCCGCCAACCCTGATCACATCTTTTCAAAAACTACCAATCTTGATCATCGTTCATATATATTCTTCTTCTTCTTCTTCTACCCCACTGATCTTCCTCATCGTTAGGTTTTCGCTAGATCTGCTAATAATATGCATACTAAACCGTCCACCTCTATTCGCAGGGGGGCCTATGAAAGAATGAGTTCTATTTACTGTTCATAACTTGACAGTTTGGGAGCATCAAAATTAAAATTCGTTAACTGCTTCATCTTTCCCTTATTATTCCATCATATTGCGTCGATCTCGCTTGTATTTATAAGCAGAAGCCGAAGCTAAAACGGCTTATTTTAGCTTCTTTTTTATGAGAAAAAAATACTACTGGCTGATAAGAAGAAGCCGGTTTATAGTTGAAGCGGACACACTCATAATTAGTTTCTGATTTGGCAGAGAACTAGTAGTACGTAAACTCTTTTGCGCATTGATTGAAAAAAAAATGGAAATCTGATACCTACGGTACAGCATCGTATATACTTGGGTTAGCCCTGCACCTGTTTCAGCCTGCATTCTAAACTCTGCTGACGCTGACAACTGGGCCCGGAGTCTTCGTAACAGTGCCCGTACAATGCTTCTGGTTAGTCGTAACGAACTACTAGTACTACTACGCCGACAAGGTCCTGCGCAGCAGCGACCGCGCCGACCAACCGCCGGCGCCGGCGCGGAACATGTCGTCGAGGGCGATGACGAGCGCCATGGCGAGCGGCGCTCCGAGGCGTGGCCCCGCCGCCACGACAAGGCGGAAGACGTCGTCGCCGACGGCCTCCTTCCTCTGCACCTCGGCCACGACGGCGCCCCCGCGCGCGGCGTCGCGCACCGCGCAGGCGCGCTGCCCGTAGGAGCCTTCCACCACGTACGCCGCCGCGTCGGCCTCGGCGAGGGGCGTGGCGACGCGGGCCAGCGTCTTACAGGTGGTGGTGCCGAGGCGGCGACCGGCGTGACGGCGGACGGAGAGCAGCGGCGTGGCGCTCTTGTCGGCGTCGGCGGCGTCGCCGTCGTAGATGACCCAGCAGCGCTCGGCCAGGCCGAGGCGCGTCTTGCGGCGCACCGTGAGGAGCGGCTTCCCTCTGGCGTCCATGAGCACGACGTCTGCGCGGCGCCTGCGGGAGCCGGCGTAGCAGTCGACGCGGAAGGCGAGGTCGCCGGTGGCGTCGTAGACGGTGAAGCCGTCGCAGTTGAAGAGCAGCGACTTGCGCCACACGGTGAGCACCGTGGGCGGCTCCTCCTCCGCGGCCGCCGCCCGGGCCGGGCCAACGCCGGAGCCTGCTGCTTCTGCGGCGGCGACGGGCTCTGGCGCCGCGGCGTTCGGGTGAACCTTGGCCATGATTCCTCCTTTTCTTCTGTTAGTTCCACTCGATGCGATGTTTCAGGTGTCCTCCTCTGCTTCGGCCTTGCTTGCTATGGCGGCTCGCTAGCTAAGTACGCAAGGAGCCTTCGTTTGCGCTTGGAGTGGAGCTTGGTTGGGGTGGGGATTTATTTATACCCGGTCGGCGGCCGGCCGCGCGGAGAAGACGGCGCTGCCATCCATCGCATGTGGGGCGGGCGGCGGACGCGGAGCTCCCCTGCTCTTGTTGACAAGTGACCATCTCGCTGACCTCAGCATACCGGAACGGAAAGCTGGCGGCGAATATGCAGACGACGCAGCATTGCATAATTCCATTTCCATTTGCCGTCGGGAAGAAGAGGAACCTGATCCTTCGCCGCCCAAGACGCCACATCGACTCCGCTGTCTGCTCAGTTCGTCCACTCGATTTTCTGGCTCGATCAGGTCTCGACAAGCATGCATGGTTGCGCCAAAGTTATATTCTCGGTGACGCGGAAGTAATGGCCGGCGATGAAAAGAACCAAAATCTTGTCTTGGAATAACGGCATAGCGGAATAATTCAGTAGGGTCCGGTTTATAAGCCAAAATAGCTAATTTTTTTAATAAGAATAAAATACTGAATAAAAGTCAAAACATTGTACAAACAGTTAAAGCGAACAGAGAGAAAAACTACTTACATATATGTACCTTCTTTGTCAAAGCTCTACGTTCTGTTTAATAAAAAATATCATTATGAGATTTATATTCGTCAAACCCTTTAAAAGTTTCGCTAAGTCTATAAAAAATGTTACCAGCATTTATATCTCTAAATAAATTTATTATAAAAATATGTTCAACAATCCATTTTATGATACTAATTATGTATCATTAATATTAGGGCTTGTTCGGTTGGAAGGGATTAGGGGGGATTGAAGAGGATTTTGACTTATACGAGATTAAATCCTCCTCAATCCCTTTGGTTTGGGGTGTAACCGAACAAGTTCTTAATGTTTTTGATATATTTTTGTTAGAGTTAAAAATATTAACTTTTTCAAAAAATGAGAATGACATTCTCTGGTAGAGTATGTGACAAACAGTGGGGGTATAATCCTTGGTGATTGCATTGATCAGACATGTGTGCGTGTGCGTGTCTATTTCTTTTTTCTTATTACAGAACTTAAAAGAACTATCAAAATGACCACTTTGGCCTCGATATTATGATTTTAGACTCAATGTCATCCATTTGCCTATTTTGCTGGACATGTGGACAAATGAACACGTAAAAAGACGATTATGCCCCTCTTCAATTTCTTTTCCTATTGGCCGCTTACAACATTTCTCTCCGTTCATGGGCGCGGCTCCACGGCCGCCCCCAGGTGGGCCCACCGGGGCCCGCCCCATAGCTGCGTCTCCACGGCCGCCCTGGTTTCCAAAGGTGGATGGGGACGGAGAGAAATGGAAATAAGGCAAACGCTGTAGGAGACCATAAGGTAAAGAAAATAGAAGGGCAAATTTGACTTTTTTTTGTATGTCCTCTGTCCATGTGGTGAGCAATCATGGTGAATGGACGAGATTGAGCTGAAATCAAAAGATCAGGGGCCAAAGTGGATGTTTTGATAGTTCAGAGGCCAAATTAAGCCTTACACGATAGTTGAGGGACCAAATTGGCTATTTCGCCTACATGAAATCACAGATGCTTTCCCCACCATTTCATGTAAAAAAAGGTGAATTTTTTTCTATTTTCCTGTGTTTTCATGTGAAGTTCTTGTTTGTGTCCCAAAAATATATTTGACATAACAGGAAAAATGACTAGTCGTTTGTATAGATGGACGTCGGTGTAGCATCGACTGTAGATTACATTTGATTGCCACATTACACATAACAAACTTGTCTTCCTTTTCTACAGCCAGTATGAAAAGTCAAGCATGCAGGACTGCGGAGTCCTGATGATAATTGGGTTATTTGGATTGGTACCATTACAATTCTGCAAGTTTGGAGATATACCATTACAATTCGTGTATTTCGAAAACTACCATTGCAATTTGAAGTCTCACTGAAGCTTGCCATTAAGTACATATCCCAGCCGTTTGGGCCCATTGGCAGGCGTATACACTGCCTCCATATTTGCGTATGGACGCACATGCCCCTGGGTGAAGTGGATAAGGCCCACCCTGCCGACTGCTTCCTTCCCTTCTTCCTCCTCTCGCTCCCTTTCTTCCTCCTCTGAATCCGGTAGGGTTTGGTGGTGCCGCCGCCGTGACTTCCGCAGCAAGTGCCGGCCACCTCAACAGCCGCCGCCGTCCTCCTCTGCGCTGCTGCATTCTCCAGCGCCGCTGCTGCCGGTTCGCCATGGCTAGCTCAGCTTCGAGCTTTTCTCAGCCGGGTAGGACTCTCCCTCTCATCGACTGTCCTCAGTGCCGGGTGCCTGTGGTGAAGTGCAAGAGCGAGAAGGACAACATCTACTACAGGTGCCAAAATAGATGTGGTAAATTCTGGTTCGAGGATGCATATGAGTTGTACTTGCGTGATTATCATCCCAACCTATTGGAGAATGCTTCTGGTGCTGCTCATGTGGTGCAGCAACCTGCTGCTACTATTGAAGGGATCCAGCACACTAGTGGCGACTTGAAAATGGTTGTAGCTGATTTGAAGATTCAGTTTGCTGACATGAAAATGGAGATTGGGAACCTGAAGAAAGAAGTTAGTGAACTGAAAGATGAGGTGAAGAAGAGAAAGAATCCAATTGTGGTAGACAATGTAGCTGTTGTTTGGTTCTTGGCAATGTTTGTTGCTCTCCTGTTGGCTATTGTGTGGCAGAAATGAAAGGGTTGTAATTTAGTTTAGCAAATGTTGGGTAGTGTGAGGTTAGATTTGGGTTGCGTTTGTGTACTGTAATGTGATAAACCCAATGACCGCCGTCCTCCTTTTGTTATGTATTGGAGCTATGTTTCTTTGCAATTTCTGTCACAAGTTTGGGCAGCATGTTTGTTTGCAATATATGAACTTGTTCAGAGTTGGATTTTTAGAATTTTGGCATGTACATGACAGGAACCAACCATTTCAGAGTTGGATTTTCAGAAAAATTGACAGCAATGAACCACAAACTGATATATAATTCCAGAAATATGTGACACAAGCATACAAATTCACAAAAGCTAATAAGTTGACATTCCAGGTGCACAGGCACTTAGCTCACAAGCTAATAAGGTCTAGGTTCACAACTATGAACTTAGTTCTAGACTTCCAGCATTACAAATAAAAGGTTGGACGACACCAACCATTAGCATCTGGCAGAAGCATACAAGTTCACAAAAGCATACTACTTTCATATCACAAAAGCAATGCAAAAGTTGCTGGCAATGTCTATTTCTCGTAGACAAGCTTCCTCAGGCTAGTGACAACAGTTGGAGGAGGGTTTGCTTCAGTTCTCTTGAGCTTCTTCTTGATGGGTGTCTTTTTCTTCTTCTTCGCACCTTCGTTTCTTTGCTTGGGAGGGACCAGCTTCCCGAGTTGGTTGGGAGGGACCAGCCTTCCCCGAGTTGCTTGGGAGGGAGCACCTTCCTGAGTTGCTTGGGAGGGACCATCTTCTTGGGTTGGAGCTTCTTTCCTACAAAAGAAAGGCAAAATTGATAATTAGTGCATAGGCATGCTACCAGGAGAGCAGGGACTGATTGTTTGAGTTAGAAAAATACCTTTTCTTAGCCTTTGACCTAGGTGGAGCTCTCTCACCATCTTCTTGAGTTGGAGCTTCTTTCCTACAAAAGCAAGGCAAAATTGATAATTAGTGCATAGGCATGCTACCAGCACAGCAGTGACTAATTGTGATGAGTCAAGAAAATACCTTTTCTTAGCCTTTGACCTAGGTGGAGCTCTCTCACCATCTTCTTGAGTTGGAGCTTCTTTCCTACAAAAGAAAAGCAAAATTCATAATTATTGCATAGGCATGGTACCAGCACAGTAGGGAATGATTGTTTGAGTCGGAAAAATACCTTTTCTTAGCCTTTGACCTAGGTGGAGCTCTCTCACCATCTTCTCCAACTTCTGCCAGTTTGCATATTTTTGCAAAATGACCAAAGTCGCCACATCTCTTGCATCTGACCTTCTTTTTGCCTGGATTGTTTTCCATGTAGCCTCTAATCCTCTAAGTCTTAGGCCTTCCAGCACCTCTGCCTAGCAATGGTGGGTACACTGTGTAGCCAAGGTCCACAACTGGCCATTTTGACCTATCTGGAATAGGTTCAATTCTGTTTTCATAAGCTGCCTTGAATCTAGCCACTGAGTAGTACTCATGGACATAGTCTTCAATTTTCAATCCTCTATTCGAGCAAATCCATGCCAAAGCATGTTTGCAGGGCTTCCCTGTCACCTGCCACTTCCTACATGAGCACTTGTGGTTCTGCAAGTCAACTGTCTCTCTTTTCTGATTATTCCAATCATCTAATATGGTCACTTCTGCAATATCAACATCACTAACCTTAACTTTGACTACTTTAAGATTATTGGTGATCAAGTTTAGCTCTTTCATCACACTAGGTAACACACCATCAGTCCACTGAGTAGCAAGCATCTTCCTAGTGTATCTTGTCTCCATGATGAGCTCTCTGATCCTGTCCACTAATTCATGTACCAACAACCCTTTGAACTTCTTGATTTGTGCATTGAAACTTTCTGAGACATTATTTGTCAAGTAGTCACACTTGCTGTTTTCAGAAAATCCACACCTGTACCAGATTCTGTTGTGATACTGTTCAAGATACTCAATGGAATCAGGTGCAAATTCATATATTTTCTTCATGTGCCACTGAAACAGCCCTTCTGTGAAGCTTCTAGCTGCAGGGTATAAGTGATCAGTAAACACATCACCATGATATTTTTTCATGAAATTCTGGTATAAATGCCTCATGCACTCCCTATTCTCAGCTTGAGGGAAAACAGCCCCAACTGCAGTCTCCAATCCTTTACAAGCATCTGTACATATAACCAGATTGGGGACATCTCCTATGCACCTACGCAGTTGTTCCAAAAACCATGTCCAATTGTCTTCGGTCTCTGACTCAAATATTCCAAAAGCTATGTGGTACAACCAATTGTGTCCATCTACACCTGTAGCTGAAGCTAGCTGACCTCTATATTTACCATGCAAATAGGATGCATCTATGCCAATAAAAGGTCTGCAGCCAGCCAAAAATCCTTCTACACATGGTCTAAGAGCAAAAAATAACCTCCTGAACCTGTCTTTACCACCCACCTTCTCCAATTCTATCTGTACTAAGCTACCAGGAGATACTTGCTCAATTTGTGCTGCCCAATTGAAAAGAAGCTGGAAACTCTCATCATATTTACCATGGATCTGCTCCATTGCACACTTCATACCTGACCATGCTTTGGAGTACTTTAACTTGATGCCAAAATCATCTTCCAACTTGTCTTTGCATTCATTTGGCCTTTTGGTTGGATTCTTTTTGAGCCAGTCTGCCAACCTATCTGCACACCAACCTTGGGAAGCCATCTTGCCAAAAACAAGCTTGGTTGTACGACAAGTGTGCTTCTTAGGTAGCCTTTTTATCTACACAAACATATGAACATCAGTTAGGAAAAAATACACATTCAGTTGAAATAAGAGTACCACAAGATTCAATTTATACCTCTATTGTCTTCGCACCATAAACCCTAGAAGCATGGATGCGCCAAGGACAACCCTCTGCTTTACACTTGGCAATGAATCTTGTTGGGTCAGTTTGCACTTTTGTGAATTCAAAGCCTGTCTTCACTGCAAAATGCCTAATAGCCTTCCTGAATGACACTATGTCAGAAAATAGCTCTCCTAACACAATCTTGGGGTTCTCTGGATCATGAATGACCTGGTTAATGATGAGGGTATTTACATGCCAATACCTCCACCTCAGCACACCCACATACTCCTCCTCATTATCAAACATGTCTGGTTCCCTGTCTAGCTCTAGGTCAGGCTCTGAAGCATATTGTTCTCCTGTTTCTGCCTCAGCAGTAGGATTATTGGCAGGGCTAACATGATCTGGTGGAATATGATTGGCTTCAGGCATATTGCTTTCTGGATCTTGGTTGCAATCAGGAGGAATGGAACAGATAGGCTCTAGGGTAGCAAACTCATCAACATCCGCAACTGTTCTTTCATAAACTCCTACTACAACCTGACAATGCATCTGGTCCTTATACATTTCAAACAAATCATGCAATTGAAAGTCATTAACTAATCTGATGTCTTCACATAGCCTTTTGTTAAAAAACCACATGCAGGGAGACTGACTAGGGGACCATTTGAACTGATTGGTCAAGCTTTGCATCAGCAACTCAAAAGAAAATGATCCTACCTCCACATCCCATGTAATCACACTACCCTTAGTGTAAATTTTCCTACCATTACTGTCGGTAGTAGAGAAACCTTCAACTTTAATCTCTAATGAGAACAACCGATCCCTACCAGCAAGCAACAGTGTCAAAATCAACAACAACATACGAGCAAAGGTACTAAGATGCAATGTTCCAATACTGAATCAAGGACTAGCAGCAAGATTGAATGAAGGGTTGAATGAATACCTATCCTCGGTGTCCTCCATGGCTACGGGAGCAGCTTCTGCGCTCAACTCATCACCATCCTCCAGGTTGGAGTAGGGTCCGGTGACGACAGGAGTGGGCTCGGGCGACGTCGGGGCCGCAGGACCCAGTGCTGCAGCAGTGCCGGCGGCCTCCAGGTTGGAGCAGGGTCCGGTGACTCTTGGAGCGGGCTCGGGCGAGGTCGGGGGAGCTGGATCCATCTTTGCAGCAAGAAGCAGCCAGCCAGCGCCAGCGGCGGCTACGGTCCGGGAACGGCGCTAGAGAATGCAGCAGCGGCGGTGGAGAATGCGGCAGCGCAGAGGAGGACGGCGGCGGCTGTTGAGGTGGCCGGCACCTGCTGCGGAAGTCACGGCGGCGGCACCACCAAAACCTACCGGATTCAGAGGAGGAAGAAAGGGAGCGAGAGGAGGAAGAAGGGAAGGAAGCAGTCGGCAGGGTGGGCCTTATCCACTTCACCCAGGGGCATGTGCGTCCATACGCAAATATGGAGGCAGTGTATACGCCTGCCAATGGGCCCAAACGGCTGGGATACGTACTTAATGGCAAGCTTCAGTGAGACTTTAAATTGTAATGGTAGTTTTCGATATACACGAATTGTAATGGTATATCTCCAAACTTGCAGAATTGTAATGGTACCAATCCAAATAACCCATGATAATTAATGAAAGAAAATGTGTTCACGGCGGCAGGTTCGATCCGTTTTGTTTGGTAGCCCATTTTTTTTTTTGGCGACGCGCGTATGGAGGCATGGAAGGGCGTGCCGAAGCTAAGCATGTTTTTTTCGCATATATGTGACAAGTCGTCACTGGTTTGGTTTCTGTTGCTTACCATCAACCACTATAAAAAAAACCTTATATTATTACTATTGGATATCTTATCTTATCTCTCCAATTTTGGGAACCATATAAGGTCATATTATCACTACAAAAATTTGAAATATCTTTGAGTCAATTTTCTTAAGAGAAATGTAATTAATATCTTACCAAAATACTTATACTATTTTTTTTTTGCGAAGGCCCAGTTACAGACTCAGACACTCATATACACGAGCGCACACTCACCCCTATCAACGCACGCACGCACACCCTACCCCTATGAGCACCTTCGAAGAACTGAGATGGACCGGCAAATCTCAAGATTGACGAAGTCACCACAGACGCCTCGCTGTCGACGGGCACGTCGCCTACCACTAAAAGCATAGCGCCGTTAAATCCTGGATAAATCCAGGAAAATGCGAGTAACCTTATCTCCACATGGGTTTTATAATTAATAATTTTCTTGGCAGTTATCAGCACTTTTCGAGAAAATATATATCTTTAGAGGGTTATATTTCCTTCACAATGTAGAAATTTGAGAATGTCTCTGTTTTCTTGGTGGCTAAACCTATATAAAAATCATTTGTGTTGGATTGTTTTTCCTTGACGGTTCACCTTTCATTCCTCGGTCTTCATGGCTTTTCTATGGGTGTGTTTGTTTTGAGGAAGAATGGGATGGTCCATCTTGTTATCACTCATGTACTTTTCTAATACTAAATTCATTCATTTCCTTTTCTTCTTGAAAATGTCTCATTTCTTAGAATGAAATGATGAGTTGATCTATCACCACCTCATTCCCCACAAGCTAATAATTACTTTATAATTACTATATGTGAGGAATAAGTTGATTCCACAAAAATTCATGGGATAAACTCATGATTCACCATTTTATGAAGCATAGAGTGATCTTACAAACCAAATACACTATAAGTGTATTTAGATATTCTGTTTTGTATCGTACTGATCTTTAATATTAACTTCTAAAAACATGTAGGATGTGGTTTACAGTTTAAAATCCTGCGTTTTAAGACAGGCTACTTACGATTCTTTTTGTAAGGACGAAGGTAAAGAAGAAAAAATATACAATTATGGGAAAGAAACAAGAGAAAAAGAAGTAGCAAATAGTAATCTAATCCGCTCGCCATGAGTCGCCAGTGCCCATGCATACTCATGGTTGGAGCTGAAAATAAAACTCTACTTCCTCTAGAGAGAGATATATATATGGGTCATGGATGGATGCACATGCCGAGTACTATAATATTTGATCCAAGCAATACGCAGCGCGCTGCTGCTACTAGTATAGTACTTATTTTGTTTGTTTTACTAAAAAAAACGATGCTTTTTCTTACTAATATTATTCTATGATAGGAGAATTGACTGAATCAATCCTCCATAATCTCTCATCATCTATTCACAAGAAAAAGATCAAATATAGCAATTTTCAAATATAGTCTCTTGCCAATTTTTACTCAAAAAATCAGGCACCTAAATTATAGCTACTACATTCAAATTAAAATTCGTCAACCGCTTCATCTTTCCCTGATTACTGTATCTTACTGCGCCGATCTTGCATAATTTTTTGATTTGGGAGAGAACTTCTTTGCACATCTGATTATCAATATTGAAAAATCTGATGCCTGTACAGCATACGTATATAGCCCTGCCGCTGCTGCAGCCTGCATTCTAAACTCTGCTGACGCTGACAACTGGGCCCAGGGTCTTTGCAACAATACCCAAACGACAGAGACACTCACTGACATGTGGGCTCCGTCCTTTGGTTTCTAGCTACTTCTAACGAACTAGTACTGCGCTGACAAGGTCCTGCGCAGCCGCGACCGCGCCGACCACCCGCCGGCGCCGGGCGCCGGCGCGGAACATGTCGTCGAGGGCGATGACAAGCGCCATGGCTAGCGGCGCGCCGAGGCGTGGCCCCGCCGCCACGACGAGGCGGAACACGTCGTCGCCGACGGCCTCCTTCCTCTGCACCTCGGCCACCACGGCGCCCCCCGCGCGCGGCGTCGCGCACCGCGCAGGCGCGCTGCCCGTAGGAGCCCTCCACCACGTAGGACGGTCCCGCTGCCGCCGTCGCCGCCGCATCGGTGCCCGCGGCGGCGGCGGCCGGGTGGGCGAGCGCCAGCGTCTTGCAGCCGGCGCTGGTGGCGCGGCCGAGGAGGTGGCCGCCGCCGGCGTGGCGGCGGACGGAGAGCAGCGGCGCGGCCCTCTTGTCGTGTCCCTCGGCGTCGCCGTCGTAGATGATGACCCAGCAGCGCTCGGCCAGGCCGAGGCGCGTCTTGCGGCGGACCGTGAGGAGCGGCTTCCCTCTGGCGTCCATGAGCACGACGTCGTCGGCGCGGCGGCGCCGGCGGCGGGAGCCGGCGTAGCAGTCGACGCGGAAGGCGAGGTCGCCGCTGGCGTCGTAGACGGTGAAGCCGTCGCAGTTGAAGAGCAGCGACTTGCGCCACACCGTCAGCACCGTGGGCGGCTCTTGCTCCGCCGGCCGCGCCGGGCCACCGGTGGCGGCCGGCGTGCCGGGCTCTGGCGCCGCGGCGTTGGGGTGAACCTTGGCCATGATTCCTCCTCCTTTTCCTCTGTTAGCCCGCGTTTGTTGGCTGCGCTTGGAGTGGAGCTTGAGCTTGGGGCTAGACGACTCTCCTGGTTGGATGGAGATGGAGATGGAGGTGGGGGAGGGGCGCCGGGAATTTATACCCGGTCAGCCGGCCACAGCCGCGCGGAGAAGACGGCGATTGCACGTGGGCCCCTGCTCAGCTTAGCTCTGGTGCGCGGGCGGCGGACGTTCCCCTGCTCTGCTGCGGGTGACAAGTGACCATCTGGCTGACCTCACCATCACCATCCCTGTGGTCTGTGGAGAGGTATAGGAGGAGCACCGGAAGGGAAGTTGGCGGCGAATATTTCGCACCTTTTTTCAAATCTTTCTTTCTTTCCTCCGATTTTTCAAACAGAAACGATATTTCTCCGCCTATTTTCCGGCGCGAATCAGGGTAAGGTATATATGCAGACGCAGCATTGCATTTGCCATTGCCAGTTGCCACTGCCATTGCCGTGGAGGAGGAACCTGATTCTTGGCCGCCACATGGATCGAACTCTCAGTTCGTCCGCTCCGCTCGATTTTCTAGCTCTCACATCCGATCCGGACATGCTTGCGCCAAAGTTTATTCTCGGTGACGCGGAAGTAGTGGTCGGCGACGAAAGGAACGCATCGCACCGCATCGCTTGGGATAAACCATAAACGGCGTAACGGAATGGATAGTGGCTGTGGCTTGCCGCCGCCCAGTAGATTTTTTTTAAAAAAAAAAGAAAAGAAAAAGTGGTGGAACAATCGATTTGGCTAGCTCCAGTTTATGTTTGCACCAGAGAGCAGATATAACCATTCTCTCTCTCTCTCTCTCTCTCTCTCTCTCTCTCTCTCTCTCTCTTCACCAGCTTTGACGACTCCACATAAATCAAGATGAAGCCACTACTTTTTTTTTTTAACTTCACCAGCTTTGACTCCTATGGTAAACCAAGATGGTGAAGAAAATCCCTCCACCTAGGCTTTTGCTTTTCCATTCCAGCCGCATAAACCAAGCTGGCTATTGATAGTTAGCTATTCAAGTTTTCTGTCATTTCGAAACTCCATGTGCGTGCAACATATACAAATAATTCACATAGTCCTTAAAAGCCACGTACGTGTGCTACACATTTTTCTGTAATATGCCATTTACTTATAGTAATTTTATATATTTGACTTCAGAGGAAAAAAAATATATTATATTATGTATAAATGGACGTTGGTAGAAAGGAAACAATATTTGTGGCACTATGAAATGGGCCCCCCTAAATATTTTCTTGGGTCCTCATACAATTTACTGGCCATCACAATCTACTCTAGTTTTGCTTCCTTCTTTTACATCTATTCCAAATTATAAGTTCGTTTTTGCTTTTTCTTATATACATATAGCTTTGAACCTAAATATATGCCATATCTAAATACATAAAAACATCTATGTATATATTTATAAAAAAAAAATAATTTATGATATAGAACAGAGAGAGAGAGTGACCCTACTCCCACTTCTATAAACTGTATGGAAAGGTCAAGCATGCAGGCAACGGAGTCCAGATGATAAGGAAAGAAAATGTGTTGTGGCTGCAACTCGATCCCTTTCGTTTGGTAGCCCTTCCCTTGCGTCAAGGGGAACAGATATGCTGGTTTTTTTTTTTTTTTTTTCTTCCGTTCAGCATTCTCTAGAGATCCTTTTTGGTGACGCGTGTATGGTACGGTATGGGGAGGCATGGAAGTGCGTGCCGAACCTACTATTCGTCACTGGTTTGGCTCCTGTTGCTTACCATCAACCACTATTCAAAAAAACAAAAGCACTTTTAGTTATATTATTGGATGGATATCCTATCTTACAATATCTCTCAAGGATTTTTTGAGCCATCTAAGATCATATTATTTCTATGTAGACACAGCTCAAATTGAAAACCCTATGAGATAAGCTTTGTAATTTATAAGCATTTTAACACGTAATATATTTAGAAAAAATAAAACATCTTATAATTTAGAACAGAAAAAGCACACATAACAAATTTGTGTATGGCTATATATGTCAAAAATATTTGTAAAAATTTGAACCTGCTTTATGTAGGTTATTTAGTGGATAAGCATATATAGAAGTTACAGTATTGAATATACAGCTGAACATCATAGAACACACTAGCTAGAAAGGTTGCTTGACAGTAATAGTAAAGAACCTTAAAGAAAACACTATAAAGGTTAGACTAGATTGAGTTTAACTCACGCTTTGAAATTTGAGCAACTCCAAAAGAAGTAAATTGAAGGACATAGGCACCTTTTTTCTTTGACGGTGCATGGAATTTCTAGGTGCGTACGGTGCCAAAAGCCACTGAAGACATGCATGGTATATACTTTCCCCCACGCCTAGGGGCAAATCCAACCTGTGTGTGGATGGGTGGGGGTAGGAGAAAAAGAGAAGAGAGGAAGGAGAGAAAAGAAAAAAAAAATATAATTCAAGTCTTGTCACTATTTTTATGCAAGGGATAACGAAGAGAGGAAGGGAAAAAAAGTATAATGGAGAAAAAACTGGGAGAAAGTGAAGTAGCAGTCTAATAATCCCCTCTCGTCAGTCGCCAGTCGCCAGTCGCCACTGCCCAAGATTAAAAGTTGTACTCCCAATGGGATATCAATCCACATGCATGCGATCTTAGCTTAGTATTATCCGGTACTAGAATATTTGATCCAAGCAATGCGCAGCCGCTTAGTATAAATATATAGCTTGCTTATTTTACGGCACAGGACATGATGATTTTTTCTTATTTTTATTCTATGATATGAGAACCGATTGAATTCAATCCACCATATTAAACCCATCTATTGACAAGCATGACCCAGTTGACAATTTTTTTTTTGAAAGGACGGCAAAACCTTTACCGCGATTTCTATTAGACGAATAAAGAAAAAAAAAAGGCAAGTGCCCCACCCAGTTTTTAAAGTGAAAACTGGGCGAAAACCACACATACAATTAGGGAGGGTACCCTACTCCATATACAAACCTAGGTACCAAATCAACTCAACTCGCGCCGCAAAAAGCATCAACTCAACTCTACTCAACTCCACGCTTGGTCGGACTGGGACATCGAAACAAGCCTCTAACCACTAGGACTCGGTCGGATTGGGACGTCGACACGAGCCTCCACTATAAACCACTAGGAGCTCCACACCTGAGGCAGAAAGCAACCAAAGACTAGCAAAACAACTAAAAAAACTAAGCAACTAAAAACAAGCTAAGCCTACTCCACCACTGGCACCAACCACGAACACGTTGGCGAAAACGACGAACTAGCACTGCCCAAAGACATCCAACCGAGTCGAATTCCACAACAACGCCTTCAAGAAGGTTACGACGCCCAAGCGCCGCCGTCGTCCGTCCATGGCAGGACTAGGTTCTCACTTGTGGAGTGTGGTGGGGACACGATGCCCTAAACAGGAAACGACACCCACAAGTGTCGCTGTCGCCAAGCCTTCCTGAATTATTTTGGCTACGATGCGACACTAAATTAAGTTCAGAACAAATGCTGTGTCAATCCATCCTTTTTTTCTGAAGAACATGCTGGGCACTTGGCAGGTGTTTCATAGATCCATCCTCTATGCTGGCATTTGCGAGCTATTCTCTTTTTTTTTAAAAAAAAAAGAATATGCAAGCTAATAATTTGATTCAGATAAGCATAGAACTCCTAGGTGAAAGTATATCCTTTGTATGGAGGCATTATTCTTCGCGTTGTAAACTGTTTAACCACTTGTTTTCTAAACGGAATACCAGTAGAATTGTTACATAGTATGTGTTTCAGAAGAAAGGGCATCTATTCTGTAGATGTTATTCCAATATATGGACAGCTAGCTAGAATAAAAATTAAAGCATACGTGCACCAAATTAATAATTTCGTGCCCAGATCGATGCATTGGGATGAATCGTCATATCATTCTGCATGCATGCTTGCTTGGTAAGGTGAGCGCATAAGGCTAGTCTAGTGGAGGTTTTATGGTATAGATTTATATGCACTTAAATTTTAGAAACACATCAGAAGAGTTTCATCCCCACGAAACTATCTCTACTCCCCTCTCTTAATAATATTATGCTATGTCAGCGTATTTAATGCTCATTAAATTCCATGAAACCCCTATTGAGATTAGCCTAAGTTACAGGATTGTAGCTCAACTTTAGAGCATTTATCTATGCATGAAAAAAGTATGAATGAGGTTAAACCATCGCATCTCAAGTGGTAGAGTATTTATCTATGCATGTAAAAGGTACGGGATTCAACTCCTCGCATCTCCAATTGCTGTTTTTTTATTAATCTATCTTCTTTAAGAGAAAATAGAATATAATTTGTAGTGCAATAATGCATAAAAATGGGGATGTACCTCAAGTGGTAGAGTATTTATCTATGCATGTAAAAGGTACGGGTTCGACTCCTCGTATCTCCAATTGTTGTTTTTTTATTAATCTATCTTCTTTAAGAAAAAAAAGAAATTATAATTTGTAGTGCAATAATGATTAAAATTGGGGATGTAGCTCAAGTGGTAGAGTATTTATCTATGCAAGTAAAAGGTACGGGGTTCAACTCCTCGTATCTCCAATTGTTGTTTTTTTATTAATCTATCTTATCTAAGAAAAATAGATTATAATTTGTCATACAATAATGGACTCCTCGCATCTCCAATTGTTGTTTTTTATTAATCTGTCTTCTCTAAGAAAAATATATTATAATTTGTAGTGCAATAATGCATAAAAATAGGGATGTAGCTCAAGTGGTAGAGTATGTATCTATGCATATAAAAGGTACGGGGTTCAACTCCTCGTATCTCCAATTGTTGTTTTTTTATTAATCTATCTTATCTAAGAAAAATAGATTATAATTTGTCGTACAATAATGGACTCCTCGCATCTCCAATTGTTGTTTTTTATTAATCTGTCTTCTCTAAGAAAAATAGATTATAATTTATAGTGCAATAATGCATAAAAATGGGGATGTAGCTCAAGTGGAAGAGTATTTATCTATGCAAGTAAAAGGTACGGGGTTCAACTCCTCGCATCTCCAATTGTTGTTTTTTGTATTAATTTATCTTCTCTAAGAAAAATAGATTATAATTTGTCGTGCAATAATGCATAAAAATGGGGATGTACCTCAAGTGGTAGAGTATTTATCTATGCATGTAAAGGTACGGGGGTTCAACTCCTCGCATCTCCAGTTGTTGTTTTTTTTATTAATCTATTTTCTCTAAGAAAAATAGATTATAATTTGTAGTGCAATAATGCATAAAAATGGGGATGTAGCTTAAGTGGTAGAGTATTTATCTATGCATGTTAAAGGTACGGGGTTCGACTCCTCGCATCACCAATTATTATATTTTTATTAATCTATCTTCTCTAAGAAAAAATAAATTATAATTTGTAGTGCAATAATGCATAAAAATGGAGATGTAGCTCAAGTGGTAGAGTATTTATCTATGCATGTAAAAGATACGGGGTTCAACTCCTCGCATCTCCAATTGTTGTTTTTTTATTAATCTATCTTCTCTAAGAGAAAATAGATTATAATTTGTAGTGCAATTATGCATAAAAATGGGGATGTAGCTCAAGTGGTAGAGTATTTATCTATGCATGTAAAAGATACGGGGTTCGACTCCTCGCATCTCCAATTGTTATTTTTTATTAATCTATTTTCTCTACGGAAAAATAAATTATAATTTGTAGTGCAATAATGATTAAAATTGAGGATATAGTTCAAGTGATAGAGTATATATCTGTGCATGTAAAAGGTACGGGGTTCAACTCCTCGCATCTCCAACTGTTTTTTTATTAATCTATCTTCTCTAAGAAAAATAGATTATAATTTGTCGTGCAATAATACATAAAAATAGGGATGTAGCTCAAGTGGTAGAGTATTTATCTATGCATGTAAAAGGTACGGGGTTCAACTCCTCGCATCTCCAATTGTTATTCTTTTATTAATCTATTTTCTCTAAAAAAATAGATTATAATTTGTAGTGCAATAATGCATAAAAATAGGGATGTAGCTCAAGTGGTAGAGTATTTATCTATGCACGTTAAAGGTACGGGGTTCGACTTCTCGCATCTCCAATTATTGTTTTTCTATTAATCTATCTTCTCTATGAAAAAATAAATTATTAATTTGTAGTGCAGTTATTGTTGACGGTGGTTAACGTCAACTTTCATTAGAACTTTAGACCCGAAAAGAAAACATGAAAACACACTAGTCTAGGGTTTTAACTGACAATTTTCATAAGTTTTGCATATTCTGTATTTTTCAGGGTTTATTTCAGAAAAACTAAAAAGAGAGATTAAAGTGCAAAATAAACACGAAACTTATCCGCCACAGGAAACATCACGGGAAGACTTAGGAAGACTCTGGAAGACACCCGAAGCAAAGAGGGGCCGAACCACAGCCAGGTGGGGCCGCCCGGTGCCCTAGGGTTAGGGTTACGGCCCCCCTTCTGGAATGTTCCTCCACCGTCTCTCCTGATGCATCCTGACCCTTGGTTACGTCAGTTTGATCCTACGGTGCACGCGCATCCCATCGGACTATAAATACATGGGTAGACCCCCTGGAGGGAGCCAATTCTTTATTCAGCAAGGCCTCAAACCATCAAGCATCAAGAAGTCTTCTAGTTCATCAATAGCCTTCTAGTTCATAGTTCTAGTTAGCTAGATTAGAAGTAGAGGTGATCTAGTTCTTCATCGAGATCTGGAGCCCCCGGTGTCTGTCTGGAGCGCAAGAGTTCGGTAATCGATCTAGTTCTTACTTTATTGTATTCAATATTCAGATTAGGGAGACTTTACTCTTAATAGATTCATATGTTCTTAATTGTAATAGTCATTGTCTACTTTGATTATATGTCTAGTTTAGTTACTTTGATCTTATTGAATTATGTAATTGCTCGTATAGTGTTTATCCAAATGTACACTGGGTAGATGATAGATGATATGCAGACGTGGTGTCTAGATATCTTGTTTATCTGTGAGTGCACCCTGACATGCCAGGACGTATGGTAGTCCGCGTAGGTGACAGCTACGTTGGGTACTCTGTAGTCCACCCTCTACAGTATGTAGGACAGCAGGGCACGGCCACGAAGTGGGATAATGTCTCTGCACACATCCTTCCTAGTTGATGCCCCTTTGCATGTGATAATAATTTAGGGTTGACTTAGCGATGATTACTACTTGTAGTTGCACTAATTAGAGTTATTCATTGATGTAGTTATAGAATTATCTTAGATCTAACTCCCTAGTTTATCCAATGGCTAACTATGATTATGACTATTAAGATGCTCTGATGATTATTTTTAATTATGATACTTGATGATTATGCTATCACCTATATTTATCCATATTTATCTTGTGGCCTCTGCCTGTTATGAGTAGAGTAGATGATATTGGTAATATCACTTATTTATTCTATATAATTCCTTATCAATATAATAGATTATAGTTTATTACATAGCTTTCCTAGTGGTATAAATATAAATCGACAACCTGGATGAACTCCCTAGGTAAAATGCTACAACGGTATAATTATCTGTCCGCTTGCAAAACCCATTTAGTTTATATTCAAATTCATATTATATCTTTTATATCTGCCTAGTCACATTAGTACATGTAAATCTATAGTTATTTACTAGCAATATAAATAGAGATGACAACCTATTTCATGTTTAGGAATGTTAGTAATAAAGAAGTGGTCAGTTGCTAATGACAAGTTAATTATATATCGAGCATTTCTGGCGTTATTGCTAGGGGTAGAATTTATCTCTGCTTTTTAGTAATGACGGTAGTAAATATCAACAGTTATGCATAAAAATGGGGATGTAGCTCAATTGGTAGAGTATTTATCTATGCATGTAAAAGGTACGGGGTTCAACTCCTCGCATCTCCAAATGTAGTTTTTTATTAATCTGTCTTCTCTAAGAAAAAATAGACTATAATTTGTAGTGCAATAATGCATAAAAATAGGGATGTAGCTCAAGTGGTAGAGTATTTATCTATGCATGTAAAAGGTACAGGGGGTTCAACTCCTCGCATCTCCAATTGTTGTTTTTTTATTAATCTATCTTCTCAAAGAGAAAATAGATTATAATTATAGTGCAATAATGTATAAAAATGGGGATGTAGCTTAAGTGGTAGAGTATTTATCTTTGCATGTAAAAGGTAGGGGTTCAACTCCTCGCATCTCCAATTGTTGTTTTTTATTAATCTATCTTCTCTAAGAAAAAATAGATTATAATTTGTAGTGCAACAATGATTAAAATTGGGGATGTAGCTCAAGTGGTAGAGTATTTATCTATACATGTAAAAGGTACAGGGTTCAACTCCTCGCATCTCTAATTGTTGTTTTTTTTATTAATCTATCTTCTCTATGAAAAATAGATTATAATTTGTAGTGCAATAGTGCATAAAAATGGGGATGTAGCTCAAATGGTAGAGTATTTATCTATGCATGTAAAAGGTACCGGGTTCAACTCCTCGCATCTCCAATTGTTGTTTTTTTATTAGTCTATCTTCTCTAAGAAAAAATAGATTATAAGTTGTAGTGCAATAATGCATAAAAATGGATATGTAGCTCAAGTGGTAGAGTATTTATCTATGCATGTAAAAGGTACGAGGTTCAACTCCTTGCATCTCCAATTATTGTTTCTTTATTAGTCTATCTTCTCTAAGAAAAAATAGATTATAATTTGTAGTGCACTAATGCATAAAAATGGGGATGTAGCTCAAGTGGTAGAGTATTTATCTATGCATGTAAAAGGTACGGGGTTCAACTCCTCGCATCTCCAATTGTTTTTTTTATTAATCTATTTTCTCTAAGAAAAAATAAATTATAATTTGTAGTGCAATAATAATTAAAATTAGGGATGTAGGTCACCAACATCTCCGTACAAACCAACTGTAGGGGGAGAGGAAAGTTATGGTATTCATCTCCTTGCATGTCCAATTATTTTTTTTATCTATATTGCAGTGTAGTATTGAATAAAATTTATGGTTTGTATTGACCTATCTATCTTCCAATAACGAATAAAAAAGCTCAATCGGTAGAGCATTTATCTATGCAAAATGATAAAAAAGTATGGGGTTTCAAGTCCATCATCCTAATTTTTTTTTTAAAAATAGTTCTTACCAAACTATTTTAAGTTTGAGTAGATTTATACGGAAATGTATTATTCTTTGTATACTAAACAAGTATATATGACTAGATTTGCAGTTGGATATATTTATTGCCAGAAGATACCTATTTGCATGTTTGACTAATTCATATAAGAAGACTACTACTTATCATATAGTAAATAATATGACTAAATCTGCCATTTCTAATTAAAGTCCTTAATCTTCGTAGAACTTTATTTTAATACAATAAACTTGGTTGAATTTAAGTTTGTTTCACCGTCCTATACAAAAAAACTTTTTTTTGCGAGAAAAAAAGGTTGTTTTAACTGATCTGATAAACCTATAAATATTACATTTAGTGTCATCCAATCGCAGCACATGGATGATGTGCGACGTACGACGTACGGATGATTGTAAATACGTTGTGATGTGTAAGAATCTCATAACAGGTCCGGTGGTAAACAACATCAATCGAGTAATAAGTGGCGCCTAAAGTGGGTTGGCCAGGGACACAAGAGGAGCACACACTAGCTAGCTGTGTGTGTGTGCGTTCATAAAGGTGTGTGCGTGTATTTATAGAGGTAAGTGTACATTTATATATACTTTGTCTGTGTATTTTAGGAGGAGTATGAGTGTCTGATTTTGTAACTGGGTCTAAAAAAAAAATAGGCACACAATGTATAGTGTGTCACACGTGCAAATGAGATCGATGGATCCATCGATGATAGTGAGTTAGTTGTATGCCCAATTAATCACATATATGCATGCACTCAGCAACACCACCCAAACAATGAAACAAATGCTTGCCCGATCGGCCGGACCCATGCATGCTGCATCGATGTCATGTCATGTGTGCGCTGGCCACTCAAATTCCGGCCACTGCTCTGCAACATACGGCACTGCCGTTGGCACAATGCCGGCCTAGCACGCACATGACAATCGATCTGCCACAGTGTTTCTCAACACAGCTATGCTTCTGTTTTCTAGATGTGCATGCAGTATCACATTCCTAACAGGCCAAAGGACCTTCCAAAACAAGAATAATAACGATGGGGAGGGGAAAAAAAAGAACTTTGTCCGATCGACACCCACCACACACACACAAAGAACTTTGTCCAATCCACACCCACCACACAAACATATGCTTGCTCGTATATAAAATGCTTCTGGTTTGGCGCAGCCCATCGATGGATATGATATCTACGAATTCATCGGTCACTTTCAGACTTTCAGTATAGCAGGGGAAAGCAAGCCAAGCAGATACTTACATGAGTGCGCGATCTACCGTTCCATGATGATTGAGCGAGGAAATGCACAAAAAAAAAACGTTGGGAACATCATCGTATTCATATCCAAGTGACAAATTAAATCTGGCCAGGGATCGACGTACGTGACCGTCGTCGTCAATCGTCATGATAATCTTTTTAATATTTATTAGTATTATCGCTAGCTTAGGGCGCCTGTCGCATGGTCGAACGCTAATAATGTTGCCGTTGACTTTTGTACGAAATTCTGAAATTTCATTGCGCTACTGGCTACTTCTAAATTTGACCGCTCGTCTTATTAAAAAAATTATAGAAATATAGTCAAATATAAGTCATTTTTAAAGAACTTTTATTCATAAAGCAAGCCACAACAAAAAGATACGAAATTTTGCATAATTTTTTAAATTTTTTTTAATAAGACGGTGGTTAAACTTGAGGTTCAAAAAGTCCAACAAACTATAATTTAGGATGGAGTTAGTACATAATTATTAATTTGTTACTAGTTTGATAAAATAGAGCTAGTGCGCCTGCATGCATGGTGGGCATCTCGTATATATGTGTCATAATATATAATGCCATCAGGCACCACATTGGATGGAAAGCCTAGGCAGCATACACTACCATGACCAATATATATATAGGACAGCTAGCTAGTTGCTGCACAACACTGATGGAGTCAGGGTATGTATGTAACTAAAGAATGTTTTGTATAATATAGTCATGCCATCGATCGTTGACCTATATGAATGTTAATTTAATTAGAATAACTGTATATATATATGCGATAAGAATAAGATATGCCACTTTTTTTAGAATGTCAACGTACTCACCGAACAATGTCACTAACACTAGGCCTAGTGAATGAAGCTTCACTTTTCCAGCATGCGAGGGATGGATGATGTGGAGAACATCATGTTTACTCCATTGTTACTTCATCCATTCGTAAATAAAGTGTCATTCTTGTTCCTTGAGTGGTCAAATGCTTTAACTTTAACAAAATATAAAAAATATTAATATTTATAGTATATATAGTAAGTATCAATAGATAGAGCGTTGAATCTATTTTTTATAATAAATCTATTTAGAGATATAAATATTGTTAATACCTTTTATAAATCTAAGGCTTGCTTGGTTGGCATCTAAATTTTGCCATGCCAAAGATTTGGCAAGTCAAATCTTGGACAAAAAACTTGCCAAAGATAGATTTGGCAAGCCAAATGTGAGTAGTTGGCAAATTTTGGTAGCCAATCAATTACTAGCTAAAATTATAGCTTGTCAAATCTTTGGCATGATAAATTTTGGCAACCAACCAATCAGGCTCCTAGTCATCTTTTGAGTTTGCATAGTCTCTCTCTCACACACACAAGGAAAAAAAAAAAAAAGTGTGTACATGGACAACGGATGCACCATCAACCATGCATCACTGGTTTGTTGGGCCACAATTGTATGCGCGCAATTGGGCCACTGCGGTGAGTAGGCCTAGGCCCACACGGCCGCTACCAAAAGCTCCCCACGCTTCTAATGGGCCGGTGTCCCCTGCTCTCCTCTCCGTCCGGCGGCCGTCGTCGTCCTCGGTGGTCTCTCTCCGTGGTGCCGTCCTCCCACTGGACTCGTACATACAAGATCGCGGAATATCTCTACCGTTAATCTTTTCCACTTGATTCCATGTTCATGCATTCGTAACTTCTTGACAATCTAAAAGTTCTCTAATTGACTGAAACGCCTTTTCAAAAAGAGGTTTATGATTGAGATCGTGCTGATTGTTTCAGCTTCAATCGTATCCTTTTTAGTCTTTGTGAAAAATCTGAACCATAGTTTACGCCTCTTTTTTCCTTTATTTTTTCTCTGTCTCATGTAAGACTTGCTTTTGCTACAGAGTGGTTATGTGAAAAGAATACAAAGAGGTCACTGAATTTCATTTGCATAGTACTAGTATAAGAAATGCCAATCGCTAGGCTTGCTTTACATACAGATGAAAATCTCTTGACTTTTATTGCAGGGGATAGGATGCTCCTAGCTGGTGGTGTCCATAGAATGCCCTAGAGGCCTGCCGGGGCTGGACCCTGCATTGATGATAGCTCTGAAGTTTGTTCTGTTTGTCCTCAACTGCATTCTGAATTTCTGATACTTTTGTAGTTCCCTTGGCTTATGATGAAAGTGTACAGGCTGCCTCATTTTAGAATTCCTACAGGTGGGCCGAGACACAAGGCATCAAGAGGCACAGGGACCAAATTTGCAAACCGTATCAATCTCTCTCTACTGCGGTTTTCTTCATTTCTAACGTTTGGCTGACTTCTGCACTGCAGTAGGTACCATTTTTTCACCTCTGCAAAAATGAATCTGAGTTCGCTACATGACATGCTGTCTCTTCTCTTCGATCCCGTTCAGTGTGAGTACATACTGCTATTCTTCTTTACCACCATACAGGCAAACAGTTCGCCACATAACATGCTGTCACAGTTATCAAGGTGCTGGAAACATGGCATATGCTCTTTTTCAGCACATTATACTGTCAATATCTCTTGCCTGTATTCATGGAGAGATCAGACATGTTAATAATATTCAGAGACGCACTGCAACAAGCAGAGAGAACAAACAGGGTGACGACTCTTGTGCTACTGCTGCTGCTGCTTCCCGGCCTCTTGAGTACTGCAAACGCTCAGCTGCTCTAAACTGCCGAATATAGCTGAGGTCACTGATCAGATACTGAACCTACTATACCATTCTTCAGGTTCCTCTTCTCGGATGCAGCTAGCGCACTCTGGTCATTTTCGTATTTTGCAATGTCCTACTCATCCTTGCCAAACACACTAGTTATTTCACAGGTTGCATGCATATCTAGGTGTAAACCATTAACAACTTTAGGGTGATACTCTGATATATACTGCCCTAGGTAGTACAAGAACAATGGGCGGCAGCTCATTGCCAGAGAGTTGGTAGCCACAGCTGAGACAGCAACAGGCATATATATGTGTGTAGCAAAGCAAGTTGCAACTAGCTAGGACAACAGATACAGCTGATGAGCTGCCTATTGGCACCATCCCTTTTCCTGTCTGTTTGTTCCTAGCCAAGCCAACTTGCAGTTCAGTCGTATCGTAGTAGCATCTTCCTTTTGAGTTTGAGACAGCCCTTATTTGGAGTTATTAGGAACTTTCCCTGAAATTAAGTTAGGGATCACATCTAGCTATTCACTAGGACTGAACTGCAGTCTCTAGCAATTGCAGTGTTATATAGAAGTATAGAACTAAGAACTTCCAGTTAAATAATCTGAATTTACATCATCTTTTGCTTTAATAGGTCCAGTTACAAGTTACAACATTACCATATTGGCTGCCTCTGTCCAGTCAGTTTGCCGACATCTCTTTGCAATTAATTAGCAAGAACAAATCCCTACCTGTCTTCATCTACTACATCGATCATTCGATCAGCACCTCATTTCATTCCCTCACACACACAGCCATGCACGCAAATGCACCAAGTTTCACGTACTACGATTTCCAAACAAAATCCCTTCCTTAACCAGCGCCATATGGCGGCCTACACGCATACGAAGACGAAGAACACATCAAGGGCTTGTACGGCCTCTGGCAGATGCGGTCCATGACAACAACGAAAGCCATCACCATGGCGCAGTCAGCGTCCGGCATGACGGTGAGGCTGAACACGTCTTCCCCAAGCGTGACCGCCTCCACCGCCGCCGCCGGTGCTCCGGCCTTCTTCCGGGTTATCCTCGCCACCTCCTCGCCGTCGCCGCTCCGGATCTTGCAGCTCCTCCTCCAGAAGCTGCCCTGCACCGTGAAGCTTGGGACTTGCTGGGCGCCGTGAGCCGCTGCTGAGGGAAGAGCCATGTACACTTCGGCCTCGTCAGTGCCTTTGACGAGTGAGGAGCATTTCCTCATGGAGAAGAGATGCTGCCGTTGTCTGGGGAAGCTCTTGTTGTCGCCGCAGCTGGATTCTTCTGATGGTGATGCTCTGTAGCAGTTCCATTGGTCACGTATGCTGAGAATCTGTCATGGCACATTGTTGTTATTATCAGCGTTGTCATTTGATTAGCTAGCTGCACAGCTTTTTTCTCTTGTTCAAAACTGGCGGGTAAAGAAAAAGTAACCAAGGGAGACCGAGATACTACTGCTAATTAATGATGCTACAACCTGCTTATTTTTGTTTTGCAGCTGTTGTCAGCTTCTGTTATTACAGTTTAATAACAGCTGTGAGCGTGTAATAAGTTGATGACGTATTGACGTGTATTTCAAAGCGTGTGAAGAAAACAAACAAATAACCTAGTACATATGAGCATCAGGCATAGTAGTATCAGAGAAACCAAGGCATTTTGGCTGTTTGCAGGCTTTTGGACGATAGTGCTGTGTGTGTGGGAGAGGCATGTTTGCAGCATCTGTTGTCATCTGTGTGTGCAAGCTAACTTCTGCAGGTAGTTCGTTGTAGTATTTTGCAGAGACCTATGAAATCTTTGAACTCGTCTTACACTAGCAAAATTTTAGAGCAGAATAATGGATTGGTGGATTTCGATCGCATTGCATGCAAGACCTAGAAGAAATGAAGCCGGACACCCAGCAGATACTTTCAATCTTTAATTTGCCAACCTCATAACAAGCAGAAAGATTGGACATTTCTTCTCCGGATTGACAGAATGAAACTATAGAAGATCACATCCACACTGATGCCAGACGAATCTACGATGCATGTTATGGACCGGCCGGATAAGATCAATCGTCATCATCCACGATGACCACGATTGATCGCATCCGGCCGGTCCACATACGCAAAACGCAATCGATCGACCAGCGGGACGTACCTGCGGGCGGAGGGCGAGGAGCGGCGCGCCTTGGCCATCCATGAGGAGGAGCTCGCCGGCGAAGAGCTTCCGGCGGCGCGAGTAGTTGTCGACGCGGAACGCCAGGCTGCCTGCGGCGTCGTAGACGGAGAAGCCGTCGGTGCCCTGGAACCCCATGCTGGAGCGCTTCCACACCGTGTACACCGCCGGCTGACGACGACGACCCTCCCCCCGCGGCGCGGCGGCGGCTGGTGGCGGTGCCAGTGCCACGGCCACGGCCGCCGCCGCTGGTGACGTCGTGACGATGAGCGACGGCGACGACGGCGCCATCGGCGGCGTCGGTCGATGGGTGTACCCGCGTGGCGATGGCCGCTATGCGGCTGGGGCTCGACGCCGTCGTCGTCGTCGACGACGACGATCGCGGTGGCACCGGGTGCATGGCTGCTTGTCGTCTGCTTCGTTTTGATGGATGGACAAACAGAATTTGCTAGCCTGTGCACTACTGTACGTGTGCTGCAGCGCGGCTCCTCGCTCTTTATATACGACTCAAAAACAGCAGCTGTTATCTCAAAAAAAAAAAAATAAGCAGAGGTAGTCATCAGTCATATCCAACGGCCGTTGGTTTGGTTCTGCTGTAACTGACTACGATGGACTGTTGTTTCGTGCATTGGATCGCCATGCATGCATGCATGACCTTTTGCCTTTTGCCTTTTGCACTGCACTTTTTTTTTTTTTTTTTTTGCATTTCACACATGACACATAGATGAGTTTTGTGGCCGGTGAGTTCGCAAATGCGTGGCGATGCAATCCACACTTGAATTTGCTTCAAGTCTCTTTTTTTTTTTTTTTTTTCCAATCAAGTTGACACACACGCGCGCGCACCACAACAGCCAGGTCCACGCAAGGCCGATCGATGGTGATGGCTACTAGCTCCATCTCAGTGCTGCTGGGCTGTTGGCAGCAGAAAGTTACCACCTTGTTGCAGAGAAGATGTCGCGACTCGCCAGTGCAGAATCAACTAAAAGATCTCGAGGCACTTGGCAAGTTGACAGTCGACACTCGACACACATGGGACTATCGACACTCGACACACATGGGACTATGGGAGACTAGCAGTTTATATGCAGTGGTAAATCTAGAAATTGATCGAGAAACACGATAGACAGTGCCCAAATATTAACCGAGACGGTAAAAAATTCAGCCGTCTCAAAAAATGCTCAACGATTAACCGAAACAGGCATTTTGATTTACAAAGAGGCCGTGAGAGTATCAACTTCACAAAATAAAATTACCGAACTGTCACGATAAATGTAAAACGATTGCCATCATTAAAGTTTCTGTAGTAGTGAAAGAGATCAGACAAAATTATATAGGAGACTAGAAATTATGCTAGCCATATACTAATAGATTTATCATATAACAAGGAATATAATTGATGGTATGCATTCAAAATGATAAAAAATAAAGAGTGCATTCTTTCAGTGGTAGTTAACCGTCTGATAAAATTACGGCAAAGTTTTTGCCGTACTTCTTCAAAAAATAATCAAATGATAGAATATATCTCCACAATTTCAAAAAAAAAATCAAGATAACATTATGTATTCAGATGTACTAATGCAACACGCACCTCATGCTCTCGCGTGGTAAATTTATCTTATAGTTTCTTATGAGCCTTTATTAAAGCACTTTAGAATTTACCTTACACCCAGCGCAGAGGGCAGCCGGTACCAGGAGCCTTCAGCGCCAGCTGCCTGCTGGCTGTGGCCGGCCGGGCCTACGAGGCAAAGCAGCCAGCCAGTTGGCCGTGCCCGTGGCACCATGTGTGTTGGCTGTGGCCGTCAGCACGAGGCGGGCTGTATTGAAATAATAAACGGTCTATGGATTGAAACTTTGGGTAGTAATTTCTATAAAATATGACAAACAGATTATATGCATGCTATAAATTGAATTATATTTTTTTAGAACTATATTTGTTTTTATCATGGGCACATGACAACATCAATATTACGTTACTCTACTTTATCTTATCTAATTATATTTATATTTGATGATCAAAACTGAAAATGAAAAGACTAACAAGAAATCCAAAAGTGACTCATAAATATGATTGGAGGAAACAACTTTGTAGTACTACAACTTAACTAGAACACAAAGTTGATTCAAAACTTTGGTTGCCAATCAAATGAAATATAAGTGAACTGGCACCTATCATGCAGCAGGTAAAGACAACAACCCGTGAGAAACAAACTGTAACTGCGTCTTAACAACCTCGTGAATTTTCCTTGCAAACTTATTAACACGAGACATTCCCTATAGTAATGCCCGATGTTATTATATTCTATCGGATCAATAAGAAAAATACCTAGGCCTAATTATTAGTCTTGGATCAAGCACATCACCCATGAATAATCACTTTGGAGCTAGCCTAGAAACAACATGGACACCAATAAGTAATAACAGTTAATGACAAGATTAGGTGTCCTTCTTAACCACACTTCTGATTATCCACCCTTCCACTCAAACTTTCACACACTTATGCGTATCCTCATAATCACCTCCTTAATTAATCTATTAATGGTAGTGTTAGTGGTGGGTTTGGTATGTATGTGTGTGGTTATGATGACTCAAAGGAAGGAAGGCATGCACTAAGGATGAATAATTAGCATTGCAAATTTGCAAGTTGCTATTTGTTTCGATGATAAAGTAATGGACCTTGCAAGTTGGATGTACTATATATGTATCTTACTGCTGCCTATATCACTCAATAATGTGTTTTGTTGGCTTATGGTAGATTCTATTAGTACTATTTGTCTATTCATTGGTGTGTACCTTATATTATTATTAATGACTAGGAAATTAAATTAGGGCTATGAACAGTATAAAACTTGTTGGTTTCATTTGAACTTCTTGCTTATGCAAGTAACTGAAAGGCCGCTAAGTTATTAGCTCAATGTTTGTGTGTAATGTAATGTAACATGATATGTCATTCCTAAAAAACATATGTAATATGGTATGCCACTGTTGATATGTTTTCTCTGATACCCTCTCTTTGGCTTGTTTGCATACATAGTTTTTACTATATATCTAGACATGATGTGTATCAAGGTACCTAACAAAATCTATGTACCTAGCTAGCTAGAAAAGGGATAACAACTTACAATTTAGAATGGATGTACGTAGTATTTCTATGGATGCAACAAAATCAGCATAGACTGTTTTTGCCTCTTTATAGTTCCCCCCCATTGGAAGGGTGACACAAGAACACTATGCGTATGCATAACGGTTACACAACTGAGTGATGACTGTATAATAACAAGTGTACAAATATATCGCTAAAAGCTGATTGTACAAATATATCGCTAAAAGCTGATACACATCACACATGTGTATAAATCTTATAAAAATTACATCTTCTGATATGATCTTCCTTCTCTATCATAATTGAGCAAGGTTTCATACAACAATGATTCAAAACATTGTTAGCAATAATTTGTTAGTAGCAGTAGTCAGTAGATTAGCAACTTACATGAAAACCATGAGATCTGCTTGTATGGAATTTTGTTTTAATACTTGCAGGATGAAAAAGTTGGATTCCCAACCAACTATCATTGCCATTTCTAAGTTCGAACCGTCTTGGCCACCACACTAACGGTCAATTAGATGCATTTCTGTATATGTTGAGATCCACAGATTTGACTAGCTTGTGACTGAGAGAGAATGTATGATAGTGACAACGAGGAGGATCTGTTTGAATACTACTGTTTGTTGACCACAAGATCATCGAATAGAATTTTAATTAGTTTGCAGCCTGTCCATTTCAATGCCGCCCATAACCATATAGTAAGTGGCTACCCGAAGCAACAGCAAAGAAGCAGAGGCCAGGAAGTGATCCACGCCATGCATGATAGTAATGGGCGGATTAATCTAGGGCCAATTAGGTCTTAGAAAAAACCTAGCTATGCCCAATTAATTACTGAATTAAACTTGGGGGCATCGATCAACAGATCAGCCAATTGATACGGCAGTTGAATGGTTGAATCTTTTAGTTTGGTCAGATTTAATTTGATAGATTGTCATCAGTGTTGTCCTCTGAATTATGTTAAGCGAAGTGAGTCTAACTCAAATGGTTGGGGGTGAAAGTAGAGTCATGCATCCCAACAATTTAAATTTAAGTTGTCTTCAACTCCAATTTGCATGTATATTTTCTTCTTAATGAGAAAAACTGTCCCAGTCTTTACTCCTCTAGGTTGTTGGGCCTTTTTTCTTAATTATATATGAGATTGTTCTACTATGTGTCTTGGAAATAAAATAGGGGAGACCGTACCTATCCCAAAGAAAAGAACATATGAGCCAATTGAAAGCAGATATATGCATACATCAGCGAGTCATGCTCATTGCCTTTCTTTGGCCCTTCTTCTTAATGAAATACGGGTGAAGTCCCGATCTCGAAAAAAAAAAGATGAAAAAACTAAGAGAATGCAGGACAGGATTGAGCACAGCTAGCTACCAATTTGAGTGCGTCTACACGTATGCAAAAATTGGTGTTGGGCAAAAAGTGGTTCCGGACATGCTTGCTGACTAGAAGCCGTACTTGGTGACGCATTGACGAAAGGAACTCCTAGTTCAGGTCATCTCAGGTCTCAGGGTCACAACCATGTAACCTAATATTGCAGAGCATATGTTTGTGATATTGGCGGTAACAAGGTTCAGCGAAGCCTACGTCCACAAAACCATCATGCCATTTCTTTTTGGCGAAAGATTTTTCATGGTTTAATTAGTTTTCTGGTGCTGAGAAATTAAGTCTCAACTACTGGTCGACTACTACTACTCGACTTAAGTTTTTTATCCTACCTGTTAAGTTCTTGTTGCTCTTTTTCTCATTAAGCTAAAGTTTTGTTCCTTTAATTTTAAGTGACTAATAACTTTGTGCTAATCTTTCTTGCCGTTTCACAGGATTTGTTGGATTCACATTCTTTATCAACATGATTCTTAGTTTTTGCAGTTATAAATACAGCCGACATGGAAAAGAGAGTATCATAAACTAAAATATTTAAAGACTGCTGGTGAATAGTACAAGAAAAGAGATGAGTTGTAGTAATATTCCCTGCACCTTGTCCTCCTCCTTGATGTTTCTGTACAGAGGAGTCCTTTCATGCTCTGAATATGATATGCTCTTTCGGCAATATATGCCAAATGTCTTGTGAATCTTTTATTTTTATGAGGATTGCAAGAGATCTTAACAGATGAAATAGCAGCCATGAGTGTTATTAATAAGGGGAATACTACTTGACTAGTTGTGTTTGGTCTTCAATGTGAACACTAACTTTTTAAGCACTATTATGCAGTAGTAGTACCGTACCAAAGCCAAGCTTATGTCACTGGTTAGTTGTTAGCCAGAGCCGATGAGTCAAGTTCGCTCCTTGAGCAAATTTCCTTTCAGGATTCGACAAGCATCTGTCACTTTATATCCAGAGAAATTTGCGTTTGTTTTCAGAAGACTAGAATCATTTCTGCCTACACGTTATATCCAAAGAAATTTGACAAGTTAGGTCCCGGTCAGTCAGCCAATTTACAGCTGTATTTTTTCCTACCCATGCATTTTCTTTGCTAATAAATCACTGTGCTCTCTTTGCTTCAGTGATCATGATCATCCCTGAATAACAACTCCATAGTCAGTCAGAACTCTGAAAATGGCTAGCTTCTCATGGCCAAGCTAAAGCTAAGGCTAGGAGCAGATCATGGGCGTGTACGGCTTCCAACAGATCCGGTCCAGAACGATGACGAACGCCATGATCATGGCGCAATCCACGCCCGGCTGGACGACGAGGCTGAACACGTCGTCACCAAGCGTCAACGAATCCGCCGCCGCCACTTCGGTCTTCTTCCTCGTTATCCTGGCCACCTCCTCGCCGTCGCCATTGCGGATCTTGCAGCTTCTCCTCGTGAAGCAGCCCTCGACCCGGAAGCTGGGGCCGCATGATGATCCTGACATGGACACTTCTGCTTCGAAGCCTTTCTGTAGAACCGAGCATTTCCTCATCGAGAAGAGTCTGTTTGGTCTTGTCTTCCTGCCTTGGCCTTCTTCTGATGCTTTGTAGCAGTTCCATTGGTCGTGCATGCTGAAAATCTGTTGCCAAAAAAAAACAAAAAATTTGTTAGCGTGTCCTGACATTAGTTGTAGTGAATTTGCAAATTGGATTTGGCTTTAGTTTCGCTCAGACTATATATTGCCAAAAAAACTTTGAACAAGAAAACCGGGTTCAATTTGACAGGGAAGAATGCAAAGCTAGCATTTTGTCTGATCTATCTGAGCACACTTGATATGCTTTTTTTTTGGGAAAAAAAAGACATTTTTGTTTGGTTCGTATTTTCCTAGGTGTGCATTCATCTCAATGGAGAGTGAACTGACTGAATTTGCTACTGTAACGAATTGTCGTATTCATTTAGTCTGAAATCTGAATCTCCTAGTGAGCTACCAAATGTTTGCACCACTGGCTACTGGGTACTAGCAGGATAAATATAAAATAGGCTATAACAAACCAGTGCTTACATTCGAACGTGTCAAGAGATTTGATCTGAGAATATATGAAACAAACAAAGAAAAAGGCTGGGTTTGGAGTTGGAGAGACGAATCAACTCTCGCAGAATAACCAGGAATGCTACAGCTGCAGATGCTGCAAAGCCATTTCCCGATCTGAAAAAAAAAAAACCATTTTGTTGCGATCGGTCGGTCGGTCGACTGATCACTGATGCGACTTGCGTCTGGATCGATCGATCGATCGATCGTGTAGGTCTATTCAAAATGGAATTTTGGAGACTGCAGATGGGTGTCCGGGGGACAGATCACGGCACGGTCGGACGTACCTGCGGCCTGAGGGCGAGGAGCGGCGCGCCGCGGCCGTCCATGAGGAGGAGCTCGCCGGCGAACACCTTCGGGCGGCGCGAGTAGTTGTCGACGCGGAAGGCGAGCGCGCCGGCGGCGTCGTAGACGGAGAATCCGTCGGTGCCGTGGAACCCCATGCTGGACCGATTCCACACCGTGTGGTGCAACGCCGCCGCCGCCGCCGCCGGCGCGCGTCCGCCAGCGCGGTCTGCGCCGCGGCGGGGAGGAACAAGCGGCGGCAGAGGCCGCGTCGTCGTGGTCGTCTCCGCGGCCGACGACGCCGGGTGGATCCGGCTCGCCGATATCGCCATCATGCTGGTTGTGGTGGTGCTGGATCGGTCGGGGAAGGCCGCCGCCGTCATGTATGGATCGATCGATCTCGAAAGCTAGCTAGCACGCGTCAATGGTGGCTGGGGCGGCGCGGCGCGTCGATCCCCTCGTTTTTATACTCGTGATGACCACCTGACTGGGTCGTGGTCATGTTTGCGCCACCATCATCTTTAGCTATTCTAGTGCTGTACAGTGTACTAGTACGTACAGTGCGTACGACGTGCTAGTTGCAATGGAATGGAATGGAATTTTGGTTGTGCCTTTTGTTCTTTGGTGGGTTTTTTTTTTTTTTTTTTTTTTTTTTGAGGAGTTGTTCTTTGGTGGGTTGTGACGGTGTGCATGCATGAGCTAGTAGCTAGTGTATAGCTGCGTGGCATAGCATCATGCCATCACCTTTATGATCGTGTCTTGTGTTGACTCTTTGGGTGCATGAGACGCCTGCTGCAGGATCAAAGATTCCCATAACATTGCCGCCTATCGTCCCCACCCAATCTGGAGTGCTTTTAGCTTTATCCTCACGATCAAGGAAGCTTCTAAGGATGGAAAGATATTATTTTTATTTAAGGAATGATATATAGAAGACATAGCATTAGAAGTTCTAAAAAAATTGCAATAAAAGTACAGATATTTTGTGATATCCATCCAGATGCAGTAAACTTATCAATTATGCTTTTTTCATCTACACCTGTTTTAATTTTTTCCTTACTATGTATGCATGTATGGCACCTCATGTGTCTAACAAGGCATTTTGTTAAAACCTCACCTTAAGTTATGTCCTCTTTTGTTGCTTCTCATATCTTTTGATGTTAGTAATCTAGAGTTTGCCTTATATATTGTTTTCATCTTAGGTGTTGTTCCGTATCAGAAACAGAATCACTACTTGATTTTGTACGGTGAGCCGATGGGAGGGCATATATTCGGGTGAAAACCCATAACGCTCAACCATGCATTGAATCCCATCACGAAATGATTACAATTGGATCCAACTAAACGTGACCGCAAAAAGTGAGAAATCAAACACCACCTTATTTGCTAGAATTTTTAATCTTGAACATTATTGTTTACTCCAAATGATTCTAACAAACCAAGGAGGTCATAAACTCCTTGGTTGCTTAACAAGTTGAATTTTTCTTATTATCATACAATTATATATGTTAGCACCTTTTTTATTAAAAAACAATATAGATATGTCATAGTATTTTATTAAAATAAATCAAATTTATCTAAACTAACAACTTACAAAAATTTGTTAGCCTATATATCCATGTATAAAGACTTGATCTATATGATTGCTCAACATATGTATTTATTGTAAGTCAGTTTAATATTTTTATATTAATAGAAGTGGGTAACTTAAAAACATATAAAGGTGTAGTTTATGTTTATTCACATATTTTTATAATAAAATATATGCTGCTAATTTGCATGTAGGTTTTTGGAGATGTTTCAGTTTATTTTCATAAAGATAGAAACGGTAGTTTATATGCAAATTTAAGGGATTATTTTGATTATCTATCCCAAACGTGGGCCGATAATTTGCATACAAATTTGGATGGGTATTTTAGATTATGTTTTGTAATTACATAGGTCGATAATTTAGATACATGTTTGGGTGTTATTTTTTTTGTTGCTTTTCATAATGGCATAGGTATTAGGTAAACTTCTAGAAAAAAAAATTATTGTTACTAGCACCAATGGTGATTAGAGTCTACTAAGTTAATGGTCATATCTTTTGTTCTGTCTTGTGAGAATTTATAGGATTTATATGTATCCTAACATGTCTCGTGATAACATGGAGACTCCATTAGGACCCTCAATTAGTAATAGTACTATATGATTATTTACCACAGACTCAAATAATACCATTTTAAGAGTCTCACACAGTCAGGCCAAGTTTTCATTGTCATTGGTGAATTAATTCATTATTAGGACTATTTCAAATTGGAACCTCAAAATTATTTATTGTAGCAACAACCTAAAGGAGCAGGCATTTATGTCATATATATTTCATTTTATAGATATATAAAAACCAAAGAATGGAATGAAAGTGTGTGACAGCTGACTTCACACACAACCTGAAAACATCACTTATTTGTGACCGGAGAGTAACAAAATAGGAGATATCAAAGCAGCTATATATATAGCACTCAATGCAATATACCAATGTAGATGCCTCCATTGTTGGATGCTCAACAAGTCATTAACTGGGCGTGTTAACATGTCATTATACTCTGCAAGCACGCTCTGCACTCTGGCCATTAGAGATAAATATGTATAGCTTGGCTAGCAATCACTTAGATTTATAATTACCCGTGCAAGCAGCGTTAAAGCCCAAGATACCGTGCGTGATATACTTAATAATAACATATAGTTGGGTGGGTGAAGTGCATGCAGCTCCATCCTGGGATGTCATGTCACTTTCATGAGTGCTCGCGTGATGCATTCCAGCTTCTCCTAGCCTTCTTCTACTAGTACTAGCTAGTTGCCATCGAAGCATCACTAGTCAGAAACAGGATGCTTTAATTTAATGAAGGGAGCATGAATGGTCACCAAGACTTGACACTGTTAACTCCTCGACCAACCGATCTTGCATTGCTTGCTTGTTTGCTCTTAAAAAGCACGTCCTGACAGACAACAATTTGGATATATACAAGCATTTTTCTGATTCTGCATTTCAATGGCTGATTTGATCGGTCGACTAAATACCCACCACAATTCACACACTATGCCATGGCGGTTTAGTCAAGAGAGTAGAACAACTCCTTTTCTGACAACTACATATTTCAACCGGTCTATAGGCTACTGCTTAATTATTTACTATGTCTACTCTATGCAGATATGTTGCCATCAGCAACTTGCAGGGCTGCCAAATCAAATTTGAGGAACACATGCTAGTGCTTCTACGGGCTAGAATCTTATGACACATAAATATATTAGAAGTTTCATGTTAACGCTATCTTTTTTTCTTCATTGTCTAACGCAATACTGATTGATATAGATTTTGTACTCTATAGTTTTGATCAACTTACCAAATACTCTATATATGTTTCTTCCAACCTTGTCCATAAACTTTCTCTCTCTGCATGGAACTTCATAATCTTAGTTGAATTTCATCTTAAGTTATGGTCGCTCTTGTTGCAACCTTTGTCTTGTGAAGTCATGGATATATATCTTGATTTCCATGTAACTAAAAAAAATTATCAGCATGTTAGTTGAAACTCTTGCCCTTATCATAGCTTTTATTTTTCTGAAAACTCTCTTAATTTTATTAAAAAATGGCTGCACTCTTAATTATAATGATGGTATATATACATGTTCGTTTACACCAACCAAATCGCTCAAGATGTGCTGAGCTTTAAGTGAGATCTAGGAGAAGCCAATAGTGCTAACCTTCGGATGATATTAAGCCAAAAGGCTATTGTTTACTCCAAACAAAATTCAAAACCCAGGAAGGACATGGCACCATTTGGTTTGCATTGACCTTGGGTGTTTAATATATTGAATTTTTTCTGCCAAAGAATATTGTTCATGTAGTAGTAATTCTTTATAGTAATAGAGTGCTTACCATTACACTATCAATATAGATATGATATAATATTGTGATCAAAATCTATAAATTTTTTAAAGTACAAACTTACATAATAACAACTATTATTAATTATTATTATTATCTTTATGGTACTGCTAAAATTTTAAATGATTTGCTAGTGCCATAAATAAATGAATTATTAAAGGAACTTTTTTCTTTTTTGTGGGTCCTAGAAAAATAGTGTATTTATGTCTCAAGGAGGCATGTATATGTTTATTTTATCTTTTTATATGTTAAGAGTGATAGAAGTAGATAATAATTTAGAATCATTCAGACACAATTTATGGTTATTCGAACTTATTTCATAATAACATATGTTGCCACTTATATATATAGATTCTATGGGATATTTTATTTTATTCTTAATGATGGTAGGAGTGCTATTTTATATGCAAGTTTAAGGGGTTATTTAGATTATTTATCTTCATAATTGCACTTGTACAGAAGATACACTACACAGTTGTGTTGTGATGCATGTCTTTAGCTAGGTTTGTTCCACCTATATAAATGGCGTATGTAATGAGGTAACTATCCCAATTGATGGAGCAAATAGCCGAAACGAGTGAAGATGCCTTCTGGCGTGGAGGAAGGGACATGGACTCGTGAATAGTATATTATCAAGTAAGAAAAGAATCATCACGCGAATCTTCTGCCCAAATGCATGCATATGTACTGATGTACCACTAAGCACTGTGTTTAGCACTAACCACATACTCTAGTGATCTCTTGTTTGCCAATGCCCAATAAGAAACCAACAAAGTTTGTTACGTCTCAAACTACAAGACTAATCACTTGTTCTATTGCTCAAAAAGACTGATCGCACTGCTGGAGTCCGATCAGGACGGCACAAAATCCAGCGCCCACGTTGCTTCGATTGGTGACAAGGTTAGGTTGGAGTTGGAGATGCTATTGAAAATTTCTCGTTTGTTACTTCCTCTGCTTCACACAATAATGCTTGTCCTGTCCACGTATCCACGTACATAGACGAAATAGCATTTATCATTTTGCCTAATTTCAGACGTGACCGTAAGAAAAAGTTTAATTTGCATGTCCATCAAATAGATCATCATCACAATAGGTAGAATAGTATGTATTTCTAACGATGGCGAAAATGATCCAATCTTTTTTCAGAAAAAAAAACAATATCCGGCTTATTATCATGTGCCTTTAATTTTTACATTGTAGATATGCAGACGGAACAAACATTGCAAAATAGAGGTAGTAGCTAATAACACCAGTGACTTGTGAACTCGCTTTTACGTTGTCACGTACGTCTAACCCCATCATTGTCTAGATCATGCATGATGTCCATTGTTTAGTATGGTAACTATATCTAGCCTAATGGTGGGTTTGGTGGTGCTATGAAAGGAGGACATGAAGGAACGTGATAATCTGCAAGTTGCAAATTTGATAAGTTGGTTGATCATTATCTGTCACACAACACCAAACTTTGGGCGTTATGCAGTGGCATTCATTGTAGCTAAGCTAACAAGCTAGCTTCGTAATTGGGTTGGTAGCTAGCAAATGAGATCAGCACCTCGTTTATATTAACGGTACGTACAGGAGCAGTACTACAAAATGATTTTATGAGGCTCAGGATTTGATTGGCATATTGACCACCGTCACAAGAAATCATCCAGCAAAGCTCACATCTGTGATTCAATTTTCAAATGGGCCTCTTAAAACAGCTGCTTGCCTCTACAAATATCCAAATATATACTCCACACTTGTACAGTTGGTATTCTCAAGAACCCACCTCTAGAGCAGCACAGTTCAATAGATCCTTAATCCCAACTCTACTATCTCTATGTCCACTAAATAGCACAACCAACCCTACCCCACCCCACCCCATTGATCTTCCACTTGCTCACATGCATATCCCTGTTGTCGGACTATCCCTTCCCTCGCCCTAAGCTCTTCACCCCTCTTTATTTCTCCGCACACCCCTCCACCCTAGCTACATGTCCCTCCACTGCCACCACACACACCTCGTAGCCCCTTCTCTTCCCTTACACCATCTCTCCTTGGTAGCAGCAGTGGATGGAACATGGAGAGATCTAGCGATGGTGCATGCACATGGAGATCTAGCAACGGTGGATCTCTTTTCTCAACTCTCCAATGTTGTGCGTGTAGATCCAACGATGGCACGCCAGGATACAACAAGGTTGCATGGATATGCACCTTCTTCACTATGAATGATAAAGCCAAGATGACCCCTCTAATCTTTCTTCATCCTAGGGCCAAAGTTACGCGGATTCTTGTCATCTCTCTCTAGGTGGATAGGGAGCAAGAGTGCGTGGGAGTAGAAGTAATACATCTTAGCACCCAAGCATTGCCTCCCAGTCACTATTTGATATTGCGTACCTTATCCTCTCCACTAGGCCAAGCTCATTATTTGGGGAGTGGGGAGTGAGAAGAAGAGATGCAGCCTCGACTTCATCCAAATCTATGCTAGTTCGGTGGAGAATACACATGCCTCAACTAGATCTACAATGACCATTGTGGTGGCCTGTAGTGTTGGGGCCTTAGGCTTATGCCTCTGGAAATTAATATGATTTGTATTAGGCGAGTTGCTTGCCCGTCTCTGTAAATTAAGTTCTATATAGTAGGAGAAGACAACATGGGGAAAAATACATATACTCTATTTTACCATGCGATTCATATCGATAGATGTAGCCCTAAGGCGCGCTAGTACTTACAAACACTAAGTATACATACCGAACATCTTTCTTCCACGTGTACATTTTATATCCATGGTGGTGCATATACATATTCGGCTCCAGACTAAAGTGATGATGTACTACGAATGTGCACTTTGCTGACCGAAGCCAGTCCGTACACATGAACAGAAAACAATAATAAACACAAATAAAAAGAGAAAAGGAAGAGAAACATGTTTGAGATGATTTTATATTGATCATGTGCATCGCTAGCTGCTGCTTTTGCGGCGTGATGGACAACAAGCAGGCTCACTTTCTCTTGTGCTGTGTGACGCACACTTGTTGTCCTTGGTATATCCAAACTGAAGTGGTCGATCGTATGCAAACTTAGCTTGTGGATGCATGCATGCACTTATCCACGTCCAAACCAAACATTCCTCTATTTGCGGTTTCTCTAGGCAGCAGATTTGCACGACGACGATTACGTCAAAAGAGGTGACAACTTTTGAAAACAGTGCAAACTCATTCAGACCTCTTACGACCTGTTTGGTTCGCCGAAATTGTAACGAAATCGAATTATTTATGGAGGGTAACAGAGATATCGATACAAATTGTTTGGTCCGACTCGATCGCCCTGATATCAGATGCCGTGTATAATCAGATTACACCCCATTCATCCGTGATTCCACCCATCCTCGAGCGTCATCCGCGATACCGCCACCGCTCGAGGCCGCATGTGCTTCTTCTTCTTCCCCGTGCTTCCCTGGATGCAGCCATGGTTGACGAAGCGCATTCGTGAACAAGTCTCGCGTCGGTCCACGGCCAACAGAGAAGCCAAGTCACTCCCCATGAACTCGACGAGCTCCACGGCGGCGGCCTTCCTCATCACAACCGAGCTGAGCATCACAGCAAGCGCTGGCGGTGGCGGCAGCGACAATGGCAGCGGCTCCCAGGTTCCAGCACGGGTTCATCATCGCTGGGAGCGGACGGCCGCCGTTAATGGCCACAACACCGGGTTCAACGCCGAGGGGTTCGTCACTGGGAGAGCTATATATATATCCGTTGGGTATTAATTCCATTACCGTTCCGAATCCAAATAAATGCTGTAATCTGATTCATTGTTTTGCGGTCCCAATGTGATTCGATTTCAATACCGTTAGCGTTTACACTCGCCAACCAAACAGCACCTTAATTAGATCTTGAAGTAATTTGAACTCGACCTTTCGCAAAAGTTGGTATTCAAATTCCTTCTAGTTCAATTCATACACATACCCAAAAAAAAAAAATCACAAATTTAGGTGGACAGCCCGAAATTGAGATGTTTTTGCTCATGTGGGCCAAACTATGGCATCCGTGGCCTGTGGGCTTGTGATTACGAATGTCCAGTTACGGGCCGCGTGCCGAAACTGGGCCACCATGGGCTGTTGGGCTGTGCTCCTAGCAAGCACCGCTACTACTTACTAGCCCATGGTGGTACATTTCAGTTATTGGGCTGGGATTCAGCTTCCAATTACTGGGCTCCAAAACTGGCCATCATAAGAGCCTGAACTCCCATGAAAAGATCTTGTGAGAAACATGGTTGTGTGCCTGCCTGACAAAGATGCTTTCCTAGGGCGAGCTGCATGTCTGACAGACGACAGCGAGAGTAGGTTAGTTTAGTACCTTGATCTGTGTGTGTTTAACTTTAATCCTGCAACCTGAATGAGTAACCTCACGTGTGTTTCAGATACTACCACTAGACACTAGTACTGAGAGTAGAGTATTCAATTCGAGTAGGTTTTGCAGTCTCGCTCAAAGCTTCTCAAGCTATATAAGCGGTGGCAATACCTCTTCTTTTTATTTCAGATGGACTTATATATAATGCCACAATTGAATTCTGAGTGGACATGTGTATTCCTTTACAAGTTTGTATGTAGTAATTGGTCTGATGGTTCTCTTCTTCAGAAGAAATGGAAACAGATTTTTATTTCCATTATTAAAAAAACTTCAGAATAGTAGTAGCAATGTGTATTTAATGTCACGTATTGTCGTCGTTCAGACGTCAGCTGACAGTTTTCCTAATCTAGATGAAAAAAGGATGCATGTACTATACCCCTAGGTATACGACAACAAGTTAGGCCGCCGACCATGACAGTACTCGTGTTGTGTTGCAAGAGTCAAGCTAGGCAACCACCCAACCCAACCCAAGAGGCAGCCGCCGACTCTGAAGACTACTAAACCAATGCAATGCAAAACAGTCTCTGAAATCACCAGTCGTCTCGTCAGACCAGCCAACAACGTCCACCTCTACACAGCCTATAACAATCACAATCTCTGAAAAAAGAAAAAAACCAAAACTTTACACCAGCCAAGACATGAACATATTCTGTTATTTTATAAATTGGATAATCTATATCATCCCTGACTGAATACGTGAGTGTCACCTAATATTAATCTGTATATGCTAATCTCCGAATCCATCCACATCATGCCAATCGATCCCTGACAAACAAGTAACAAACGACAGCATTTGCATCTATCGATAGATCGTTTCTGTCAGAGGCAGACGCACGATCGATCGATCGATCGAGAAGAGCTGCCAAGAAGATGCAGGAAGAAAGGGAAGAAACGAAGCATGGATGGATGGATGGACGGGTCAGGACTCAGGAGGGAGGATCATCGATCAGGACGAGGACTGGGTGCAGTTGTTGGCGGCGCCGCAGCCGCAGGTTTGTGGAGTGAAGGCGCAGGTGCCGAAGGGCTTGCCGGGGAGGTTGCAGTTGATGGCGTAGCAGCAGCTCGTGTCCACGCAGCTGCTCGCGTTGGACGACGAGCAGCACCGGCACCCCTTGCACAGCTCGAACGGCTGATACGGCGCCGCCGCCTCTGTCATCGCCGCCGCCGCCGCCGGTGACAAGGACCGATACACCACTCTCTGCACCGGCACGTACGACGACTCCTCGCCGCCGCTGCCTCCTCCTGCTTGTTGGTTAATCAATATAATTTGCTCATCAGGCCTCGATCAGGGGGTATAAATGGAACAAAAACATGATCGAGCATGCATGTGATCGGAATCGGATCGATTCGATCGATCGGGCTGTGTACCTTGAGCTTGCAGCACGAGGAAGGAGGAGAAGATGAGCAGCAGGCCGGTAGATAGGGCGGTGAAGCCGGTCATGGTGAGGGAGGTCATGGTCATCGTTATCGGGGCTGAAGCTGAAGGGCGACGAGCCATGGATGGTCTCTTGCCGTCCTAATGAAATTGAAGGTTTGGTGGTGATATTATATAGTAGTGGAAGGGAGAGGGACGATGACGACGACTAATTACTTAATTACTAATTAATTAATTAATATAAGGGAAGAAGAACAATAGCGCTGATACCCTTCCTCTTGTGGGTTAACTAATAACTGACACACCGACGAGTGTATGATGTGACAAAAATCTTTACTAATTTCACGCTTGTGCGCCGTTTCAGATTATCAACTCATTGTTTTCAATAAGTTTTGCTAACTAAATATAACTCTTCTGACTAATTAGTTTCCTTCAATAGTAGTAGTTAGTTTCCTTGAATAGTTAATTAATTTCTCTCATGAATAAATATTTCCGGTTCTTGCATGCATGTCAACTGTTTAATAATCTCTCTTAATTGCATAAATATCTCCGATTAGTTTTCTTGTATGTGACTGATCTATAGACTTCATTTCATTTGTTATTAATTATTAGCAACTAATGAGCGAGCAGTAAGAGTCAGAAAGAAAAGGAACGGAGAGACAAATAGCTAGTCAATGTGTAGATGGGGACTCTGATGTGAGTGCGAAGTGCCAGAAGGCTGACGACGCCACTATCTTGCTTCGTCCAGAAATAAATGGTTCTAGAGTTCAAATTTGTACTAAATTATATAAGGGTTTTTAGGTGAACAAACACTCCGAAAGAAAATATTCATATATGCACCTACCATAAATGTCTATTACCAATTCATATATGATAATGAGAGAGGGGATTATATGTATCATTTGTCTTACCACATAATATATACCCTAAAATTAATTGAATTTATCATGACAGAGAAGCATATAACGCGAGGGTAGGGTGTACAAATTTTCAAGGAAAAATTAAGATGCACTCTTAGTTTCTGCAAGCAGATTCTGTGGAGTCCTACTAAATGGCTAAAACATAACTAGATTTTGGTAGAGCTGAAAGAATCATATTTCCCCATATACAACGAGCATGTGGCCTATAAAAATCTGCTTCACACCACTTCCCATTATTCAGTCCCTATGAGAATCATTCTGAAATCACTTCTCATGTTCTTCGCACCCCAATCCTGTACTATAGAATCTCTCCACTTAAGTACTGAGAAATATTTTTTTAGACAAAGGGATATATATTTTATCAAGCAAATGAAAAGGCTCACTTCCATGATGGATGCAGAGCTCAAAAAAAATATAGTTTAAGAATAGAGATTTCCCAGAGCACCGTAACAAAACTCGAATAGAATAAGGAAGTAGAGCTCTACCAAAGTGATCCTTCACGTCCATAGATGTGTCTATATTCAATTTAAGTAAAAAGAAACTTAGAGCGTTCTAGAAAGTTGTGTAGCCATCAAGCAGAGGTTTGTTCTTGCCAGCCAAAGAAGGCGATTGACGTATCTCTGACAGCGAAGAGAATATGGAATTTAGGTGTGGTTTCCAGACCTCTCCATCATCCTGCAGATTGCGGAACTAACACCCAGATTATTGGTGCACCAACAGAAAGGAACCTGCATGTATAGCAATGAAAACCATGAAGATCAACCTGCATGTATAGCAATGAAAACCATGAAGATCTGCATGTTTTTTAAAATAAAAACGAACCGGAAGATTAGATCGAGCTGTTTTTATTAAAGACTTGTCTAGTTGTCTTATTGAACTTTCAGTTTACACGTCAATGGCAATGCATGGCATCCGTGTCAAATGGAACCTCCAAAAATCTTTGAGGGAGAGAGCACCAAGGGCCGGGGTCATCAGTAGTACTAGGAGGGTACGCGCGCGATGCCGCGCGTGCAGTTGGTAGTCGCATCTGTGTGTTGTGGAGAACATTCCAAAGGCTTGTTCATTTGTAGCGGTAATACGCCTAAAGCTGTGTATATGGTTGTGCATTTTTTAGTATGGTATACACATCTGCATGTAAAAGACTGTAACAACTACTGAAGGTTATTTTTAAGAATGACTGATAAAAAATTAGGAAAATCTACGATTAAATGGTAGAAGCTAGTGGATTTTATACTGGATAGCTTTTTATTTTTCAAGACAATATATATTCTCCTTTAAAGATGGTGGCATAATAGGACTGCTAGTGGCGACAGCAAGATAGACGCATGAAGAAGTCCGGTATGGTGAATTCCTCCTATACATACGGAGGACTTTTCTTAACAGTCACGCGATGGTCGTGCGATAGATAAGATGTCAGTGCTCCGGTTTAAAGAGAGGAAAACATGAAGCTGACAAAAAAAATAAAAAAATAAAAAATTGAACTGTGTATGTGGGACCCATGTGAATAGTGGTGGGCCCCATATAAACAGTAGTAGGATAGGTAAGAAGCCGTGAAAACTTTCCAGCATAAAGAGTTACTTATTAGTTTTGGGAAGACATGAGTCATGACACTCCTTTGTATGTACCCTCACATCTCGTTCCTATTAATTAACACACACACACACACCCCTACATATATGAGTATGAACTCTTATAAAAGATGAAGATTTTAAGATTCACAAAATCATGATAGACGTTTACACAATCTAGGCCTCAAACATGGAACAAACAATATTTTTTTCCCCTGATAACCCAACAGGAACTCGATCAGCTTAACAACATAGTATATCAACCATATATATACATGCATGGTGCTAATTTTGGGAATTTTACGTGCCTTCAATCTGGTTCCTTTTCGTCCTTGGCATTTTCCTTTTTAAAAAATTACCATCCAAAGAATTAAAGTACTATCATTTGGTTATGCCAGGGATAAGGTAGCTAGCTGGAACACTGATCGACAAGCTGCCCTACCAACATGGATCATTTTCCAGCTCGCCATCCTATGATGAGTCAGATTAGATACATGAATGACCCAAATGGTGACACATGTTTGGCTGCTACGTTGTGCTTTCCGAGGGCACACTTTTGCATTGGATGACGTACGTACTCATTTTCATGGTCATGGACTTATGGCCTTCAAATCTTCTCCATGCATTGCAGTGTAGTGCAAGCGATGATGGCTCGAGGGCATTAGAATTATATATATCTTTTGACTATGATATATAAGATAATGTATAGTCACTGAAAGCGACTAGTTGAGCACTACGGATTATGTTTTGATTAGAGTAAAATGCACTAGTTGTCCCTAAACTTGCACTCAGTAGGTTCCAAACTCTTTTTTTAAAGACCACTGGTGAAACCTGAATCAAGTTTAAGAACCTAGAAATTAAGAAATAAGAATTTGGGTCCTAAATGACACCTCCGTGCATTTTACTCTTTTGATTATGTATACTATGAAAATATATCTCACGACAAATTGACATTTATTTAATGTTACAAGTAATGATGTACCTTTTTACCTTTTTATAAACTTGATCAAATTGAAAATGGTTTGACTCGATGGTATGTTATAACAGTATTCTATAGAGTAGATGCATGGTAATACCACATGCACATGGTAATTAATAGACAAAATTGTCTTCTCTTTACCACAGGGCATAGAAATAAATGTGATTTTCATGTCCGATGGTAAAAAAAGAGATCATTTTTCATGTCTTATGGCCAATTTTTGCTAATTAATACAACAATTTTGTTTCTATACAAGGCTAGCTAGCTAGTAAAACAAATATATATGGCATAATATCTGTAGCAGGTTTTTTTTGTCCTTGACGTTTCCCTTTAAAAATTTAAAACCCAACAAATAAAAAGCGTAGTCATTTGGCCATGACAGGATAAGGTTAAGATAGGAGTGTCCGTGGACAAACATAGAATCTTTTCCGGCTATCCTATGAGTCATATTAGATACACGAATGGCCCCAACGGTGACACTTGTTTGGCTCCTACGTTCCATCTGCTTTCTACGACACACTTTCGAATCTGATATTCAGATGGTATGCTCCTTCGATGTCAACCCGAGCAGACACCAGATTTCTGAAGGCTTGACATCTGTCTTCCTTTTCATTTTTCTTTCTAAAAGAAAAGGTGGCCTTCTTCACCTCACCACGCACGACACAAATATAATGCGAACGATGATGGAAGGCAATGACCATGGCTCAAGAGTGGGATTATGATAGTATTAATATTTTCTTATGGTACCTTCGTGGGGTTGTGCTTATAAAGATAACCTAGCTAAATATAATTGGTAAAGTAGCAAGAAGTGTTGCTTTTGCTATGAGGACGTGACGATTAAGACCTTGCTGGAGGACACTCAGCGGTTCCGACTCCTTTACAAATTATATTTAGCACAACCCCAAATGTTATGATCTTATTATATAAATTTGGCCAAATATGATGTTATTATCACAATCAGATTTTTCTAATCCTCCTAGTGAGGTGGACTTCTCCTAGTGTTTTGATATTCAAAATTTAGTCTAAACTTTTTCTACTAATTGCTTTCTAGTGAGAATTCCCATATGCTAAGGCTAGTTGTAGTGTTTTATTATGGCTTAAAAATACTAGAAGAAGCCCACACATTTGGTAGTGTAGAATCTTATTATACAAATTTGAACTTATATATTATGATAAATTGGTACCATAAAAATTATGATCTAATTATATAAATTTAATTAAATTTAAAAAAATAACTCTCTAAGATTCTTGAAATGACTTATGATTTAGGATAGAGAGAGTATCTTTAAAATAAAATAAATTATTCTTTACAGATTATGATTATATTTGCAAAATTTATTGGTTTTGCATCTTGATTCTCCACGAATTTTGTTTATACTGGATGGTTTCATTCAAGTAACAATCTCGAAATGTACCAAAAAGATGTCACTATCCAAGAAATGATAGTATTATTGTATGACTGGAAGTGACAGTCTCGTGATGCAGCTGTGCCCGGTTCATATGTGATGGGGCCAAGGAAAAGATTATTGTGCTTTATCATGGAGTTGCCGAGGTTTAGGGGCCTGTGTTGAGTGGGCTAAGACGAGTTACTAGCTGGACTAATAATTAGCTCAAATTAGTTAAGACTGGTTAATAACTAGAAATAGTTAAAGAGACATATAAAAAATTAGCCCACCTATTTGGTCTAGAGGTAATTTAGGCTAATTTTTAGCTAGCTACTGATTAGCCCTTTATTCATATAGACCCTTAGTTTTCTTTTTTTGTTTGCTAATGATGGATATCGATAATTAGCTCAAATTAGTTAAGGTTGGCTAACAACTAGAACTAGTCGAAGACTTGTCTATAAATTAGCGTACCTATTAGATCTAGAGCTAATTTAGGCTAATTTTTAGCTAGCTACTCATTAGCCCTTTATTCAAATAGCCCTTGATTTTCTTAGTTGTTAATGATGGATATCGACCGATAAGGATGTTTTAACCAAGCCTTTGGACACATTCAGTACATTGCTGTCAGTGAATGTGAATGTGAAGGCGAATGCGAATGCGATCACGACCGACACCGTTAGATCATAGTGGGCCGAATCCATAGCATAACCCAATGGGTAGAGATAACTGGGCCGTCACTCGGCCCAGATAATTGGCTTTGTCTAGCGCACCAATCTCTGTCACACTTTTCTGGAACGAAATGACCCCAGCGCCAGCGGACCTGGACGCCGCCGGCGTGCTCGTCTCCGCCTGCCTCGGCGTCGGCGGCACTGCCCCGCGGCGGCGGCGGCCGCCAGCTTCCTGACAGGACGCACGTTGGCTGCACACACGGACGGAGTGTGCTCGCGCTTCGCGGTGCCTCCCGCCACTGACCAGCAGATTGAATCGACATAGAAGATGTTCATTCAGGAACCAAACAAGACCACCAAAGACCCAACTTTCTTCCAGTGCTCAAGAATCACCCCTGGAAAGTGGAAACAGTTCAATCAGCACGGCGTGATACACTGATGTTTACGCTTCATTAACAGATCCACCCATGGCGGTTCAATCGAAGATCATCAGATTACATTTAAAGACTAAAGTTTATCGTATTTTTTTTTCCACACGAGGAAACCCCATTTCCATTAAAGCATAACAGAAATACAAGTGTCATAAGAGAGTAGCATGTGAAGAAAGTAGATCGGACCATGAGGTTGCTAGCAAGCAAACCACAGAATAGAAACCCCTATACAGCCCTGCTAAAGAAGAACTGGTAGACTACGAAGGAGGCACATGCTCAACTTCAACTCAGGTTTTTCAAAAGTAACTCCATACTACAGCACCTTGCCCAAAAGAACAACATCTGTCATCAGATCCTTATATTTATTAAACAGTGTACCTAAAAATAATAAAAAAAATAGAACTAGAACCTGAGTTATCTGTTGTAGCACAGTGAATATCTACTGTAGTAAAGACACACCAAGATTCAGTGATTCGTATGCACACAACAATGTTTATCGAGAATCCCTTCCATGGAGAATTGAGAATACAGACGCTGCAAAATGGTACAGCTGCAAAAGCAAAGCAGGCCAAACATCCCAACCTCATCGGCAGCAATTCACATCATGATCGCAGCACATGGTAACAGCCTTATACAATTGTTTTCCATCGTGCATCAAGAGGTCACACCATTATTCTTCCCTACAATGACAGGATGCCAAACAAGAGAAACTTGTCAAGAAATTCAGTACAGATTGATTGATTCCTCAGGTATGGACAACAGCACCATATGCCATATCAACCAGCCAACCGCTCTTAGTTCAGCCTTTCATTTCTAGGGTTAATCCAGAACCCGCCAGTTTTTCGGCATGGCTCGCTCAGTCAAGGATACATAAGACCACAGTGAAAATTAGAGGGCCTTACAAAGCAGCAGCAGCATGCAGATCAAATTTACACATCAAAACGCTGGCCAAAACCCGAGAAACCGAAAACCCACCAAGCGCACACCCACACCACCACCCATGGTCGCAATATACAACTGAACCTATTCCAGCAGCTTCAACTGAAACACAGCACCATCACCGCACTCTGCAAGCCGGGACAGCAGGGGAGCACTTGGGGTTTGGGATGGCCCTAAAGTGGACGCTGTTCCCAGTTAGCCTGCGGCGACCTCTATAGTCAGGAAGGCCAGATGACTGACCGGATCCATCGCTTCCACTGCTGCCCTGCAATGGTTCGAGGGTCTCAACGACGTCACTCATAAGTGGCCTTGCCTTGGGGTTCTGGCTCAAGCAGTAGAACGCAAGGCTGCAGGCCTTGTGAGCAGCTCTAACAGAATACTGCCCCTCCAGTTTCGGGTCGATGATCTGGAGAAGCCTCCTCTTGTCATTGAGCTTGGGGAGGGCCCAGTCAACCAGGCTCTGCTCTCTGCTGGGCCGTGATTTGTCAATTGACTTGCGCCCTGTCAAGAGCTCTAGAAGCACGACGCCAAAGCTGTAGACATCACTTCTAGCAGTCAAGTGACCTGCACATTAGGTGTATACATGGTATATATGATATCAGATCATGCATCAAGAATAATACTTTTCCCTGGCTATAAACTTTGCTACGAAGTTATATTCAAATGCTGAAAGACACAAGAAATGGCAAAATATGTGATTTCAGCTCATGGAGTAGAAACAATAGTTCAGTGTTTAGAAATTTGACATGAAGTTCATATCCAATTGTTAGATTAGATGATATCTTCTAAGAAATGCAAATACCAAGCATATACAAACAATGAGGAAAGTACCAGTCATCACATATTCAGGGGCAGCATAACCGTAGGTTCCCATCACCCGTGTTGATACATGCGTCTGATCACCTTCAGGGCCAGCTTTTGCCAGGCCAAAGTCAGACAGTTTAGCAGTATAATCCTGTGGCGATGGAAACAAAAAGATAAAATGTCAAACATATATGTATTCCCATTGAATGGTATCAATAGAACTGAAAGAGGAGAAGAAAGCATGAGGAAGCAATTAACACTCAACAGAGTCCAGCAGAATATTTGATGTCTTGAAATCTCTGTAGATGACAGGCCTTTGAGCATTGTGGAGGCAAGCAAGCCCTTTAGCAGCTCCCAGTGCGATTGACATCCTAGTACACCATGGCAATGGTGTAGCTGTCTCTGAGAACATGAAAAACAGGATGTCTGGTCAACAAAATTTCCCTCATCTGAAATAAACGTTCATTGTGAATGAATCAAGGAAAATAGTGCATTTGAATTACATATCATACATGCTGGCAGTGGAAAGCATTCAGTTTTTTTGTCCTTTTTTTTGAAATGTTAGTAACAGCATAGTAGTCAGTAATTAAAGGAGCATGAAAAAAATCAACAGATGTAGAAGAAATTAACATGAAGGTGTGGTAGTGAGTATGTAAAATAGATCATTTCTTATATGTTCCAAGTCATAAGGTTAGTTGGGAAGTTGCCTAAAATGTCCATCCAAACAGAATACAGAAAATGCCAGCTAGGTACACTTGTAATCAAGCAAAATCAACATTTTACCAAGCAAGCAAATCATCCAGGAGTTTGAGCCACCAGCAAGTTCAAGAGTTGGATGCTTAGTGGTTATTTTGGAAATAACATGTAAAAAAAAATCCAAAGATGATGAATGAATCAGTTGTTGGGAGGCAAATAAAATATGCCTAACTGATACTAACAATAGTTACGAAAATGAAAAGTGCAACTCTTTTTTTGAGACGATGAGAAGTTTAACTCTATCATGCACATTTATCAGGTGTTGTAGTCAGTGGACAGCATTCAAGAAAACAGAAGACAGTATATAAAAAGTGGCAACACTGAACTCAGTTATGATGTCATTCACACTCTGACAAACAGGAGTAGAAGGATTACTTCGGAATAAATGGTTTTCTAGACTTCCTCGAAACATGAACTCGTAGACAAGCAGCCGATGGTCATCTTCGCAGCAATATCCGATCAATTTCACCAAATTTGGATGCCTCAACTGCCCCAGGCAGTTAACCTCGGTCTGACATAAATAGAAAAGATGGATATATCATTTTTATATTGTTTTGAGCAATGCACAATAATTTTGTAGGCTAGTAATAAGCATGATAACTATCAAACCACGTGCAAAAATAACTCAATAGGCTTAACCTTTCAAACAAATTCACATTTGCTCATGGATTTCCATTGTCATGCCTTAAGTTTCTTTGCTCAGTAACATTTCTTAATCCAGTCATGCAAGTAAGCTAGTATCTTTTAAAATTTTCAAGCGTGACAGATAAAATATGTTATTTGTCAACAACAGCATGACAGCCATGGAAACAAAAACATGATTGCCAATGAAACATTATTGAATGGAATCCTCCATATGTGCATTTTATTTGTCAGCATGCTTGTTAGTGACATGAAACTGATGGTATCTACATGTATTTGTGCAAGTGCACCATATTAGTTGAAAATTTTTCACGTTTCGATGCATATAATAAAAAGGTAGTGAGCATGAAAATTACTGAACAACTTATCTACTCACAAGCCATTCTCTGTGCCCTTGATGTCCATCTTTGTTGAGCACCTTGACTGCAACAGGTAGTGACTTCAGCCCAACCCTGACATTTTCATCTATGTAACCCTTGTAAACCGTCCCAAATCCTCCTTCACCAAGAATATAATCAGCACGGAAGCTCTTTGTGATTGTCTCTAGCTCAAACAATGTGAAGGCAATCACATCGTTGTATATGGAAATGTTCTTGGCATCTTCAACTTTCCTAGGTGTGGAAGGATCACTTGTATCTGATGAGGTGCGGGTGTGCTTCCTATCTGCGATGGCATTCTTAGCAGGATGTTGTAACAAGTGGAGCTGTTGAACTGAAAGCATCAGAAGAAAATATAAGTCCTCAACCCCCAAAAAACAAAGGAAATATGAAGTACGTAACTACAAAATTGAAGTAATAGCTAACAAGGACATCTCACGTATTAAGATCAAAGTACCAAAAGCTGACCACAGTGAAAATTCTCTTAGTCCGTTTTATGCGGGTAGTATAGGGCACGGGTATATACTAAGAAAAAATTTGTACCTTAAGGATTCCTGTATAGAATTATTATAAGCATTTTACTCATGCTGAGATACAATGTTCTATTTGGAAACTATTATACAAGTAAAATAGGTAGTGGAAATGAATGGGTTGCCAACTGCTAGCATCCATTAAACGACCTTTCCCCCTAAAATAATACTTCTGAGTAGAAAGCATGAAATAAATAAAGAGATACACATGCACAAATTGATGACAGCAAGGGTAAAGAGGTCAGAATTTTTTGTTTAAAAAAAAGGTAAAGAGGTCAGGAGTCAGGAGACCAGATCTACTGCACAGTTGCATGTAAATTAGAAAACTTCAAATTGCTTGTAAAAAAACGCAAGTAGCAACTAGAACAGATTATGTTTATTCAACTTGGAGGATCGTGATTTTTTTACCCGTGCGAAAAATTGAAAGTCAATAGTGGGGAGGAGAGGAGGGCACAGAAATTGAAGCACCCTGGGGAAAAGTGCCATCAGATTTTCTCAATGTACACAATCAAGTAGGCTTCGGGATGCAAAAATCAAGAAGATAAGGAGGCGCAAGGTGCATGGCAACTTCACAAGATGCAGCATAGAAGAGACCATGGATCAACAGCCTGGAACTGGGACAAGACGAATCAAACAAGTCTTCAACCACAGAAGATAAAACATGTGCAAATGTGGATAAATAAATAAGTAGAACTGGAGTATACTAGTCTCAAGGGGGGATGAACCCAAAAAAGATCATGACAACCCCCCTACTGAAGTATCAAAATCAAACATTTGAGGTGAAATTCGGCATGTGACTTCAATCAAAACCATCCTTTCGTAATTAACAACATGGGACAAACCCTCCCCCAGAAAAATCCAGTTTCGCAACCAAATCATCACAACATTGATTAATCCAAAAGCCAGCACAACAGAAAGATAAAGTATTTATGGCAATCCGCCGTGAGCCGAAGAACCAAGAGCCCAGGCAGGGGACCTGAGCAACAATCCACCAAGATGAAATTTTGATGGAATTCGGAGCGCCGCAGCTGAGATCCGAACAAGCACCGACAAGAGGGGGGAGCCCGCGAGGAATCCACCGCGGGCAAACTCGAAAGGAAGGATGGATTACCTTGCGCGTGCGCAGCGACGACGGCATTCTCCTCCCGCGTGCCGCAGTTGCCCATCTCCTCCTCCTCCCTGTGGCTCGGCTGCAGCTGGAGTTCTTCCTCTACTTGTGCCGGCGGTAGCCCAGCCTCTCATTCTTGGTAGGTCGCTTCATGCGTGCCGCGTTTCCTCCTTGGTGGACGGGGGAGCAACTCGAGGAGCAACCGAGCAAGAGGCAAGAGCAAAGCTGTGTGCTCCTCCCTTCCCTTCGCTCTCCTTCCTGTGGGATGCGCGGAACAAAACAGTGAGCAGGGCAGGGTAGCCAGGCAGGAGCACCGGCAACGCCTCAACCGTTACAGGGAGCAGCAGCAGGCAGCAGCCGAGCTTGTTGTGTGTTGTGACTGCGGATGAGCTGTGAGTGTAGTGTGAGTGTGTGACAGTGAGGGGTCAGAGTGTGTTTCAATGGTGGAGAAAAGGAAGGAACGGTGGGGGAGAGAAGTGGGGTGGTGGTGGATCCCTTAAAAAGTGCCTCCTGTTTCACTCCACGGCAGCTGCCTTCAAGAAGAAGACACCGTCAGATATTTGGGTAGTATGAAATTCAGTAAAACTATTTTAATTTCTTTCTACATCTTAAATGTTTATACATTTTTCTGTGGACAGTTCATCGAATGGTTATTAAGACGGTGTTTGACTTTTATATTTTCTGTTCTTTCACTGGATCGGAAATTTAGATGGCGGCTATCCAGCTGGACAGTGGAAAGCATGCATAGTGCACAAAATAAGAAAAGGATAATAAATACTAGCGCCTACCAATGTGAAAAAACAATCGAAATGAGAACGTGGGCGCTGATCAACTAAATCTTTTGATACCCAATGGCTAGGAACATTAAGGATTAGGATATTGATTCATTTTACTATAATTGGCTAGCATCATGTATTTTCTTTTTTTTTCTTTTTTTTTTTTGCTAACACTTGAAGATGCTTGATATTCTCATGTTGATGTCGATATGTTTGCTTCACTATTATCGTCTCTTCTTCTTTGTGCTCGCCTATACTCTCGTACATGTTGCATAAATTATAATCAATAAAAATTTCTTTACTTTGGAATCTTTCCAACGACTCGTAGGTGTATGTAAAGAAGAGGAAGCACTAGCCAACCTCGACAGTAATGATTATCAAGTAATGACAAGATGCCGCGACAAACTAGAGTTAGTTCATCCATAAAGAAGTAGGAATGGCATGTCGTGAGATAAGTAGATAAAACTCATGATAATTCTTCGAAAAAGTTGATAAAGAAATGTGAGTCAAAATTGCCATACATATGCATAGCAAGGTAGACTTCTCTCTTTTGTTTACTTTGGAGTTTGGACCCATTAAAATCTGGTACTTTAGTATTATTATAGTTTATTTGAATTATCAATGCCTAACCCTTTTGTACGGTATGGGTGTTTGGATTATTATGTAGCTAACCAAGCTCCATCATGGTCCATGGTAACTTTGACATGATAACCATTTAATCGTGCCATTTCAACTTATCAACCGGCTTATCAAATGTTTTAGTGTTTTTCTCTCACAAAAATCATCTATTTTTAGTTTATCAGCTGACTGAACCGAATCATAAGTTAGCGCCTAACACGTGTGAAAAAAATAGTTGAAATGAGAAAAAGGGTATATGATCAACTAAATATTTAGATATCAGATAGCCGGGAACACCCTTGGATTCTTGCTCATCACTATATAGCCTTGCTAAGAAAGGATATAGATCAAAGTGGTTGTTTAAGCAAGGTTTTCTTAAGACCTGTATGAGCAAGCTTTTACCTTTGCTTCCATGAGATGGCTCTCCTGACTTACAAGCTTTTTGTTGCTTGTGCCAGAGGAGCAAGGCAAGATAGATCTCTCAAGCCTGGAAACCAAGTAAACCCAAAGGTTTAGGAAAATCTTATGTGTCCACCGAGGATTCAGTAACCAAGTAAACCCAAAGGTTTAGGAAAATCTTATGTGTCCGCCGAGGATTCAGTAAGTCATTTTACTGTAGTAGTTGAGCATCATGTATTTTCTTAGAAAATAAAACTACACCATTCTAGTTTTGCTTCTACTCGATGATGTTTGATATTTTCTTATTGATGTCAATCTATTTGCTTCGCTATTATTGTCGCCTCTTTATTTGTGTTCACATATACTTTCCTATGTATTCCATAGTTATCAAATTGATGTTAAAGTGTTTCTAGGATTTATGTCATCATCTTTGTCCGTAACTTTTGAATACGGAGTATTGCGGGTTCATAGTGACATCATAATGAAGATCCTCAAATTTTCCCAATAAATTTTAGGCATGTATAAAAGAGGAGGAAAAGGACAAAAGCAGGTAAGCCAACCCTCCACCTCCCTCTTGTCAGGTTGTCCTAGATATGCCATTGACCAAGAGAGAGACAATGATGATAAAGCAACAACTAAAGATGTTGCGACAAACTAGAGTTACTTCATCCATGAAGAAGTAAGAACAACATGTTGTGAGCAGGAACGGATCTAGCTACCACTTAGATGAGGTGGGCTCAAGCCCCTTGAAGCATGAAATCCTACCTAAGCCCCCTCCCCCGTTCCCCTCTCCGCCCTCTTCAAATTGGTACTCATAAAAGCTTGGAAGGAATGGCTAGATATGAAAGACAATGGAAGCATGCTTAACTTATTTTCCTAGATCTGTTGCTGGTTGTGAGATAAGTAGATAAAGCTCATGCTAATTCCTTGGAGATAATCTTTTGAAAAAAAATCTTTGACTGAGAGAGAGAGAGAGAGAGAGAGAAGAAAGAAATGTGAATCAATATGACATATATATCTCGGGTTACATGTTCCTTTTTGCAACAAATGGGTGGATTTTGTCTCTTTTCCTTACTTTATTATTAGACCAATTAAAATCTAATACTTCAACAATATTATATTTTATCAAAATCGTCAAGATCTGGCCCTTGTGTATGGTATAGCCAGCTCCCTGGGTATAGCCTATAATGTAGCTATCACATCATGGTCCATGGCTCCATGGCAGCTTTGGCATGAGTCATGTGTCATATACCATGGGACGGCCAAGCGAAATCCGTGGTATGACTTTCGAACAGTAGAACCCATGGTATGGCAAAACAAAATGTTGGAACTATGCATGCTTTATGATGATCATACTGACTTCTGCCACCCCTATGGTATATATATTGATCATTTGAAAATGTTGTTTTCGGAATATGTTTGTCATTTTACTTCCATTATTTATGCCTGGGATAAAGAGGCCGAGGGATGATCTTGGAGCGAAGAAAAGATAGACCTGTGAATCTCCCGTCACTAACGGCACAATAGATTGCAGAATTTTTTTTTTTTTTTAGATTTGTTTCGGTGCATGCTACCAAGTAGTAGTACATACTAGCAACATGAGCAGTGGGATCCACCACTTCCCAAAGAAAAGATCCCTCTTGGTGAATGGCTATTTCGTTGACACGGTTAAAGTGACATTGCTTAACGGCATAAAAGTAGAATCCATGGCATCCTATTTATATGATATTTTGAATGCAAATATTTATTATAAAAATCCAATGCATATGTCGACAATAATGATATATATACTATATTTTCAAATGCCATGTGATAATTTTCCAGAAGCAGCAAAAAATGTCATTCGGCTAAATTAATTCACGAAAGAAAAAGATCAGTGCATTCAATTTGCTTTCTACTGTTCAAGTATTTTGCAATTCCAACTCTACATTTGTCCATTCCAAATGCAAAACTGGGGAAAGCCCCTCCTGTTTCCTCAAGGGGGAAAAATATAAAATCTGCCACTGTATCCACCACATTGTGATCAACATATTTGCATTATCCTCTATAAGGAAACAATTGGACAACATGGGTCCAACATTCTAACTATTTTGTGCAAGAGCAAAAAAAGAAAAAGGTAAAGGACGATTCGAGCCTGAACCTACTGTGGGTTGATGTTGGGCGCCCTGGCCTTGAAGTGGAAACTGTTTCCAAAGGCAACGGTGGGAGTGCGGCACAGTGGCCTCAAAAGCCACGGTTAATCGAGGGCAGGCAGTTGGACATGGGGATGAAGCAGCACCCTCAATGGCAGACAGCAGCAAGAACTGTGCAATAAAACCTGTCACAAAGGTTGTAAAATGAAAAGTGTCAAATTTCTCTCTCCCACACATGATCACAAGATGCTACAAACAGATAAAATGCAAGCAATAGAAAATAATAAATGCTATATAAAATGTAGGAGATGGAGGCAATAGGAAATTAGGGCGCAGGTGCAAGTTTGTGAAGAGAAAAAGAAATGAAGCACATGGGCTTCTCAAACAGTATAAGCCATACTTTGAAACGTGGCTGCTCAGTCTCCCCTTCTCTTGCTGCCTAATATATATGAAGCATGTCGACTTTTGTAATCCAGAGAAGACAGTCCAATGACCATGATTGTCAGTGTGTGCCAATCGATTGAAGCATTCCATAAATGAAATTTAAATATGCTCCAATAATTAGAACCAGACAACTTGCCATGCTTCATAAATGGTGTTCTAGTTCTCTCTTTTTCTTTCAATTCTGGTTCTCTGGTGCCTTGTGTCCACGTTCACTCTGACTATATCAACCATGACCATTCCTGGAATTAGTACAAACAAACAAAATTGATAATGAAAATGAATTTAGAAAAACGAAACTAGAGTATTCCAGTTCTGGATTCCTTAATCTAATTAGCACAATGAATTAGTATAAGTATAATTTTATTTTTTCCTTAACCACATTCTTGCTAATATACACAAATTCAATAAACCTGATGATCCACACAGAATACTAAATTAGCAAACAGATCTGTCTGCTTTTTTTCTGGAAAGCTAACTAGTGATTATCAGAATACAAAGACATTACTTCTCATTTGTAAGCTCGCGGCATGACAATTGTTATAGGTTCTATATCACATGAATTGCAAAAAATGCATTGTTCTCCAATAGATTGATGTTAAAATATTACAGGAGAAATTTTAAATGGTATGGGTAGGAAAATACTCTACCTGTACATCAGTCGACAAGCGGCAGGTTCTCAGAGCCGACCCAGCTGCAGGCAGTGTCTTTCAGCACGCCTCGTTGTTTCATCATCACCCTAACATCATGCACGCCGTCCCACTTCCCAGCTGCCGCAAGTGTGTTTGAGAATGCCATGTAGGCGCCCGGTCTCCCCTTGCGGCTCAGCTCAAAGACCTCCCTCGACGCAATGTTGGCCATGTCCATATCCCCGTGCAGTGTAGCCGCGCCAAGCAGCGCAGCCCACACATCAGAGTTTGGCCTCACCGGTATACCTCGGACGAAATCATAGGCCTGCCGCACACTTCCGAATCTACCCAGCAAGTCCACCATGCATGCATAGTGTTCCATCCGCGGCCGCAGCAAGTACTCACTCTCCATGCTCTGGAAAGCCTCCTGGCCCTGAGACAGCAGCCCAGCGTGTGCGCAGGCCGACAGAATGCTCAAGAAGGTGGCGTGGTTCGGCCTCACATCTCGCCGCTCTCGCATTTCGCCAAACAGCTGTAGGGCCTCCTCAGAGAGGCCATTCTTCCCATACCCGTCGATCATCGAAGTCCAGGTGATCACATTCCTCTCTGGCATCTGGTTGAAGATCCTATGGCCATCTTCCACCCGGCCACACTTGGCATACATGTCTACCAGAGCGCTTCCAACTTTGATGTCAAAGACTAGGCCGCTCTTCATCCCATGGCAATGCACCTGCTCGCCAAGCTCTGGCGACGACAAGAGTGAGCAGGCGCCAAGCACGCTCACAAATGTCGATACCGTGGGCCGAAACCCTGCTCGCTGCATTGCCTTGAACACCTCGAGTGAGCCCTCTGCCGTCTCCTCTGTCTTGCTGTACCCCTCCACCATGGCGTTGTACGCCACGACGTCCTTCCCCTCCATCTCCTCGAATATCGCCTCAGCATCCTCGAACAGCCCCTCATTCATGCACCCGACGAGCAGCGCCGTGGAGCACACCACACTCCGCACGGGCATCGCGCCGTGCACCCGCCGCGCGTAGCCAAGCGACCCGCTCTTCACGTAGGCATCCACCAGGGCCGCGAACAGGATCTCGTCGGACTGTGCGACCGACCTCAGCACGCGCGCGTGCACCTCCCTGGCGACGACGCCGGGCAGAGCCAGCGCCGCGGACAGCTTCAGCGCCATGGACAGCGCGAAGACGTCCAGCCGCCCCGTGGATGCCGCGAGCCGGCGCAAGACCTCGAGCGCCTCCGCGGGGCGGCCTCGCCGGAAGTATCCCGCGACGAGATAGTTGTGCGCGGCACGGGTCGGGCTCGGCAACCCGTCGAACACGGCGCGGGCGTTGTGGAGGGAGCCGCACCGGAGGTGCAGGACGAGTAGCTTGACGGAGAGGTCGGCGCTGCCGGTGAGCCCCGACGCGAGGAGCTGCGCGTGGAGGGTCTGCGACTCGGCCCGCGGCGGGGACGCGTCGATGAGGCCCTGCACCGCGGCCGCGAGCGCGGCGGCGGTGCGGAGGTGGCGAGGACGCGCGGTGCCAGCGAGCCAGCGCACGGGTGGGTCGGGGACCTGTTTCTCTGTTGCATTTCCGGACTCTGCCTGTCTGTCTGTTTCTCTGGAGGCTCGTCGCCGGCGAGCGTGGCGGCGGCGCAGACAGGGTGGGGGGCGGCGCACACGCAGGTGATGAATTGGGTTGGGCCGTATCTGCCAACCGGCCACATAGGTATTGGCCGACGTATTTACTGCTAATAATTTAAAAGAAAAACATGTCAACTAGTATAAATCAATTCCTAATTTTACCTCAAGTTAAAAAAATATATTGAATCAAATTTGTACAATAAAAGCATCAAGATTTATGACATCAAAATTAGTATCATTAGATACACCATAAAATATATTTTTATATAGCATACTTATTTTGTGTCATAAATATTTATTCTCTTTTCTACTTGCTAAACATTTAAAAAATTGACTTAAGATAAGTCTAGAAATTGCTCTAGAAAAAATAGCAAAAGACTGCAAGATTCGAAACATACCATAGAAAGAACTTTGTTGCGTGATGTACCTCAAAAAACCATGAATGTTAACAAGAAAAATGGCGTCCCGTCTTGTTGGCATCCAAAAAACTCGACTCACGGGGGGTAAGACAGCCCCCGGACATTGTGCTTAAGAAGAAGACCTTCTCATACAGGTCGAGAAAATCCTCGAACCTCTACCTCACCCATACACAGCGGCACCGCAGCTCACGTGAGACAAGAAAAATAGCATCCCGTCTTGTTGGCATCCAAAAAAACTCGACCCACAGGGGGTAAGACAGCCCCCGGGCATTGTGCTTAAGAAGAAGACCTTCTCACGCAGGTCAAGAAAATCCCCGAACCTCTACCCCCACCCATACACAGCGGTACCGCCGCTCACGTGAGACTGGGCATCCCCGCGGTACCACAGCTCACGTGAGACTGGGCATTCCCGAACCTCTACCCCCACCCATACACAGTGGTACCGCAGCTCACGTGAGACTGGGCTGGCCACAGACCTGTGCTTTAGCATGGGACGGACGAGGGGATTTTTTTTTACCTCCGGGAGGGCGGGCAAACGCACCCACGGGTACTCGAGGATAAATATATATAAATTCCTCTCAGCGAACGCTCCAGCAGAGGGTTCGAACCCAGCACCTCTACCATTGAAGGGTGCAACGCACCAGCTAGCCAGTTGGGCTAGTGGATGCTTGCTGTTGGCATCCAACACTATGAGCCCCATCCATTTCCAAAAGCTAGTGAGCCTTCTTATTCTTCACGACTCCATCCAATCATGGCTTCTCACCTCCTCTTCATTGTTCGTAAGCCTCCGTGCCCATTGCATTCGACTTCACTATTGGCTAGCCCCACCTCATCCTCCTCTTGCGATACCACCCTCCTTTTCCTCCTCCAATGCAAAAAATGTTGTTCTTTTGGTGCTACAGAATCACTTTTTATAGAGAAAAGCCTCACTTTTATAAAGCAAACATTATGTACAAGTTATGATGAAAGCAAAAAAATTGATGAGGAGCACCTGCAACCATGTAAGCTCGATAGCCAGCAAAAATAGAAGGTGACAAGAACAAAGAAAGAAAACTACTAAAACCTTCTCCAAAAGCCACCAACAATCATAATATATATTCTTTTAATCTCTAAATTTATCATTCACTTCCAAATATAGAACCGACTTTCCCCTGATTTATTTAGGGATGGGGGAGTCCAGAGTTGTAGATCTTATTGAGCTTTTTTGATGTAAAGGTAATTTTCATCTTATTGAGCTTTTGTTAGATGATTATTAAAGGTTGTGGTACAATAGACATTGGTATAGTGGTCATTTTGAACTCTCTCTCTCTCTCTCTCATACAATCTTAGAAAACATTATTTTAAGAGTCATAATAATGTCTAGGTGCCAACTACCACAGATAATCATGTGGTTTAGCAAAAACTCTATTAAGTTTTACATTAAGATTAAGAAACAATGTTTTTATTTTTATTTTCAAAAACAAATCAGGTATGAAGCCTAGGCCGTGCAAAATAAACAGATACAATACACCAGAACCCCAACTCACTGAAAGAGAAAAGAAACAACACTGGCTGGTTGTTTAAATATGATATCGACACGAACTGCAACAAAAAAAAATTCACTGTCACTAAACTACCACGAACTGGCTGTTACGAACAATAATAATTAGTGTCTTACAACAAACACTAATGATAGACGATGTCCTAATAAACACAAAATTTATCCGTGCAATGTAGTATGGACGGACCACACCACACGAGCGAGCTGAAAACGATGATGGTAGGGGTAGGGTAGGGTTGTGTGGGCGAGCCCCCCGCGATTTGGCGATTTGGCCATGCACGCATGTGCAGAAACTGTGCACGGGTGCAGGGCGCTTCTTCCTGCCTGCGTGCCCCATGGCAGCGGCAGCTAAAAAGGAGCACAAGCAGCAGCAGCAGCTGGATACTGTCACACTGACAGCAGCTCCCTCCTCTTCGTCGTCGTCGTCGTGACCTCGTCGTCGTCTCTGCAAGCAGGCCCAGCCAAGTGCTGCCCCATGCATCGCATCTGCATGTGAGCTGCTCTGCTCGGTGGTTGTCGCTGCCTGCTGCGTGCGTGCCCGTGCCTGCCATGGACCGGAAAGGAAAAGAGGAAGGCTCCTGCGGGCGAGATACAGCAGCAGCAGACGAAGATCTTCTGCTACCTTGGAATTAGCAAAAGCTACTACTACCACAAAGCTGCTGCATCCTGCGTGCCAGCCAACTGTAGAATACAGTTAGCAATGCAATTGTCACCTTTCTTCTTCCTTCTTCAAGCGGGAGGAGGATCAACCTCTTTTTCTGGCCGGCGCAAGATGGTTAGCTTTATGTATGGTATGATACTCCCCGTCTCTTTTTTAAGTGTTGTTTACGTTTTCTAAAAAAAATAATTATTAATAATTTTAATAAATAACAAATATTATTGATTAGTATCATAATTAGTATTATTAGAAAGATCTTTAACAAGTTTTTAACAATTTTTTTTTTATAAATCAAGTTAAACTTATAACACGCACACCAACGACGACACTTAAAAAAGGGACGGATAGAGTATGCAGTATGTGTTCGTTAACCAGCCACACTGGTCGGTGGCTGGCTGCCCATTATAACTGTCAGCTGCTTAAAAGCTTATTAATTAAGACATACTCTCTCCGTTCTAAAATATCTGTCACTTTTGTTTTTCGAGAAATAATTGGTAGCAATTTTTATAAATAATAAATATTATTGATTAGTATCATAATTAGTATTATTGAAAAGATCTTTGAATCAATTTACTCGGGATATAAATATTACACGTATTTTCTATAACTCGAGTTAAATTTATGCATGGAAACTGAAAACGACCAATAATTTAGGACGGATGGAGTAGCAGTACGGTGCTTACTGTTACTGCAATGATAGTGTGTGTGAGAGAGAAAAGAATACAAAAGAGCAAGCAAAGTTGGTTAGGACTGTGCTGTTGGTGATAAAAGTGAAAAGTTAGCGGCATGGGCAGGTAAACAATTGAACAATTGCCTGCACTGCACCTGCAGTCCTGCACTGGAAATTAAACCCAGTGACAGTTGGGAAGGTGGTGGTCTCAGCTGATCTTGACAGGAGAGACCCATGCATGCAGATTGCAGGCTCACCACATCATTAGGCCACGCATCCATCTGCTAAATCAGCTGAACCCACCGGTGAAGTTTACATTAGAGTAGGAGTAGGAGTAGGAGCATAATAAAGTAGTGATCATCCGATCCCGAGATCGATGCACTGAATGCATGCATGATCACATCGTACTGTTGTTGCTCCGTATCCGTATAATTCCAAGGCATGAGATTAATTCTATACTGTATGATAGTATGGACTATGGAGCATATATATATATATATACACACTATTACCTGCTGCCATCAAGCTAGGCACATGGTTACAAGTTTGAAGATTCATTGGGATGCGTTTGTTTAGCAGCCTACCGCTGCTCATGATATCGTTGTTAACTACACTAGGTCAGTTTGTTATCTTAGCTCGCGCCAAAAGTTCTTCATCGGATCAGAGTTTTTTTAAAAAGAAATTACATCGATTTCCTTGCTATTTTTCATGCATCAGGGGCACGCTCAGCTACAGGACAAAAGCTGAACTCCTCTGTTTGTGTTTTTCCTCGTCTGTTCATCATCAGTTCGGTCCCGCGCCTAGCACGCATGATGGATGGCGATGGGCCAAGCATAGCACATGCAAGCATCAAGCACAGAGAGCCTCTGATTGACTGCAGATCGAGTCGTTTATCGAAACAGCAAAAAACAAACAATCAACTGTGTTACAGTTAATAGGACAAGTCAAATAGTTTACACCTTTTGCGGAACCCTAACTCCGCGTCGCCACCCCCCCCCCCCCTCACCTCCTTCTCCGCCGCGCCGCCGCAGCAGCAGCCGGGCAAGGCCAGCGCTGCCTGCCATGATGGCGGCGGCGGGGCCACGCTTCGGGGAGTGGCGGCGCCGAAATCGCGTTTGGGAGGGGCGTCTCGCCGGCATCGCGTGCGGGGACGGCGCGAGGCCGTCACTTCACTGCTGCCGTGGTGGCGCCGGCCGAGAGCCCGGCCGAGCAGCGGCGAGGATGGAAGTTCTCCAATCGGGCGGCGTCCGGATGTGCGGCGGCGGTGGTGGTGGCGACGTGGTCGCCGATCCACCGCCGTCCACGACCGCGACGGCAAGTTAGCCGAGAGACCGGGCATGCGCAAGGTGGACCGATGGTGGCGGGCTTTCGCTGTCCCCTCCGCCGCTCCCCCCGTTGGAGGCGGCGGGCGCTGGGGCCGTGGAGCACGGGGTGCGGGCGGCGAGGATGGATGGGTTCTCTTCGTCGCCGGAGCCGGACTTGCGGGGCGGCGGAGGAGAGCGACGAGGTCGCCGATCCACCGTCGCCCGCGACCGCGGCGGCGGCGGGAGATCGGGCAGCGCAAGATGGATCGATGGTGGCGGGCTTCGCTTCTTGGAGGTGGTGCACCGACGGAGGCCGGCCGGAGTTTTGTCCGGTCGGCTTGCTATTCCATGGCACTTAGCGGGTGGCTTCAAGGAGGTCCTTCCTCGGCCGTGGTGGTGTGGTGGCGCCGAGTTGATCTCGCTCCATGAGCGGTGACCCGTGTAGATCGGCCGCCCAATGGCTCTTCGCTGTACTGCTGCGTGGTGGTGCCAATCGCCTAGGCGGCTACGACGGTGGCCAAATCAAGACAGGCGACGGGCGGGCAACCTCGTCGGCGGGGCCCATTTGGATCGTTGGCATAACGGTATGGCTTTTGGTGGGCGTTGGTATGCTACCATGTTTCGACGACGGTGACGCCTGCGGGTGCCATATTCCTCGTTGGAGGCGTTGTCTTATTTCGGGATGATCTCTCCGGTGAAAACCATACACCGGTGCCACTGGTGGACGATGATGGCGTCTTCGGATGTTATTTCCTTGTTGAAGGCTTCGTTTTGGAAGATCTCTTGGTTCGTCGGCTTTGGTGCCGGCATCATGGTGGTTCCTTTGCGCATCTACCAAGTGCTTCGTGCCGTTGCCAAGATCGCGAGCTCCTTATTGGAGATGTATTCTTTCCGTCAGTTTATTTCTTTTATTTAGCTGTACCACTGTTGTCTGGTGACTTTGGTCTTACCTGATACACTGGATACCTTTTTGTAATAATTGGCCTGATTCTACCTATTGGTAGATGAAGCCGGGTATGAAATATATCCTTTATCTAAAAAAAAAAGCTAAACAATGACAAAGTACACGTTACCTTGCCTGAATATATAACCATAAAAATTGGACTCCTAAAATATAGAACAAGCTAGTGAAAACAAAGGCCCTAGCAAAGTTTATCAATGAATGCTGGGAAAGTGTAGCTAGAGAAGAAGAAAACTGGTGCAATAATACTCGTTACAGTCATTCTACTCGGTGAAATGTATTGGATTTAGTCTCACGTCAAAAATTTATGACGGTGGCGCATAATACATAAGGTGGGACAAGCCTCACTCGATGCAAAGAATGCATCTGGTGGTTGGAGCCAAGCGACTGTGTCCTCTAACAAAAAATCCTGAGTTGTTCACTGAATCTACGCCAGCATGGCTATCTAGCTCCGTCTTGCACTAATTAATCATCAGTTTTCTATCTGCGAATGGTATTTAATTATGGTGGTAACCTCATTCTCCCCTTATAAACTCTCATCTGCTTATCTTTGTGCCGTTGCACATGGTGGCTCTCACATCTACCAAACTCCTTATCATGTAACTTGCTATCACCAATAAAATTGTGCAACCTCATCCAAGCAAGAATGATATGCTTTTAAAGTACGAGTAGAGAAATTTAGCATAGCCTTCAATATATTTCATTTTTTCAACGTCAAAAAATATATGTCATTTTTGCTTTATAACGATGAACGCACGCAAATGACTTTTTGAAGGGATGAATGCAGAAAATTGAACATCTCGTACTTCCCTTGAGGTGGACGTCCACAACGAAGATAAAATTCAGGTATAGGGGCATGCAACGCAAGATATTCTATTTGGCTTGGATAACCAGAGCCCGTACAAGACAAAAAAAAGTTTAGCAGTGGCAAATAATAGTTATATTATTGGTACCTTTAGCAGGCACACAGGAAATGAAGGGAAACATGATTGAGGTTCCGTATATCATGTGCAGAGCCCGGCCCATCAGCAACCACAACAGGTAAATCTCATGTCAAAATCACACACAACAAGCACGTTCTGATATGTATATCCATGGCGACGTGTGAGGGAATCGAGCAGTGGGCCTTCTTTCGTCTTGTCCCACACCTTGAATTGTAATGTCCCAGCATGCATCCATCGATCCATCACGAAAATCTCTTCCCCTTCTACTCTGTCCACTAACAATAAAACTAAATCTTGTGGCCTTTTGTTCATCTGAAAGCAAATCAAGGATGCATACGGAAGAGCCGTTTTTACGTTGGACGCAACAAGCGGTTAGACAGCACAATGTGTATGTGAACTGTCGAAGATGACAAGAACAATTTGAGAATTGGCTTCATGAGTCATGATATAGTACTGTACACGTAGGTAGCATGTTCTAGATCCCACAAGTTCAACGTCATCAACCACTGAAAAAAGGTTGGAAGAAAGAAAGACAGCTGCAAAGCCACCAATTTTCTTATGAAAATTGTATTGTATGTCGTACCTTCCCTTTGCTACAATGGAAATACGATTATCCTTTTTTTTTTTAAAAAAAAAAGGAGAGAGAAGGAAATACGATTATATATATACCCAAACAGAAGAAACAAACAATGAAGCCTATCTGCTCACGCGTGCCCCCAAGCAATACGCCAACAGGTCCCTTGTCCGCTGCCATGCAAATCAGACACATCAGAAACCAGGAGACAAGCGTCCTAATCCAAGATCAAAGCGAAACCAAAGGTTTGTTGGCAAGCAAATCAGCCAGTGGACAGAACAGACACAGTAATGGCTGCTCACAAGAGAGCAAGCACAGGCAGCCCCAGCACAGCAGGCCAGACGTGTGTGTGTCCCTTGGTGGCTGCTGGATGCAGATCACAGGTAGCACATCTCTTTCCATCGGCGACAACGCCCACCAGGCCCAGCAGACAGGCAGCAACCTTTTGTCAGAATTCAGTTAATTCACAGATCCATATCGTATCACATCATCAGATCCCCAACGTGTCACCAACCACGTTCGGTTCATCCAGCCAGCCAGCCAGGTGTACCATCTGTCGCTGTTGCCATCGCCGACAACGGACAGTCCATAAGTTCATTCTGTTCAACAACACAGCGTAAGGAGCCCAACCTGATTGATTCTCAAGAAAAGGACTGCTGCCAGTGCCATAAGAGTAAATCACGCTAACATTCTGGGTTTTCATACTGTAGCGCACAATTTCAAGGTGAAAAACCTATATAGATCTCAAATGCAGCCCAACTGGAAACAACAGCTGCAAGGCGCATATACAATACGGCGGGGGAAAATTGCCTGGAGACACTGGGGAAATGATGGAAATGCTCCTAGACTCGCTAAACTCGCGAGCGCCTCTGCTAGTCATTCCTCAATGTCGCGCCTGATGCTTCCTAAGCTATGTCAGCAGAACATCAAAGATACTGAAGAAAAAGGTACAACTGTAGATCAACAAACTGTTGCCGTTGCTAAAGGCTGGGATCTAAAACGATCTAGGCAACATTCTTCATGCAAGTTCTGCTACTTGTAACTTCACTCCCCATTGACAAAGGCTTTACTCTCGTAGTACTTCTTCTCACTGGCTTCCTTCTTCTCATTCCGCTTCTGCAAAATGGCACATGGACACAGCAAAAGTGAATACAAACAGCACCAGATCCATGGACCAGAATAAATGAAACGACAACAGCCCCACACCAAAGAACACGTTGCCACTTGCCAGGCACAATATAGGGGGAAGACTGGTCCCAAGAAAACAGACACTATTTAGCAACACATGCTGGACATGCAAGGCTGCCTTTGCTCAAGCAGTAATGCATATATCAGCAACAATAGCTCCCATATGCACATCATTGATATGTAGACGACAAAATAGACTGATGCGTGTAACTATGAAAATGTACTGTAGAACATGCTGCATGCTGCATACAAAGGACCCATAACTATCTGATCACAGTAATTACCTGGTAAGCTTCGTGGTTAGCAACAATCCTCCTGATGATAGTACTTGTAGTGATATCCAAGGGACTCTCCAGCCGACGATAAATGCCCATAGCCTTTGGAACAGCATATGGGTTTGTATCATCCTAAAAAATGCATTAGGAACAAGCAGTTATCTATTTTGCATCATTTGTGTGTTAAAGAAATGGTTCTTAAAAATAAAACTTGATTACCTCTTCAAAGTCCATGTTTTCAGCAATAGTTCCATGAACAACTAACGAAATATTGAATGTGGTAATCTGCACATGACAAAATGAAGCTGGAGAATTCAGGACACAAACATACTAGTCATTACAATAATTGCATCATAGTCATTTACCTGACCTCTGCCAATACATAAGAGGGCTCAATTACTAACCTTAAAATATCTAAATAGCATGTGACATCTAATTGGTATTTTTATGCAACCAGTGTGGATAGACTGAGGACACTGATGGCATCTGCTATGGTGTACAAAGTACAATACCCACCTTTTCTTAATATACTGGTGCTACAAGGGAGCATTTGGCTGGGACAGAAACTCAAGCACTGATAGCTTTGCAAAGACCTACTAACCATGGTGTTTCATTTACGAGCTGCTCAGTTTCTCAGATGAAGACCAAGGTCCTCAGTTGGAGAGTTCAGAAAAAAAAAGAAGCGGAAAACCTATAGGACTTGCTCTTTATTAACCCCATTTTTGGCTCTTCTTTTGTAGTGAAGTAGCAATAATATTGCTCATAATCACTCTGTTGAAAGGCTTATTGTTTTGTGCAGGTGCCATCTCTATATTTCCCGGCCATTCAAATTTTAATCGGCCTTTTCGGCTGCTGCTGCTACAGTGCCTGTGAAGGGGGGCTTGCAAAAAAAAATCGGCTGCCAACGGAGCCCTTTTTTTTTCCATTTTCTTAAGCCATGGGTATGGGCCCTGGTCCTTTTCTTTTTTTCCATCTTATTCAGGCTATGAGTATTTGAGATAAGATGATTGTAAGAACTTGATTCCTGCTTCTAATAAAATTGGGTCTAGTCTCTACTCTGGTCATTTCTGTCCAATGTAAATAGCATCCAAAATGGAACAGGTAGCGCTAGTGGGTCTACAACTATTTGAAATCTGATTTAGATGTCAACCAACTATTTAAATATGTAAATATGTCTAAGGCTCAGTTAAGCAAAGCTCAATGCCTCACACCTAGCTTAAGTCAAAACTAAAATATGGATGCAAGAATACCATGCCAGGCTTATTTCTTCTGTATCAATCCATGGATAAGAGCATGTCAGCCTTATCTTTATCTATACTAAGACAATCTGGACTCGGATTTTCAATGGCATAATGTAAATTCCATGTTACAAATCTTAAGGTACGGTCAATGTATTGTCTATTGTGTTAAGACTGAAGAGTGCTGTGTACAAGGAGCAACCGGCCGACTACAAACATTTCATCAGAGCGTGTGGTTTGTGTTGTGTTCTATGGGTTCTTGTCCCGTTTTTTATCTTCTTACTATAATGGTGTGCAGCTCTCCTGCACTTTAAAGGAAAAAACAAATATTTCATCATGCGTTCTACAACTAAATTAGTTAGTTCCATGGTGAGAAGAGAACAGATAACTCACCATGTCCTTTGAAACGTCCCATGGAGCACCAATGATCACCTCATCAACATATCGACAAGCCAAAACACTCAAACTTCGTTCATGGAGATTCATGATTGGGCGATGTCGTCCTCGAGTTGAACTGCCAAAAAATAGGAAACGCCAAAAGAGAAGTAGGCTGAATGTTATACATTACATTACAGATATACTGCTTCAACAGAATCAACTCTGACTATAAACAAGGACTACTGCAGAACTGAACTAACTTAAGCGTAGGGGAGAATAGAGATGCGATCATCATATTACCTTATGGTCTGATCTGTGTGAATCCCCACAAGCAAGAAATCTCCAAGTTCTCGAGCAAGTCGTAATATCTACATGGAAAGAAACTATAAACACAAGAATATATGAATCAAGGAGTGTTAATTTTAGTTTTCTCCTTGCAAAAACAGAAGTACAGCCAGCACAGGCATTTGTGTCCTAAACAGATTTAGTTGACACAGATGTGAGGATTTCATTCTTCTTTCCCCATTTTCAGGTGGGTGGGCATGTGAAAAGGAATTCACATTTACCTCGACATGTCCAGCATGGAACAGATCAAAAGCACCATCTATGTAAACTATCCGAGAATCTGGACCTGGACCCTGCGTTGGGAATGTCTACAGTCAGTGGCTATCCAAGAATTGGCCTCAAAATGTCTGTGAACAATCCCAGAAGTGATATATTATTGTATGTGAAGCTGCAGAACAGCGGAAGTCATACCCTGCTATTTGAGAACTGAACTATTCGCCTAGATGTGGGAAGAAAATGAGATACTCTTGTTCCAGCTCCAGATCCAGTATCATCAACTTTCTGACCATGTCCACTACTGAACTGCCTTTGTAGTGAAGAGTGATTATGGGCATCAGATGATCTCTCTCTAACACAAAGAAGCATCCGTCCTATCATGAAGCAATACTCGATCAGCATGAGAATAAAGCCTTCTCATAACCAAATAAATTGTATTCACTAGCAATGACCAATTCACTGTCCCCAAGATGTTGAATAACTTGAAACTCTAAACTAGATATGGGTACGGCCGTACAGGCGTACAGCAGAAGCTTCATTGTGCATGCAGTCTTGGAAACAAGAACAACAGTGGAATGCTCATCCCTCAAACATTTCTTAATATATGACACTTGGTTCAAAATGGTTTCCTAATGACCAAATCAGCTGAGAAAATGTTTTGCAGTATGGTGGCTGATGAAAGAAGTTTTTCGTTGACATAGAATAAATTGCAACACCAAAGGACAGCTATGATATTTCAATTAAAAAAATAAGTAAATAACTAGCAACTGAGAACAAGTACCTAAATAATCCCCATTTCAGAATTAAATATGATCATCAGCAGAGCAAACTTTAACATCGAAAGCTGAAAAGAAAATCTAAAGCAAAATTAGTACCAACAATGTCTGTTGTTGACACTCCCTCGGTCCTTTTAATCTGCTTGTATCGACCAGCCTTTTTGGCGAGAGCATATGCATCAGTACCATCCGGTAGCAAACAAGGATCGTCACCATGGATAATGTAGTCGATGTTGTACTCATTGAATAGCTTGTTCATGAATTCTTCGGTTATGGCATAAGGTGCATCTGGAATGATTTCATCTACCCATTTCACAGCTTGGACCATTATCATTCTGTATTATCAGGGAAAAAATATCATCAGAAACTTGGTAAACAACATATAAGAGTCAGAGAGTAACATACTTGATACTCCCTTACATAGAGAGGCAGAGACAAAATTTTCTGTACAGCCAGGTCACACAAAAGGAATAACGCAATATAAAAAATTAAGAATAAAACAAAATAAACAATCATTCAAGGATTATTTGCATAATATGCAGAAAGTGTCAAACAAAGTAACATACCTCCTTCACCCTAGCGCTATTACCTTTAAGGCCTTAACTGAACTTTGGATGAACTTATACTAATAACTGCCAAAAAGAACACATAAATAAAAACCCTCTGGATTGTTTCCTTTTATGTGCAGATTGCAGAATTGGATTCATGCAAGGAATTTTTCTGAACCCAGTTAAGAGAAAAGCATCTTTCTTTGGAGCAGCAACTGCACAGTAACTCTTATAGGCCAGCAAGAACAAACAATGGATTCCCCAGGAGGAATATGAAATTCCCAAACAGCACTGAGGTCATATGTGCAGTTAGCTACAGAAAACAAAACGTCACTCGAGAAATGAAACCGCATGCTACAACAAGTGTAGAAATACGTTTCGCGTCACATCATCATCAGAGATTAATAATAATTATAATTAAAGAAAGTATGAGAAGACTGGTGAATCGAAAAAAGGTCATAGATGGAGACAGAAAGAAGAGGAAGGGACCTCTCGTGGAGCGGCGTGACGGGGGGTCCCTTGTTGGCCTTGATCTCGTCGTCGCTGATGACGCCGACGACGAGCTGGTCCCCGAGCGCGCGCGCCTGGCGCAGCGCGTTGCAGTGGCCGTAGTGCATCATGTCGAAGCAGCCGTCCATGTAGACGCGCACGGGGGCGGCGGCGGCGGCGGAGGCGGCGCCGGAGCGCGCCGAGCGGGGGCGGCAGCGGCAGCGGCAGCGGCGGGATGGCGGCGGGCCCGCCCGCGAGGTGCAGCGCCAGGACCGAGGCGCCCAGCACGATGCCGCCGATCACGCACGCCGCCAGCGCCCGCGCGCTGCAGCCATTCCCCGCGTCCATGGAGGTGGGAGGGAGGCGGGAGGGGCAGGGGCGGGGGCGGGGAGACGGGTCCTGCCTGGTGCGTGAGTGGGCGAGTAGGGCTGGATCTAGGGCTAGGGACGAGGAGGGGCTGTCGCCATGCGAGGGGGAGGAGGCGGAGGAGGAAGAGGAGGAGGGCGGCCGGGGTGGGGTGTGGTGGCGGCGAGGCGGAGGAGGAGGAGCCGGAGGAGGAATGCTCTGGTGGTGCCTCCGAGCCTCCGGGGCAAAGACGGAAACAAGAGAGAGGGTGTTGTACACTGTTGCCCGCTCTGGCTGCCGTGTGGGGTCATCGTGTCAGTTGTGGTGGACTACGAACATGTCCCACGTGTCAGCTATCGATATAGCCGTGTCCCGTTCTCCCTAGGTCTCAAAATAGAAATTGCAAGTCATTTTTTTACTTTAAAATTTAACCTATTATATATAAAAACATTAATATTTATAATACATAAAATTATTAGATAGATCATTGAATATATTTTTAATATAAACTTATTTAAAGATGTAAATATTTGACATACATTTTTTTACAAATTTAATTAAGATTAGAAAAAGATTTAACCTGTATGCATTGGATAGCGACTTTCTTTCTGAGACGAATGGGAGTACCATGGCTTGTGTGTTTTCTGAATCTCGTCGAGTTTGATGATCATGATCACCAAAGGTTGTGGTGGTCCTTTCTTTATATTATTATATATGAAATAAATAAATTGGCCAAAATACACTCATAAACTTTTTCAGTTCAAAGTATTGTTACGACATGTCGTTAGGAGTGTAATCCAAACACACAGGTCCCGGATGAACGAACGAGTGATTCGTGGCTATCGCATATTTTGCATCTACTAAAAACATCACAAAAGCTACTCCTATGTGATGGCGATTGATGCATACACGAACGATCGCATCTGCTACTAGCATCTGTTCTATTGGAAGCGAATTTCTGGTGGAAGAAAGATGCAAATCCGTTACTTCACTGGCATCTCCTCCACCGTCCCGTCCGTATATGCCTGCCCGGTGTCTCTGTTACTCTTCCCTTGGGTCTCGGCTAACCTGCTCCATTTCCATCCATCCATCCACACGGTCCGAGCGAGGTTACACTCAGCGTCACCTGCTGGAATGGATACGGCGGAGCGAGCGTTGAATAATGGAACAAGGATCCGAGCCCAGAGGCAGGGCAGGGGTCAAACCGTCACAGTCAAAGCTTCTCGTCTCTCCCGGTCCGGCCGGCACAGGTGTCGACGGCCACCGTTGCCAGCTCGGCCTGGCCGGCGGCATTGACCGCTTCCCCTCCCCTGCATCTAGATTCTAGAGAACCAGGAAGGCTGGAACATCATCTTCTTCGTCCACGGCGTGGCATCATCATCATCGGACACCGTCGCGACGACAACAGCCATTCAGATTCGAAGCCGTGAAATCCGGGCATACACACACGGTGCATTTATACCTGATGATGACAGGGATCAGTGGGCCCACCTGCCAGTGACCCCAACGAACGGTCTCGTCGCGATAGCCAGCATCTCACTTTCATCCATTTTTACACCGCGCTTGCACAGCAGCGATCGAGCAAACTCCAGGCAAAGCCAAGTGCAAAAAAAAAAAAAAAAAAAAAAAAAACAACGAGAGGCTTCAGCCAGCCCCCATCACAATGCTACCTGCAAATAAAAGCAGGGGTCATGTCTTCTACAACAAAGGTGAATTTACAGTGAATGAAAGTATGAAACATCATCATCTATACGACGAGTCTTCCGCAAAGTTGCCGACCTCACGATGCCATCAGTCTAGTCTATGCCTACTGCTAGATCGCCATCTCTGCCTGAAGTCTGGTCAGCTCGCTCAGATCACCACTGCCCTGTTGAGGACCGGACGCCGCTTTGGCTTTCGCCGACGGTGGTGCTACGGGCGCAGCGGACTGCCTCGGCGGTGGCTCAGGCAGCTCGTCCTCGATGTCTTCCTCCTCCAGCTCTTCCAGCTCCGCCTCTAACTCGTCCTGTTATTTTTGTTTCCCAACGAAACTTAGTTAGAGAAGAAATGACTTCTTCCATTCAGCAGGACTCCCCGAACTGACTATGCATGTAAACATTTCACTTTTCTCATCGCGTAGTGGGTGCACTTCAAGCTGATGATGGCTGGCGTTTGGATTCTATGCTGAGCTTGTATATACCCAGTCTAAAGGGAGGGGAAATCAACAGTACCTCGTCGAAGTCAGCAGATGCGCCAATTGGTGTCGCGAGCGCCTGTTGTATCTCCCGCATGTTCTCTGTCTGTTCGTTCGCCTCTTCAATGGCGCTCTCAATGTCGTCGATGTTCCTGCACAAGAATTGCCATGCACAGTTTGTCCGAGTTGCTGTTATTACCATTCTAATTAATATACAGTAATTTACATGAGAGCTAGCAATACATCAGTTGGGTTAGCTTCAGAAGGCGCGCAGCAAACCCAACAACAAAACAACAGAGATATTTAATCAAGAATGGATTTTCATTGCATTTTTATAACAAAAAAATGTAGAAAACGACAAAGTCTTCATATGTTACGTGTTGTCTTCAAGATGTTACGTGTTACAAGCTTAGCATAACCCCATCGTAACGGCAACAAGAGGGCAGATGGAACCTTACACTGATTGCTGAATAGCTTTGACAGCAGATGATCCGGAGCGCAAAGCATCAACAGTGTCAGTAGTTGCCTTGGCGCTTTCAAGCATTATAACCTATATACATAAACAACTTACGATCAATTTATCGCACCGCATTTACAAGCTCTGACATTGCGTGCATATGTTTTCCTTTACCTGGTCATGAACTCGCAACTGAAAATTTGATAGCTGCTCGATTTGTGTCTCGTACAGTTTCTTTTTCTTTAGACACTGAATTGCAGCTGAAACAACAAGAGGAGTTTCACATACAAGCTAAAGATCTATTGTTGGAGAAAAAGCTAAAGAGCTATCAAAAGCTTAAGAAGAATCCTTCTATGTTCCAAGTATAGTGAGAACACGATCTAGTCTAGAATGTTTTTGCATGTTTATTATAAGCTGTGTGCAAGACGTTAAATCAAAGTTAGTTTCTGACCAAAACAAAATGAGGGAACAAAAATTGTTCTTTGCAAGCCTTCTGGTAGCAGATTTTTCAACATTTAATGAATAAGCAAGCAAGCAAGATTTGTATATTTAACAATTAAGAACAACAAATTATCATAAGATTGTAGCAAAACATAAGAATGGCAGATGCTTTTGCTCCAAAGCAAAATTCCTTACCATTCTTGTTCTTCGATTTTGTATAATCCTTAGCCTTTTCAATTTCTGCGGAACATTTCTTCTGGAGGAAACGCTCTTTCTTCTCCAGCATTTCTAGAGTCTGCACACATGAGCAGTACAAAAACACACCAATATGAAAGGTAAGGTAGCAAGTCTTGGAACTGCAGATATAAATTGCTGATCTGTGGATAATCGCTGATGGTGTAGACTGAGGGGCAGGATCACAGATCATTCACAATGTCAGCATCGAATACTATTGTCCTTAAAATTGATGAGTGCTGAACAAATTTTGACTAGGATTGAAAACAGGGCTGACCATCTCAAATTTAGCTGATTATCCTACCTAAAGGTCAGCATCTAGGACAGGCTGGCAGCTTATGCCCAGAAGGAATTCCTCCTCTCTCTTTTTTCAACGTGAGGACTTCTAATCTTCTTCTCTTGTTTTCTTCCACTCTAGTTTATGAAAATCCATTCAGAGATCCACATGATTATGTCACAGCATTCAGCTGAAGATGGATAGGCTATCTTATGACACTTAGTTTTAACATATACTTCCACAATGTTGTGTTAAAAGAAAAGGAGGGGAAAAAGGGGGGCAAACAGGGAGTTCTTCGGGCATACTCTGAACAAGGGAAGCAAGGCACCATTCTAAGAAAAAAGAATCCTTATATTTTACAGGTGACCATTTTCTACTTCAAAAAAGAAAATCTTTTGGATGAGAACATATTGAACCTCCACAGACTACAACCCCTAATCCAGTCCTATCTTGCCAGAAAAAACAAAGAGTAATATGTAATAGTACTGCAGCTGATATATCACTATTGAGGGAACACAAGCACAGCAATACTGAAGATCATGAACGGGGAAGATATAAACAATGAATAAGATGTAAAGGGGATGAAGGACCTCATGGAGCCGATCCAACGTAGGTATGGCAGAGGAGGCAGCCTCCTTCTTCTTCTTGCTCTTAGTCTTTGGTAGCAGTTTCTTCAACATCTTCTTGTCAGTCCTTGCTGATTCTTCCTCTCGTCTGATGATGGCCTGTGTATGAAGGAATAGGAGGGTGATGAATTGGAGATGTCCTTCTTAAAGGAGAAGGGGAAAGTGAGGAAAAGAGGTGGTCAGAACAGATTCTTGAGAATAGTATGAAAAATATGTAGGGGCATTTTTAGCATGTGATGGGAGACAGAGAAGGACTTTTCTGCTCATGACAAAGAAGAAAATCCAGTTTCAATGACGTCGCTATCTTAAGATAACTCCACATTAGACGGTTTGCCTACTTGTGACCATTTTTCGTTAGAACTGGTGCAAATCTGAAATGTGTTTTCAAGGAGAAAGTCAAGCTTTTGTTAATACAATTAGAGAAGAACAACATCCTGGTGAGTAATGCCCATTTGTTGAGGCTTGAAAACATGCAGCAATTGAGCAAGGGGTGTGTGCGCGTCAAGAATCATGAGAGGAACCCTGAAATTCACAGGCTGCAGGTCATATGATATCATTTTTATTTTACTGAACAAAGTCTACGTAGAGGTCTACAGGACAATGACGGTAGCATTTCCCTGCAGTAAGAGAAGTTCCTTTAAAAAGCCAGAACTCTAACAGCCACACAAGATATCTATTTAGGACAACAGAATCAGCATATTAGGGAGACGACAGAGGAGTGCTGTTGTTTGCGGTAGCAGGTATGTTGGATTAGGTCGGTCTAGCAGCCTACTATATACTTTGGCATCTTCTTACTTGGAACAAACTGTGAATTTCGCACACTAGGGAGCTAATAAAGTCTAAGTAGCCATCTTTGTGCCCCTTTTCCTTTGAGGACAAGTAGTTGAGCTGCAATTCCTTGTCATCTGTAGCTTTTGTGAAACTAAAATAGATGCATAAATAATGAAATGAAATTCGCCCATACAGCTACGAGCCGAATAAAGGGGGCAGATTGGGAACACTTCTCCGTCTGTTCCCCTTTCCTCTCTGTTATTAGCTGCATAGTACGGTAGTTGCCTACACGGATCCCCTCTCCCTCTCTTCCTACCCACCTAGTGTAATGGTACACAGAAGCACAAAATAAATGGCGCGATAGGACATGGACATGAACTGACGGCGTGGTAGAGGAGAGGAGAGGAGGTTGCATATCAAGCGTAGCAGTGAAATACCCCCTCGCTTTATCCCGAAACGAAACAAGCTTGAGAAATCCAGAAGCGGCACCAGCGGCAGCCGGATCCCCGCGGGCGCAGGGATGAAGCAAGACCCGCCTGAATCGACGGAAACACAGGGGCAGTTAGTTAACATGCAGGCGTCTCGCTATCTGCACTTCTCTGCAGCAGCATTTCCGAACAAATACAGCGGGCTGAGAGCAGAGAGGGACAGAAGAGAACGCACCCCGAACGAGAGCAGCCTCACCTCGCCGAAGCAGAAGCACCCGCCGCTGCGTGGCTGGGACTGGGAGCGCGCAGCAGATCGCCGATGCGGCCGCGGAGGCGGAGCTTGTGGCGCTGCCGTGAGTGAGCGAAGCTGCGGTCGTGGGGCGGTGGAGGGCACTAGAGGTGGAGGGCCGCGTTCCACGATGGCCAAGAGGCCCTTCGTCACTGGAGAAGGCCCACATCAGTATTCCGTGCAAACATATGGGCCGAGAGAGAGTATAGTAGCAGACAATCAGGCAAACAGCCCATGTGAAGCCCACAAACACAGTTTCATATATGGACGAGCACAGAAAGAACCGAATACGATAAAGCTAGCTGATGCTAGCTAGCGCAATATTTAGAAGGCAAAAATAGAGGAAGTAGGGTCGGACGAATGAAACACAAACAAAATGTGCTTGGACCGAAAATTTATAATGATGTGTGCTCTGGATAGTCAGTCTACTGGTACAAAATGTAGAATACAAATGCCGTGTTCGCTGGTGGAAACCGCCGGCTGGTCTGGCTGGTCTGGATGCTCTCAACAAGCTGCTACAGTACACTTCCAGGTGATTCCAGCGATGGCCTACCAGCCCAAAGGAGCCAGACTTCGACCAGCGAACACGGCGAAAGTGCTGAGTTAACATGTCTACTAGAAAATGTTAGGATAGTTATTTTTTTTTTCAAAAAGTGATTGACTGAATGAACACAAGTGATGATGAATCAACAATGCTTGAGCCAAAAACAACATGACGAAGCACAACTTACTTCACCTATGATAAAGAAACCAGACTATTATTCTACTATCTACAAAAAGATGAGAGGCCGATTTTGCTATGGCACATCCTATTTGCCACAAGTCCCCTTTGGAGATGCAGCTGGTTAAATATGTAATCTGTAGATTAAATGAAAGTAATTCAAATGTTTATATCTAATATACTGCTCATATTAATATAAGACTAAACATAATGTATATCTAAGTGTATAATAAAAAAAATTAAATTTAAGAAATCAAAACGTACACGGACACAACATGGGAGAGTATCATCTACAGTAACTGTTAAACAAAATGTTTTCTAGAGCCCACAACTCTAGTAAGCAAATCCATGTAAATGCAAAATTCGTGGGAAAATCCAGGCCAGTTCACAACCACAGACCATGCACGAGTGCATGCAAATGCAAATGCAATGCAAGCAGAGTTCCGGCGTTCCGGCCAAGAATAGCAGCTCCTCGCTCCCTCCCATGGATCACTCGGCACCCCACACGCGCTTCTCCCCGATCCCCGGCGCGTACGTCCACGTCCACCAGTGACCGTCCGTCACATCAGCAGCCTTCGTCGCCGGCGGAGGATGGCGGCGAAGGGGGTGGCCGACACGCTGGCGGAGCTATGGAACCACACCATGTCGGCGGGGCGGTCGGACCTGTACTGCTTCGACCCTCGGAAGATCACCATGAGGCTTGTCCGGTTGGTGGGGATTGGAAAGGATTGAAGGGGATTTTGACTTATACGGGATTAAATCTCCTCAATCCTCTTGGTTTAGGGTGTAACCGAATAAGGCCTGATGGGGATCTGGACGGGGGACAACCCGCTGGACTTCGCGCTCCCGCTGCTCCTCTTCCAGATCCTCCTCGTCACCGCCACCACCCGCACCGTGGCGCTGCTGCTGGCGCCGCTCCGCCTGCCGCGCTACATCGCCGAGATCCTGGCCGGCTTCCTCTTGGGCCTCTCTGGTGCAATTAGTTATTTTTAGTCTATATTTAATATTTATTCAAACATTCGATATGATTTGAGAAAGAAAATAAACACACTCTTAATGCATCTAGGCCTGTTTACCAATGGGAGTTTGGGCCATGAATGGTATGATAGCGCAGCAGCACAAAGAAACCTTTTTTTTGAAACTAGCATAGAGAAACTTATTGCACTAGAGAGAGGAATCAAAAGTGAAGACATTCACAGCTCACCCAACCACGCACATGGTGTACAACAAGAGAGAGAAAAGGTTGGGTGCTTTCATCAATGCTCCAACTGATGCCTATAATGTCCTGCACGTTTAGCAGGCAGCAAAATAATTACTGTACTTTAATTACTGTTAGCTATTGCTGTTGCAATCATAGACATGACATTCATTGGATCCTGGCCCTCAATATTATTGTTGGCTAATACTATAGTTGGATAATACTGTAGCAATCTTAGGTATTCATTGAATCCTGGCCGTAAGATGACAAAAGGACATCAACCGTGACGTGAAATGCATTTCAGACCCTATAGGTCGCACATGCGCCCTGATAAGTCTTTACCCCTCTCACTGACTATAAGCACTGACTGTAAGGACCTGGACGTACGAATTTTCTGTCCGACGCTGGCACGCTGCAGACACCTCTCTTACTGATCTGGACGAACGGACACTTGATTCCGATCAAGGTCGCTGTATTAAACCAGATACAAAAATAATCTGGACTTCGGTCGCTTTTTCATGAAATCAACAATTCTAATTTAATTAGCTACTGCATCGGTTTACAGAGAAACATAATCGTTTTTTGTTAAACAAAATGAAGCTATTAGGTACTCGATGAATGAATGATAGAATGAATTGAACCAAAGCCTTACATGTCGCTGCATGAGGAGCCTTCCCTGTATTAGAGGATTTCGTCTTTTAGTGCATTTGAACCTTTAGTAACACTGGCATTTTGTATTACTACATACTAATCTTATATCAAATATTTTGAACTCCTAAATAATCTCAAGTGAAAAAAAAGATTTAACTATAAGGTATCAGCTCTCGTCGAGCACTACAAATTTAATATAAGGTATGTATCCATTCGAGACAGTATAAAAGATTTAAAATTTTAAATTTGAATAAACATTTTTATAGAATCAAGCAGAGACTACATCATTCCATCCAGCAGTGGATCAATGCCTTGTAATATTTTTGTCTACTTGTTTTTTTTCTCTGTGTTTGGTTTAGTTTAGTCTCCTCTCTTCTTTCTCCTGTCCGGTGTCTAACTGCTGGTTAGGCTGTCCTGTAAGCTGAGTTTTGTAAGTTCTACTCCGTCCTTTCTCTTTTTATAAAGCCACTGGGGGATTTTCGCCCATGGTTTTAGTTCCAAAAATAGTTGTATATTTTGCCAAGATCTACAACTTCAATAGAACGTTCGTATTAATCCTAATTCCTTTTAAAAATGTTACAAATGTACTTGCCTGAAAGCTCATTTTAGAAAAAAGTCAATTTCAAAGAGCGGTAGGCCGCCTTTGAAAATATACTCATTCTCATAGATACTTTGTATTGCATACAACCTCTAAAAATGGTATTTTTTTAAGGGTGCTTTAAACCCCTCCTGAAATTAAGGGCGCTTTAAACATCTCCTGAAATTGGACACATCTTCAATGCCGGCTTGATGCATTTGCACACAAGCTCATGAATACATGCTTGGTGCATTTGATTGTGTATTACATTTGGTTGCTTACTTGCATTGCATTTGTCTTACATTTCTATATGCTTGTGTGCAAATATTTGCCAGAGCTAAGACTCGGATGATGTTTGATGTCATTTGGTACTTAGAGCCTAGTCTTAGTATGGCAAGTGGTAACTAGAACCTTGATTTTAATGTTGATCTCACGTGGTATCTAGTTTTATTTATTTCTAGCAAGGATATTGATGCTAAGGATGTACACTTAGAGATATGATTTATTCTTCAGAATGGATAGAATCTGCCAAAAAAATAACAAACATTAGATTGATCAAGAGCCACTTCAATTGAAAGGCCCTCAAGTCGGAATCATGTTTATAAGTGGTTGAGGACCTATGTTTGGTTTTGGTTTGATCTAGATGCATGACAAGCAATGGGTACAAGGCATTTGATTGAGAAGGTGTATTTCGCACAAATTTGATACGCAAATTGAAAGATCAAGACCAAGCTCAAGATGAAGATGATGTTTGAGTCCCTGTGATGATTGGAGATTATTTGATAGAAAGAAAAGGACTTAATAAATAGAAAGAAAAAGACTTAAAAAAGGATTCAAGGTTATTTATTATGTTAAGTCAATGGATCAATCAATCAAAGGCAATTCAAGTGGGTATCAAGATTGTTGTTTGGAGATATATCACCTCTTCCTTGTGTAGGGCCTCACCCATGTGCTGCTATAAATAAATTCAAATCGAGATGGTCATGAGCATGTACCGTGGGTAGTACTCCCGCTTCTCAAAACTTGAGGCGTAGGAACGTCTCAGTACCCTATACGCCTTATCACCAAACTATGGTAAAAAGCCACAACAATTAATAAGTCATGAACGCAACATATCCCTAATAATTATGTGCGCCCCCATACACTAAGAGTAAGGGGGAGCATTCTCTTTAATTATTAAGGCAACCTAAAGAAAAGTCATCAAGTCATGTTTCCCTTTGAGTTAAGTTGGCATATGTTGATTCATCTAATTTAATTGTTCAATAGACTGCTCATTTTTTCTTCTTTTTCTTCTCTCTCTGTGTGTGTGTATATATAAACAAATTTATTATATAGTAAAAGTTTATGTGCTCACCTTAACTTCTTCAGGATCCTCGATGATTGTGTACACGACATCATCACTAGCATTAAAGTCAGCACGGAATAGGCTTTCTGAAGTACAAACAAAAATATTATATGCCTTTAGGTCATGTCGTTCATTACATGCATCAATATTAAGGAAATCAATATGTACCAATATATACAATATACTCCCTTCATCCCAAAAGAGTGTCATTTTAGACTTTTCAGTATATCGTGTTTGACCATCTATATCAATATTATTTATTTTGTTACGACTTATTTTATTATTTTTCATAACACGAATGATTAAACACAATGTCTGAAAGGTCAAAAACGATACTTTTTTAGTTATGTACAGAGGGAGGGAGTATAGAGGTTGTAACTGTGTCGGACGGTACTTACGAGGAGCATTCCCGACCAAGATCTGCGTTGGGTCTATAATTATGTCCCCTTGAACAAGGAAGTTTGGGTATCAGTGCGGATTGGCTATGATGGCATAGTATCTGTTATCCATAAGCCAACCTGCTGCTGCGTTTTGTACCTGCTGAGGCGTGAACGCTTATATATATTGGGTTAGATTCGAGCATGATCCAAGAAGGTAGAAACTTTTTTCTTCTCACTCAAAGACATAAAAAGATATATACATACTGTTCAGATGCCTGATGCCATGAATACGATGACCTGTCATGTTTGCCGCAATATCTTTGCAACTTACTGTTCTATTGACCGTCGTAGTTGTATGCACAAATGAGGGCTGACAGTGTTGTATTTGGCTGCTTGGCTGCTATACACGCAAATGAAGGCGTATATATAGCCAGTACCACGCACGCTGTATCTTGCTGGGTCGACATCCACTCATCCCCCTGCATGTCTTGACCGTAAAGTGCGTGTATTAGTGACACACGCCGCGGTGCAGCGCCCTAGCCTAGCTAGGCTAGCTTTCCAGTACATGTACGTGGTGCCTCTCTTTGTGCGGGTGTGTCGCCTGACCCCGTGCATGTGGACAGTACTGGTGGCCGGTGCCCTAAATTTTAGGATGTGACATGTGATGTTTAGCACATACTCCCTCTGTCCCTTTTTATTTGTCGTTATTGATGTACCACAAGTTTGACTTAATTTACAGAAAATACGTGTAATATTTATATCTTTAAATAAATTTATTAAAGAACTAGACTATAATATCTTTCCAATAATACTAATTATGTACCATAAATATTAATATTTTTTGATATATATTTAGTCAAAGTTGTTTCTCGAGAAATGAGAATTACAATTATTTAGGGACAGAAGGAGTATAATGTTGCAATACATTATCAAATTATAAACTAATTACGCTTCAAAATATTTGCCTTGCAAAATAGTTGCAATATGTGCAATTAGTTATTTTTTAGTCTATATTTAATACTTGTTCAAATATTCGATATGATTTGATAAAGAAAATAAACACCCTCTAAATGCATCTAGGCCTGTTTACCAACGGGAGTTTGGGCCAAGAATGGTATGATAGCACAACAGCACAAAGAAACTTTTTTTAAACTAGCACAGAGAAACTTGTTGCACTAGAGAGAGGAATAAAAAGTGAAGACATTCACAGCTCACCCACACCATGGACAAGGTGTACAACAAGAGAGACAAAAGGTAGGGTGCTTTCACCATTGCTCCAACTGATGCCTTTAATGTCCTGCACGTTTAGTAGGCAGCGAAATAATTACTGTTATTGTACTTCAATTACTATTGGCTATTGCTGTTGCAACCGTAGGCATGGCATTCATTGGATTCTGGCCCTCAGTATTATTGTTGGCCAATACTGTAGTTGGCTAATACTGTAGCAATCCTAGGTATTCATTGAATCCTAGCCCTAGGATGACAAAAGGACATCAACCGTGACGTGAAATGCATCCCAGACCCTATAGGTCACACATGCACCCTGATAAGCCTTTACCCCTCTCACTGACTGTAAGCACTGACTGTAAGGATCTTGACATACGGCTTTTTTGTCCGACGCTGGCACGCTGCAGACACCTCTCTCACTGATCTAGACGTACGGACGCTTGATTCTAGTCAAGGTCGCTATACTAAACCAGATAGAAAAATAATCTGGACCTCGGTCGCTTTTTCATGAAATCAATCATTCTAATTTAATTAGCTACTACATCAGTTTACAGAGAAACATAATCGTTTTTTGTTAAACAAAATGAAGCTATTAGGTACTCGATGAATGAATGATAGAATGAATTGAACCAAAGCCTTCCATGCCGCCGCACGAGGAGCCTTCCCTGTATTAGACGATTTCATCTTTTACTGCATTTGAATCTCTAGTAATACTGGTATTTTGTATTACTACATACTAATCTTATATCAAATATTTTGAACCCCTAAATAATCTCAAGCGAAAAAAAGATTTAACTATAATGTATCAGCTCTCGCCGAGCACTACAACTTTGATATAAGCTATGTATCCATTCGAGACAGTATAAAAGATTTAAAATTTAAATTTGAATAAATGAAATATTTCATTTGAATATTTGGACATCAAAATGATGTCAAATAAAGAAATGCTATTAATTCTGATGAGAAGGTCCCTTGCCTCGGTGTTTGGAAGTCTGCCTTTAAGAAGGAAGTAACATTATATTTTTACAGAATCAAGCAGAGACTTCATCATTCCATCCAGCAGTGGCTCAATGCCTTGTAATACTTTTGTCTCCTTATTTTTTTCTTTGTGTTTGGTTTAGTTTAGTCTCCTCTCTTCTTTCTCCTGCCCTGTGTCTAACTGCTGGTTAGGCTGTCCTGTAAACTGAGTTTTGTAAGTTCTACTCCGTTCTTTCTCTTTTTATAAAGCCACTGGGGGGGTTTTTGCCCATGGTTTTAGTTCAAAAAAGTTGTATATTTTGCCGAGATCTACAACTTCAATAGAACGTTCGTACTAATCCTAATTCATTTTTAAAAGGTTACGTATGTACTGAGCGGTAGGCCGCCTTTGAAAATATACTCATTTTCATAGATACTTTGTATTGCATACAACCTCTAAAAATGGTATTTTTTAAGGGTGCTTTAAACCCCTCCTGAAATTGGACACATCTTCAATGCCGGCTTGATGCATTTGCACAGAAGCTCATGAATACATGCTTGATGCATTTGATTGTGCAATACATTTGCTTGCTTGCATTGCATTTGTCTTACATTCCTACATGCTTGTGTGCAAATGTTTGCTAGAGCTAAGACTCGGATGATGTTTGATGTCATTTGGTACTTGGAGCCTAGCTAGTCTTAGTATGGCAAGTGGTAACTAGAACTTTGATTTTAATGTTGATCTCACATGGTATCTAGATTCACTTGTTTCTAGCAAGGATATTGATGCTAAGGATGTACACTTAGAGATATGATTTATTCTTTGGAGTGGACAGAATCTGCCAGAAAAGTGATAAACATTAGATTGATCAAGAGTCACTTCAATTGAAAGGCCCTCAAGTTGGAATAATGTTTATACGTGGTTGAGGGACCAATGTTTGGTTTTGGTTTGATCTAGATGCATGACAAGCAATGGGTACAAGGCATTTGATTGAGAAGGTGTATTTCACACAAATTTGATACGCAAATTGAAAGATCAAGACCAAGCTCAAGGTGAAGATGATGTTTGAGTCCCTATGATGATTGGAGATTATTTGATAGAAAGAAAAAGACTTAAACAAGTAGAAAGAAAAGGATTTAAAGAAGGATTCAAGGTTATTCATCATGTTAAGTCAATGGATTAATCAATCAAAGGCAATTCAAGTGGGTATCAAGATTGGTTTTTGGAGAGAGGTCGCTTCTCCCTTGCGTAGGGCCTCGCCCATGTGCTGCTATAAATAAATTCAAACCGAGATGGTCATGAGCATGTACCGTGGGCAGTACTCCCGCTTCTCAAAATTTGAGGTGTAGGAACATCTCAGTACCCTATACGCTGTATCACCGAACTATGATAAAAAAAAGGCACAACAATTAATAAGTCATGAACGCAACATGTCCCTAATAATTATGTGCGCTCCCATACACTAACAGTAAGGGGGGAGCATTCTCTTTAATTATTAAGGCAACCTAAATAAAAGTCATCAACTCATATTTCTCGTTGAGTTAAGTTGGCATATGTTGATTCATCTAATTTAATTATTCAATAGACTGCTCATTTTTTCTTCTTTTTCTTCTCTCTCTCTGTGTATATATATATATATACATGCAAATTTATTATATAGTAAAAGTTTATGTGCTCACCTTAACTTCTTCAAGACCTTCGATGATTGTGTACACGACATCGTCACTAGCATTAAAGCCAGCACGGAATAGGCTTTCTGAAGTACAAACAAAAATATTATATGCCTTTAGGTCGTATCGTTCATCACATGCATCAATATTAGGGAAATCAATATGTACCAATATATACAATATACTCCCTCTGTTCCAAAAGAGTGTCATTTTAGACTTTTCAGTATATCGTGGTTGAGCATCTACATCAACATTATTTATTTTGTTATGACTTATTTTATTATTTTTCATAACACGAATGATTAAACACAATGTCTAAAAGGTCAAAAACGATACTTTTTTGGTTACGTATGGAGAGAGGGAGTATAGAGGTTGTAACCGTGTCGAGCGGTACTCAGATTCGAGCATGATCCAAGAAGACGGAAACTTTTTTCTTCTCACTCTAAGACATAAAAAGATATATACATACCGTTCAGATGCCTGATGTCATGAATATGGTGACCTATCATGTTCGCCGTCATCTTTGCAACTTACTGTTCTATTGGCCATTGTATGCATAAATGATGGCTGACAGTGTTGTATTTGGCTGCTTGGCTGCTATACGCGCAAAGGAGGTCGTATATATAGCCAGTGCCGCGCGTGTTGTATCTTGCCGGGTCGACGTCCACTCGTCCTCCTGCATGTCATGACCGTAAAGTGTGTGTATTAGTAACACACACCACGGTGCAACGCCCTAGCCTAGCTAGACTAGCTTGCCAGTAGATCTATGTGGTGCCTCTCTCTTTATGCAGGTGTGTCGCCCGACCCCGTGCATGTGGACAGTACTAGCGGCCGGCGCCCTAAAGTTTTAGGTTGTGACATATGATGTTTAGCACATACTCCCTGTGTCCCTTTTTATTTGTCGTTATTGGTGTGTCACAAGTTTAACTTAATTTATGGAAAATACGTGCAATATTTATATCTTTGAATAAATTTATTAAAAAACTAGACTAAAATATCTTTCCAATGATATTAATTATGTACCATAAATATTAATATTTTTAATATATATTTAGTCAAAATTGTTTCTCAAGAAATAAGAACGACAATTCTTTAGAGATGGAGGGGGTATTTACTGCAGCAATACATTATTAAATTATGAACTAATTATGCTTCAAAATATTCGCCTCGCAAAATAGTTTTAATATGTGTAATTAGTTATTTTTTAGTCTATATTTAATACTTGTTCAGACATTCAATGTGATTTGAGAAAGAAAATAAATACCCTCTAAATGCATCTGGGCCTGTTTACCAACAGGAGTTTGGGCCAGGAATGGTATGATAGCACACAGGACAAAGAAACTTTATTTTGAAACTAGCACAGAGAAATTTGTTGCACTAGAGAGAGGAATCAAAATTGAAGACATTCATAGCTCACCCACACCACGCACAAGGTGTACAACCAGAGAGAGAAAAGGTTGTGTGCTTTCACCAATACTCCAACTGATGCCTACAATGTTCTATACATACAGCAGGCAGCGAAATAATTACTGTTTACTATTAATGTACTTCACTTACTGTTGGCTATTACTGTTGCGACCATAGGTATGGTATTCATTGGATCCTGGCCCTCAATTTTATTGTTGGCTAATACTCTCTCTATTTATTTATCTCCTTCATCTAAGCAAAAACCTTTTATTCAAAAATCTCCTTCATATTATCTTGGGACTTGCTATCATTTATTGCTCCTTTGCTGCTGATTGGCTACCACTTGTCAACATTTATTGCCTCTTTACTGCTCATTGGCTGTTCCTTGCCTAATTAAATGCAAACTGAGTGCTTTTATTCTGTTTCTTGGTCACTATGCTGAAGGCTAATATGAAGAAGATAAATGAATAGAGGGAATACTGTAGTTGGCTAATACTGTAGCAATCCCAGGTATTCATTGAATCCTGGCCCTAGGATGACAAAAGGACATCAACCGTGACGTGAAATGCATCCCAGACCTCATAAGTCGCACATGTGCCCTGATAAGCCTTTACCCCTCTCACTAACTGTAAGCACTGACTGTAAGGATCTAGATGTACGGCTTTTCTATCCGACGTTGGCACGCTGCTGGCACCTCTATCACTGATCTAGACGTATGGACACTTGATTCTGTCAAGGTCGCTATACTAAACTAGATAGAAAAATAACCTGAACCTCGGTCGCTTTTTCATGAAATCAACAATTCTAATTTAATTAGCTACTACGTCGGTTTATAGAGAAACATAATTGTTTTTTGTTAAACAAAATGAAGCTATTAGGTACTCGATGAATGAATGATAGAATGAATTGAACCCATGTCGCCGCACGAGGCGCCTTCCCTGTATTAGAGGATTTCGTCTTTGAGTGCATTTGAACCTCTAGTAATTCTGGTATTTTGTATTACTACGGCCTTGTTTAGATGGTGGTTGGAAAGAGAGTATAAAGTCCTGTAGCACTTCGTTTGTTTGTGGTAAATATTGTCCAATCGTGGCCCAACTAGGCTCAAAAGATTCGTCTCGTGATTTACAACCAAACTATGTAATTAGTTATTTTTTTATTTATATTTAATGCTCTTTACATACGGAAAACAATTTGTGAGAGGAGAGAGATTGTAAAGTCCTGTAGCACTCCGTTTTTATTTGGTAAATATTGTCCAATCGTGGCCCAACTAGGCTCAAAAGATTCGTCTCGTGATTTACAACCAAACCATGCAATTAGTTATTTTTTTTACTAATATTTAATACTCTATATATAGAGTAGAAATTGATGTGATGGAGAGAGAGTGGAAAAACTTGCATGTAACTAAACAAGGCCTACATAGGCCTTGTTTAGTTCGCGCGCAAGTTGTAAGTTTTTTCACTCTCTCTCCATCTCATCAATTTCTACCCGCATGTATGGAGTATTAAATGTTAGTGAAAAAATAACTAATTATACAGTTTTGTTGTAAATCACGAGACAAATCTGTTGAGCCTAGTTGGACCACGATTGGACAATATTTGTCAAATACAAACGAAAGTGCTACAGTTGCTCAGGTTGCAGAAACTTTCAATCTGAACAAGGCCATACTAATCTTATATCAAATATTTTGAACCCCTAAATAATCTTAAGTGAAAAAAGATTTAACTACAAGGTATCAGCTCTCGTCGAGCACTACAACTTTGATATAAGATATGTATCCATTCGAGACAGTATAAAAGATTTAAAATTTTAAATTTGAATAAATGAAATATTTCATTTGAATATTTGGATATCAAAATGATGTCAAATAAATAAATGCTATTACTTCTGATGAGAAGGTCCCTTGCCTCGGTGTTTGAAAGTCTGCATTCAAGAAGGAAGTAACATTACATTTTTACAGAATCAAGTAGAGACTTCATCACTCCATCCAGCAGTGGCTCAATGCCTTGTAATATTTTTGTCTCCTTGTTTTTTCTCTATGTTTGGTTTAGTTTAGTCTCCTCTCTTCTTTCTCCTGCCCGGTGTCTAGCTGCTAGTTAGCCTGTCTTGTAAGTTGAGTTTTATAAGTTCTACTCTGTCCTTTCTCTTTTTATAAAGCCACCAGGGGATTTTAGCCCATGGTTTTAGTTCAAAAAAAAGTTGTATATTTTGCCCAACTTCGATAGAACGTTCGTACTAATCCTAATTCATTTTTAAAAGGTTATGAATGTACTTGCCTGAAAGCTCGTTTTAGGAAAAAAAAGTCAATTTCCAAGAGCGGTAGGCCGCCTTTGAGAATATACTCATTCTCATAGATACTTTTTATTGCATACAACTTCTAAAAATGGTATTTTTTAAGGGTGCTTTAAATCCCTCCTGAAATTGGACACATCTTCAATGCCGGCTTGATGCATTTGCACACAAGCTCATGAATACATGCTTGGTGCATTTGATTATGCATTGTATTTGCTTGCTTGCATTACATTTTTCTTACATCCCTAGATATTTGTGTGTAAATGTTTATTAGAGCTAAGACTTGGATGATGTTTGATGTCATTTGGTACTTAGAGCCTAGTCTTAGTATGGCAAGTGGTAACTAGAATCTTGATTTTAATGTTGATCTCAAATGATATCTGGTTTCACTTGTTTCTAGCAAGGATATTGTTGCTAAGGATGTACACTTAGAGATATGATTTATTCTTTGGAGTGGACAGAATCTGCCAGAAAAGTGACAAACATTAGATTGATCAAAAGTCACTTCAATTGAAAGGCCCTCAAGTCGAAATCATGTTTACAAGTGGTTGAGAGACCTATGTTTGGTTTTGGTTTGATTGAAAGATCAAGACCAAGCTCAAGATGAAAATGATGTTTGAGTCCTTATGATGATTGGAGATTATTTGATAGAAAGAAAAGGAGTTAAACAAGTAGAAAGAAAAGGACTTAAAAAGGATTAAAGGTTATTCATCATGTTAAGTCAATGGATCAATCAATCAAAGGCAATTCAAGTGGGTATCAAGATTGTTCTTTGAAGAGAGGTCACTTCTCCCTCGTGTAGGGCCTCGCCCGTGTGCTGCTATAAATAAATTCAAACCGAGATGACCATGAGCATGTACTGTGGGTAGTACTCCCGCTTCTCAAAACTTGCGGTGTAGGAGCGTCTCGGTATCCTATACACCGTATCACCAAACTACGGTAAAAAGGTACAATAATTAATATTGTATTTCACTAGCATTCAACTTGTTTGCATGTCCTGTACCTATTCAACCCTTAACTCTATATACACTCTGTGCTAATATTGTATTTCACTAGCATGTAGCATTTACTCAATGGCCTATAATCAATTTGGTCTTCATTGTGCAATTTCCCTAATTGATATTTATTTTTAGTGCTTTTGTATGATGTCAGCAATGTACAGTTGTACTTCCATTGTAACTAGGCTAAGGATGCTGGTATTTTCCTTTAGGTAATCATATGGTGGGCTGATCTCATGAGAGGAGCAGTGTCAATTGCACTTGCCTATAACAAGGTGAAGTTTGAAGCAAATTCTCATCTGCTTTGAACCTGCTACTAAATTTTTACATATCTTTGCTTGAGTATTTATAGGCTCTTATTTATAATAGTCCATGTAAACTTTTGCAGTTTACATAATCTGGTCATACTGAAGTGTGAGTTATACTATCATGATCACTTATTGTTGTTCTATTCAGCATAATGGTATGCTATCATGATCACTTATTGTTGTTCTGTTCAGCATAATGGTAAGCTTGCTTGTTCTATTCAGCATAATGGTAAGCTTGCTATCATGATCACTTTCTTCATATATATGCATATGTTACACAGTCCAGCTTAAGACATGACACAAAAACGATGGGTATAATAATAACACATGTGATGCTTTTCATATTTGTTTCTTCATGATGTATGTGAATATGCAAATAGAATTAAAGGTCCATACACATGAATCTTCATACAGTTTAGTGGTCAGCCATAGAACTTTTTTTGTATTTATAATTGCTTTGACACCTCACAATATGTCTTGAGTCACTTAATTTTTCACTCAGTAACATAATGACAGACAGATGCTTTCTTGATCGAGCGATGAGGAAACACAAGGTTTACTGCTTCTAGGATTATTAAGTGTTTTTTTTGTCTTTGAGCTCATCAGGGACATTGGTTGTATCTTGTAAACAATGGCCCACAGCTGATACATATTTTGTAGTATAACTTGTATCTAAAAAGTTTGTAAAGAATTGATTGTTGAAATGATGGAACGTCTCATGTGTGTATATATAGGATCATTGTAGATACAAGTTATATAGAATCATTGTATATATATACGGTGGTTGTAGATGTATGTAGGATATGATTTTTTGGTTTTTCTAAAATAGTTATCGGCGGCGTGTTGGACACACGCATCGCCGATAAAGGCCTATCGATGACGCGTTTGGACACATGCGTCGCCGATAAAGGCTTATCGCTGACGCGTTTTTACACGTCACCGATTCGCCCTTATCACACAGACGCAAGAACGAAGGACGCGTTTTTACCTCGTCACTAATGACTGTCTGGACGTGTCACTGATAAGCTTTTCTGGCATAGTGACCGTAAAATGTACTTCCTTTGTCCATAAATAGTACAACTATAGAATTTGTGTAAGTTATATTATCTTAACTGTAATAAAGTTTATAATAAATATTACTATGGAAATATATTTTATTAACAATTTAATGATACTTATTTTGTATCATAACTATTAATGTTTTTATATAACTTTGGTTAAACCTTAAATAATTTACTTCCTCAAAAACTGGCAATAACATGTTTTTTAGGACGGAGGGACTAAATGCTTTACTCATCTCCTTGAGTTTTGATGAATTTTTTCAGAATTTATGAACATCTTTTGGACCAGTAAAACATTCAAGCTTTAAATGAGCCTCAATAGAAATTTTTAAAACAATGTAGCACAGTAGATGGTTGCTTTCATGTAACATGTCCCAAATTATATATCAAAGTTGTGTGCTCATGATCATAAAGTTTTCACATCAAAGTTTACATCACATATGCAATATAAACATCATACTGCAGTATATACATCATGTTTTGACCTGGCGGTTTCTAATAATCATCTCGACTAAGTCTTAGATTATTAATCTCCCTTAGCACTCTGAACTCTGGTCTCTCTTCGCAAGGTTTTCAGTTGTATAAGGTGCAAAGCTACACTCTCCATGCTTTGTCTAAATCAAGTAATCCTTCACAAATCCTCGACAGACCAAATGAAAAATGATTGGTTCTGTGTCATCAAATATAACAAGTTTTTTGCGATCTATGCAAGGACAATATATGTGCTTTGCCTTTGTTCTCCAAGCATGGCATTTAGCGGCATCAATAAACCTGTGGACCTCATGTATGTATGATGGATTTACTCTTGATAATTTATACATCCAGAATGACCTCTCCGTCATTATCTATAAAAAGTATAATGCATTTATTGTAATCAATGAAAACAACTATGATTGTTTAGAGATATTAATTAACTAACCTTTTGATGATCAGCAATCCCCTTCAAAGAATGACGATGAAAACCTCCCACTTGTATATTTATCAATTTGTAGACCACGAGGCTAAATTTCCTAAAAGTAGGAAGACTCATGCTTATTCAGACTCATTATCATAACAAAAATATTATCTAAAATTTTGGAGAGAGACATGAAACCACATTATTAAGTAACCTCGTTAAAAACCACCTAATTAATTAAACACTAATCAATTTCATGAACTAACAAAAACCCTCTAATTAATTAAACTCTACTCAAATATTGCTACCAAAAAACAAACCATCTTAATTAATTAAACCATCATAATTAACTAAACCCTACTAATTAATAATTTAACCATCATAATTAATTATACCCTACTAATTAATTAAAACCTACCCATTAATTAAACCCTACTCATTAATTAAACCCTACTCAAATTTTGCTGTCAATAAACAAACCATCTAAATTAATCAAGTAAACTCAATTTCATAAATAAAAAACTATCTTCCTCTCTCTATATAAACACATAAGAACAAACTATTCATAAAACATATAAATCTATAGTGGATAAACTAAATTGAGAAGCAATCATGACAAAAGAGATAGGAGAGACATCATATAACCATCTTAAGCAACCTCATTTAAGGAAATAAAGACAAAAACTAAGCTATTCTTCTCTCTCATTCGTGATGAAACCCTAGATCCAAAAGGTGGCTAAAATTATGCAAGAATGGTTAAAAAGAGGCAAGAGAGCCATAAACTAACCTTTCTTAGCAACCTTCTCCCCAAAAATGAAGATGAAAACCTCTCCACTTGTACCTTGTCAAATCTGGACCTCTAAAATCGCCTCTAATGGAAGTTAGCTGCGAGCTATAGTTGTAGTCGGGGAGGAAGAAGATGTATTTATAATAGGTTCACCACTGGCGGTTCACTTAATAAATCACCAGTGAAAATAAATTTACACTGGTAGTTTCCTTAAGATAACCGCCAATATAGATGTGCCATTTGCACAGCGGTTATCTTACGGGAACCGCTAGTATAAATGTGCATTTACACCGGCGGTTTATTAAGTGAACCGCTTGTGTAATTGTGACATTTACACTGGCGATTCTTATGTTGGGTCCGCGCATTGATTTTCACAAGTGTTCCTTAACTGAAACAGCTAGTGAAAATAAATACTAATAGCCAAGAGAAATCATCTGTTTACTAGTGTAATCTCCTGCTGTTCTGCACGTTTAGCCGGCAGCGGAACAATTACTGTTTGCTATTACTGTAGGTCAATTCCTGTTGGTTATTACTGTAGCGACCCTAGGCATTCAATGGATTCTGGCCCCTCGGATGACAAAAGGGCATCGACCATGACATGAAATGCATCTCCATAGACTCCATAGCTTGCACACCTTCACCCCTCAGCCGCTGGCTCACGGCGTGCAGCTGAGACCGCCTGACTGAGATCGGCTCAGTTCAGCAGTCAGCAACGCAGCGTGGGCCGGAGTTACTCGTCGGCAATTGCAAGCTGCTCACTGTCCAATTTCAATCGATGCTCAAAGGAGCAACGACCGAGCTCTTCCTTTGTCGTCCACGACCAGTGCCCTGGTCTTCGCTTCAATCAAAACTTGTTCTTGGCACCACTTTATTCACGTATGGTGTTGGCAGGAAGGTGACTTCATAAGACCAAATATTTTTATTAGTATCATCGGTGGACAGAAGTACAGAACATTGCACTGTGCGTTTGATTTTTTAAGAAATTTAAATCTTTTAAATGATCTCAGATCGAGAAACCACCGAAATGAAAATTGTATATGTTAAAAATTTATACAACTTTATAGTTGACAACTGTTTGATTTGAAATCATCTGCTAAAGAAAACTACGTTTGAACTTCTCATATTTGAAATTAAATTTTGTAGACGACCTCGGATGGACGAACACAAAAAATAAAAGTTGTAGGTCTTAAAAAGTTATACAACTTCATAGTTGACAATATTTTCATTTAAATTCGTTTATAGTCTCAAAACAATTATTTTAAGCTCAGTTATTAAAGATAATATAGGAGGTCATCCATTATAGAAACAAGAGAGTGTGAGGTGAGTGACACAGGAAGATAGCACAAGTAAAAAGTTGTGGGTTCAAATCGTGCAGGCTGCAAATTGCGTTGCGACCTGTGGCTTCTTTTTGCCTGGATTTGTGAATTTTTAGAAAACGGACACAGCTCTACCAAATCCGTACAGCATGTTTTATAGCAAATTCATGGAGATGCAAAATTCGTGGGAAAATCCAGGCCTACATACCAGCCACGTGGAGGTGGAGCTCACAACCACAAACATTTCATGCAAATGCAATGCAAGCAGAGTTCCGGCGTTCCGGCCAAGAATAGCAGCTCCTCGCCTGGCTCCCATGGATCACTCTTCACCCCACACGCGCTTCTCCCCGATCCACCAGTGACCGTCCGTCACCATCAGCCATCATCGCCGGCGGCGACCGACGAACAATCGAGCGAACCGATCGAGCGGCCGGCGGAGGATGGCGGCGAAGGGGGTGGCCGACCCGCTGGCGGAGCTATGGAACCACACGATGACGGCGGGGCGGTCGGACCTGTTCTGCTTCGACCCTCGGAAGATCACCATGATGGGCATCTGGACGGGGGACAACCCGCTGGACTTCGCGCTGCCGCTGCTCCTCTTCCAGATCCTCCTCGTCACCGCCACCACCCGCGCCGTGGCGCTGCTGCTGGCGCCGCTCCGCCTGCCGCGCTACATCGCCGAGATCCTGGCGGGCTTCCTCCTCGGCCCCTCCGTGCTCGGCCGCGTCCCGCACTTCTCCGACATCGCCTTCCCCGTGCGCAGCATCTTCATCCTCGAGTCCATGTCCCTCATCGGCCTCGTCTACTACACCTTCACCATCGGCGTCGAGATCGAGCTCCACACCATCCTCCGCGCGGGGTTCCGCAGCTTCTGGTTCGCCGCGGCGTCCGCGCTCCCGCCCTTCCTCGTCGGCGCCGTCACGGGCTACCTCGCGCTGTCCAGCGCCGGCGGGGAGGACGACGGTGGCGGCTCCAGGACGGCGCCCGCTAGGGATGGGGAGGAGTTCCTCAACCGCCTCTCCTTCCCCGTCTTCCTCGGCGCCACCTTCTGCTCCACCGCCTTCTCCGTGCTGGCGCGCAACATCGCCGAGCTCAAGCTCGCCGGCACCGACGTGGGGCAGCTCTCCATCTCGGCGTCGCTCGTCAACGACACCTTCGCGTGGGCCGGGCTCACCGTCGCCACGGCGCTCGCGCACGTCCGCTACGGCATGGTGCCCTGCGCGTCGACGCTGGTGTCCGGCGGGCTCATCGTCGGCGCCAGCTACCTGGTGGTCCGCCCCATGCTGGTCCGCCTGGCACAACGCGTCGCCGAGGGCGAGGTCGTCAGCGAGGCGCACGAGTGCTGGGTCCTCGTCGGCGTCCTGGCCGCCGCGCTCGCCGCCGACGCCGGGGGCACGCACGCCATCTTCGGCGCCTTCGTCTTCGGCCTCGCCGTGCCCAACGGCCCCGTCGGCGTCGCCATCGTGGAGAAGGTGGAGGACTTCGTGGTGGGCACGCTGCTGCCGCTCTTCTTCGCCATGAGCGGGCTCCGCACCGACACCGCCAAGATCACCAGCACGGCCGGCGCGGTGCTGCTGATGGTGGCCGCGCTGGCCGCGGCCATCCTCAAGGGTGGTCGCCGCGGTCGGCGTCGCCGCCGTGTTCGGCATGCCGCTGCTCGACGGCGCGTCCATCGGGCTGCTGCTCAACACCAAGGGCATCATCGAGCTCATCATCCTCAACATCGGGCGGAACAAGCGGATCATGAGCGACCAGTCGTTCACGGTGCTGGTGTTCATGTCGGCGCTGATCACGGCGCTGGTGACGCCGCTGCTGGCGCTGGTGGTGAAGCCGGCGCGGCGGCTGGTGTTCTACAAGCGGCGCACCGTGGCGTGGCCGCAGCCGGACGCCGAGTTCCGCGTGCTGGCGTGCGTGCACATGCCGCGCGACGCGCCGGCGATGCTGACGCTGCTGGACGTGGCGTCGCCCTCGGAGCGGTCGCCCGTGGCGGTGCAGGCGCTGCACCTGATCGAGTTCGCCGGGCGCTCGTCGGCGCTGCTGCTCATCAACGCGTCGGCGCCGTCGTCGTCGTTCGAGCACTCGGTGCACCGGCGCAGCCAAGTGGAGCTCCAGTTCAAGCACATCGCGCACGCCTTCCTGGCGTACGAGGAGAACATGGCGGGCGTGGCGGCGCGCACAATGGCCGCCGTCTCCCCCCTACGCGACGATGCACGACGACGTGACGGCCGCCGCCGAGGAGCAGCACTCGGCGCTGATCCTGCTGCCGTTCCACAAGCAGCGCGCGGTGGACGGCGGGCTGGAGGTGACCAACCCGGCGATCCAGCCGCTGAACCAGAGCGTCCAGCGCTTCTCGCCCTGCACCGTGGGCATCCTCGTCGACCGCGGGCTCGGCGGCGTGCCGGGCGCCGGGTGCCGCGTGGCGGCGCTCTTCTTCGGCGGCCGCGACGACCGCGAGGTGGCGGCGCTGGCCATCCGCATGGTGCACAACCCGGCCGTCGACCTCACGCTGCTCCGGTTCGCGCAGAAGGGCGGCAGCTTCACGGGCACCGAGTTCGACGCGCTCAAGGAGCGCAAGGCCGACGACGGCATCCTCCGGGAGTTCCTGGACCGGGCCAACAGCGTCGCCAGCTCCGGCGGCGGCGGCGCCGGCGTGGAGTACAGGGAGCGCGGCGTGTTCAACGCCGGCGAGATGGTGGCGCAGATCAGGGAGGTGGAGGCGCAGGGCAAGGACCTGTTCGTGGTCGGCAAGGTGCCGGGGCTGCCGGCGCTCACCGCGGGGATGGCGGAGTGGAGCGAGTGCCCGGAGCTGGGGCCCATCGGCGACCTGCTCTCGTCGAGGGACTTCCAGACCATGGCGTCGGTGCTGGTGGTGCAGTCCTACGCGAGGCCGTCGGCGGGGGGGATGTCGGCGGAGCTGGGACTCGGCGGCGATGGCTTCCCCGGGGCGGGACGGCCGCCACGGCCGGATCAGATCCGTAGGAGTAGCATCACGAGTAGGAGCTAGGTAGCAGGAGGTCTCTGTAGGTCATGGAGATGGCTGGCTGGCTGACGTCCGTCGCGCCATGGCTGGGGTTCATGCTGGATCGATCATGTGGTTCATGGCACGTAGCCGCCAGCGATCATCGGATCAGAAATTTAGTAGGTGGTCGTAGCTTGCACGTAATTGCAGTTTGTGTAGTTGAATGAACACCACTCTAGTAGTAACTCTGATTCTAAATACAGGCCGTATGTTATTTAGGACATTGATTGACATGGTCTTTGAAGTAACATTTTATTTTTGACGTGTAATTTTGGTTATTAAATTAAAATATTTATACCATACTAGATACTAAAGTGTTTATATTAAGAAAGTATATGAATATGGTAACACTGTGACTTGTGAACCTATAAGTAACTTTTCTAAGACTAACCACAGCCCACAGCGTGGTGAATTACAGATGCTTGAAACTCTTCTTTTCATCTAAAAGATGATTCTGATGTTTGCTCAATTCAAGAGACATAAAAAACTTTGATACTATCTCCATTATTATCTTTTACAGGTACATCCAAATATGACACGGTGGTCTCTCAAACTGCATTTTAACCATTTATTCATGTTATATTATATTATTTATATTTATAAGTTTATGATATTTATGTAGTACATTTGAGAGAAAATAGGTATATGGTCCCACTTGTAAGTGACATGAAAATATGACAGAAATTATGAGGTGAGAGAATGAAGTTATATTTGTCTTTCTATTTTGGAGCATCATTGCACTAAAAATGAGAGTCAAGCATCGGCCGTGACATGATATTTTGGAGCATGGAATAACGAACACTGTGGCCAGCTTTATATTTACAGTGTATATAGATAAAAAATGGCAACCGTATTCTTGTGTGCGATATCATTTGATCTACCGTAGAAGAAAATGCGCAAGCATTGAAAATTTTGGTTTCAATACGGAAGGAGATCGAGATGCATCGGGAATGGCTCTGAGAAAAGATATACAGCCCCACTCCATAAACCCTAAACCCAAACTCTGAATTAAAAGCCTGACATAAGTTATGAGCCGAGAGAAATGAGTGTTTGCTTCTCCCAGCTAAAAGTTTAGTCTTGTTACATCGAATCTTTGATTTCAATTACAAGTATTAAACATATGTTTGTTATAAAACTAATTACACATATTAAGACTGATTTATAAGACGATTCTATTAAGGTTAATTAGTCTATGATTCGACAATATGGCATTATAGTAAACATATGCTAATAACACAGGCAAAACTTGAGACTATGAATCTAATTAAACACCCCTAAAGTGACGTTTGTCTTGCTATTTGGGAGCATCATTACACTTATGACACCTAATCCGTGTTCCAACATACTCCCTCCACATTCATATTAGTTGACATTTTGGACAAGGTTTGAGTCAAACATTGGGAACATAAACTCTCAATAACTTTTAAAATATTTAGTTTGAATATGTGAAACTTATATGTATAGATTCATCTTAAAACTCACTTTTAGAAAAGTAATTTTATTTTTAGTTTTCTTATATATTTTAATAAAAAATGATGGATAAAGTTAGGTTTTTAGAGACCGTGTTCTTGTCCAAAATGTCAACTAATATGAGTATAGAGGGAGTATCCTATTTGGGAGCTTCATCGGTGGTCAAATACATGCCATTTGTTGACACTTGTGTTGCACGTGAATAGCTGGCATGAAGATATATCACTAGACTTCATTTACGACAAGCAAGGATAAGGGCCTGATTGGTTAGCTACAAAAATTTGCCATGCCAAGGATTTGAAAAGACATGAATTCAGCTAATATTTGCTTGGTTGCTAAAATTTATCAATTACTCACATTTAGTTTGCAAAATCTTTAGCAACTTTTTTGCCTAAAATTTGGCTTGCCATTTTCTTGGTAATGAAAAATTTTGGTTAGCAACTAATCATGCCCTAACTGGCTGACTCAGGTATCAAATTCAAGGTGTGCACATTGACACGGTATTTTATTATGACATTTTGACCTATATTTTCTTATTAAATATTATGATAATCTCTACATACGATTCATGCATCAAAAGCGGGCAACCCATTGGGCCACGTCTCCGGCCGTTCTCGGCCATCCGATCGGGCGGACGGATGGCCCAGATCAGGCTTCTCTCGGTCATTTTGCAAAAAGGCCTTCTAACTTTAGGTAAATCAACCCGCAGTCCTATCTCCTCTCTCATATTTTCTTGCAAAAACGCCCTCAAGTTTTTTCAAAACCAACCCGCGGTCCAGCCAGGCCTCCTCCCATGGCTAGGCCTTTTTTTGGGCCGGATTTCCTCCCCACTTGGTCCTCGGTGCGCTGAATGTGGCCCAACTCAGTTTTTCATTTTTCCTCAATTTATTATTTACATAAATCGGCTGAAATTTTATAAAAATCATAACAAATAAAAAAAGATCAGAAAAATATCAAACCAAGTTTGTTGTACTCTACACAACTAGAACTATAATCTAAGCACATAACATCATATGCATGTTTATTGTAAATTTTTAAAAAATATAGATATAGATTTATCTACAGTTTTCTAAAAAATATTTAATAGAGTTAGTTTCTTTATTTAAATTGCTACGTAAATCCTGTAATTCTTCTATCCAAAAACTTCAAAAATCAAACCCTATAAAATTTATACCCTTTTCCTTAATCATTATGTTCTAATTCTATTATTTAATGCTAACCCATAGTACAAATACTCGAATATAAATAATCACGTACATACATGTACATAGCATAATACTTCACTATAACATTCGTGTATACGAGTACATCATGTCACACATAAAGATACTCCAAATGAATATACATAAATAACATAATATGCTTGCAATATACGATGTAGATACAAATATATAAACACGCATACACACTGGCCATACGTGGCAACGCTACGACCATTTCTAGTAAAATTATGAAAGCGTAAATATGAGTGGTAACATTGTTGTCGTTTATAGAGTATATATTTGTGAACCTACACCCTCTAAATTATAAATTATTTTGATTTTTTATATCTATTTTACTATATATCTAGATATATAATGTGTCTAGATATATAGTAAAATAAATATACCAAAAAAATCAAGAGATAGAACTAACTAACTAAGCACAAGCAGCTGGGCCTGTATCGACGGTCCAAACTAATGAAGTCAGCATGTCATCGTCAGCTGAGAGAGTTGGCAGGGCCAGGTCTGTTGGGCCCTAGTAACTCAATGCTGGACCTGGATATAGTGGTTTATACTTTCATGGGCCAAGGGACCTATTACTGGGCTAGGCCGCTAAAAGGCGTAGTGGGCTGTTCGTCGCTACAATGACGTAACGTAATGTGGATCTGGCAATAAGCGAATTCCTTTTAAGGTGCCGTTTGGAACCAATGGAAAGTTTCCTATTTCCTGCGAAAATAAACTGATTTTGGTGAAATTCCTGTGCAATTTTTGTGTTCCAAAGGGGGCCAAACTTGGTTGAACAGATAAGGGGCATGGACTTCTCTTGCCTCAAATTGATCCCCACACGGCCACACACACGAAAATGAAAAAGAGGCACATAACCAGCAGAGCCCAAATGCATCATGCAGCGGCTGGCACATGCCATCTGATGGCGTCCGGGTCCTTTTCTTCTGCTACCGGCTTTAGCTGTTCATACTACTACTACATGCATGGTTCTCAATAGACTCTAGTTCGTTTTTTATTGAATTAACTTTTTTAAATGATTTGGTTTGTATACAGGATTTATCGGCGGTATGCTTTCAGTGGTAAGCGACGTTCCCGACGACGACGAGGTGCCAGTGGTGACTTCGGGAATCTCTAGATCTGCCGACTCAGTCCTTCGGAGATGCTCACAGGGGTATGATTTGCGTGCGTGTATTCATAGAGATGAGTGTGCGTGCGTGTTGTGAGCGTCTGTGTTGTATTGGGTAATAAAAAAAGAAAATATTAGTATCTATGATTCTATGAAGATAATATTTACTTAATATTATAAATGTTAGTGTGTAGATTTTTATATATGTAATCAAACCTAAACTATTTTTTTTTATAAAAAGTAAGAATTGCATTTTTTTTTTTTGTTTATGTTGGAAGTAGTATATGCCATGCTCATCTAAGAGGGAAAGGAGAGGTCTTGGACCAGAATTTGTTTCCTCTAGACAAGTGTGGTCGCACTCTCACCTTTTAGAATAACTCCAAGAGACTCTGTATTCTCTTTCTACTTTATAGGAATTGAAATTTGTTAAAAAAATATCCTCTAATGGTTTCTTTATTAAGATCTTGAAATGTAAACATATTCTATATTAGATTTCTCACTAGCTAAAGATAAAATGCGTAAATAACCCTCTATAATAATGCGTAAGATATAGAAAACAGTTGACTAATATAAAGATATAAAAATTATTTTTATATTTAAATAACTCTTAAAATAATAATTTAAAGAATAAATTTTAGAAAAATACTCGTGCTCTTATAGTTTGAATACGAGATAGGTGTGTGGATCGATGCACGGGTCGATCAGAGTGTACATGCATGGGCCCAGCTGAATTTGGCCCACCGGGCCAGGTCGCAGCTGCAGAAGCCCAAAAGCCCCGCATCTCGTCTGAATCTGATTTCTGATGTACTCTACGTTGTCGGCCTGGACATTACTTTTGAATCGCTACTTTTTCTATTGACGGAGTGACGGGAAAGAGCGAAGAGGTTATTTTTTTTCACATATATTGTCTATATTTTTTGAGGTTAGATAGGGCCTAGGGGCAAAAACTTACGTGCAATCTATAGCATGCTCATGCAAGTTAAACATAGGCTTAGAACAACAGATGAGCACATAAGAGATGTACTTATTTTAGAACGGATGGCCTCCCTAGCAATATACAACACTTTTTGTACTTAATATATATATAGTCTATATTTATATGAAAAGGTATAATGAAAATTCCTATCTATATATGTGTATATATATACATTTATTATGTCTTCTAGATAACAAAATCATATAATAAATAGAATTTTATGTTTTACTAGATGCATACTTATGTTCTGTTACACATTTTATGCTTTATTGAACATGTAGTTGGCTACTAATAAGAATTCGGCGGTCACAATAATTTTACTATCACAGAAAGTTTATTGAGTAGAACTATTATTACATATTGATTCTCTTCGCACGAGCGCACACATATACACAGTCCTATGAGCAAACACAAATTCTATCCCACTATACACCTCTAAATACTTGTACTAGACGGTATTTCGAGATTTATGCAAGAGTCACCGCACACGTCTCATTGCCGTAAAACGCAGTCACCACACACGTCTTGTTCATCAAAGACTAGAATAAACCCAAGAAAATAAGAGCGATCGCAGATGACTAAACCGATGGTTATATTTCACTAAAAAAACCGAAACAGATGAGCTACGCCTAATTTGCATACTATGTTTGAATCCCTTTAACCGGTCCCCCCTGTATGTGCGTATAATTCCTGGTCCCGTCGCCGACAGAACCTGTGAAAATTTACCGTTTGCTCTGTTAGCTCACGAGGTGTATTAATTCAACACTGTCCAATGTAGTAAACCAATAACAGGGCGTGCCAATAACACTGGCATGGCATGTAGCTCTAAACAAGACGAGACAAACACGCTACTACAGAGGTGTGTGCAGATATACTAGGGTTGGGAGGGGGAGACATGGTGCACGCAGTGTCACGTGGGGCAGGTACACGCAGGATAGTGAGATACTGTTGCCCAGGGAAGTATACAAGGGGAAAGATTCAGAGGATCGATCGAGGGCTCTTATTATCATCATAATATATATCAAGTATAGTATAGTAGCTAGCAGTAGCACTAGTAGTGTGTGTATACAATGCAAACAGAGGGGAAACAAGCAAGCAAGGGACAAGAGGAAGAACACGATGGATGCAGCAAAACACAGACACAAACATTGCATGCACACTTGAACAGTTAACAACACCCGTGATGCACGCTTATTAGCAGCTTGCATTTCCATTGGTTAGCTAGCTAGCCTCGGAAGTCGTACAGTGTACGTATGTGTGTGGCCGGACGCCTCCATTCTACTGTACTGTTTGTCTTTCATGACCAACGCAAAAAAAATAACCACATTCTCGCGCTTCCATTCTCGCGTGGAGGCCAGTTTTGCAGATAAGAGCGAGGCAGGAGCTTCCATGAAACCTACTAGCTTCAGGTGCAAAATAACAGTCTATATATTTTCTTCTTTTTTTTTTTTTTTGTTTTTGGTTTGACGACCTAGCTTTCATTGTAAGTGCAGGTTTTGCAGTAATCCACGAGCTGATTCTCAAAAGAAGGGAGAGGAAATATATAAAAGGCATGCACAGAGCGTAAAGTCTGATCGATGACGATAGTACTACTCCACATTCAGTCATTCAGACATTCTGATCAGTAGTTCCCGGGGGATCCGATGACTGATAGATGATCCGACCCAATGGAAGGCAGGGAATGAATGTTTACAATCATCTCCGAGCACAGAGTGACAGATTGACCCAATGGAAGGAGGTCAATAATATGGTCATGATGTTTACAATCATCTCCGAGCAGAGATTCATACACACACAGCGCAGCACACAGCTGCTGGTACGGATATGGATGATGGCAAGTTGTAGTAAGCTCTGAAGTGACACTACGTCCAGCACAGAGTGACAGATTGATACGCATCCCGTGTGTGTTGTGTCTATTGTGTCACGGCGTGCACAGCAGCACATTAGCGAGCAGTATGTTATACTGCTGCTTGCTGTTGCAGAGCTTGATGATGATGATGATGATTGATGAAGAAGCAAAGCACGGTGCGGCTGTGCGACCTTCGCTTTCCGATCGATCCGATCCTTAATTTATTTGTGATGAGCCACTAGCTTCTGACAGCATGCATTCCTGCGTACTCCTATTCTAAGCATCTCGATCGATCGATCATCTGTAGCATATATTAGGCATGTACTATAGAATATACGTTCCGATATATAAATACATATACATATACAGTGAACTTTAATCATAGTATCATATACCATGCTCTCTCTCTAGTCTCTACTATTCCACGGTCGTCTAGCACAGTACTATAGGTACCGATAAATTAAACTAGAGTATGCAATTCATTCATTCATTTCGTTTTCGTCCGCAATGCTGAATGAAGACATGTACGTGACTCCAAGAACATGCATATGCATGTGTACAATATGAAGAAACAAGCTACAGTAAGTGGTCGCAACAATACAATGCATGGAATATATACTACCAAGCTGGTACACTGTACGTGCTCTCCTGGCCTTGGTCGTCGTCACGCATGATATGATTATTGTGTGTAGCCCCAATGCAAATTGCAAATGCAAGCTTCAGCTTTTACTGCTTGTCTCGCCGGAAGAAGCGGCATTCTGTCCGTTACGGAAAATGACACCCGTGTCATGTTGCTCTCATGCATCATCGATAGATAGTCCCCGTCGTCAGATTCTTGTACGCATGCATCGATGCATGCATGCATGGTCCATGTATACCGACCAGGTGCACATTTATCGGCACGTATGTATACGTATGTATCCATGAGGTTTTACTTAATTAATTTACCGTGGCTACGTTCTCGCCCTAGCAATGAACAACAAAATGAAATGCGTTAATACACTCACGGTGCAAGAAAACTATTAGCAGTATCTATAGCATATTAGTAATATCTATGGAAATTACTGTTGTTTCTGCAATGTGAGTATATATATCCTTAGGCACTTGGGGATATTGTTTCGCTGACACAGAATTTGAATCACTAGAATTTGTTGCCAAATCACCACAAAGAGAAAACTTTTCAGGAAGTATCACTTGGAACATATATAGTTTTTCCTGATTCTAGTTCTAGTTTTACCAATCCAGTGAGTTAGGCAAACAATTTCACAAAGTGATTACGATTTATCGTAGAAACATCTCGGATGAAAATATGGATCTTTTTATGAGAATCTAGAACTTGCCAAACACGTACACTAGTTTATATCAAGAACATTTGTGACCTCAAATAGCTAAACTATGAATTATGAATAAAGATTTCATAATATATGATCTAGTAGCTTATTAGTGATGGTCATTTGATATTGCAAATACTATCTTTTATTCCTAAAAACTAGATCCAATTTGAATGAGTTTGGTTTATACACATGGCAACTCGACCAAAGTCCACAGTATGTAGTGTAGTAATTTGCCGGATGCAGCCTTTTTCGTTTTGTTTGCTTCATCCGGCATTTGTCCAATAATGTTTTGCAGTCGATTACACCATCCACACAAGGATGGATGCCGCCACAGATCATCGAATGGTTTCAAAAACAGATCACACGGCAGGCATCATCACGCACACAGTGACACTTACAGGACGTATTTTCTGGAGCTGTAGAATGCTTGCTTTCTCGTGTATGCATGGGCCATACTCAGAGGGACTCGGACCACTGGTGCACTCAGGCAGGCAGGCTAGCAGCAGCAAGCTAGCGAGGGTCACGTGAATGGCTAGCTACACGACGCCTCATATCCGGCGCCCGTTGCCACGCCGCCCGGCTGGATGGAGCTGCTACTGGAGGGCACAGGGACAGCTGCAGGCGTGTCTGCTGCAGTTGCACTGCACTGCACTCGCCGCTCTCTCCAGTCACTGCCATACTACTACTACTGCGCTGCTAGATGCAGCGGCTAGCTAGCGCTAGGATGCTGCTATCCATCCACTGCATGCAGCCGGATTGCAAACTGATGGAGGCTGTGCAAATGCTACAAGAAATGCACAAGAACGAGGCCAGCTGAGCTGAGCGAGGCAGCCGGGGAAGAAGAAGACGACGACGATGCTGGTCTCAAATCTCCATCTCCATCTGAACTTCTGAACAATAATGCATGCCCAACAGGGCCCTGCTGTGCTGATATTGTTGTTATCGATCAGATCCCCTAGCTAAATTCCCTACTACTACTGTGCTGCCCTGGACACAGAACGTACTGTACGCCAAAATCCATCCCATGACATCTCGGAATGAATGACACTGTAGTGGAGAGTAGTAAACATTCAGAATTTCCACTTGTGATCCCACTACAGTACGCAATGTGCATCGTGCCGGACACATCCGTCCTGCCAGGCGTGGCGCCACCGCGCCAGCAAACAAACGCCCGTGAGCTAGCCGCCGTGATTGTCGGCGATCTCTGATCTGATCCATGGATCGCCCGGCCGCCGCCGGCCGCCGGGCATGCATGCTGCTGGATAGATCTTGCTGCATCCGAGCTGTGGCCGCGCTCTATCTTGTTTCGTAGCTCACTATAGCATGCATGCACTGCAGCAGCTGTTCATACTGATTGCTGCATCGCATTTGCCCGGCCTTTTGCTACTACTACTTTGCTTCCTCTTTTATATTCTATATATATATATATATATACTGATGCTAGTCTCTGCTATTGCTACCGTGCATGCATGTATCAGTGTAGTATGTGTATCGTCCGCCGGCGCCGTTCGTCTCTTATCCGTCACCCCACATCAGGCGCCGCGCCGGACTGCAGCTTGTGGTGCCTGCTGCTGCTGGTCCCGGCCAACCTCATTGGATGATTTTTACTGAATTATTGCCCACCACGAAGGTTTCTTGTTGCATTGAGTCCAAATTGTCGAGTAGATATTGCTAGCTAAAGCTGTTCACACTGCACATTTTTATTTGTCTCTCACAAAAAATATGGATTTTTGTCGAAAAGTATACCGGCGATACATTTCTTTAGAGGATGCAATAGTGCATATTAAATAAAGCATAACTCTCTTTCGGATCTTAGTGATAATAAGGGGCAGGGAAATATATGGTACAATAATAGCCATGTCCATACCATATTAGCTCTACGTAATCCTTCAAAAAAATATTAGCTCTATGTATGTCATAAGTCAAACATTTGTATCCTTGTATTGATTTCAAAAAATTTAAATAGATTCATGCCATAAAATTTATGTTATAAGATTCGTCATGAGAAATTTCATTATATATAATTCATGAAACTATAAATTTTTTTTTAAAGGTTGGTCAAAGATAGTAATATTTGACTTAATATGACATATAAAAAATAGCTCGAATATCATGCACGTTCTGTTTGGAGTGGAAGAGATGACTTCAATTTTAGAATATTTAATGGTGTATTTTATAGTTGTCGAACATTTTATGAATCGTTGATGGGTACTATATAAGATGGTTAGCAACAGGGTGAAGTGGGTGTGGTAGGTGGGCGTGGGGTACCTCCATCTCAATTACTCTTCTTCCTCTAGCCATGGTGCTATCTAGCAAGTAGAGGGCATGAGCCCCCTCACTTCCTCCCTTAGCACTTCATTGGGATCCACCCTTGACCATCGCTAATGACATCCTCAGTCTCTGTTTCTTAGGGCAATCGCAACAAATTGATAAGTCTCTCAATAGCTAGAAAATATTTCTCTTGATCGCGTCGTGGGTGAAAGACCACTCCCATGTGATGTTCATGAGAGCTTTCTAGGCTCCATAATCCATTCAACTGGCTAGGTGGAGTAGGAGCACCATGGACCGATCCCGGACATCGCGATCACCATAGAGAGGCTTATCGGTCTACCAGTGCTTGTTCTACTAGATCGATAATTAGTGAATTATTGTATCTCGGCCAACTTGATTGGATGATCACTGAATTATTGCCTGCCATGTAAGTTTCTAGTATTGTCCTGTGTCCAAATTGTCAAGTTGACACATTTCACGTCAGACAAAAAAAAGATAAATTCTTTTTAGGAAAATATACGGTGATGCATTTTGCAATTGTTGTAGTCACTATGGTGCAGTCTAGAGCCCATAATTAATCTCCTATAAAATAAAAACTACTTTTTTGAATAAAAGATATAATAAACACTAGATCGTGAACTCAATATGTGGATGAAAAAATTGCAACCATTGATACGTTCATTATCTAAAATCCAAAACTTAGATTTATGATATCACAAAAGGGATGCGGCAAGAGGTGACATAACTTAAGCTGTTGTTCCAACTAAATACATGTTAAAAGTCCATATATGTGCAATGCAACGCTGAAAACACATCAAGAGTAATCGATAAATTTCTCATGCCCTAATAGAAATTACAAAGTATGGAAATTGGTACTATGTTAGAGATGAATATAAAGGGAAATATTGTTCTCATGGTACGTAAGGCTACTTTGTATGTTTACACTAGCGCGGTTGACGCACACTATTTTTGCTAGTGTAAATTCATATCTTTACTAGCGTTAGATCAACTCAACCATCAAGATTGAGTCAACTGTCAATACTGCTAGTTGCCTTAGGATAACAATCAGTGGAAATACATCCTATAATCGGTTCTTGAACTTAGGCCCACACTCCACTTTGTTGGAGCGTCGCCTCCTTTCCTTCGAAAAAACAAGAGGGCATCACTTAGAATTATTTTTCTACTTGTATAACATAAACAATTTTATTTTTTAAGTGATTGTATGTACTAGATTTATGCACGTAAAACCTTTAATACACATGTAATAATGTCCCGTTTAGCGCAGCTTCAAAAGACATAAGAAGTTGTTTAGTGTCAATCCGCTATTTTCTAAACAATAAATTCCATGTGTGAAGCCTTTTAAAACATGCTTTTATAAGGATTGATATAAGATGAATCAGACAACACTGCTTCTCCCAACTTCAACTCGCTTTGGTGGTTCTACTTGGAATTTACAATAGCTTGTTTTAAGGAATTTCAAATGTGAAGCTGTTTTATCAAACAATTGACTCAAATAGCTCTACCTTTATAAGTTTAGAGGCCGAAATGACTCTTCCAAAAAAAATATCTATAGAACAGAAGACCTTGCTGACACCACCACCATGAAAGCTGCATAAAAGCTTGTACCACTATTTTCTGCCCAAAAAGGATTCAGGATCGACCTGATGGACGCACTAGCTTGCTGACACGCAGCTGCTAGAACCAATGTCTGGAAAGTGTGTCTTTTTTCTGAGCTCGCTACACTACAGTACTAGTAGACTGTTGAGTAGAATACGGACAGGAGAAAAGGCACAAAGCGTTGAGTAGCCCTGGAACTCCGAGTCGCTTTTTTCATGTGGCACGTTCGTTTCGTAGTCGTACTATTGACATGGATTCCTGGATTCTTGGCCCTCGAGCCACACGGATCTGAAAGAAGTCAAATGCTCACCTAGGCTACTAGTACTTGTAGAATCTCTCCAAAAGGTCGACGCTTTGCCGCTGATCAACAACAACCTATGCTATTCAGCTAGCCAGCGGGGTATATACTTTTATAAAGAAATCGAGAATGAAATTTCGCTAGCAGCATCTTGTAATTAAGTTAAAAACCAAGTGAAATTTTATGGAGAACATACAAGATGCTGGTAGCGAATTTTTTTACAAATCTAGATCATAAAAATTTTATAAATCTAGATCATTAACCTTTAATAATTTAAAAATTAACTAGTCTAGGGGAAAAAATCTCAAAACGATGCAATGAAACCTATCACCCGTAATGGTCTCATACACTGACCGAAGAACAGAAACCTACGAATACTCCAAGAGGAACCGATAAACATGGGTTGGGTGAAATGTTAAATGGCAATTGAAGATATCTCAGACTGTAGATCGAGTTAACACTTGCTCAGTCCGGCCAGAGTCCAGGCCACAGAGTACGGGGATACACTGTACTGAGGCTGCTGCTCGTTCCAGAGCGAGGCACCATCCTTTCGAGCAGTCCGAGAGCCGCCGGCGGCGAAGTCGACAGTACAGTACAGTATGAGCAGCGTGGTACAGTCGGCAGGATTTGCATTTGTATTATTGTTCTCGTTTTGATTTGGATCTGTTGGCTGATAGGTTCAAATAACTAATTTATTGTAAGAGGAAAGTTTTATTTTGAGAATGATAAACTTGCTTGATCTTATGAGCTAACAATTAGTTGCTAGACTTTAGCTCTTGACTATCAAAATAGGAGGAGTACTGAATGCAGTAAAGTTTGGTCAAAGTTTTAACTAATATTGTTAGTTTGTTAGTCTTTCAGTTTAGCTAACAAAGGCTAAAAGTTTTTCAAATATCAAAAAAATCATCTCTATTTTCTCTCTTCTTAGGTGAGAGAGAAAAGAAAAGAGGAAGGGAGAGTATTTTTGGGTCTGTTTTGATGCATCAATTAAATTTTATCTGGCTAAATTTAGCTGCTAGGTATCCAAACAGTCCAGCTAAAAGACTAGCTAAAGTTTAGCTAAGTTTAGCTACTTTAACCTAGCTAAAGCTTACTAAAATTTAGCTGATTCTATTAGCTAGAGCATCTAAACATCCAAACTAAAGTTTAGCTAGAAAATTTTTAGCTAGCTAAAATCTTATATTGAAATTTTAGCTAACTCAACTTTAGTTGGCTGTATCTAAATAGGTCATCTATGAATTAGCGGAGGTTCTATAAAAAAGACAAGAGCTAACAACTACTAGTTGGCCAATTTTTATATGCCTCTAGCAAGATATAGTTGTACACTACTGAAGCAGACCTTAATCCACATTCCTCGTGACATAAGTACAGCACTACAGTAGCAGTACTAGTGAATGACATGTACACATCTCCACTGATCCACTGTTGCCCTGATGCTGATGACGGGGCCTGCCCTGTGCCCCTGGATGCATATGCATGCGCAGTTGGACGGGCAAGATCATCACAAAGGAATCAATCCATGGCTGCGGCTTGGAGCTAGCTTCCCTTGTAGCTGTAGCTTCATCTGTAGGTGTAGGGTTGGCAGAGGTCCACCCAACGCATCAATGGCACCATACTATGGATGAGTGAACAGTGAACAGTGAGTGGGAGATTGCAGCAGCGGCCAGCGGCGGCTCGTCCCAGCCAGCCAGCTCGTGTCTCGATGCCTCGTCTCGGCCGGCGCTCGGCAGTCACCAGCAGGCCGGGCATCCAACGTTACAGCATGCATGCCACTCCAATGCCAGTGCCAGCATCGGAATCGGGGAGTACTACGCATTTTACTCGTGGTCTCGTACTATCGTACTCCCTCCGTCCCTTTTCAAGTGTCGCCGTGGGATGCGTGCCACAAGTTTGACTTGATTTATAGAAAATACGTGTAATATTTATATCTTCAAATAATTTCATTAAAAAACTAGATCCAAAGATCTTTCCGATGATACTAATTATGATACTAATCAATGATATTTATTATTTATCAAAATTACCGGCATTTACTTCTCGGGAAGCGAAGCGACAGTTATTTAGGGACGGAGGGAGTACGTTATCTAGGCTAGCTCTATGCTGAGCTTAGCTCAACTATGAGCTGGGCTGAGATAATACTCCCTCGGTCCTAGCATGTAAAGCGTAACCACGTCTTGTTTAAAGATAAAGGAACGATATAATGTCTCTAGAAAGAGCACAACTTATATTGTGGACCTAGTTACGTCTTATATGCTGAGACGAAAGGAGTATACTATTTTGTTATATGTATCAAAATTTGACTAACCAAGTCAAAACGGCACCTTTCTAGTTCTAGCAATGCAAGTTGGTTGCCAAGTACTAGGAGTGAGTACCAATGCAAAGTAGCAACGCAATGCATGGTCAATGGAGCCGCTCTGGGGCTCCACAGTCCACTCCGTCCATGGCAGATTGGCGGCCGTGCGTGCTTGGAAATGGAAGCATGCATGCACGTGATTGCCTGCCCGCCGGCTGCCTAGGGAGAGAGGGCAAGCAAGAAAAGGCGACACCCTTTTCGTCGGCCGGAAAGGAGGAAGAAGCGGAAACGAGGCCGGACGTCCACACATGCGATGGCAACGGCAACGGGCAACGCAAGAACAACTGGAAAGCCGGGGTCCAGGCCACGATGCAACAGCCTTTTCACGAATCCCGTTGCCACGCTGCTGATCGAGTAGGGTACTACTCTAGTACGGCTACTACAATTACACTAGCACTAGAAAACCAGTACCTGTCCTACTACATCCCCGACCTTGAGTCCAAGGTCAAAATCATGTTTGGAAACCAAGAATCACTAGTACACAAAATATTTGTACAGGCGGTTCTAGAGGCCTCGCCACTGGCGTTTTGGCCCGCCGCCTGTGCAAGAGGCCGATGAAAATGTCGCATTTTCACCGGGCGGTTGCTTGAAAACCGCCTGTGAAATGCATTTCCACCGGCGGTTGACATAAGCAACCGCCGGTGAAAATGCCATTACCACCGGGCGGTTCACATAAGGAACCGCCCGGTGTAAATTCTGTTTTCATCGGGCGGTTTCACTAGGTGAACCGCCAAGTGGTAATGTTTTCCCCGCCAACATTCATTTGAATTTTCATTTTTTTTTTGATTTGAATTGGCGCCCTCTCCTCGTCTCTCTCTCTCTCCCCCTCCTCTCTGTCCTCCTCTTTCCCTTCCTCCCTCCCTCCTCTCCCCCCTCATCTTTCTCTCGTACTACAATCAATACGACGGGCTATTTAATTATGTGATACATCAACAAAAAGTAATTATACTATACAATACTTATATACATATATACATCATGAACAATTTAATTACATCATATATTGTTTACATCAAAATTGTTTTGTGGCCACCATATGATAATAAAATTTTTATTGGTGAGAAATCTAATAATCATTTCGACTTAATTTCGTAGCGCTAATGTCCCTTAGCGCTCGAACTCGGGTCTCGCTAAGGGGCTTTCCGGGTGAAAATATTTTCCCTCTCTGTAGGAATAATTTCTCTCATGATAAATGAGCAGAGATCCTCAATTATTCCGTCATGAGTGTTGTCGTCGAAGGTTTCGGACTCCGCTTCTTGATACGCCCGAAAAAGAAGTTTGTAAGCATTATATATATATTTCCATGTGTCTAAGTAATTTTGCATTGTTAACGATATAAATACAAACGTCACTATTAGTGGTACCTTATCGGGGTTCCCGATGTACCGTCCGGCCGTTCTCATGAACTTCGCACGTGTAGAATCCACAAAGGTCAGGGGAACCGATTGGTTGCTTGTGGCACTATATAAATTGCATAGAGTTATTTACTTGTAATAATATCTTATATATGTAACATGCATGATATTGATTCATAACTCTACGTACCGGCCATTTGTGAAAAAATCTTATTTCCTCCCCCCGCCATGGACTGGTCAAACACTCCACCTCTTAGTTTATAGAATCTCCAACATCTATGATCTCAAAAAGAATCGCTTAGCGGTAATCTTAAACTCTCATCGATTAAAAGATGCATGCTATATTTTATCGCCTTACCGTTCTAGGATGCTTTGAAATTTCGCATATCTTTGAGGTGGGTAGTCGGCGGAGTCAAAGACCAAAGACCCTTCCGTCCCTAGGATAAATAAAGAAGCATATCCAAAGTGGTCGCCGCGCACGACGATCGAAACCGAGTTGTTATGCATTTATATAAACCGATACTTAAGCCGATGTATGTATATGAACTCATACTTACCCAAAGTTATAAGGGGCAACTACGCATTCCCTATGTTTGTACTTTGAGCAATGCATTGCCTATGTAGGTGGCGTAATGTGTCTCATGATCCTTCTCCGGATCTTTGATTCTCTTTGCTTTGTCTTTCTTTGATAACCCCTTCAATTTGTCGTTGCCATCACCAATTCGGAAGATGTGCTCATTCTCGCATATTTTTTTTTGGGGCTTAGGTACCCAAATCCGTTTGAATTCATTCTTGCTTAGTCCGGGACCGTACACCGAACTCGTCTTGATCATATTGCATTCTGCAAGGCACAAGATAGAAGTCAATAAAAATAAACGGAAGTTCATGTTAGTACGAGAGGTACACTTACAATGCAAATAGCGTGGACGAGCTGAACGTCGAGCCGCTTAAGGTTGAACATCAACCGGATGTCCTCAAAATCAACGAAAAGCCGTGTCTCGTTCACTTATGAAAGCAAATGGTGGTATGTTTACTTGGATTGCGTTGATTCCGACTCGAGCCGCCGCATGTACCAGTCATGAAGTCTTTTTATACCAGCGGGAAGCTTTTGGAGTCGCTCCCAACTAAGTAGAGGCTGCCGGGGACGTATTTATCGTGGGGCGTTTTGGTAGTCATCCCATGATGGCCTCACTATCTTTAGTGCTCGGATCTTTGCTTCTTCTACTGCCTTCTCTTGCTCGGCTAAGTCCACGGTACTTGACTTGCGAGAAAGCGCAATCCCTTCTAAAAACTTGGCAGTGCCAGCTGTTTTCTTCTTCGGCTCGTATGGGGAAACCAATTTAGGAATAGAAAATTTTCTCTTCTTGGTGGTTTTTTCTTGGGTCTTCTTTGGTGGCGGCGGTGGTGTCCAAGGCGATGCTTCCATGTCTTGAGGTGGTGGGGGGGACAAGCGTGGCTCACGGACTGGTGTACTTGTTTGTGGTGGAGATCCCGCTTGGTTTCGATGTTGACGGTGGGGTTCTTGAAGGATCGGCAAAGATGGGGTGATGGTGGTGCATCGGCAGCGGGGGGGTGATGGTGGTGCATCGGCAGCCAGGGGGGTGATGGTGGTGGATCCTGTTGACGGTCGGGATCAGTGCCGACTCCTCGAGTTTGTGGCGGGGCTTCGTGGAAGATGGTGGTGGGTCAATCGGACGTCTCTTCGAGGCCACAGGATGAAATTATTAATGGCCTGTCCGAGTGTCTCAATACCATCGGGACCAGAAATTTCTAGCATGTCATCCTCGTAGCCTGGGACGACCGTCTGCACTTCTACCCTGCAGTACTCTTCTGGTATAGGTTTACCGTGGTAGTCACGTCCGGGGATCGCAAAGCCTGTGGCTATCTCTCTTGTACGTTGATGCTTCATACCATATCGTATGAGCATTTTGCAAGGTGTCGGCCCACCGATGTCATCCACGTGATAGCGGTGTGTGTTTCCCGTAGACCCCACACTACTTGGAAAGGGAGCAGATTGAGCGGGCATTCTATGACTCATCTCCCGAGCTCCGTGCAAGGGTTGTCTTTGGAACGAGCCGCATCTGTAGGCCTTGTGTGCTCATCTGCTGAACAGCACACTGCACTAGCTAACTTCGCACACCGACTTTGGATCGGGATTTGTTAGAAAGTCGACATCATGTTTCTGAACTGTTCCTTAGCCTTTTCCTCAAAGAAATGCTGCATGTCTTCCTTATATTGATCGCGTTTCTTATATATGCCCACCCACTCCTCACCAAATCCTTCTTTCCATCCCATCTTCGAGGAGACGCCTCGTACACGGCCAGGATGCTCAGGGTTACCCAGTCCAATACTCAGGATGTCTCTCTCCCTTCGTGGCTTGAGCTTCCCTTCTTTGACATCCACTGCTAGCTCCAACATCTTATCAGCTGGGGCTGTGATGTCTAAGGGACGATTGATACCCGGTAGAGGTTTGTTTTGTTCCTCTACCTCGAGCCAATTTGCCGACCTCTCGCCAACTTGCTCTGATAGCACAGGAACCCCTTGTTTTTTTAGCTCCTCCTCCTCTGCCTGCCATTTCGGAATTTGTTTCTTGTAACCACCGGTGCCAAGGTGATGGTGGTATTTGTTCTTCCTTGCTAGTGCTGAAGCAGCTTCACTCTTGGCTTTGGCAGCTGGGTCGTTCTTCTGCGCCTTGAATATCTCCCACTGCGCTTGTGTGATCTTATACTTGCTCGTTGGGTCGTTCCCATGCTTGAGAAAACTGGGATTCATCTCGGATCGCCGCCACGGAATGATATTGCAATCCGCTTGAAAAAAATACCCCTTCGCAAGTTTCTCATCCGTCCCCCGTAGGATAAACAAACCTTTCTATAAATTTGTCCCACAACTCTTTCCTTTTAGCCGCATCCACATCCTTCCACCTACCGATAGTGATGTCCAATTTATCCCTCACCGTAAAACCAATCGCATTCCGTATCTTGGCGCCCACCTCAAGAGACACTAGAGGCTCTCCTTTTTGGGCCAACGCTAGGAACTATGTATGTCTTCTCTCGGCCACTTGTTTGTTCCTCGGTCACCACGTTTCCGGTCACTTTGTTTTCTTTTTCTTGATTTGGAGGTGGTTGTCTCGGTCGTTTTACGGTGCCTCGTCTTGAGGCACGTCTTCTTCTTCCCCAAGAATTTCCCCGCATTTGAGACAAAACCTCCCGGCCGAAGGAATTCAAGAGTGTAAGGATCATTATGAGTATAATACTATGAAGGAAAGTATTAGTTTTCATGTACTAAGTATATATACCTCATCATACGGATTATAATCTGGGTCAACACTTTTCTCGCGTTGTCTATCTATGCTAGGGCATGGATCACTTCGGTTGCCGTCATCTTCCTCTTCTTCCAACATGTCACCATAGAAATCTTCTTCTTGTCCTTCTTCCGCTTCGGGTGACTCAACACGCTGCTCTTCTTCTTCCACAGGATTTACAGTTCTATGCATGGCAATAACTATGTTAGTTACTTTGATAGGGTTCTACGTTATAAAAAAAGACAAGGCTTCATAATGCCGTGAGACTCACCGTGCCTCCTGGGGTGTGTGCGTCTTAGTGGGTGACTCGCACGCCGCTGTTTCTGCCTTGATGGTCTTTAGATGATGGAGACGTCATCTTCTCAATAACTTCAAATTAAATATGAAACTAAGTCATTAACACTATGCCATTAGGTAATAACACTTAGAAAATATAACTAAGTCATTAACACTATGCGATTAGGTAATAACTTCAAATATTTACTAATATTACTAATTACTATAATTATTACTTTTAGTATTACTTAATAGTATTACTAATTAATACATAAAAAAAAAAAAAAAGGCCACTGGCTGGACCCATTGGGGCCCAACAAAGGGCCCAAAGACTAAATCATTAAGACCTAACACTAGGTCACTAACACTAAGAAATAACACTAAGTCACTAACACTAAGTCATTAGGAAATAACACTAAATTATTATGAAATAACACTAACTCATTACTGAAATAACACTAAGTCATTAAGACCTAACACTAAGTCACTAAGACCTAACACTAAGTCATTAAGACCTAACACTAAGAAATAACACTAAGTCACTAACACTAGGTCACTAACACTAAGTCACTAACACTAGGTCATTAAATTACCAATAAGTTATAAGCACTAGGCCATTAACATGCTTGTCACTAGGTCATTAAATAACACTAAGTCACTAAGTCAATAACACAAAGTGTTTAAGTTACTAACTACAAGTCACGAACACTAAGTCTTTAGGAGATATGTACCGTGTGATAAAACGTGGAGGAGTCACCGAGTCTAGGGGCGGTGGGGGAGCGATGACAAGATGGTGGCACGATGATTCGCTGGGAGTGTGACGGTGATCTGTCAATTAATAGAACACAAGAGTGAGGATATTAGGGTTAAGCAATCATGAGCGAGGATATAATTTACAAGCTACCATGAGCGAGGATATAATTTGCATAAGATCTTTGAAAATGCTAAGAATAATATTCCATTTGTTTGTTTAAACATTTACAAAAGAATAATATTTGGATTAATATTCCATATTGTATTGCAATTAATTTTTATATAAACATTTGCTAAATTTTATAATATTAATATCTCAAAATAATATTACACACAAGAATATTGCATATTATTTGTTTATGTACACATTTACTTAGTAATTTATAGCAATTTATGTTTGATTATTACACACAAGAATATTGCACATTATCTCAAAATAATATTACACACAAGAGTATTGCACATTATCTCAAAATAATATTACACATTTGTTTATGCTACAAAAATAATTTATAGCAATTTATTATTGATTATTATTAACATTTGTTATTATTTTGGATATTTTTATGTACGAAAAATAAAAAAAGGCCACTGTTGGGCCTTTGGGCCCAACAGTGGCCCATTTGGCGCTGCTAGGGCGCTCGGCCCTCCTGCAGCAGGCGGCTGCGCCGCCGCCACCGTCCGAGGCCGCCGCCGCCGCCGCCGTCGTAGACCAACACAGGCCGGGTGGGGCGACACATCTCCTCTCTCACCTTGCTCGACGGCGACCGGCGGGCGGCGGACGGCGCGCGGAGGCGTGGGGGCGGAGCTTCGGTGGCGGCGCCGGAGTAGACGGAGCGTGGAGGGGCGGAGCTTCGGTGGCGGCGCTTCGGAGTAGACGGCGCGAGGAGGGGTGGGCGGAGTGGTGGTGCTCGGTGGCGGCGCCGGAGTCGGCGCCGATTCCGGGCGGGCGGAGCTCGCGGTGGCGGGCTGGACCTCGGTGGCGGGTGGAGCTCGGCGTGGCGGGGCGCCTCAGATTCCAGCAGCGCACGGGGGAAGAGGGTGCGGACCTCGCCGGCGCAGTGGAGAAGAGGGAGGGTGGTTCGCCGGCGGCGCTCTGGAATCGGGCAGCCTGACGGCGCATTTAAAGAGATCGCGCCCACCAGACTTGTGAAAATTTCAAGTCTGGTGGGCGGTTTAAATAGGGGGAGGCATTTGTACAGACGGTTGTCCTAGACAACCGCCAGTAGAAACATTTACACTGGCGGTTGTCTAAGACAACCGCCTGTAGAAATGGATTTCCACAGGCGGTCGTCCTAGTGAACCGCCAGTGGAAATGTATTTCCACTGGCGGTTGGCTAGGTCCACCGCCTGTGGAAATATTTTTTTTTCCCACTATTTCTTTCCTGTATGGCATTAAGTTTAACTTATCTTATTTCTTTTAGGTTAATTCTTTAGGTTATTTTTTAGACTATTTATTTTATGGTTATTTCTTATACTTATTTATTCTGGTTATTTTTTTATTTTATTTCTTATATTTATTTGTTTGTTGGTTACTTGTTTGTAGACCTTAAATAATTATTTCTTTTTTAGGTTATTTCTTGTAGTATATTTCTTTAATGTTTTTTGTTGTAGGTTAATTGTTTTATTATATTTCTTTTAGGTTAATTTGTAGTATATTTGTTTGTAGGTTTAATGTTTTTTATATATTACTTTTAGATTATTTCTTGTAGTTGTATTAGATTATTTGTTTTATGGTATTTCTTGTAGGTTATTTGTAGGCTATTTCTTGTAGGTTAATTCTTTTAGGTTATTTCTTTTATGTAAGGTAAATATCAAGAGAGTAGAACGAAAAGGACTTAAAGAAGTAGAAAGAAAAGGACTTAAACAACTAGAAAGAAAAGGACTTATAGAAGTACAATAAAAAAGACTAAAAAATTAGAAACACAAAGGACATGAAGTAGTAGAAAGAAAAAAAAGACTTAAATAAGTTAAAGAGCAATATCAAGATAGACTAATTAATGAGTACAAATTACAACTGATAAATTGTTACACATAACATTGACTGATATGTAACTAATATAAAATCTAGCTAGCCAGCTACTGTTCTGCCTTCCCTATCGTGGCGCACCCATGGCAATGAATTTTTTGGGATGGTACGCTCAATATTCTTTATCTTCAAAGGATGATCTTCAAAGAGAGACATGTGCCCGAAATGGTTGAAGCCATCTAGGTCAATTACACCATCAACTCCTAAACCTTGTTGCTTTCCGTAAAGAACTACATGCTTGGTCTTGTCGTTACTTTTTCTTCTCTTCCTTAGAAAGGATCTGTTCGGCATAAAAGACCTGTGCAGCACGGATAGCAAGGATCCAGGGATCATCTTTGTAGCCTACTTTACTTATATCAAGAACTCTGAGGCCATAGTTGTCCACTGCAACATGTTTGTCATCAACCCATTGGCATCGAAACACGGGCGTCTTAAATGAATCATAGTCTAGTTCCCATATCTCCTCAATGAAGCCATAGTATGTAGCGTTTTCATTTGAATCATCTATGGCCTCGCAACGAACACCACTGTTTTTGCGCCATGCTCTTTTGTCTCTAGAAGTGGTACAAAAACGTGAAGCCACTAATGTCATAGGTCCGCCATGATGTGACCTGCCTAGATGGTCCAGCTGCCAACCTCTTGATTGTTTGTTGCTCAATTGTTTCTCCATTTGGCATCTTCTGCTCCATTAGCCATGAAGTGAATCGACGCTTGTGTTCCTTTGATAGCCAATCCTCTGTTTGCCCAGGGTTATGATCGCTTAGCTCTTCTATGTGTTGTCTGATCAGAGGCTCCATTATCGAGAGCTGATGCATGATGCTATGATGCGCCTCGAGGACTACATTATAGTCTAATGGGATGAATGATTTTCGGCCCATCCTCCCACACCCATGCAGTCTACCCTCATGTCGGGACGGAGGCAAACCTATTGCAATCTGGTCTCTTAGGAAATTATTACAGAATGGACCTCCGGAATCAATGGCCTCTTCGGTAGTGTATCCCTCTTTCATGGATGCCTCAGGACGAGCACGAGTGGATACATAACCATTGAGTATTGACATAAAACGTTCATATGTCCACATCTCATGCAAGTACATGGGACCCAATGCCTGTATTTGTGGCACCAAATGCACGACAAGGTGTACCATTATATCAAAGAAAGATGGTGGGAAACACATCTCAAGCTGTGACACTGTCTCAACTGCGAATTCCTGAAGAGACTCCAACTGCTCTCGGTCAATTACCTTCTGTGATATCTCGTTAAAAAAGTAGCATAACCGTGTGATTGCCATCTTTAAGAACACCGGGCTAATAGCTCTGATGGCAATAGGGAGAAAGGTTGTCAACATCACATGGCAATCATGCGAGTTGTAGTTGGTGAGTGTAAGATCCTTCATTGACACAATGCTCTTAATGTTAGAGCAAAATCCAGCTGGAACTTTCAATTTCTTCAACCAAACACACATCGCATGTTTCTCATCTCAGTAGTCGGGTTGTAGCTTGCTCGCAGGGAGGTGGTACTTTCCATTATCTAGCAACACGGGATGAAGTTCTGGTTTTATCTTCAAATTGACCAGGTCCTGACGTGAACTCAATCCTTCCTTTGTCTTACCCTTGATGTCTAGCAAGGTACCAATTATGCTTTCAAACACATTCTTCTGGATGTGCATACCATCGACCGCGTGCCGTATATCAAACTCTTTCCAATAGGGCAAATATTTGAAGAAAATTGACATCTTCTTGAATGTAGCCCCGTGGAGTTGGCTTCACATTTTTTCTTACTTTTCTATCTTTTGTCTTCTTGCCAAATACAAACTTGATGTTCTTAACTATCTCGTACACTCTTTTGACCTTTACTATTACCCGATGGAGCAAAGGGGACCTTGTTTCGTCGTGATTGTTAAAGTATCTATCCATCTTTCGCAAGCGGTACCTGTGTCCTTTCGACAAGAAACGCCTATGTCTCATGTATACTATCTTGTTGGAGGCACTGAGGGACACGTAAAAGGTTTCATCCAAGCATACTACACAACCGACCTTTTACCCTTGAATTGTCCCGACAATACAAAGAGAGCCGGGTAATCGTTGATCGTAACAAAAATAATTGCTCTTAGTGTGAATGACTCTTTCCCTGTATTCGTCCAACATGGTGACTCCTCGTATCCCACAATATTCTCATTTCCTCCATTAATGGCTCCAAGAATACATCGATATCAACACCAGGGTTGTGTAGGTCCGAAATAAGAATGGTTAGCAAAAGGTATTTACGCTTCGCAACAAGTGTGGAGGGAGGTTGTAGATAGTGAGGAGCACCGGCCATGTGCTATGCGTGCTCCTCCTTTTCGGCGAAGGGATTCATTCCGTCGAGTACATAGTGCGAACCGAATATTTCTTGTCTCCTTAGCAAAGTCCGGGTGGTCGGCATTGAATTTTTGCCATTGCTTCCCATCGCCAGGATGTCGAAGCTTTCCGTCTACTTTGTGCTTCTCGAAGCATGCCAGTCATAAGCTCTGCATCATCGGGGTTTGCAAACAAACACCGCAGACGATCAACTACTGTGAAGATACCACATCACCAAAGCCGGAACCTTTCTCCGGGCATAATAGTCTTCTTCTTCATTTTCTTTGTTGGAGAGTTTTGAACTCTGTTGGGTCTTCTTTCTCTTCTTCCCTTTGGAAACGAAGTTGCATTCTCCTCTTGTAGATAGTCTTTTTTTTGTCTTGTACCGACTTGCACTACAATTTGGACATTTGTCCAAGTCTTTGTAATCACCTCGATATAAGATACAAATGGTTTCTCGCATACGTGGATTTTCTGGACACCCATAGTAAGCGGACTGATTAGCTTCTTTGCATAGTAAGTGTTAGCAGGGGACTTTGTTCTCCTTTGGAAGCATATCTCTAAGAGTACTCAATAATGCATCGAAGCCGGCATCGCACCATCCGTACCTAGCCTTCAACATCAACAACTTAAGCACGCACCGTAGTGTCGTGAACTCTTTGGTGCAACCCTTACTCTCATCGTACAAGGGCTCTGCTGCTGCCCGCTCTAAGGCCTCCATCCCTTTCATGAAAAACATTGATGGATCCGTATGACGACGCAATAGTGCAGCCATCAATTCTGCGTCTTCATCCTCCACCTGATTCCGGTTGGCATCGGTTCCTCCAACATTTGCATCATCATGAACATCGGGCACAACATGTTCGCTCTCTTGGGGACAATGGTGTTCTGTCTCGTGTCCGAACCGGCATACATCGTCAACAAGCATATCCGGACCATTGCCACCTAGATTCACGGGGGTCTTCACTATATACGTTGCTTGAGCTACCCTCTCCATGCTTTGTCCAAATCAAGTAATCATTCATAAATCCTCGGCCGGACCGATGAGCCATGATTGCACTTGTGTCTTCAAAAACAACAAGATTTCTGCAATCGGCGCAAGGACAACATATGTGCTTCTTCGTTCGTGTTCTCGAAAGCATGATTTTTGACAAAGATCGATAAACCTACGGACCTCAAGTACGTAGGATGGATCTACTCTATCTAAGTTATACATCCGTAATGCTCTGTCCATTGTTACCTGTTATAGAGTTTAACAGATTTAAATAATGTAATCACTAAAAAGAAGATATTAATATTCTGTGATAATTATTAACAAACCTTACGATGATCAACAAAACGCCTTCAATGGATTATAGATGAAAATAACTCCTCCCTTATATATTTCTTAAATAACACACGTCTGGGCTAAATCACATACAGTTAAAAACAACTAGTTAAAAAAAATTCGCCTCTTAAAAAATATATAAAGCAATAGTAAATAATTTAACAAGACAAAGCTTAATAATTAAACATCAATATGACAAATAAAAGAAGACTAACCACTAAATGAACATCTATGAACTAAATGAACTAAACATAGTAAATTAAAGCATCATTTTATTATATGAAATCCTAAAAAATAAGAAGGACTACATAATGAAACCCTAATCAAAGTGTAACCACCGCTTAATTTAACAAAACAAAACTTAACAATTAAAGAGAAACTAATTTTCAAACATCAATATGGCAAATAAACTAGTACTTAAATAAAACTAAACACAACTAAATAAACTAAACATAGTAAATGAAACCATCATTTTAAGCATCAATATACACATAAACTAATAATTAAATAAGAGTAAACATAACTACATGAACTAAACATAATAATTTAAAAAATTAATTTATTAGATGGAACCATACAAACTAAAGGAAGACTATATAATAAAACCCTAATCAAAGCCTCACCACTACTAGATTTAAAAAAACAAAACTATAAATTATATTAAACATAATATAACTACATAATTAAACAAAAACTAATTACAAGCATCAATATAACACATAAACTAATAATTAAATAAGAAACTAAATTTTAATGAAACCATAATTAAAGGATCACCACAAAAAATATCACTAATAGCTAATTAAACTTCACATAACTAATTATTAAAATAAAGGGAACCCTAGAAAAATAGTGACTAGAATTATTGAGAAAAAACAAAAACCTAGCTACTCTTCTCTCTCTCACATGGGGTGAAACCCTAGATCTCAAAATTGGGTGGGATTGAGCAAGAATGGAGAAAATGAGGCAAGAAACACATAAACTAACCTTTTTAGTCACCTCCTCCGAAGAAATCAAGAGCAAAACCTCTCCCCTTGTATTTAGTGAAATCTGGACCTCCAAAGCTTCTCCATGGAAGAACTTTTCGAGCTGCAGCAGTTACTTTGGACTGTGGTGGGGAGGAAGAAGGGGGGTATATATAGGAGAAGATCACCACAGGCGGTTGACATAAGGAAACCGCTTTGTGAAAATGATGCTCATTTTCACCGGCGGTTTTTACATAAGGAAACCGCCAAAGAAAATATTCATTATCATCGGGCGGTTCCTTAAGTCAACCGCCAAAGGAAAATGGGGCCATTTACACCGGTTTTACTTAAGGAACCGCCAGTGCTAGCCCTTTTCCACTGGCGGTTCTTAAGTCAGGGGCCGCTTGCCTATTTTCGAGGCGTCTCTAAGCTAAAACCGCCAAGTGAAAAAAAATCCTACCGTCAAGACAAATACTTTGTGTACTAGTGAATTTATAAAAAGCATTTTAGGCTTTTTAAAGAAATCAGTTTGATTTCACAAAAAAAATATAAGTAGAGAATTTTTTTTCTCACGTTCCAAACAGACTGTATAAACATCGTATGGAAAAATAAGCAAAGGCATAAAAAAAACTTGTCTTCCTAGTATAATTGATGCCATCCTTTATATTAGTGAGCAGATATCTCACCTGAGTTGACAAACGTCCATTAGTCATGAAGTGGTTAAACCTGTTGTAAATACCCTGCTTTGTACTCCGTCTCCTCTCTGTCACCCCTTCTGGTTTCATGTCGTTGCTTTCTCTAGGGGTCGATCTTTCTGGTAGGTGCTAGGTGAGTTGTCGATCGGTCCTCAGTCCCTGTTAGCAGCTAGCTAACGCCTCTGTACTCTCTTGGTTTTTTTAATATATTCACTGGGGAGCTAATCTCCACAGTTTCTTAAAAAACAATAGAATTTTTTTAGATTTCAGAGAAAAACCAAAAGAATGAGATATGCACTCCTTCTAACCTGTCCCATTTTGGAACAAAAGAAGGGCATATGAATTTTGGATAACTTTAATTAATCCCCAATTTTTTTTTCATAATGCCGCATGCCAAGAAGACTGTTGCCTCTTGTTTCCTAAAGTATGTTGTTGGGGGAGAATTTCTGCCCCAACCTCCGCTCCCCAGCGCAGGTCCCCCAAGAGATCCGCTTAACCTCCCGTGTGTAGTTTCTTGTTTCTTTTGCTCCTTTCAGGAAAGAGGAACCTCCGCGCGGAGGCGGTTGAAAGGCGGAGGCCGCTGGAAGAAACGTCCGACATTTTTCGACCTCCAAGGACGGGCGAAGGTCCGGACCTCCGCCGATTATGGCCGGAGGTCTGGACCTCCGACGGAACAAGACCGGGAGGCTTAGGCAACCAGGAAGAAGCGCCTGGCGGCCCCGAGAACGGGACATGGCCGGAGGTCCGAGCCTCCGATTGAGCCCAAGGCCCACCCAAGGGGCAAGGTACAAGGCGCAGATGCGGCCCAGCCCACTGCTAGGCAATGGAAGATGACCACGCTGCCCTCAGAGGAAAAAATAGCGGTTAGAGCTAGGCCAAAATTGCCCCTAGGGTTTGGTGGGCAATTGTGTAAAAAGTCCAGGGAAGGGCTGCCTGGGGGTCACCTATAAAAGGGGGGCTCGGCACTGTTGTAAGGGTTGGTTGAGAATTTAATGAGAATATTTATTATTCAAGCACTGTTCCCAACATTCTTTGTCTGATCCTGTTGGAAAAGGGAAGTGCTGCCAGTGGGGGGCCAGGACTTGGCGGAGGTACCCAGCTGTGCAGGGGACCTCCGCTCATTCCTCAGTTTTTCGCCCCCCCAGGTGCGGAACCTTCCGCCAACATTGGCGCCCACCGTGGTTAGCCAGCAAAAACCCAGACATGCCACCAAGAAAAAAGAAAACAACAAAAGCGCCCGTGAGCGGAGGTACATCTCGGGGTAGGCCAAGACGCGCAGTGCGCAGCACCTACGCGGATCCTCCGACACCAGAACCAGAACAAGGCGGAGAGGAGGACACCACCGTCGTACCACCGCAGGGCAATGAGACAGCCCAAGAGCCAGAGCCAACAGCCGCAACACCAGAGAATGAGTTGCAGCAAGTTCAAGCTCAGCTGCAGGCCTTACAAGCAGAAAGGGACAGAGTCGCAGCGGCCTTCGCCGCGAGGCGGAGAGCGGCGCAAACTTCCCAAGCCGTCGCAGAAGCAAGGCAGCAAATGGCGATCTTGCAAGCAGAAATACAAAGCATGCTCATGGCGCAGACACAGGAAGGAGCACCCGCCCAGGGGTCAGCTTTCACAACCTTCGCCACCATCCAACCATAGTCAGGTGCACCCAGCCAGGGGCCAGCCTTCGCGACCTTTGGCGCAACGCAAACACGGACAGTGGACCAAAAATCCCCGCTGTCAGAAGGATTACAAACAACGGCATGGCCGATAGGCTACAAACCAATCACACTGCCGAAATTCAACGGCAAGACCGACCCCAGACAGTTCATCATGAGTTTTGAAGCAGCTGTGGCCTCCGCAGGGGGGAATGATGCAGTTCTCGCAAAATCTTTTGTCATTGCAGCTGAGGGGGACGCACTTGCTTGGTATTCTATGCTCAAACCAAGCTCAATCTACTCATGGGAGAACCCCCGCGATAAAATTACGACCAACTTCAAAGGGTTCTCAAGCGAGTCACTGACAGCGTCAGACCTGTTCCACTGCAAGCAGCAGAAAGATGAGTCCTTAAGAGAGTACTACCAACGCTTTGTCCAGCTGAAGGCGAAGACTCCAAATGTACCAGAAGAGGTGGCGATAGAAGCAGCAGTCAAAGGACTGAAGATTGGTCCATTTGCAGCACACCTAGCCAGAGAAAAACCTGAAACTATGGAAGCGCTGTACTCTGAGTTTGAAAAATACTGCAAGTCAGACAATGACCTCCGCAAGAGGGTTGAAGAACAAAATCAATACAGACAAGCCCAAAATACAAGCAGGTAGACCTCCGATTCAGGGAGAAGCTACAAACAGCAGCAGCCCCAAAACAAGCAAGTAATGAACGTCGATCAGCAAGCCCAGCCAAACCGAGAGTCAGGCGCACCAGTACCTCCGCAGTCTACCAAGAACTATCCAGGGCAAAACACAGAAAAAAACTGGAACAGCAATTCTAGTAACAAAAGGAAGAAGCCGTATTGTTTTTTCCATGGAGAAGACAAGGGGCACGCCACAAAGGACTGCCCAGAAACAAAGGAAACCCAAGAAAGGATGAAGAAGAGAAAAGAGGCGGAAGCTCCACCATACCAGCAACCAAGGGAAGTCAATCACACCTCCGCACCGAACTGGCAGAACCAATACTGCCCGATATACTCAGCCTTAAACAGCACTCAGATACACCCCTCAACATTAGCAGCAGCATACTTTCCAAGTCACCTGCCTGCCTGGCGTCCAGCACCTTCGCATGCAGGCTCAGCAGCAAATCCCGGTCAATACAGGCTAGAGCAGGCGCCAGCCTACAGCCATCCAAGACCACCCAGCATAACCTACTTAGATAGCCAATCTCAAAACAGAACCTACGAGGCGTTACCGCCACCTCCGCCACTCCCACCTCAACATTTGCAACCACAGCCAGCAAATCAAACAAAACAAGGGCCAAACCAGGAAAATCAACATAACCCCCACCACCCACTACCAACCATTGGCATGATACTACCGATTAGCGGAGGCTCGGCAATGGAGTTTCAGACCAAAAAACAAAAGAAGGACCACCTTCGCTTGGTAAACAACGTGGCAGTCCAAGGCCAGGTCAAAGCAACGGAATGGTCCAGGGTGCCAATAACCTTCACAGAGCAAGATCTGAAGTTAGAAAGTTACCCCCACACCGACGCAATGGTAATAACAGCAAACATAGCAGCATGGGAGATAAAAAGAATTCTTGTGGACTCAGAAAGCTCCGCAGATATACTGTTCGCAAATACCTTCGACAAGATGCAGCTCGGAAGAAACCAGTTGCAACCCTCGGAATCTCACCTTGTTGGATTCGGGGGAAGAAAAGTGGAGACATTGGGAAAAATTGCACTCCCGGTATCCTTTGGGGATCAGAACAATGCCAGAACAGAGTACATAACCTTCGATGTTGTCGATCTTAGCTACTCCTCCAACGCCATTCTGGGCAGAGGTTTCTCTAACAAGTTTGGTGCGGCAATCCATATGGGCTACCTCTGCATGAAGCTACCAGCATTACGCGGCGTAATCACAGTCTATGGAAGCCAAAAAGAAGCAAGAAACATAGAAAGAACAATACACAGCTCAAGCAGAAATGTCAACTCGGTAGCTGCAGAGGAATCGAGTAGGGGGGAACCTCCGGACATGCCCAAAGGGAAAACAAGCTTCAAAGCTGGCAGAAAAGATGAAAAAATGACAAAGTCGGTGTGCTTGGAGCAGTCCAGGCCAGACAGAAAAGTGACAATAGCCTCAAATCTAACAAGTCAAGAAGAGAGAGAGCTCGTGGAAGCACTAAGAGAAAATAGAGACGCCTTTGCATGGTCGGCGGAAGACCTCCGAGGGGTGTCTAGAGATGTCATACAACACTACCTGGACGTTAACCCAGGCATCCGGCCAAAGAAGCAGAAGCAAAGAAAAATGTCTGACGATAGAATTATAGCAGCTAAGGCAGAAGTCCAAAGACTCCTAGATGCGAAGGTGATAAGAGAGGTCAAGTACTCTGACTGGCTAGCAAATGTCGTGTTGGTACCTAAAAGCAATGGCAAAATGAGAATGTGCATTGATTTCACGGACCTAAACAAGGCTTGCAGAAAGGATGCATTTCAACTTCCAAGAATAGATACCTCCCTGGACAAGGCCGCAAATTGCAAAAGATTTTCACTCCTGGATTGCTTCTCAGGGTACCACCAAATTTGGCTCAATAAAGAAGATGAAGAAAAGACAAGTTTCACAACACCCTTTGGCACATACTGTTTCCTCAGAATGCCTGAAGGCTTGAAGAATGCAGGTTCAACCTTCGCGAGAATGACAAGCAAAGTCTTGGGGAACCAGTTCCAAAGAAATGTCATTGCATATGTTGACGATATCATAGTCATGAGCAAAGAAAAAGAAGGGCACATCAAAGACTTAGCAGAAACCTTCGCCAACCTCCGCAGCGCAGGCTTGAAGTTGAACCCAGAAAAATGTGTCTTTGCAGTAAGTCAGGCCAAAATATTGGGATGTATAGTAGGGCCAGAAGGAATTGCAGCGAACCTAGAGAAAACAAGGGCAATACTGACCATGACAGAACCAACATCCAAAAGAGAGGTCCAGAGACTTACCGGGAGAATTGCAGCATTGAACAGATTCATCTCAAAATCAGCAGAAAGAAGCCTACCATTCTTCAAAGCCCTCAGAGCGTCAGACAAGGTTGAATGGGGGCAGGAACAATCTGAAGCCTTCGACAAGCTTAAAGAATATCTGGCAAACACCTTAAAAGTCATAGTGCCAGAACAAGATGCCACACTACTACTCTATGTGGCGGCATCAGACCATGCGGTCAGTGCAGTTTTAGTCCAAGAAAAAGAAAGCGGAGGTCAGAAGGAGCAACAACCGGTGTATTATGTTTCTGAAGCCCTCGCGGCAGCTAAACTGAACTACACTCAGGCAGAGAAATTGGCGTACGCCATCTTAACAGCATCAAGGAAGCTCAAGCACTATTTCCAAGCACATGAAATCATTGTACCTTCGTCGCAACCACTAGGAGAAATTCTCAACAACAAGGAAGCCTCCGGCAGAATAGGCAAATGGGCCACCGAGCTGTCACAATATTGCATAACATATGTCCCGCGAACAGCAATCAAATCTCAAGCACTGGCAGATTTTGTAGCAGATTGGACACCTTCGCCGCGAAGGTGGCAGAACGTAACAGAGCAAAGCTGGGTACTACTTACAGATGGGGCCTGGGGCGTCAATGGCGCCGGAGCCGCTGCAGTACTGATATCCCCATCAGGGACCAAAGTAAAATACGCAGCCCGTTTGAACTTCAAGGCAACAAACAACATAGCAGAATATGAAGCGCTCATTCTAGGCCTCAGCAAGGCAAAGGCTTTGGGAGTTCAGAGACTTCTGGTCAAAACAGATTCATTGGTTGTGGCAGGCCAAGTGGAAAAAGAATATCAGGCAAGAGAACCAGAGTTAGCAAAGTACCTCGAGCAAGTACGGAGGCTAGAAAGAAAGTTCCAAGGTTTCACCCTAAAACATATCCCAAGGGGGGAGAATATAGAGGCGGATGAACTAGCGAAGGCAGCGGCAAATAACTGGAAATTGCCCGAAGGGACATTTTATGAACAAGCAGACAAACCGGCTGAAAGGATCAAGATGCCCAAGAGGGGGGGTGAATTGGGCTTTTCTAAATTTTAATCGCAGCGGTAATAACCTATCGCTAGCCCATTTCACCCCTAGTGCCTAATGTGTGTTCTATGACTTCTAGACACAAAAGTTTTGCTCCCTAGGTTCCAAACCCTACTCTAGCATGGCAATTCTAGCAATGTAAATACAAGAAGTAATTGCAAGAATGTAAACGCTCAAAGTAAAGAGAAGGAGAGGAACGCGGCGATGTTTTCCCGAGGTATCGGAGAGTCGGCACTCTCCACTAGTCCTCGTTGGAGCACCCGCGCAAGGGTGTAGCTCCCCCCTTGATCCTCGCAAGGACCAAGTGCTCTCTACGGGATGATTCTTCGTCACTCCGACGCGGTGAATCCCCCAAAACCGCTCACAAGATGAGATGGGCCATCCACAATCACCACCGGATGATCACCATGCTCCCAATCGCCACCGAGCCGTCTAGGTGATGCCGATCACCAAGAGTAATAAGCAAGAACTCTCACTTGACCAAGACAAGCCTAATGAGATGAGTGGATGCACACTTGTTACTCTCTTTTTCACTAATGAGGTCCTAAGCAATGGATTAGCAAATCTCTCAACCTCACTAGGGCTCTTGCACTCTCAAGCACTCACAAGGTGTTCTTCACCGTTGGAATGAGCAAGAGACCTCAATTGAATGAGGTAAGGGAGTATTTATACCCCCCACACAAACCCCCACACGAAGAGGTATTTCGAGGCGGTTTAAGGTCGGCCGGACGCGTCCGTCGTGTCGGCCGGGCACGCGTCCGGTCGTCGTCCCAACGGCTCTTGTACCTGCTTGCCGGCGTCACACCGACCGGACTCGTGTCGAGTCCGGTCCACCATGACCGGACGCGTCCGGTCAGATTCACTCTCTGGACCTCTTCGCATGGTGACCGGACGCCCTGAACCCAGCGTCCGGCCGATGCTTGATCAGCGTCCCATTACATGGACCGCAAGCCGATGGCACCGAGCGTCCCGGCCCGCCGCCGAGGCGGTCCGGTCACTCGGGCGCCCCACGTACACTGACCGGACGCGTCCGGTCAGTTATGTGCTAGCGTCCGGTCAAGCCAAAATGACTCGAAACACTTCCGATTTCGCGACCTCTCGCATGGCTTCGACTAAACTGAACTTTGGGCCAATTCTAGGGCTGCCTAGGACCAGAATGAACAAGTGTGCACCACATCTAACTCACTAAACTCACCTAGGTCAAGTTACCCATTCAAACCCCTCTTAATAGTACGGCTAAAGGTAAAAACAAAGTCCTAGCTACTCTAAGTGTCTCTCCAACACCAATCGACACTTAGAACTAGCCGTCCTTAACCTTGTCGTCCATCCTTTGAAAACCGAAAACGATCTCGATCGTCGGGGCATGAAAACCATTGATTGCCCAATCAACCACTATTACCGTGACCTAACTCAAACTGTTTTACGCAAAACACACGTTAGTCACGGTAATTTGACGTTGTCATTAATCACCGAAACCCACTAGGGGCCTAGATGCTTTCAATCTCCCCCTTTTTGGTGGTTGATGACAACAACCTCGAGTATGAGAGTGAATTTGAGGTTTTCAACGAACTTGAATCATATAAGCTTTTTGACAATAAGAACAAAAGGATTAGTTAAGCTTATATGACTCAAGTCAACATGTACTCAAACGGAATATGAATGAAGTACGAGTACAAGAAACATAGAGCTCATTTAAAAGATGAAAAGTGAAAGCATAGCAAATGAGCATCAACATGTGACATGACAAAGCATTATGTATATATATCAAACGTAGAGAGCACAAGTCATGATTAAAGCACATGTCACATGAACTAACACATATCCACAAGTCAATCAAAAGCATGTATCTCATGATGCATAAAAGTAAAGAATGTATGCATGAGTATCACCAATCAAAAGAAGCAACTCCCCCTCACACGCTCCCCCTATCTCACATACTCGACTCTCTCTCCCCCTTTGGCGTCAAGCACCAAAACCTAAGGCTCCCGAGGAGGTGGGACTGTAGACGAAGTCGGGTCCGGACGAGCGTGCGGTCAGCTCAAACCGAGTGTAGTCCGGGGAGGACTCGAGCCGTCGGCTGGCCGAGCCTCTGTCGACCCTCCGGCCGTGTCTCTGGAGGTGAAGCGGTGCAGGGTTCTGCTTTCGGTGCCGTGCCAACCGGGTCCACTGCTTTGTGTCTCGGTGGTAGTGGCCTGACCCTCGGGCTCAAAGTGGAAGCTCAGTAGAAGTAGGAGCCGCCGACACTGGTACTGTCTCGGCCATCGTAGTAGGAGCAACTACGGTCGCGGTGATCGGAGCCTCTCAAGTAGGAGCTATCTCGAGGAGGCGTACTCACCGAACAAGAGTAGCAACAAAGAATCGTAGCCTCAAAAGTGAGTGACAGAGGAGGCCGACTCAAAGGAGGCTCAAGAAGCAACCGACGACGGGTGAGTCTCTCGTAGTAGTGGTGACCGGAACCTCTCGCCGACGTAAACCGACCCCGAGTGCCCCCGCGGGAGTGGGGGGAAGCCAGTGATCTCGCTGTAAGTGGCACTGAGAGCTCGCGGGGTCACAAGCACCGAGGACGTAGGAGGTGGAGTGAAGCCTGTCCGAATCGGTGTGTACCCGGCCCCTGGAGAAGCAAAGTACTGCGGGAACCGGCTGGGCGGTGAGCTGAACGGTGCGCACACTCCCTCGACTCAAGTCCGGGCTGGATCAGAATCGTGGAGCCGGGAGTGAAGAGCTGGAAGGTCCGCCAAGCTGAGTCGAAGTGAAGTCAAAGGCAGGAACCCCAGTGTGCCGAACCATGTGCTCCATAAAGGCAAACGACTGACGCTGGAGGTCAAGAGACTGCTGCTGAGTCTGACGGAAGATAGCCTGAGTCTCAAGCTGGGTCTGAAGTATCTGCTGCTGGAGCTCGTTCTGGCGGGCGTGAAGCGCTGCAGTGTCGGCTGCCTGCTGCTGGTGAAGCTGACGCAGCTCCTGTCCGTGTCTATCTGATGACTGTGAGAGTTTCTCAAGTATAGCAAGAAGCGCTGGACTCTCACTGGAACCTGAACCGCCAGCCTCGGCGTCGTGAGCACGTGGAGGCATCCTCGGAGGTGGAGCGTAGTCACTGTCAGAACTGTCCGAAGGAAGGTCCTCAGCAATATCTGCCGGCTCGGTCTCCATCTGTGTAAGCTCGGCCTGAGCAAGTGCCTCAACTGCCTCGTCCTGCTGCGCCTCAGTCTCTGCAACAGTGGGGCGCGACTGACCTGGTGCACGAGTGGCCCTGTTGCCCGGACGGGCTCCAACTAGCTGAGACATGTTGTATACAGGGAAGGAGGTGGTAGTGGCTCTGAACTCAGCAAGTGCCTCTGGAGGAAACGGGGAGATCGGGGACGCCGAAGGATCCCGCAGATCAGGTGAGCAAACGGCAGCTGTCGGCGCGTCTTGAATCCCTCTGTGATAGTGTCCTCCATCTCTGAGAGAATGACATCCCAGATGTCAAAAGCAGTCTGTGAAGCTAGGAAGTAGACAAGCCACTGCTGAACTCTAGTGATCGTCTCCCTGTTGCCGATCCTCGGCAGAAGTGTCCGTCTCATCACCTCGTTCAGAACACGGGCCGTAGGGGTGAGATCCCTAGGTAGACGGCGCGAGCCCGGTCCGAACGGCTCACTGAAGATACTGCGAGCCTTCTCAACAGGCAGGTCCTCTCCACCGTGAGGACGACGAGGAGGCTCGGTGTCACCGTAGCAGGAGTGGTGAAGACGGGTCTCTGACGGTGTGGTGCCAAGCAGCTCGTGAGCACGAGGACGGTAGAGTCTGTACGGCTGGCCACGGAAGGTAAAGTGAATGAACGTGTGGCCTGGGTCGATCCAAAGTGTGGCGTAGAACTCACGAACCCAGGAGTCCACGTATGCTCCAGGTAAGCCGATCAGGTCTGCCAAACCGGGGAGGTAAGTGAGTGAAGCCCTGATCTGCTCTCCACCAGCCGCAACAACTCTGTCAAGTGGGCACACTCTGTGAGGTCTGATCTCAAGTCCACGGTAGGCTCTGTAGAAGTCCTCCTGTAGCACTGTGTAGAAGCCCTCGGCTGCTCTCGGGTCACGCTGCGCTGGAAACCACTGAGGAAAGTCCACACACCTCAGGTCCTGAACTCTGCGGGCATTGGCGTCCCGCAAGTCTATGTGGACAACTGGAGCAGGAACACGGGGCCTGGAAGGAGGAGGACGTCCACCACGACGCTGGGTGACAACTCTAGGAGTGACCTGAGAGCGAGTGCGTGTGGAGCGACGAAGTGGTGGGCTCTCGGGCTGCTCCTCGGTGTCCTCGGGCTGGTTCTGCCGCCGCCGCCTCGCCTCGGCCGCTTCTCTGCTGCCTCTGCCTGAGTGGAACTGCCTGTCTCGACACCAAGGTCGGGGGGTAGGTCGGAGACTCGGTAACGCACACCCCCGATCTGTACAGTGCCTGGTGGGTCGTGAGGTGTAGGAGTGCGAAGTGCACGAGCCACTGAAGCTGGGTCTGGCGTGTCAATCCGCAAGCTACCACGGGGACCACCTCTCTCTGCTATAGCTGCGGCGTCTGCTATCGCCAGGAGTCTCTCTGTCTCAGTGGTCGGCCGCTTGCGCTTCTTCTTGCTGGAAACCTTCGCCTTGCCCTTCTCCTGAGGAGGTGGAGGAGGGGGTGGCGGAGGAGGCGGACCACCACCGACATTCTTGCACCTAGCCATGACTGCCAAACAAGAGACCACTGCCACAAGCAAACGACTGCAAGACAAACTGCCAAGTACCACTGATCGACTGCAAGGCCAACTGTCGAGAACCACTGCCAATCAAAATATGCACTACCTCTGAGAGTCACTGCCACTGATCAATAACTAAGACCAACTGACACTCAAGAGGCTTGGCCTCTGTTCCTTACTCGCGGGCTTGGCCCCGAGTGCACTGACACTGCCAAACTGTCACTGTCAATCACCCTCAACAATCCGACTCGACTTGCTGCATTAGATAGAATAGATAGGAGTACATAAGCACACATATTAGCGAGAGAGAAGAAACCCTAATGGAAGCAAGCACGTTAGGGGTAAGAAGGGAAAGCATGGCTTGCTACCTCGGGATGAGACGAGAACTTGAGCAAAGGAAAGAAGATTGACACGGCAGGGGCACCACGGCAAGGAGTGAATCACTGCAAGGATCAAGAGAGAAAGAAATTGTAGAACAATTGCAGTGAAGAGGTGAAAAGAGGTGACTGTGGCATTTCGTCGAACATATGGCGTGCAGGGCGGTTGCTCACCAATGGAGGAAGATCGCCGGCCGGAGGAAGAAGCAGGGTCGCCGGGGACGATGATGAACAGTGCAGGGGGCGTCCCGAGGGCCGAGAGCCTTGGCGGCGCAGAGGTGGCACGGCGGCGGTTAGGGTTTGGCGGTGATGGCGGCGGTTGCGCGTGCGAGCAGGGAGACGCAGGGGCGGTGGCGCAAGCGCGAGGGCACGACCAGCAAGTGAGGGCGACGCTAGGAGCGGCGATGGCCCGGCGAGGGGGTGCGGCGGCGGACAATGGCGGCGGCGGCAAGTCGGCGCGCGCGGGAGGAGAAGGTGAGAACCGTCGGCGGCGCGCGAGGGTGAAAGGGAGGAAGGAAGAAAGAAATGCGGGCCCCGCATGTCATAAGAAGATCTCATTGCGCCGTTTAAAGCACGACCGGACGCGTCCGCTGCGTGACCGGACGCTGGAACAGTGGCGTCCGGTGGCCACGCAGAGAGCTCCAAAACGGCCAAATCCTGACCGGACGCGTCCGTTGCCACTGACCGGACGCTACCCAGAGTCCGGTGACATCCCCTATTCGACCGGACGCTCAGCTTCCTCGATTGACCGGACAGTCCGGTGCCAAAACTCCGTTTTGAACTGACCGGACGCGCCTTTTCAGAGTCCGGTCCAGCGTCCGGTACAGCGTCCGGTGCTCCTCTGAGTGCTGTTTCTTGCTGATTTCTTCGCGCCGAACTTTCCCAACCTTGTCCCAACTTTGTAAGATCCAGATAAACACCAAATTGGGACTGGTGTGAGATGCCTCTCTCAAACCCTCAATTTTGCAAACATTTTGCCTTAGGCTATATGCATTTTAGCGAAAATAAGCAATAAAAGCGAACGAGGAGATATCGTATGGCCACCAAATAGGGTATATAACCAATAGAAGCGTCAAATGCTCCCCCTATCGGTGGGCGAACACAGCGGATGCTCAAACATAACCGAAAAGAAACGACAAAACAAACACATATGCATATGCAATGCAATACTTGAATTTGAATCTAGTCGCTTGTCAAGTTTGTCCTTGGTTAAGCTTCTTCACACGCTTTGAGGCGGTTATCTTAACCAAGTTAGTCAAGCTCTACATGCAATACATAAATTAGACATGTTTATATTACAAATGCAATGCAACCGACAACACAAGCTTATCTTTTAGTGAAGTTACTTAGATCAAGAACATTAAGCTCATTCCTCAACTTGCAAAACCGTGCTTCATCTAAAGGTTTTGTGAAGATATCCGCCAATTGATCTTCCGTCCTTACTCCCTCTAAAGATATATCTCCTTTTGCAACATGATCTCTAAGGAAGTGATGGCGGATATCGATGTGCTTGGTGCGAGAGTGTTGAACCGGGTTGTTAGCAAGTTTTACGGCACTCTCATTATCACACAACAAAGGTACCCCTTTTAGAACTATACCATAGTCTAGAAGGGTTTGCATCATATAAAGGATTTGTGCACAACAAGCTCCCGCGGCTATGTATTCCGCCTCGGCGGTTGACAAAGCCACACTATTTTGCTTCTTTGAGGACCAAGACACTAGTGATCTACCAAGCAAGTGGCACCCTCCGGATGTGCTTTTCCTATCAATTTTGCAACCGGCATAATCCGAATCGGAATAGCCCACAAGGTTAAAACTAGCTCCTTTGGGATACCAAAGGCCAATGCTTGGTATGTGCTTAAGGTACCTAAGGATTCTTTTTACGGCAACTAAGTGAGCCTCCTTAGGGTTGGCTTGGAATCTAGCACACATACACACACTAAACATGATATCGGGCCTAGATGCGGTCAAGTATAACAAACTACCAATCATGGAACGGTAGAGAGTTTGGTCAACCGGGTTACCTCCCTCATCTAGGTCGAGATGTCCATTTGATGGCATTGGAGTCTTGATGGGCTTACATTCATCCATATTGAACCTCTTGAGAAGATCCTTGGTATACTTTTCTTGAGAGATGAAATTCCCTTCTCTCATTTGCTTCACTTGAAAACCAAGAAAGAATGTAAGCTCCCCAATCATAGACATCTCGAATTCCTTCGACATCAAATCACCAAACTCTTTGCAATAGTCTTCATTTGTTGAGCCAAATATAATATCATCAACATAGACTTGACAAATGAAGATATCTCCATTAAGCTTCTTGGTGAATAGTGTGGTGTCCACCGTCCCAATCTTGAAGCCCTTCTCAATAAGGAAGTCCCGAAGGCGCTCATACCAAGCTCTTGGGGCTTGCTTTAGCCCATATAATGCCTTGGACAACCTATAAACATGATTAGGATATCTAGGGTCTTCAAACCCGGGAGGTTGATCAACATAGACTAGTTCATTTATGAAGCCATTTAAAAATGCACTTTTCACATCCATTTGAAAGAGTTTAATGTTGTGATTAGATGCATATGCAAGGAGGATACGAATGGCTTCAAGTCTTGCAACCGGTGCAAAGGTCTCTCCAAAATCCAAGCCTTCAACTTGAGAGAACCCCTTTGCCACTAGTCTTGCCTTGTTCCTCACGATTACACCTTGATCATCTTGCTTGTTGCGGAACACCCACTTTGTTCCAATGACTCTTGCACCTTTAGGTCGCTCTTCAAGTGTCCAAACTTGGTTGCGGGTAAAGTTGTTCAACTCTTCGTGCATGGCATTCACCCAATCCGGATCTTGGAGAGCTTCATCTATGCTAGTAGGCTCAATGCAAGAGACAAAAGAGTGATGTTCAATAAATGATGCATATTTTTGAGAGCGAGTCATTACACCCCTTGATGGACTTCCGATGATGAGATCTTGAGGATGTGCTTGGAGTAGAGGAGTTGTCCTTCTATCGACCACTTGGGGAGGAGATTGTGGAGCATCAACATCTTGAGCTTGTGCCACTCTATCTTGATGGGAGATGTGAGTATCTTCATTTGGATCTTTCCCATCTTTGTCATCATCTTGTGGCACTTGGGATGAAGAAGGTTGATCAATCACTTGCACTTCATCTTCATCCTCCTTAGGCTTGATGTCTCCGGTTGGAATATTCTTCATAGCCTCCCTCAATGGTTCATCACCTACATCATCAAGATTCTCATGTGCTCCTTGGGAGCCGTTAGATTCATCGAATTCCACATCATATGTTTCCTCTACCATACCGGTGGCATAGTTGAATACTCGATATGCTTTGGACTTCAATGAGTAACCAACAAGAAAGCCAATATCACAACGTCTTTGAAACTTCCCTAGGTGTTGCCGCTTCTTGTAGATGTAGCATTTGCACCCAAACACCCGGAAGAAAGAGATATCCGGCTTCTTCCCATTGAGCAATTCATATGGAGTCTTGTTGAACCACCGGTGAGGGAACAATCTATTGGCCGCATAGCATGCGGTGTTGATAGCTTCGGCCCAAAACCTCTCCGGTGTGTTGTACTCATCAAGCATAGTTCTTGCAAGGGTGATTAGTGTCCGGTTCTTCCTCTCTACTACACCATTTTGTTGCGGAGTGTAAGTTGAAGAGACTTCGTGCTTGATCCCAACTTCATCACAATATTCTTCTATGTTTGTGTTGTCAAACTCTTTCCCATTGTCACTTCTTATCTTCTTGATCTTGGTCTCAAATTCATTTTGTGCTCTCTTGGCAAACTTCTTGAATGATGGAGTGGCTTCGGTTTGTCATGAAGAAAGAATACCCATGTGTATCTTGAATAGTCATCAACAATCACTAGACAATATAGATTGCCTCCCAAGCTCTTGTAGGTTGTAGGTCCAAATAAGTCCATGTGAAGTAACTCAAGCACTTTGGATGTTGACATGAATGCTTTGGAGGGATGAGTGTTGGCAACTTGCTTGCCGGCTTGACATGCACTACAGAGCTTGTCCTTCTCAAATACAACATCCTTCAAACCTCTAACCATTTCCTTCTTCAATAGCTTCTTGAGAGTGTTCATTCCCACATGAGCAAGCCTCCTATGCCATAACCAACCAAGTGATGTCTTCGTGAATAAGCAAGTCTTCAAGTTTGCATCTTCGGAGGAGAAATCAACTAGATAGAGATTGTTGTATCTAAAACCCTTGAAAATCACTTGATGATCATCTTTCTTTGACACAACCACTTCCTTCTCGGTGAATAAGCATTCAAAGCCAAGATCACACAATTGACCAACGGATAGCAAGTTGAAGCTCAATGATGCAACAAGAAGCACATTTGATATTGAATGATCATTTGATATAGCAATCTTCCCCAACCCTTGTACTTTGCCTTTTGAGTTGTCTCCAAATGTAATCTTCTCTTGATTATCAACTCCTTCATCTAGTGAGGTGAACATACGAGGATCACCGGTCATATGTTGAGTGCAACCACTATCAATAACCCAATGACTTCCACCGGTCTTGTAGTTCACCTACACACACAAGAGATCAAGCTTGATGTTTAGGGACCCAAACTTGAGAGGGGCCCTTGACTTTCTCAACTAGTGACTTTGCAACCCAAATTTGTCTAGGTCTATTCTTGTTGGGGGGACCTAAGAACATGACCTCAACTCTTCCATTTGCATTCTTTCTAAGGATGTAATGAGCATTGAAGGCAAAGGGTCTAGCATGCTTGGGCAAGGGTTGTGGTGGTGGAGTTTCACACTCATGAGCAAAGTGACCTTCTTGACCACACTCAAAGCATCTCTTTGGCTTGGGCTTTGGATTGTGATGTTGTTGAGCTTTGACTTTCTTCTCTTGTTGTGCCAAGAAACCAATACCACTTCTATCCATCTTCATGACGGTGTTCATGAGTAGCTCACTTTGAAGATAGTTGCCTCGAGAGAACTTTTGCAATCCAACTTTCAAGTGATCCTTCTCTAACTTGAGTTGCTTGTTTTCTTCTTTTAGCTTCTCTACATCATGATCAACTCTTGTTGCACCAAATGCACAACTCTTTTCAAAATTTAGCCTTTTGATTTCCTCTTTGAGTGACTCAATCTCTTGATCAATCTCATTGTTGCATTCTTGAGACTCAATGACAATGGTGTTGGTAGATGAAAGCCTCTCAAGATCTTGCTTTAGCTTTGCATTCTCATTCTTGATCTTGACATAATCATCATAATGCTCGGCCACAACAACTTGCTTGCCTTTGCCACTAGAACCTTGCTCAATGCTCTCAACAATCAAGTCATCACATGATGTGGCTATATCAATCTTAACAACATGGTTAGTAGCATCATGTGTCTCATCGGATAAAAGATCATATGAAAGCACAAGGTTATCATGGTTAACTTTGAGAGTTGTGTACTCTTCCTTAAGCAAGTTGTATCTAGTGTTGAGCTCATTGTGTATCTCCTCAAGTTTATCATGTTTTGCTCTAAGCTCTTTTAGGGATTGTTTGAGCTCCTTGAGTGAAGATAACACAACCTTGTTTTCTTCTCTAAGCTCATCACTAGCTTTCTCGGCTATGTCATATTTAGCAAGAAGAGACTCATTCTCAAGTTTTAGCTTTTCATTTTTAGCTCTTGTCTTTCTAATGATTTTAGAGTAATCATTAAGCAAGGTGACAAGTTCATCATATGAAGGTGCTTCAAATTCATTTTCACTATCACTACCACAATCATCATCACTATCATCATGAGAGTTTTGTACCTTCCGATCACCTTTAGCCATAAGGCATAGGTGTGTAGGGGATGATAGTGGTGGAGGTAGTGAAGTCCCAATAACTAGAGCGGCCACCTTCTCTTTCTCATCATCACTATCGTCGGATGATCCACCACTTGATGATTCAATGTCGGTGAGCCAATCACCAACGATATAAGCCTTGCCACCCTTCTTCTTGTGGAACTTGTTCTTCTTCCAATCTTTCTTCTTGTATGGCTTATCTTTCTTCTTCTCATCATCATCATCATCACTTGAATCATTCTTCTTGCCCTTGAACTTGTTCTTGTGCTTGTCTTTCTTGGGCTTCGGACATTGATGAGCAAGATGGCCAAGTTCACCGCAATTGTAGCAATCCATTTCGGAGATGGGCTTCCTCTTGCTACTTGTGAAGAACTTCTTCTTCTTGGAGTCAAACTTGACACCACTCTTGTTAAGCTTCTTAAGCATCTTTGTGGTCTTCCTCACCATGAGTGCAATGTTTGCATCATCATCTTCATCATCACTTGAGCTTGCAAGACTAATCTCAATAGCTTTGCCTTTGCTCTTCTTCTCTTGACTAGCCTTGAATGCCAAGTCTTTCTTCTTGGTGGAGGAAGAGCTTTCTTGTGGAGTAATGTGCATGTACATCTCATGTGCATTGATCTTTCCCAAGACTTGGGTTGGTGTAGCGGTGGAAAGATCACCTTGATGAAGCACCGTGACAATATGACCATACTTGTCAATTGGAAGGACACTCAAGATCTTTCTCACAACATCGGATGGTGACATTTGTGTGAGTCCAAGTCCATTGAGCTCCTCTACAATAACATTCAAGCGAGAGTACATTTCATTAGCATTCTCATGAGGAAGCATGGCAAATGAATTAAGCTTTTGCATAACAAGATGATAGCGTTCCTCACGCTCACTCTTGGTTCCCTCATGGAGCGCACAAAGATTTTCCCAAAGCTCATGGGCATTTTTGTGGTTCCGGACCCGGTTGAACACATCTTTGCAAAGACCTCTAAAGATGATGTTTTTGGCCTTTGCATTCCACTTCTCATTGTTTTCCTCATCTTGTGTGAGGCGTGCGGCATCCTTAGGTTTTGGGAAACCTTGAGTGGCGGCTTTAAGCGCATTAAGGTCTTCGGCCTCTAGATACGCTTCCATGCGAATTTTCCAATAAGGAAAGTCATCGCCCTCGAACATGGGAGGAGGTCCATTCCCTCCGGTCATCTTTTCTCTAGGCGGTTAAGCCTAAATCAAGAGCACGAGGCTCTGATACCAATTGAAAGGATCAAGATGCCCAAGAGGGGGGTGAATTGGGCTTTTCTAAATTTTAATCGCAGCGGTAATAACCTATCGCTAGCCCATTTCACCCCTAGTGCCTAATGTGTGTTCTATGACTTCTAGACACAAAAGTTTTGCTCCCTAGGTTCCAAACCCTACTCTAGCATGGAAATTCTAGCAATGTAAATACAAGAAGTAATTGCAAGAATGTAAACGCTCAAAGTAAAGAGAAGGAGAGGAACGCGGCGATGTTTTCCCGAGGTATCGGAGAGTCGGCACTCTCCACTAGTCCTCGTTGGAGCACCCGCGCAAGGGTGTAGCTCCCCCTTGATCCTCGCAAGGACCAAGTGCTCTCTACGGGATGATTCTTCGTCACTCCGACGCGGTGAATCCCCCAAAACCGCTCACAAGATGAGATGGGCCATCCACAATCACCACCGGATGATCACCATGCTCCCAATCGCCACCGAGCCGTCTAGGTGATGCCGATCACCAAGAGTAATAAGCAAGAACTCTCACTTGACCAAGACAAGCCTAATGAGATGAGTGGATGCACACTTGTTACTCTCTTTTCACTAATGAGGTCCTAAGCAATGGATTAGCAAATCTCTCAACCTCACTAGGGCTCTTGCACTCTCAAGCACTCACAAGGTGTTCTTCAGCTGTTGGAATGAGCAAGAGACCTCAATTGAATGAGGTAAGGGAGTATTTATACCCCCACACAAACCCCCCACACGAAGAGGTATTTCGAGGCGGTTTTAAGGTCGACCGACGCGTCCGTCGTGTCGGCCGGGCGCGTCCGGTCGTCGTCCAACGGCTACTGTACCTGCTGTGCGTCACACTGACCGGACTCGTGTCGAGTCCGGTCCACCATGACCGGACGCGTCCGGTCGATTTTTCACTCTCGGACCTCTGCATGGTGGCCGGACGCCCGAACCCGGCGTCCGGTCGATCTTGATCGGCGTCCGGTATTACATGGACCGCAAGCTGATGGCACCGGGCGTCCCGGTCCGCCCGCCGAGGCGGGTCCGGTCCTTTCTGGCGCCCCCGTACACTTGACCGGCCGCGTCCGGTCAGTTATGTGCCGGCGTCCGTCAAGCAAAAAATGACTCGAAACACTTCCGATTTCGCGACCTCTCGCATGGCCGACTAAACTGAACTTTGGGCCAATTCTAGGGCTGCCTAGGACCAGAATGAACAAGTGTGCACCACATCTAACTCACTAAACTCACCTAGGTCAAGTTACCCATTCAAACCCCTCTTAATAGTACGGCTAAAGGTAAAAACAAAGTCCTAGCTACTCTAAGTGTCTCTCCAACACCAATCGACACTTAGAACTAGCCGTCCTTAACCTTGTCGTCCATCCTTTGAAAACCGAAAACGATCTCGATCGTCGGGGCATGAAAACCATTGATTGCCCAATCAACCACTATTACCGTGACCTAACTCAAACTGTTTCTGCAAAACACACGTTAGTCACAGTAATTTGACGTTGTCATTAATCACCGAAACCCACTAGGGGCCTAGATGCTTTCACCGGCAACCTCCGCGGCCGGAAGAACACAGAGACAGATCCTAGTAACATCAGAACAAGACTGGCAGGCTGAGATAATACAAATGCTCGAAGGAACATTCAACCCACAGTCAAAAGCAGAAAAAGAAAGGATGAAATACAGGGCTAGATCATATGTGCTGATAGACAAAAAGCTTTATAAGAAGGGAGTGGTTCAACCACTGCTCAAATGCATATCCAAAAACGAGGGCAGCGAGTTGCTAAAAGAAATACACGCGGGAACCTGCGCATCACATATAGGACCAAGAGCCCTGTCAGCGAAGGCCCTAAGGCAAGGATTTTACTGGCCAAGTCACGCGAAGGATGCTGAAGAACTGGTCAGATCATGCAAAGCTTGCCAGTTATATTCCACCAAACAACCTTCGCCATCAAAAGAACTCCAACCAATACCTCCAATCTGGCCATTACAAAGATGGGGCATGGATTTGGTAGGACCACTGCCAGCAGCACAAGGGGGATTCAAATTTGCGGTAGTAGCCGTGGAATACTTTACAAGGTGGATAGAAGCAAAACCATTGGCATCAATAACCTCAGAAGCAGTCAAAAAATTCTTCTGGCAAAATATAGTATGCAGATTCGGAGTCCCGAAGGTCCTAACCGTTGACAATGGAAAGCAGTTTGACTCAGATAAGTTCAAAGAATATTGCAAGTCCATAGGCACAACACTAGCCTTCGCATCAGTATACCACCCAGAATCAAACGGGGCCGTCGAAAGGGCGAACAGAGAAATCTTCTCAGCAATCTCCAAAACACTATTCAACCTTCGCAAAGGAAAATGGGCAGAAGAGCTACCAAGGGTAGTGTGGTCACATAACACTACGGCCACCAGAGCTACAGGATACACTCCTTTCAAACTCATGTACGGAGAAGAAGCAATGACGCCGGAGGAGTTAAAACACGAGAGCCTCCGCGTAACCAGTAGTCACACAATGGAAGAAGAATGCTCAAAGGAAGGAATAGAGCAGGAGAGACTGCAGGCCCTTGACAACATCATAAAATATCAAGACCAAACCAAGGCATGGAGGGACAAGAACATAACAAGAAGGCTGATCTCAGATGGGGACCTAATTCTCCGAAGGAAACCAAACGCAAGCACGGTAGGCAAGCTACAGCCCAAGTGGGAAGGACCCTTCATAGCCAAGCAAACCGCGAACAAGGAGGCGTTCAAACTAGAAGACAGCGAAGGTCGAACCTCCGCCCACACCTGGAACACCGCCAATCTCAGAAAGTACTACATCTAATGTAAAGGGACCTCCGCGCAGTTATAAGCGAAGGCGCCCTCAGTTTAGAAACTTTTCAATTTCCAGTTTTCATTTTTCGCCACTTGGCGACAGGCCTGCACTCTTTTCCTCACAGGGGGACTCCATTGCGGAGGTGAGGTTTTTAACGAGGCAGGACCTTTGTAAACGGCCTCTGAAAATATAAAGAGGTTCCCCCAGGAAAAAAAAAGAGAGAGAAAGAAAAAGGAAAAAAGCACATCGCGAGTAACAAAGGTCGAAAAGCTGCCAGCAACGAGGCAGCAGACATTCGACATAACGACATAGCGAAAAAGAGGACCTACTGGGCAAGGCCGGTACAGCCAGGCTTCCCCAACCGGACCTCCACGGCAAATAATCGCCTAGTAAAGTTGGAGACAACCTCCGCCCAAAAAATAAGACCTGGAAGAAGACCCTACCAAAACTACGGGCACCAGGCAATCAAAGGAGACAACCTCCGCCCAAAAAAATAAGACCTGGAAGAAGACCCTACCAAAACTACGGGCACCAGGCAATCAAAGGAGACAACCTCCGCCCAAAAAAATAAGACCTGGAAGAAGACCCTACCAAGGTACGGGCACCAGGCAGTCAAACGAAACAACCTCCGCATAAAAATCAAAACTGGAAAGACCCTACCAAGGTACGGGCGCTAGACAGTTAAAAGAAATAACCTCCGCCGTAACAAAAAATAATCTAGAAACAAGCACGTGGCCAAAGTAAATGCTAACAGAACGCAGTAGGTAGGATGCGACCAGAGCAAAGGACGGCAGCAACCACTCCAACCACCTAAAGATTAATGGCATTCATGAGCCAATGCCATATATAAACCACGCATCACCCCTCACCCCATGCACTCAGAAGGGAATAGCGGGGCAGAAAGGAGGGGATGGAAGCAGGCGTTTCCCCCGAGTACAAAAACAAAGAGATACTACGCAAAAACTTGTAATCTACGTGGCACAACACGCCAGAGTAGAACTAGAACCAAAGGGTGCAGGGGGATACCACGCAAAAGCTTGTAACATCCCCCTGAAACCGAAGGTTCTACTTCAATAACTGCCAGCCAAACAAAGCCTCCGCCAGTCGGGAGATACCAGGCAAAAGTTTGTAAAGATTGGAGGGCAGAGCCCAAGAGTAAGGGAGCAACCTGCGCCAACTAAACATACCGGGGACCAAGCACGCGATGCTGTGCGAAGGTCTCAAGGTGAGAGAAAACACGCAAAAGCGCAAGTACAGCTCCAGCACCTGCGCCAGGCGGAACAACAGGGCCAAGCATGAGTTCAACAGCTACAACTTGATCACAAGCAACCGCCGAACCGGCAGGATATGTAAGACCAGAGAACATACGTGGCGTATGCAAATGTAGCCACAAAGGCAAGGTCATCGATAATAATAAAGATACCAAAGTAAAAGTAGCACCTTATCAGTTTGACAACGGAACGACGCTCCAAACACAAATAATAAAAAATATTGTACAACAAAAACCCAAACATACAACAGCACGCGCAGACATAGCACGCGCAAAGTACAAACGTCGCGAAGGACAAAGCGACCTAAGGAGGAGTACTAGGACCCCGCCAAGCCAAAGAGCGAATAAATCCACTATGCGGAGCTTCAAGCTCTTCCATAATAAATTCAAACATGTCGTCAACATTGTTATCAGGCCAAATATCAAGCATCCGCCCGCTGACATAAACACCATCCTTCATCATAGTCAGCGGAGCTACATCGAGCACCTGCGTAGGTCCCAACAAGGCCACCTGCGCAAGGCAATTTGGAATCAAAATAAGGCACCAACCAAAAGCTAACACCTCAAACTATATTTACAGTCTAGAACTAGTTAGGCCTCCTAGAGCTACAGATCCTACTCTAAAGTTTGGCCAGGCCTAAATGTCCACCTCCGCATCATCGTCGGCTTTCCTCTCAGCCCGACGAGAAGACTCTGGCTGAGACGCCTTCAGCTCCTCAGCCTTCTTCGCCGCCCGCTGTGCCTCAGCCTACGAGAGAGAAACACAGAAGAATCAGAAAAACACAATCACAGATACACCAACTGAGCTAGGGTAGAAAAATAACTACCTCTGCGTTACGCTCCGCCGCGATAGCACGAGCATAACCACGGCCAAAGCGGCTCCAGCAGTAACGCATAAAATCACGCACAACGCGCATAGGAGCGCGGAGGTCAGACCAAGAAACATCCTTTGGGTCGGTGTACGTAGCCTTCCCCTTCAGCTGCTGGAGGTGCTCGCACCCAGCCTCCGCTAGAGCGTTCACAAAATTCTTTGCGCAGGAGAGAGCGGCAAAATCAGCCAAACCATCGGCAAACTTGGGGAATTGAGATAGCCGAGAGCGCATCCAATCCAAGGCACCAGAAGCAGTGACATCATCTGGAAGGGGAGGGGCAATGCCGCCGTACCGATGAATAGCATCAGAATAGGCACCGGCCACGGAAACGGCAACCTCCTTCACATCATCAAGCTCTTTCTGAAGCAGCTCCACCCGTTTCCTCAAAGCCTCAAAAGAGCGCCTTTCACCCTCGACTTCCGTGCGAAGGCTATCGTTGACGTCGTTAGATTTCTTCAGTTTTTCCTCCAACAATGAAGAGGCAGACTGAGCATTGCCAAGCTCCTTCTCCATAGCCTTGACTTTCGCTTCAAGCTCTTCTGAAGCCTTCTTAAATGGGCGAAGCTCCGCAAGATCAGAAATGAGAGTTTTCTTCTCGGCACCCAAGGTCTCAACCTCCTCTTTGAGGAAACCAAGTGCCTCATCATGCTTTAACACCTCGTGTGAGCATCGAGCTTCCATAGCCTCAGCAATGTGGTGACTCTGCAGGAAAAGCGAAAGCTCAGATAAACCAGCCGAGAGAAGATACAAAGACATCACATTGCAAATGAAACTAAACACGAACCACGCTCTGCTGCTTAAGGTTCAGCCTTAGAAGGCTGAAATAGTCCAATCGCTCCAGGTACCTGCGAGTGCCACCTAGTGCCAAACAAAATTTCAGCGCATAAGCAAAAATATTCAACGCAAACAAAAATCAAAAGAAAAAAATCAAACCTCCAAGCTGCTGATGCAGGCTATGGAGGGCAGAGCTCCACCCACTTAAGGTTTGCATAGAATCAGCTGCACAAAGGAAGCATCGATTGAATCAAAGTTGTGCAACATAGTAAACAATACAAACAACCCAAAAACACAAGGACAAAGCACCAACCTTCGCCGGAGCCGCCGAAACCCGCAAACGAAGTGCCAGCGAAGGGGGGAGGCACCTGAGGGATCCGGCCCAGGTCTACCCGACCCATATCAACATGAGGAGCAGCCTCGCTATCCCTAGCAAGCACTTGGGCAAGGCCCACTGAATAACGTCACAACAAGACCACGGGAACAAAAAAAACAATAAATAAGGAGTTGAAACTTACATAGAGCATCTGCCGCCGCGGCACCTGAAGCCTCTGAAGCAGCTTGAGGGGCAGGCGCAATCGGAACCTGCGGCAGTACGGGCGCAACCTGCGGAGCCTCCGGTGCAACCTCCGGAGCCGGACCACCGCCATGCGGAGGTAAAGCACCCGCAGACGCAGGCGTCCCCTCCCGAGAAGCAACCTCCGCCTCCCCACCAATGCCAACATCGGCATGAACTGAGTCCTCCGAATCATCGGAGAAGGCACCCAGGACACTGGCAAAAGGAGCGACAGAGGCTGACGCCCTAGTGGTTTCAAGGGGCGCCTTCGTTGGAAGGGCGCGTCCCTCTAGAGATGTGAGAGGTTGCGCCAAGACCTCCGCTTCATCGCCACGCCCATGATGGGCCAAAGAGGTAGCAGCTGACCCAGAGGAACTGCTGGTTGCAGCCTGACCAGCAGACACCTCCGCAGGTTCTGTGGCCTCGGTAGGCTCCGAACTGCGTGCAGAAAAGCGGGCCTTTTTTCCACGACCCGCACCAGCACCAGAAGAAGCCCCACGACGTTTCCGGCCCGCAGGCTTTGGGGCATCGCCTGGGCGGACCTCCGCAGCAGCAGCCTCCTTGTCACGGATCGCGGCAATAAGCTTCGCAGGCACAGGCTGATCACCATACTTAACGCCCATCTCTTCCAGAACACGGTTTAGGCGTGGCATGTTACCAGCCTCCGCCCGACGAGCGAGATACTCCTTATCTGAGATTTCTCCAACAATTTCTTGAGCCTTCGCTTCAACCTCGCGGAGGAAGACCGCGTCAGACTTGCCCTCTGGCCGCACCAGACCAAACCGAGGAAATGGGACACCACCGGCGTCACCAAAGACGGGGAGCTGCACGTTCTCCAAATGAAACGAGGGCCTGTTTTTCGCCAACGGCCAGTAGTTAGCTGCCACCATCTCCTCCATCAAATCGCGACCTCCGGAATATCGGCAGGCTAGAGCGAAGGCCCGGTTGCAGGCGGTCCGAGAAGCGGTGGCCTTAGAGGGGGCAGGAACAGAGTAGCGCGGCTCCAGCTGTGTCATCACTGAAGCGAAGGGATAACGAGTCACTTTCTTACCATCATCCTCCTCAGTAGTGTAGCCAGGAGTCTTGACGTAGAACCAGTTCAAAGTCCAGTCTTTGTCCCACTTGTTCTTCTGACAGTAGGACAGCTCAAGCTTTGGTTCAACTTGCCTCCGCTTGGGGAAAAACGAGCAACTACCATACTGACAAATAGCCCCATCAAGCTTTTTGTGCTGCTTTTGCAACTCATAAAATTGGCAGAAGCTGTCAATGTCCGGCGAAGCTCCATAAGACTCGCAGGCCCATGCAAACTTGCTGAGCGCGGCGACGCCGTTAGGAGTGAGCTGATGAATCTGCACGTTGAACTCGTCCAGAACATCCCTCAAAAAACGACGAGGGACAAAGCGAAGGCCGCATGTGAAGAAATCACGGAAGACCACTGCATAATCCTTACCCGGTGGATCTGGGACGGTCTACCGGCCAGGAAGTTTGACCTTATCCTTCTCAAACCAACCTTCGATGACCATATGATCAATCATCATCTTATTGACAATACTACGACCAATCTCATAGGTGATCGGCTCATTCTTACCCGCCATACCCAGAGAAGGACTCGGAGGTATCAAATCAGACAGCGAAGCTTCCACACCAGACAAATCTTCTTCAGTATCCCTAGCCTTCGCGCTGTCAATCATGCAGTCTTCAAAACGACGCGCCCACCCGCTGGCTCTGACGCAGAGCAATCGAGAGTAGGGACCCGAGAAGGAGACCCTAAGCGGAGGTGAAGGAAACTCGGAAGCCACAGCTTTACGAACAATGAAGGCAAGAAAGTGTAGTACGGCACGCATGGCCCGCACCCCCTTTATATAGGCACCGGGGGGGGGGGGCGCCTCCGACGGTTGGAAGACAAACCGTCAAATCAAGTCACGTCGCACGACGCACCAACCGACAAGTGACACGTGGGCGGCGCGCGGAATTCCAAAGGGGGGAAAGGGGACCTCCGCTTCGGGAGCAGGAGGTTTCAGAGGACGTTGGCCTACCTGCGCTAGCCCAAGTGCTCTAGGGGGAAATGTTGGGGGAGAATTTCTGCCCCAACCTCCGCTCCCCAGCTCAGGTCCCCCAAGAGATCCGCTTAACCTCCCGTGTGTAGTTTCTTGTTTCTTTTGCTCCTTTCGGGGAAAGAGGAACCTCCCGCCTCGGGCGGCGGAAAGAAGGCGGAGGCCGGAAGGAACGTCCGACATTTTCCGACCTCCAAAAGACGGGCGAAGGTCCGGACCTCCGCCGATTATGGCCGGAGGTCTGGACCTCCGACGGAACAAGACCGGGAGGCTTAGGCAACCAGGAAGAAGCGCCTGGCGGCCCCGAGAACGGGACATGGCCGGAGGTCCGAGCCTCCGACTGAGCCCATGGCCCACCCAAGGGGCAAGGTACAAGGCGCAGATCTTTGACCCACTTGCTAGGCAATGGAAGATGACCACGCTGCCCTCAGAGGAAAAAATAGCGGTTAGAGCTAGGCCAAAATTGCCCCTAGGGTTTGGTGGGCAATTGTGTAAAAAGTCCAGGGAAGGGCTGCCTGGGGGTCACCTATAAAAGGGGGGCTCGGCACTGTTGTAAGGGTTGGTTGAGAATTTAATGAGAATATTTATTATTCAAGCACTGTTCCCAACGTTCTTTGTCTGATCCTGTTGGAAAAGGGAAGTGCTGCCAGTGGGGGGCCAGGACTTGGCGGAGGTACCCAGCTGTGCAGGGGACCTCCGCTCATTCCTCAGTTTTTCGCCCCCCCCAGGTGCGGAACCTTCCGCCAACATATGTTCTTTTACAGTTTATCTAAACACCTTCTAGAATTTTTTTATTTTTTATTTTTTGCATATGCATATACACCTCTACTCTATTTTCCTTTTCCAATTAACGTTTGGTTTTTCAATCATGTTTCTAAGAAGGCCTTCTTAAACAAATGCAAATTAAGCCAGGACACTAATAATGCTCCTACGTGCATCTAAGGGCACAGTTATTTCTGTCCTTTTATTATGCACAATTATTCTTGATCTATCACAATTCACACCAGTACACCATCCAGTGTGGGGTTTTTAGATGCTACGAGTGGGCGAGCGTACGTGGCACATGGTACTGAAGGGCATGCAGCCAGGTCCACGTGCAAGTCAGCGTGCATGCATGTATGCATGGACGATGTGCATGCTTATACTACCTCTGGAGTACCTCTACGCACACGGCATGCACACCGTACCAGCGTGCGACGTACATGTGCATGCGGGACAAACTGTAGGCATGCATCACCAATTCACCATGCATGCTCTCCTACATGTTATCATGCCAGCACTGCCAAATGTCAACGCACTTGTTCTTCAGTTTCAAGCTACCTTTGGACTTCCTTTTTGTTTAGATGCTTTGGCCGTGCCAGTGCTGCTAAATTTTTGGCATTCTGACTTTAGGTTGAGGTGTTGGGCCAATATAATAGAGGTGTTTTTGCCCTTTTTATTTGGGCCTCTTGAGTCCCAAATGCCAAAGTTTTACAAGCTTAAGCTTTATTATACTATGATGTTTAGATCAATTTTGAAACAGCAAAAGATTTGGCAAAAGAGGGGAATTTTTTTGACAATAGGCAAAAGAGGGGAATTAAACAACCCCCTAAAAGTAGTGCCAAGGATGGCCGTTTGATGTCCCCACAACGGACATCATCGTTGTTAACACACTATGAGGCATTTGGTAGTAAAAGTTTATACTAAATTTTAAATGCTAAAACACTAGAATGAAAACGAATCAGATCAAAACGATCAAAGTGGATAATGCCTCTTCCATACCCTTTAACCCGTTCCATATTCTCCAGTTCGATAAGTCTCTTTTAAAATTCTTGTGTCCACATTCTCAAAGTTATGATTCAGACCGACTTGGATTGAGAATTATCCATGCCACTTTCACTCCTAAAAGCTGGCATTGCAATGCTCTCCTTCACACGATATACGTGATGAACAATAAAGATATATACATTACAAGTGGGTAATCCAAATGCATATTTATAGGATTATTTATATATTATATTGTGCCCAGTGGTATTCCTATAAGTAATATAGAATAAAATATGATACGACGATGGCTGCATGCCTTTGTCCATATTGTTGTCAGGCTGGTAATTTATATGCAAATTCACGTATTATACTTTTATTTTTATGAACATTGTTTTTGTCTACTGAATCAGTCGTGATATGTGTACTTTTTTTAAGATTTCGACGTTCCTTGTGAAGAATTTTGCTCTTGATGTAAACCGGCAACCCGCCCCGGCATTCTCTCTTTTCTTTGTATGGTGTAGTAATTGTGCTGACTAAGACAGCTTGTTGACTTTTCCGTAAAAGCTGAGTTTTACTTTTACCTATGTAAAAAGAATGAAATTATCTCGTTTTTTTTTTTTTTGAAATGGATGGCCAAGATATAGTAATATTTGACTTGGACCAGAAAGCTAATATATGCCATGTAAAAAGGAGTGGAGTGTAATTTGTGATTTGACAAAGTGTTTATTAAGAAACTTTTAGTAGATATGCTGTGAATGTATGCTGCCTGAGCATGAAAACTGAAGATCTTGCACGTCTAATTGGGCAATAAGCTCGATCCAGCCGTTTTTTATGAACAAAAAGAAATGGACGAGAGACATGGACATGGAGTAGTACAAAAACATCCTGTATTCCTGTTTCAAAAGCCGAGATATATCTCTATCATATCAGAAACAGCCTGCAAAGTACTAAGCCACAACAAAATAATAATACTCCTCCGAAAGCAGAAAGAAACAGGAGGAAACTTGCCGCTCGCAACGGCATGCATGCCCGCCCGCCCGGCCGCCCTCTCCGTACTCCCATGCCGACGATGCCGACGGCGACGACGACGACGGCGGCGAGCGAGCGAGTGCCTTGGCCCTCGCGCTAGCTGGACAGCGAAACGGTGACAAACAAAGCGGGACAACGATGGCGACGGCACGGGAGAATCTCACAGGAATACGCATCGGAACAGGTATAGCCTCCACAACAGGGACGCATGGGGCAGAGTAGCTAGCTCTCAGCCCGTCTCGTCTTCTTCGCCATGCCTTTCGTTCGTGGCTCACGCCGGCCGACCTTCTCGCCGGCCGACCTCTCGCGTCTCACCATAGGTGATCTCGGTGGTCAATCGAGGCGATGATTCAGCCATGTCATGTGGTCAAAAAGATCTAGAAAGCGGAGGAATGAGGATGAAGAAGAAGATCGAAGAACGCGTGGACAAAGAGCAGGACAAAGGATTGCTAGAAAGGCACGTCGACAGCAACGCTTCGATCGGGGGGCTCTCGGGTACCACTAGTGTCGCTGCCTATGTGGAAATCTGGAGTGGCTAGCTAGTTCTAGTCCACGAGTCCAATCAAAAGTATATATGACCTTGCTGTACGAAATTCTCCGATCAAATAATCGTGCGCAGGTTTTCAGATTTATCCAGTCTATATGCTGTGTGTGTAGCTAATCTATCAAAGGCTAGCTTTTTGAAACGTCTACTGTATGTCATTTCTCAAATCTCACCAAATACGCTAGAAAAACAATATAGATCCTACTCCCTATCGTCCCAAAATAACAACACAAATACTAATGTATTTTATTATATGTTTGTTTATTTAAAAAAATGATAGAGAAAAAAGTCCTACTCCTTTATAAGAATGCATATAAAGTTGCACCCAAATCAGACGCACACACCACCAATGCTAGGGTTAACAGTTTAGATGTGGCAACGAAACCACCAAACAGAACTTGAATCCAACACACCAGTGGAAAAGCCAAATTGCTACAACTTCCAAGCCTAAGAGGCAAACAAAGTTAACCACGCTATACAGAGAAAACAAAGAGCTAATGCTGAGAGAAAGCAAAAAGGTTCTACCACAAGTCCACAACATGGCCTTCACCTCCAATCTTCAATTTCGTAGTCTTGATCATCCACGGACTTGATATCTATCTCCTTCAGCAAAAGCTACCAATTCTACAGAAATCAATAAATTTTCGGAACAATTTCATTAGTGGATCTGGGGAAACTTCTTCCCAAATCCCATTTTATTTCTTATATTCCACAAGCTCCATATCCCAATAGAACAGATAATCTCTTCCTTGAAATTTTATCCAATGGTAATTAAAAGCATAATGCAGGCTGTTTGGGACCCTATCCGGCCCATCCTAAAGCCTCCTTAAAACAATACCAGATACTCCTTGCCATGTGACAATTGAAGAAAATGACATGTTTTCTCAGCCCCACACAAACAAAAGAAGTTCTATTTCCCTTTTTACTTTCTTTTTTTTTTCAGATTAACCCCAGCTTGCAGCTTATCCTGAATTGTTGCCTCTGCCTCACACAAAAAAAAATCCTTTTTTTCAGATTATCAATCTGCAGCCTATTTGGAATTGCTAGCCACATATAAACAGTCTTATACCTTCATCAGTAATTTGTATTTTTGAAGCTTTGGTATTCTCTTATTCGTCAGCCCTCTAAAGGCTAGTCATGGACCTAATAGTGTTCGATGTCAATGCTAAGATTTCAACTAATATACCAGTGATGATGCGATATAGGTATAGAAAACTATTAATAGAGGTGGAAAAGGATACAGGGTAATTGGTGACTGAAGTCTATTACAACTAGATAACAATAAAAGCATTTATATTTATATATGTAACGTGTTACAGTGTGATGATATGGAATTATGGTTAGTTATGTGCCCTTAAACTTATCCTTAAAAAACTAAAGAAGCCAATGTAGGAGCACGGTGTGATTTACATTTTATCTTAATTGCATCCCCTAGACTATCAAAGTGGTTGTTTCAATCCCCAAAACCTTTATTTTTGGACTCAATTTCATTCATTAACTATTGAAGTGGCTTTTTTAGGCATCAAAATTTTCTTTTGGGCTCAACCTTACTTTACATGGAACACCCCATTGTTGCGTTTGGCAGCTCCAACACCATCTTCATCTAAGACGGATGGTCATCTCTAGGTATAATGGTCATCATCTAGGTAAAGGCTTATTTGACAATTTAGGGACAAATAGGCCCAGGAAAAAGGTTTGAGGATTGGCGCTTAGTATCTTAGAGACAAAACTGAGCATCAGACAAAAGACAATAATTATTTATTCCACCATAGAAGACAATCTAAGTAAACACATACTCTATGTGGTTTGCTATCGTCGGATATATGTGTGGTATACCACTTCTATTTAATCGCTAGCGCCTATTCTCTTTGAAAAGTCAGATTAGATGGTAGATGACCGACTATTTAGTATTTGAAGTTTAGGAAAATATAGCATACCAATCACACTAACAAAAATAGATAGAAATTAAATAAAACTAGGATGTCTCCCATCAGTCTCTTGAGCTTTTGTAGTGAAAAGGAGGAGCTGCGTTCCTAAAAGGCTTGAATGAGAAGGTGAGTCATGGACAATGGCACGGTGGTTTAGGCTCAACGCTCCCCCCCCCTCTCCCTCTCCCTGTTCTGTTTTTTCAAACAAACAAACTGAATCTTTTGAAATTCCTAAAAAAAAATCCTGTAAAATTCCTGGTTACGGTTTAACCACACAGAGAGAGGAATGGTTGGTGGAAACTGAGTTTTGCATATTCATGCACGGTTCTAGTACCGAGTAAAAAATTGTCAAACTCATGCCTCGTGCTGCTTGTAAAATTGCCTTAAAAATAACTGCAAAATCTATAAATTTAACATTTTTTTGTTACATTAATTTAAAATAATAATAATAATTATTATATTATTTATAAACATGATTCGTGGAGCTAAAAAGACAGAGGGGATGGCATCTGCACGGAGCCCAAGAAGCAAGCAAAAAAATTCTACTGCGGCTGCCGTTGCCGCCGCTGCTCCACCATAAATTAGCCTCTCCTAACCACTTGTGCTTACGCCCTTGTTCGTCTCCGGGCGGCGTCTTCCTCTTTACTCCCCCCACGCCCGGTGCCCGTGCCTTCCTCGTCGCCGTCCATCTGCTCAGCTCTGAGCTCAGCCTCTACTCACTCCACTGACCGACCCCCAGCTCCACTCCACTTCACTCCCGGACTGACTGGCGCTGCCCTTCCGCGCGGCGCCAAAACACCCACGCAAACTGCTCCCTCCCCCGACCGATCGCCATGCGCGCGGCGGCTTGCTGTTGGCGTTTCTAGATGGGCTCCTCCTCGCTGCTCCTCTTCCCCTCGTCCTCCTCCGCCGCATCCACCGCCAACCCCCACTCCTCCTCCTCCTTTCCCCACTCTCATGCCAACACCACCGCCACCGCCCACTCCTTATTGCCGCCGCTGCCCTCCCCGCACCTCCCTCCCGCCTCCGCCCAAGACCACGCCCTCCTCCACTACCTCCACCACCTAGACCGCCAAGAAGCCGCCGCCGCCGCCGCCGCAGCCATGGTCCGCAAGCGCCCCGCGCCCGACGTCGACCTCCCGCCGCCGCGCCGCCACGTCACGGGCGAGCTCTCCGACGTCACCGCCGCCGCCGGTGGGAGTGGCGGTGGTGGTGCGCCGCTGCCTGCCTCCGCCAGCGCGCAGCTCCCCGCGCTGCCCACCCAGCTCCACCAGCTGCACCCCGCGTTCCAGCACCACCACGCGCAGGCGGAGGTGGACCACCACCACGTGCCAGCGCCCCCGCCCCAGCAGCAGCAGCAGCCCCAGGCGCCGGCGGGCGGCGGCGAGGCGGCCGCCGCCGCCGCGTCCACCACCGCGTGGGTGGACGGCATCATCCGCGACATCATCGGCAGCAGCGGCGGCGCCGCGGTCTCCATCACGCAGCTTATCCACAACGTGCGCGAGATCATCCACCCCTGCAACCCGGGCCTCGCCTCGCTCCTCGAGCTCCGCCTCCGCTCCCTCCTCGCCGCCGACGCCGCCCCACTGCCGCCGCCTCCCCCCCCTCCTCCTGCTCCGCACGCCATCCTGCACGGCGCTCCGGCCGCCGCCGCCGGGGCTGGCGCTGCCTCCCCCCCCCCTCTCCAAGACAAGCGGCGCCACGAGCATCCTCCTCCTCCGCCGCCGCCGCCGCAGCAGCAACAGCAGGAGGAGCCGCATCCGGCGTCGCAGTCCCCGAAGGCGCCGACGGCGGAGGAGACAGCGGCGGCAGCCGCCCGCCGCCGCCGCCGCAGCGGCCGCGGCGGCCAAGGAGCGGAAGGAGGAGCAGCGGCGGAAGCAGCGCGACGAGGAGGGGCTCCACCTGCTGACTCTCCTCCTCCAGTGCGCGGAGGCCGTGAACGCCGACAACCTCGACGACGCGCACCAGACGCTGCTGGAGATCGCGGAGCTGGCGACGCCGTTCGGCACCTCGACGCAGCGCGTGGCGGCCTACTTCGCGGAGGCCATGTCGGCGCGCCTCGTCAGCTCCTGCCTCGGCCTGTACGCGCCGCTGCCGCCGGGCACCCCCGCCGCCGCGCGCCTCCACGGCCGCGTCGCCGCCGCGTTCCAGGTGTTCAACGGCATCAGCCCCTTCGTCAAGTTCTCGCACTTCACGGCGAACCAGGCCATCCAGGAGGCGTTCGAGCGGGAGGAGCGCGTGCACATCATCGACCTCGACATCATGCAGGGGCTCCAATGGCCGGGCCTCTTCCACATCCTCGCCTCCCGCCCCGGCGGCCCGCCCAGGGTGAGGCTCACCGGGCTGGGGGCGTCCATGGAGGCGCTCGAGGCCACGGGGAAGCGCCTCTCCGACTTCGCCGACACGCTCGGCCTGCCCTTCGAGTTCTGCGCCGTCGCCGAGAAGGCCGGCAATGTTGACCCGGAGAAGCTCGGCGTCACGCGGCGGGAGGCCGTCGCCGTCCACTGGCTCCACCACTCGCTCTACGACGTCACCGGCTCCGACTCCAACACGCTCTGGCTCATCCAAAGGTAGGAGAAGAAGTACTCTCCTCCATCTTCTCTCTTTTCTTTCGATCCCCTGCTTCCATGTCAAATCTTGAGGCAATCATGACCACTTTTCAGCTAACACTTAGTTAACCAGTGTCACATTGGATAATGTGCGCCCTCGTCAAGCATCAACTCTTGCTAGTACATCCAGTACAAGCATTCTAAAGTAGTATTCCCCAGAGGTTTACTAGTAAAAAGAAAAAAAAATTCCCATTTTGGAGCTCAAAAAGCTTGTCATTATGGCCAAGCAACTTTCTAGGCTTAAAAAGGTTGAATCTTGACAATGCTTTTGAGATGATACTGTACTACTGTGTAGTAGAGTATTCTTCTCCTCCATGGTCTTTGGTGATCCCAGGGCCACAAAAGATAGATTTCCTTTGCATTTGGTTAGTGGATGTGTGTTCAGATCACTAGGAGGATGGAGCTGAAAGTTCTTATCATCATGACCAACTTTCCATGCCAAAAGGCTTCTTCTAGTTCCAGGTGCCAGGACGATGATGATTACTCAATGGAATAACTGTCATCTTCTTCCACTAATCACCATTTCCTAATATAGAACTCCTAAATCATCATCACCATCAGGAAGCTAAACTCAAAAAGGCTTATCAAAAGTGTTACCTTTCTTCTCCAATGACTGCCATGCCAGTAGTAGTACATATCTGTCCACTGTACTTTTGGGGGTGAACCATCTCATCTCAAGCATGAGATAAACAAAAATGTACTAGTACTACTAAACTGCAATGTCCTTGATTTAATGCATCATTAAAAACGCTAAGCAATGGAGTCCTGTAGTGTCGTCCTGGCAATGCCATCAGACAAGAAGAGATTCCTCAGAATCGAATGGTTGTCACAAAACGCACATTACTGACTGACGACTCGTGTCCCCTGGACCACGGTGATGGGGAATGGATCCTCCATTGATTCCATCCATGATCCATCCACCCTATGCAGGCTGGCCCCCAAGGTGGTGACAATGGTGGAGCAGGACCTGAGCCACTCGGGCTCCTTCCTGGCGCGCTTCGTGGAGGCCATCCACTACTACTCGGCGCTCTTCGACTCGCTGGACGCGAGCTACGGCGAGGACTCGCCGGAGCGGCACGTCGTGGAGCAGCAGCTGCTGTCGCGGGAGATCCGCAACGTGCTCGCCGTCGGTGGCCCCGCGCGCACCGGCGACGTCAAGTTCGGCAGCTGGCGCGAGAAGCTCGCCCAGTCCGGCTTCCGTGCCGCCTCGCTCGCCGGCAGCGCGGCGGCCCAGGCGTCGCTGCTGCTCGGCATGTTCCCCTCCGACGGGTACACGCTGGTGGAGGAGAACGGCGCGCTCAAGCTCGGCTGGAAGGACCTCTGCCTCCTCACCGCGTCGGCGTGGCGCCCCATCCAGATGCCGCCGTGCCGTTGATCTGAACTGATGAAAGCTACTGGTAGCTGTTGCTGAGCAGTGAGCGAGAATTTGGTCAGCAATTTACAGAGCTAAATCGTCATTGTTAGTTTAAGTTTACCCAGTGGTACGGTTAGATCTTACTCCTACTTGGTTCTTTTGCATCATCTGTAGCTTAGCTAGCTGCTCGATTTGGCCATCAATCAGTTCCCCAAGATAAGAAAACGGAAACATTTCTTCTGATCACTAATTGCTAGATGCATTCACAGTGATAGTTACTGATGTAAGCTTAGTTTGATTTAATGGTAGATCTTGTTCAGCTGTGGCTCGTTTCGTTTCAGCAATCTTGCCGGTTTGTCCTTCTGTACTTTTTTCATTTTGCTGCTTTATTTAATTCATTCATGTTCCTTCGTTATATGGACTATCTGGTGCCCTTTATGCGTTTCAGTTAAGATTCTTGCTGAGAATATAACACATTTATTTTTGGTAAAGTAACCATCAAGTAACTGTCTGTGGCTACATCAATGATATCCTAAATCCAGCATGTTTATAGCTTTTCTGCCAAAAACAATAAAATCCATGTGACCATGTCTGAAACTAATGTACTGTATAGTCATGTTCAACTGTTCCTACTACCTTTCCATAAAAAAAAAAGAAAACATGTTCCTACTGATTAGTATAATCCTTTGTGTAGTTGTGCTTTACTGTTCATTAGTACTGTTCTTTGGTGGAGTTCCACCCTTTCTAGTGTGGATATGCGCTGTCTACTTCTAACATCGTTTTCACCTTTTTCTTTTTTTCTTCCTCCATGACTCCCAGAGCCGAGGTCATTAGCTTGTCAATTCTTGCGTCTTGACAAGATTCTGACCACTGGTTCTTTACCCAGTCATCAGTGTCATGCACATTCCCTTTCCCTAATAATAAAGTGATGAGTGTATGTGGACGAACTGTATTTTGTTAGTTCACCGTCGCCATCAGGCGATCTCACTTCGCTACTTTTGTTTAGCGCATTCAGATTAAATTAGAAACCGCCTCTCTCCCTGCTGCATTATTTAGTATGCAAACTACTAGTCGACTGCGTTTTGTTTGGTATTAGTTTACAATTACAACTGTTGGTGTTGTTGAGATCAGAAGTGGGGCAGGAGGGAATTGTTTGCTACTAGATATCATTCCTTTTTTTTTTCAGATGGAAAAAAGTGTTGCTAGCTAGTTAGTGGCACTGGCCCTGCCTGCCTTAGCTTAGCTTTGCTATGCTTTGCTTCCTAGTCACATTTCCAAACTGGGTTATCAGCCAATGTTGTAGTAGGAGACCATCACATTCATGGATGGCTATGGCTTGAACAACAAAGCCTTCTGCTTGGCTCCACAGGCAGCCACTGGGGGTGGGGCCATGCCATTTGCAGGACTGTTGTCCCTCTCATTATGGAGGGTGAAGGAGGCAAATAAAAGCACTCATCTCATGATTTTATCCATAGAGAGAAGAGAGGAGAAGATAAGAGAAAAGAGATGGGGAGTTTCTTGTTGTGTTGTGCCTTGTGGTGTGCCTCTCTTGAGTCTGGTGTGCCTCTCTTGAGTCTTGACATTGCCATGATGGGGATTGGAGAAGGAATGGGTCTTCTCTCAGCTGCTGGCTGCTGCAATTCTGCAAAGCTTTTGTGTCCTGTGCTGCTCTCCCTATCTTTTCTTGTCCCAGCTGCTAGGGGAGGTCCCCCAGCAATGAGGAGTCCTTTTCTCACAGCAGAAGCCGTGCCCTGTTGCTTGTCTCTTCTTCTCTTGTAGGGGTAGTGATTTGAGTGGCCTACTGGCAGGTCAGCAGCAGCCTCGTTGCTCAGCTCAGCCCAGCCTTGGACCTGCACAAAAGCTACTGCGACATGGATGGATCTGCACTGGTTTTGGCCTTTGGGGGAGTGATGATGATACTCCGGCGTGGTTGTTGGACGTGCCAAACCCATTCGGGCAAGCCGGGAAGCTGGGCCGGCAAGAGTAGAGCAGCCTCACCACAGAGCACAGTGCACAGTGGTTTGGTTTGATCTCATGTCTGTCATGTTCATCTTCTCTTCCGGTGGGGATGGTGGTGTTGCATGATTGCATCCTCAGCCATGTGCAGCTTCCGGCAAACAGATGTGAAGAGCTGCATTGGCACTGGCATTGACAAACACTGGCCAGTCAACTTTAATAATGCGCACTACTCCTATTAGAGGAGTACAGGAGTAAGTGATAAAAATTCAAGGACAGATTTAGGATTTACTCTATCAAAGAATTATGTGTGTGTGCTGTTTTGTTATTTTTAAAAATAGAGTGCTTCAAATATAATATCAATATAGATAGCAAAATGAATAAGTTTTTTTCCTTTCTAAAATAACAACTTACCTTGAATTATTACCATCAATATTAAATTTTTAGTGGGCTGTAGAATGGCTAGATGGCGGAGGGGTGACAAGTAGGTCATGCAGCGGGGATGGAGGCGGATGGTTTAGGAGCCCTGGTGGCGGTGGAGGTGGTCAGGTCATGTATGTCTGGGCGTGAGAGCCGGCTATGGTGGCGACAGGGGGAGGGGGTGGGTAGGAGGGGAGGAAGGTGGTGCCGCGAGCGAGCTAGGGTTTCATCAAAGTCTAGTGGCCATTGCTGCGACTGTGGAGCACTGGTGAAACCCTAGCTCGCCGTCACAGGACGGTGGCAGTGAGGGCGTCAGAGTTAGGGAAGCAGTGATACTATGTTTTTTCGCGACTAAAATCTATTGTGGGTGGGTGAGTATGCGGAAATCCCATATCCTGCACGCGCATGCTCTAGTAAAATCTATTTTTAAATGGATTGCTTCTCAGTATCGTGATTTGGGATGACCGAATAAAGGGTTTTCAAACATAAGCTTTTCTATCGACGCTGTGGTTCATAAACTTTTTCTCTTTTTGCGCCGTGCTTCAATTTTGTGTTTGGCATGCGCTTAGCTTAATCTTGGGTTGATGAACTATGCGTTAGATTGACGTGCTTAGCTTAAATAATGGCTGAATTGCTCTTCAGCATCCCTATCATGAATTCTAAAATGTTATCTAAATCTGTATATTATGATTGTTGGGGATGTTATCACATAGGCATAAAATGTAATAAAACATAAGAGATTTCCATACCCAGATTCTTAGAATCTTTATAGAACCAAACGGTGCCTTATTTTCTTGTTGGGTTCGTGGGTGTTGGCTTTAAGGGCTGTCTGGATCTTGGCCACGAATTCTACACCAAGCCCTTGTTCTCTTTCCCTCCAAATTCTAGATTTTTTCACTCTTTTTTCCATCACATCAATTTTTAACATCATGCATGGAACATTAAATATAAGTAAAAAATAATTAATTATACATTTTAGTTGTAAATCACGAGACGAATCTTTTGAGCCTAGTTGTTCATAATTGGACAATAATAGACAAATACAAACGAAATGCTATAGTTCTAATTTTTCTAACATTTATAATCTGAACAAGGGCCAAAGATGCGGCGAGTTGTGGCAGTGGCGGGGTTATTCGCCACACTTTGTGGCAGGTTTTCTTAAGAGAAAAGTTGTGACAACTTCATTTAATTCAGCAACCAAACATAAAACAACTGCCCCAGCCCTCATGGCGAGCCACAGTTTGTGGCGTGGCGGGCTGTGGCCCTTATAACCAAATAAGGCCTAGACTCTTTCTCCTTTGGGCTTTGTCTAGCGGCACATAAATCTATCATAATCCATATGATTTGGGTGGGATGAAGCATGCTTTAACCCTAATGGGTAGTAGGTGGAGCTCCCGTTTGTTTGTTTGTTTGTTCGTTCGTTTGTCGTGAGGAGAGATAGGATTTTGTTATGGCCCATTCTAATAATCCTATAATGGACTCTGCAGAGCAGTAGCAGAGGTGGCGTAGTACTGGTGTGTGTGGAGTGTGTTGTCACCTGGAAATGTGGTTGGGGAAGGGCTAGCTGCACGAAATTCGCTGCACGGCCTAATGAAGGCGAGGCTCATTCAAGCAGCAGGCAAAGCACGGCAGTCGGCACTGGCAACTCTGGGCGGCTTCTGGCGTCAGTAGTGGCATGGGCCTTGTGACTTCTGACGGCCGCGGCGGACGCCGGCGGTCGGCGGAGCCATAAATTGTTTTGGCCAACAAGTGGATGGTCTGATTCTGCAGCCGACCATGGCAGTCGCACGCACGCTTGAATTGCCACGGATTAGTTGGTGATGCTGATGCTGAATTGAATGCATTTATCATTCTCATTCATGTAGGGACAGCAGGAGGAGGAGTAATCCATTACTGATGGCCTGGCCGGCCGGTCGGTCAGTCCATCACAGTGCTCCCTAATCAGGTACTAGCATCTGTGTTGTAGAAAGAGTTGCAGAAATTTTATCCATGTTTGTTTGTCTTATAAGTATAAGCTAAGTTTATGAGCTATTTAAATAATATTTTTCTCTCACAACAAATTTGTCGATTTGTCTTATCAATCAGCTTTGTTTTGTACCAGATCTTATTGAAATCTTTGGACGGAGAACTCTATACTATAATTATCAAATATTCAGAGAACATATATGTGATGAGACTGTTCTAATTTTCGGACTATGTCTCTATATTTGTAATAAACTGTCGCTTGCGTAAATTTTTTTTTTGTAATAATAATTGTCCCAATGGGCGTACTGACATGGAAGCAGTATGAATCCAGGCGGGCCGATATTGTAGACAGTCACGCACACGGCCTACGCTTTAGGCAACAGTTCACTGTACGGCTGCGGGATGGCTAGTTGGGCCAGTCTGGGCGCCATAAGACAGGCCCGACCCGGGCTGGGCCATTCTTTCACTTGATTTGATTTGAGAGGATATCACTCTTTTACTTTATTTTAATTAGAATTCGAATTTATCAAAAAATATAATTCTAACTTATAAAAAATAGAATTCAAATTTAAATAAGTATACATATATTCTCTAATATAAATATAAAATCAGTGCCTAGGATTCAGATTTCTATTTAGATATTTACTCAGTTCATATAAAGTGTTTGTTCTTAAATTCATCACGCATTATAGAATTTTACTAATTTACTAATAAGTTCATTGATAAAAACGTACAATAAAGTCAAAGTACATTTCAAATAATATATAATGTTGAAGTAAACTAAATTGGACCATATGATAGGTCAAGTGAAGAAATTTGATAAAAGAGCCTACTGCGTAGTGGTTACAAGAGCCTCGCTATAACCTCAGGTCCTGACTTGGACTCCCGTAGGATAAATTTTTTTATAAGATTTAATGGCGTTTTACTCTCAATTGTAGGTGAATGTGATGACTTCGTCAGTCTTAAGGATTTACCAGTCCAGTCTTTGAAAATTCTCATAAGATAGGGTGAGTGTGCGCATATTGCGTGCGTCTGCGTTGTTGTTTTGTGTAATCCACAAAAAGTAAAGAAATCCATATTAGGGAATGTTTGTTTCCTGCTAGCAAAAGTTTTGCCCTATAACATCAAATTTTTGGATACATGAATAAAGCATTAAATATAGACAAAAATAGCTACTTGCATATATTACAACTATTTTAGGAGATAATTTTTAAGCCTAATTAGTCCATGGTTTGATAATGTGGTGCTACAGTAAATACAAACTAATGATGGATTAATTAGGCTTAAAAAAATTTTATCTCACGGTTTACTAGCAAGTTCTATAATTTATTTTTTATTAGTACCGAACACCCCATAAGATATCCGATGTGAAACGGGCTACTTTACTTTTGCCAATGGATCCAAACAACCTCTTAGAATGGCAGGCAACAAGTAGCAATTTTGCTCTATCCATGGTTTTTTAATAATTACAAAATAACTGCACAAGCAGATATTAAGACTGACCTGACAACAACACGTCAATAGCAATGTTTCGAATGCATGAATTTCACAGGAACATACAAGAATTTCACAGAAATCAGAAATCACTTTAATTTGCCATGAAAAAATTCCCTTGTTTCAAACATGGCCTTAAATCGGAATACTAAACCTTGTAATCCAAATAAGACAAACAAAGAATTATTCATGGTGCTAGCTAGGAGGAGCTCAACAATAATCACACACCTCAAAGATCGTACTCCAATATATGATCTCATCACTGCTTCGAATATTTTACCCCTAAAAACAGAGGCAAGAAAGAAAGCCAAATCACGAGAATTGAGAAACAAGTGAGACGAGACATTTTGTCAAACACAAACAAAAGCGAGACGAGAAATGTACCACAATGCGTCCTCGTCGAGTCGTCGTTTGATAGATGCGGCCCAGCCCAACCCAGCCCAGGTGAAAGAATCCGGGTCGGAGTCCAGTCGGATCTCAACTATCACAATAAAAGCACACGGCCCAACCGAGGAGGAGGGATCTGCAAAGAAGATGAGGGCGGAGGCGGTGCCGGCGACGGCGACGGCGATGGCCACGGCAACGGCGACGGCGATGGCGGGCAAGACGAAGAAGACGAAGAAAGTGACGAGGAGGCTTCCACAGGATTACGTCGACTTCGTCATGGCGAAGAAGCCCAAGCAGCCGGCCAGCCTTCCCCCGACCCCCGGGGTCGGAGCTTCGGATCTCCGAGGAGTGCCGGCGCCGGTCTGCCAGGGTGCACGAGCTCATCAGGGCCAGTCACGACCTCATCCGCAGCATTCAGGATTACTATCGACGTGAGCTCGAAATCAAGGGCTACGTCGAGGTCGAGGACGAGGTGGAAGTCTCTGACGACGATGGATTTTGAAGCCAAAGTCCACCGAACTTTTGTAATCTATAAGTCATGGTCAATTGGAAGTGAAGTCATGCTTCAAATTTATGGGAGAAATTATGCTCCTTTGATTCAAAAAAAAAGTTGGTCCCAGGAATTGCCGAAAACGGGTTACATCAATTGGAACTTACATGAATTTTCTACGTTTCAGAGTTCAGACTGAGCCAGAATAAACCCTCACATGCATGCTGCTAGGCACTCATAAAGAAAAGGGATTGATAATCACATCTCAAAGAGCATACTGAAATGTTGTAATCATTGCTCTCAACATTAGACAACGAGGGCATAGATCCTGGGAACCAATGCAAACGATGCGTGAGCCGCGTTAACTATTTCCAGTCTTTTGGTGGCGTTGCCTCTAGGCCTTCTTGTTTCCTTGGATTTTGATCTCCCCATCGATCGATCGTCAACGTAGTTGCACTGGCTGCCGATTGACAGACACAAGATGACAATGAAACTTAATCAGTAAAAAAGATGACACTGAAACTTAATCAGTAAACTGAACCCATCAATATATGAGTCTCCGGTTATAGGCTACTCCACTGCCGGCTCGTGGCTTTATCACTGCCGGTTCTTTGAAACTTCTTTCCGCTTAATGAAACGCTTAATGAAACACGGGCAAATATTATTCCGCATGTTCATGAAAAAACGCCGTGTTGCATTTTTGCATGTTAATAAGTTGAAGAACCTCCCAATCCATATTATGCACACGAATGTCAGAACTAGATCATTTCGTGATGCACTCTGGTAGCTTGGTCTCATACTCAAATGTTCTCATGAATGCTCTCAACATTAGGCAACAAGGGAAACAAAGGAGCCAAAGCACAAGGTGATGGAGAACAAGTCAAACGGAAGCTCTTGACTCATGAAGATCTAAAAGTTTGCACTAGATTCAATGATTCATGATGTATACTCTAGTAATAGCCCATTTCTTCTTGTTGAATCTCTAAAAATAAATGTTTAGGATCTAAAAGTGCATATTATTAAATTCAACATATATGAATAGAAATTTACTAATAAGTTCATTGATAACCAAATTACAATAAAATCAAAGAACACTGCAAATAATCTGTAATATCATTGTAAACTAAATTAATGTATAATAATATTTAATAAAGTGATAGGTCAATTGAAGAAATTCATATTAGAATGGCAGGCAACAAGTAGAAATTATGCTTTACCAATGTTTTTTTTGTAATTACAAAATAATTACACAATCACATATTAAAATACGTGGGTAATTTTTAGAGAGACATACTAGATTAAGCACTAGTCTCAGTTATCAAAAAAGGAAGAGAGAGGAGCTTTGAAGGAAGAATGCAGACGATTGGAAGTTATGGTTATCGAAGTCTTTGGACAGATGCCTTGTTGACATCAAAGAAGGATAGAGAGCTAAAGCTTCCTTTGTTTTTGTTGAGTTTGGGTTGTGTCTCCTTCTGCTGATGATTCTGTTGTTTGAGTTCCATTTAACAGAGTTGGTCTAAGTCGTTTCAGTTAACAGAGTTTTTTTTGAGAGTTGGGCCTAAGTACAATGGACTTGTAATAGAAAGCTATACTTGTTCATGCGTCATGCGGGAGGCCAATTTTTTTCCATTCCCTAATCCAAAAAATCAGGTTCAAGTCATCTTTTCTTTAAAGAAAATGCTTGTAATTAGCATACTCTCATAATAGCAAGAAAATTATAAATGCTTAGCGTACATATTTGACATCATTTCATAGCGTGACAAAATTTAGGTCAAACAGTTTTAATTGTGCATTATTAGTCAAATGGGAGAAATTATGTTTGGTGTTGAGCTCTTTCTCTTCGATTCATATCTACCGCTGCTATTGGCGAAAATGTGGTACATTAGCAGTGGGGGAAAACAACACCAAGAATCGTGTAGGCAGATAGATTTTTGTTTTCCCAAATCATAATTTAGATCAAGAATGATCTGACAACAAGACATAATGATATATTTGGAACGCATCAATTTCACAGGGACGTACAAGAATTTCATAGAAATCAGAACTCAGATTCATTTCTCATGAAAAAAATTCCCATGTTTCAAACATGGCTTTAATCCGGAATAATAAACCATGTAATCCAAACAAGACAAAGAAGTACTCATGGAGTCATGGTGGTCGGAGGTCAACAATAATCACACCTCAAAGACCATACTCCAATAAACAGCGACGGAGCCAGCAGCCGGGCAAGAGCGGGCTTCAGCCCGGGCTACCGATGCCGGATCGGTGGAGCAGACAGCTAGGCGAGCGGCCGAGCGGCAGCAGGCGGCAGCCCTGGCAGGCGCGGCAACGGTCAGGCAACTCTTATTCAGCCCTCCCTAAGAAAATTCTTGGCTTCGTCCCTGCCAATAAATATATTGTCTCATCATTGCTTTGAGAACATTAGACAACCAGAGGCAAGAAAGAAAGCCAATGTACAACAATGTATCCTCGTCGAGTCGTGGTTTGATAAAAAGTGCTAGTTTCTGAAATTCAGTATGAGATGCGTTTGTGCCTAAAAAAAGTGGAAGAAAGGAGGAGAGAACAAGTGCGGCCCAGAACAGCCCAGCCCAGCCCAGGTGAAAGAATCCGGGTCGGAGTCCAATCGGATCTCAACAATCACAACCTCACAATAAATAGCGGGGATGAGTGGAGCGCACGGCCCAACCCAACCGACCAAGCCCTAGCCACCGAGGAGACACAGCGCGGCGGAGGCCGTAGAAGGATATACGAAGAAGATGAGGACGGAGGAGGTGCCGGCGGCTGCTACGTCGACGGCGACTGCGACTGCGACGGCGACGGCGACGGCGACGGCGACGGCGACGGCGGGTAAGACGAAGAAGACAAAGAAAGTGATGAGGAGGCTTCCCCAGGATTACGTCGACTCCGCCATGGCGATGAAGCCCAAGCAGCCGGCAAGCAGGTTTCCCCCGGGGTCGGAGCCAAAGTGGATCTCAGACGAGTCCCGGCGCCGGTCTGCCAGGGTGAACGAGCTCATCAGGGCCAATCACGATCTCATCCGCAGCATCCAGGACTACTACCGCCGTGAGCTTGAAACCAAGGGCTACGTCGAGGTCGAGGACGAAGTGGAAGTCTCTGACTCCGATGATGGATTTTGAAGCCAAAAAGCCCACTCAACTTTTGTATAAAATATATATGAACTAAGTCATGATCAATTGAAGGTGGAATTCATCATGATCCAAATTTGTGGGAGAAATTATGTTCCTTTGATTCAAAAATGGTCCCTTTTTATTGCCTAGCATTAAGCAGGTACATGAAGTTTTCGTGCCATCCTGGACGCGTTCGCTGGTGCCTCCGGCCTGTCAACTAATGTGGGGAAGTTTCTATTATCTACCATCAGATGCTCGGAGGAGGACGTCGCCTCGGTTCAGCAGGTCTTCCCATGTCGCGTCGCCCCGTTCCCCTACAGGTACTTGGGCGCCCTACTGTCCCTGACGAGGCTGCAGCGGGCGGATGAGCAGCGTCTGGTGGATGCGGTCGCCGGCCGGATCCCCACCTGGAAGGCAGGGCTGCTCAACACAGCTGGGCAGCTTTCCTTGGCCAAGGCCACTCTTTCGGCAATCCCGGTCCATATCTCCATCTTGTGCTGTCTGTCGGTGTGGGCTATCAAGCAGGTGGACAAGAGTCGTCGTGCTTGCCTCTGGTGTGGTGTGTCCACGGTCGCCGGTGGCAAATGCAAGGTTGCATGGCCCGTCGTTTTCTCACCCAAATGTTTTGGCGGTTTGGGCATGCAGGACTTGCGGGTGCTTGGCTTCGCGCTTTGGCTACGCTGAGAGTGGCAGCGCAGAGCCGCCGACGCGCCAGCCTGGTCGCTTTTGCCGTTTAGGACCGAGAAATCGGTGGCCGCCATGTTCCAGTGCTCGGTCCGTGTCCAGCTCGGCGATGGCTCGTCGGCCAGGTTCTGGACGAACGCCTGGCTGCCGAATGGGCGCATTGCTTCCTTTGCACCTCACCTCTTATGCGCCGTCGGCCGCCGGTTCCACTCGGTCTCCGTGCGGGACGCGCTCGACAATCGCCGCTGGGTTCGCCACATCACTGATGCGTGCACGGTCCCTGTACTTTGTGACTACGTCCACCTCTGGGCCTTGGTGGATGGTGTCCAACTGCGGCCTTTGGTGTCCAACCGTTTTGTTTGGCGTTGGACGAATGACGGGGTCTACTCATCTGCCTCGGCCTACTGCTCTTTCTTCGTCGGTATGGCTTCTCTGCGCGGGGCTAGGCAGCTCTTGAAGGCTTCGGCGCCCCCCAAGGTCAAGTTCTTCTGGTTGGCTCTGCACGGCCGCATTTGGACTGCAGAACGCCGGATGAGGCATGGCTTGTAGGACTCCGCCGAGTGCTCCCTCTGCTCTCAAGAGGTGGAGACGGTTGATCACCTTCTGGCCTCTTGCGTTTTCTCTCGGGAGCTGTGGCACAGCTTCTTGCACCCTCTCGGCTGGGACGCCATTGCCCCGCAGCAGGATTCGGGCCTCGCGGATTGGTGGCTGGACGGCCGGAGGCAGGTGCCGGCTGCGCTGTGTCTCGGCTTCGACTCCACGGTCTTGCTTATTTCCTGGTCCCTTTGGAAGGAGCGCAACGCTCGCGTCTTTGATCGTCATCTGGCCTCGGTGCCTTTGGACGCTAGCTTGGTACTGCAGGAGGCAGATCAGTGGGTCGCCGCCGGATTCTCGGCTCTCTCCGTCTTCGTGTCGTCGACTCCTACGCCCGCTTCATGATCTCCGGCGGCGCACATCTGCTTCGCTATTCTTTTTTCTGTGGTTCTTGTTCGTCTTGCTGTTCTCCTTGCTGAGGCAGCTCGCCTCATGCCTTGTGTACTGAACTTGCTTATTTCTTAATGAAATACACGTGAAGTCATGTTCTAGAAAAAAATAAAGTTTCCACGTTTCAGAATTCAGACTAAACCAAAATAAACCCTGTAATCCAAATAAAACAAGACAAACACATGCATGCTGCTAGGTACTCATCATAAAAAAAAATAGAAATATAGATATTGATAATCACATCTCAAAGATCATACTCAAATGTTCTAATGATTGCTCTCAACATAGGCAACGAGGGCATGGATCCTGCTGGGAACTGAACGATGCGTGAACCGTTAACTATTTCCTCCCATCGATCGTGAACGTCGCTGCGCCTGCGCCGGCTGCCGATTGACAGACACAAGATGCATGACACTGAAACTTAATCAGTAAACTGAACCCATCAATATAGATAAGAATCAATAAGCTGTAATCAGAAGAGTATTCTCACTGCATATGGCGAGACGCCTATATATACGAGTATGTTTGTGGACTGGTTGTGCTGCCGTCCCGTCGGCAACTTTTGGGTTGTGGCCAAGCAAAAAAGACATCGATCCAACTCCATCCCCGTGTTGCAGGGAGAGGGAAGAAAATGGCATCACGACGACGGCTCTCCAAGCTTGCCGTGCTCGCCATCGCCGTCCCCGTGTACGTGTACACTGTACACCTCATCCTGGTGACCCTGGAGCTAGGATGGGAGATCCACTAGACAGCAGCATCCTCATCACCCACAAGTACCGCATCGACAACGGCGTCAAGGCTGTCGCCAACAACATACGTTCGTGGTCCACGTCGAGGCTCACGATCAAGTTGCTCGAGCTCCATCTCTAACCAGATCAATGTCCTGCACTCCTGCATGCGTACTTTACTTGTTTTTTTTCCCCCTCAGAAACTTTGGGAGACGGCGAAGGAGAGAATTGCAAACTTTTAAAAGTAATCCGATAGAAAACAATGGCCCTAACTTTCACGTATAAGCGCGTTACAGCCAAGAAAAGCGAGCGAAGCCCGCCAAAGGCCTCTCGTCGGTCACGCGTTCATTCAATGGCCGTCCACCACGCGACAAGTGGAAAAATGACCCGCACGATCCGAAATCTCCACGTTGGCCGCGCGATGGGAGACAGTGGAACCAAACAGGGCCAATCGACATTCAAGGATTTTTCCATCATCATGGTAGTACGTGTTGTTTGTTGGCCTTGTTTCCTTGGATTTTGATGTCCCCATCAACGTCGTTGCGCCGGCTGCCGATGGACAGACACAAGAAGACACTGACAACTAATTAAACAGCTGAATCCATACATAAATATATATGCAGAATCAATAAGCTGTAAAAAGATGTTGCATATATGGCTATTATCGACGCCTATATACGTACGTGTACACTGGTTGCGCTAACCTCTGTCCACCAACTTGGTTGCATACATTATTGTGTTCCAATTCCAAACTCCATCGCCGTTGCAGCCCGGCCGGCCGGGAAAGGGAAGACATGGCACGGCTCTCCGTCTTCACCGTGGTCGCTTCTGCAGTCACCGTGTTCGTGTACATCTCTGCCTTCCTCTTAATCCTGGAGCTCGGCCTGGAAGGTGATCCAGAGAGGAGGCCGGCGTCAGACAGCGTCGTCGTCATCAGCCACAACTTCTACTTCAACTTTGCCGGCGGCATCGAGAGTGTAGCCAAGGTCCGTACGTGACTGATCGACGACTGATCATATTGCTAGCCGGCCATATCGATCGACCAGACGCACGACTGTGTTTGCTGTGTCCACGATCGAATTTGCTCGCTCAATTTGTATGTCGTAAGTTTTTTTTTTTCCCCCCCAGAAACTTTGGGAGACAGCGAAAGAGAGAGTGGGATATGATGCAGTTCGTGGAAGGTTGCACACCGGCGCTGAAGCTGCGCAAACTGTGATGGAAGAAAGCCGTCGTCTTGGAAGAAGATTTGTGCAGTCAAAGCAGCAGCAGCAGCAGCAGCAGCATCCATGCAGGCCAAGGGTTGAACTAAAAAGCAGCGCTACTCACACCAAGGCCAACATCAGATACCAAAGCACAACCTCGCTATATGTATGGACAAAGCTACCGCTCGAGTCTCGATCGAGAGATAAGCAACAAAATGCAAAGTTTCTTTCTTTCCTTTTTTTTCTTGCAAAAATTGAGGTGCTACATTCAAATTCATTGCACTAATATATATATTTATATTGCAGCAGCCGAGAGTGATCAAATTGGGGCCATGGGGCGGACATGGTGGCGAGCCTTTCCGCATGGACGGCACCAGGGTGCCTCGCCTTCGTGGCATCATCACCGTGTACCATTCCAGGTCAGCCATCCATGCCTTGAGCTGCGACTACTCCTTCCCTGAAGACTAGGGAGACTACTCCTTCCCCGCATTCCTTCGGCTCCAGAAGAGTTCGTGACACGGTATCCGCAACCGCCCGGCCGGGACCTCCTCCTTCTTCCTCTCCTTCCCCTTCTTGTTCTACTTCTACGTATGTCGATTGCAAAGCTACATTATGGGTAAATAATATTCCTGTGCAGATCCGGCTGCCTATTGGGGAGTACCTCACCGCGGTGGAGGGCACGACCGGGCACTTCGGCGGCGGCGGCGGCGGCGGTGTCATCGTCACCTCGCTGACGTTCAGCCGGGGCAAGACGTATGGGCCGTACGGGAGCTCCGGGACTGGGACTGCGACGCCCTTCTCCTTTCCGGTTGCCAGCGGCTGCATCGTTGGATTCTGGGGACGCTCCGGCCGGGTTCTCGACGCCATTGGCGTCTACAGCAAGCCGTGCGCAGCAAAACTAGGCTACGACTACCCGTACGCGGAGACAGGGATGAAAGTCACGGCGTCCCAATAAGGACTTTTGTCTTCCCAGAGCTTCAGTGATTATATTGCCTACGTTGTTTACAATGTAACAAGTTGATGAAGGACCTCTCCATCCATGCTCATGTTTTTTTTCTCGAATACGCAAAAGGCTTGCGTATCTTTGTATTTAAGAAGAGGGTTTTTACATGACGCTCGAAGGCGCCGAAGTTGGCGGGGGATTACAAGATGGTGGAGATGCTCTGCCCCATGCCAACACTCTCGTAACGGACTACTCGCGAATGAGACAACCTAAGTTTTTAGCACCGGCTTTGATCCACCAAAGGCTTGCGTTCTCTATGTTTGTGTGCTTTTAGAGTTGAATCTATAGTCATTTCTTGCTTCTAGATCAAGGTGGTTATTTTTTCAATTATTATGCCATCTGGGTTCCTTACTAGGATTTGATGCTACGATCAAATCCAAAGACATCTTTTTTTTAGAAAAAAAAAACTCGACCTGTCGGGAAAGACTGCCGCAGGCATTTTTGCTTATTAAGAAAAAGACCTCAACAGGCTAAGAAAACCCCTAAATGCGCTCCGACGAGATTGAGCTGACCATATGCGAACACAAGGTTTATACTTGTGATTTACTTGTGATGATGAGTGATTGATTCAACTACTAGTATCTCGGATGAGGTGCTACTGACTGTGGTGAAAGCCACGAGTTCCACATATGCCTTGGCTTGTGTTGTACAGGTGTCGAGCATGGAGGCGGTGGCCGACGGCGAGGTGAAGGTCAAGTGATGGCGGGCCGTGCCGAATGGACCGGGAGCGGTGAAAGGGCGGACGCATCGAGACTTGGACTAAGACACCCGGAATCGCCGGGCGGGATCGCGTTGCTGGCACTTGGCTTCGACAAGCGCAAGGACATGGGCCAGTTTGTTGGTTTGGGCCTCAAAACCAACGGAGGCGGGTTTCGGTGGTTTGGGCCTTAAAACCACCTGGTGGGTTTCTGGGTTGAGCCTCAAAACCCTGGCGAAGTTTCCGAGGCGGACGGACGGCACGTGGCGGCATCGGAGAGGTCGCGTTGAGGCGAAGCTACCGGTGAGAAGGCGGTGGCCGTCGGATCAAAATATCTATCCGGCTCGGTCGAGTTGGACCGCAATGTTCCTAGGGCTAGGCGGTTTGCTCAGAGTTATAATCAAGGGCAAAACTGAAATTTAGAATAAACCTCAGTCGATAAGTATAGTGGGGGAGCTCTCTTACCCCTCACCTCTCCCATTTTCGTTTTCTCCTTTTCTTCCTAGTTTTTCCCCTTCCCCTAGTGTTCTTAAAAGAGGTCACCAAACTGAAAAATTCATGATTGTATTTGCTGTGATTTGAAGTGGGAATGGAGGCCCTAACCTCCTCGTGTCCTCCAGGATTCGATTCGTGATTTTCTTATTCATGTTTTGGTCTATGTAGCTGTCTGTTCTGTTCTTCGTTTTCTCCATTTTCGCTCTTAGCTACGATCTGAATATTCTGGAGTTTGGGTGAATCCCAGGCTATGATTTCTTGGGGATAAGTTCATAGCTGGTTGAATTTCACCTGTGCCGACTTTGGGATCGATTCATCTAGCTATCATCGAGTTCTCTTTGATCTTGTGCCAGTCGCCATCTTTGTTCCTACTGCTCATGCGAGTCTGTTCGTGAGAAGGACCGGACGCTGTGCCTTGGGCACCGGCGCGTCCGCTGGGTGGTTCTGGTTTTTGGAACGGACGCTAAGTGCTTGCCACCGTCGCGTCCGATCTGATTTTCCTTTGGTGTCTGATCAGTGCTCGTCCTTCTCTGTCTCTGTGCGTGCCTCGGTTTTTCCTCTGTCTTGTGCTGAGCTGTCAAGTGCTGAGCACCTCTCGCAGCTTCCTGCTTCCGTGTTTCCATCAGAGAAACAAATCGGACAGCTCAGGAAGCAGCAGGCCAGCAGCTGCCTTGTGCTCACTTTGCCTCTGATTTGTTTTTGTCAAAAAGCAAGAGCAGCAAGCAACAGTTCGTGAGAATTGGATTTTCAGGTTGGGACACGTCTCTTTCAACAACAGTGTTTGGACTTTTTAATTGTTCTCTAGCTGACCTTTGCTTGATTAGTTTAGTGCTTATTTGCTACGGAATTTAGTCAGCTGCAGCTGCCCTGCTTCAAGGCAAGAAGGTGAAACCGAGCTCTTGAAATATTCAGTCTAATTTTTGAGCTCCCTTTTTCGTCTGTGGTTTGGGTATTTGTGATCCGATTTTTATCTCGATTACGTTGTGGTGTCCCGCTGTGTTCTTAGGGAACATCCACCCACTAATTTGGGTCGTGGACATCATCGTGTTTTGTTTGCGATTTTGGTGGTGAATGTGGAACAGCGGCCTAAATATTTTCGCAAGAAAATTTACGGCTCCCATTCACCCCCCTCTAGTCGCCACTTTCGGTCCTTCACCATAGACACATGCTATGACGTGGGGCAAGCGCGAAGATCTTTTCGCGTCTCTGCCACAGCGAAACGCAACCCGTGGGTCTCGAATCTGGGTCGCCAGGAAAACCATGATGCATGAACTATTTTCTCGCTTGCCCGACAGGAAAACTATAATCCGTCAACTATTTTCTGTCTTCACCTCGTTGTTTCTGCGTTGTTTCTTACTTTGGGCCTTGTTTGCTTGGATTTTGATGTGTTGCGCCGGCTGTTGATTGAGAGACGACACAAGATGATGACACTGATAGCTAAACATTATCAATAATCAATATAGCTAGAATCGACGATGAGCTGTAATAAGAAGATCGCGTATTGATGCCATCGGTCAATACCAAAAACCAAAATTTAAAAAACGAAACCGAAATACACGGTTTTCAGTTTTCAAAGAAACTGGTCGTTTGCCATAACCTAAAAACCGAAATTTTGCGCAACCTTATAAACTGAACCGATTGCGGTTTAAACTGAATGGCCAGTTCGAGTCCTAATTAAACGGGAAAGGGAGAAGGGGTTTTCTCCGACAGTTGTGATTGCGGGATCCACTCATGCATGACTCAGGACCAAGCACTGGAAATTTGAAATTTCCTGACCAACGTCAAGCAAAACTGGAATTACCCTATCGAGCTAGCCCTGACGGTATTTTTATTTTCCCTGACGGTAAGTGCACCGTAAAAATTTTATGGCGATATTTTTATTTTTTATAACCATACGTATATTTTCATACCGATATTTTTATTTTTCCTGATGGTAGTGCACCGTAAAGGAATTTCAAGTTTCCAGTGGTGAGAGAGGTTTGTGCGCACCTCATGAGTACGATGTTGTCACCCCAAGCCACCACCTCTCTTAAAAAAGATCATTAGTAGTGAGCACTGTATTCCTAGTTTCTGACGTTTTGCATGTTGGTGACTATTATTTCAAGACCTACCGAAACAAAATCAGTCTTTCCTGTCGTTTTCAGAAGGCCGACAGGACTATACTCTCTAGTTCCAATCGTTTAAATGGAGCGCTTAAAAGTAAACCGACAGGAAAGCCATGGCCGTCAACTATTTCTGTCTTCTGGTATCGTTGTTTCTTACTTTCTTGGCCTTGTTTGCTTGGATTTTGATGTCGTTGCCACCAACATGACAACATCGTTGCGCCGGCTATTGATTGACAGATAACACAAGACGACACTGACAACAACACATAATCCATCAATATAGATAGAATCGACGATGAGCTGTAACAAGAAGAGTGATCGCAATCGGCGATGCCGATATATATGTTTGTAGACTGGTTGCTTGTGCTGCCGTTCGTCAAGCAGCTTGGTTGTTCGGGATTTGTGGCCAAGCAAAAAGGACATCGACCCAACGTACTCCATCGCCATTGCAGGGAAGAAGGGAAGAAATGTCACGCCGGCGCCTCTCCGTGCTTACGGTGCTCGCCATCACCGTCGTCCCCGTGTGCTTGTACACCTTTGCCATCGTCATGATCCTGGAGTTTGGCTGGGGAGATCCAGTACCAGTAGACAGCATCCTCACTACAGGAGCCAGTGGCTTCCCCAAGTGCCAGTGGCACTCGGGGAAGGCCCAATTGCACTCGGGGAAGCCTTCCCCGAGTGCAACACTCGGGGAAGAGCTAACGGGGAACCTTTTCACGGTAAAGGCGTCTTTCCCGAGAGCCGAAAATCGTACACTCGGGGAAGGCTTTGCCGAGTGCCGTGCTGGCACTCGGGGAAAACTTGACGCCGTTGGTCGACGGCCGACGCCGTTTTCTCTCTCTTTTTTTTTTTATTTTCTTCCCCGAGTGCAACACTCGGGGAAGAAATTCGTTTTTTCTTAAAAAAAAACCTCTTCCCCGAGTGCCGCATCCCAAGCACTCAGGGGAAGCCACCTTTGTTTTTTTTAAAAAAAAAAAACTCTTCCCCGAGTGCCGCAGCCCAGACACTCGAGGAAGCCACCTCTAAAAATTCTTTTTTTTGTTTTTTGCTTTTCCATGTAAACAACAAAGCATATCTAATCAAGTTTAAGATAATGTCACATGTCACATGTCACATGAAGATACACAAACACATGTATCACTTGCAAGTCAATATATATAACATCCGATTTGTCTTGCAAACCATATTTTTGTGTATATATCATATCCAGCAAAGTCAAGCACCAAAAGAATTACATGAATGCACATCTCAGTTAGCAATACTAGTACTTTATGTTTTACATCCTATAGTCTGTACACATAATCATTTCTAGGAACTCAAAAACCAAAATGAATGACTTGCCAAAAGTAGAGGACATCCATCAGCTTATGTGGAGAATCTTTTTTCCAGAAACTCATGCACTTCCTGAAAAATACAATATAACCATGTAATCAGCAAGTGTATACAAGTTATGTAAAAGTACACTATATGAGTTATGTAATCAGTCAAGTATAGACAACCATTGTCAAGCCATCTAAGCACTAGACCAGACTTGGGGTACAAAGGGAAACAATTTGCGCCTAAGTGCGACAAATGCCTATAACCAATTTAACTTCCAGCAGTAAATTATCACATCAAGTTCAGTCATTAGAACATTCATACATGTAGCTAGCAGTGCAGTCATAGAATTTTTAAATAATATATTCTTGGTTACAAATTTAGGTCAGATTTCAACATTATTATGTATTGCTCATATAGTGCTTAGTAGTACTTTCAGAAGATAAAAGGGCAGAGCAACTCTGCTCTTATTCAGAAAAACAAAACTCTAGTTGTAGAACTCCATGATGTCCAAATGTTCCAGCACCATATACACAGGCTTAAGTCTGAATATTACATGCTCATCACCTATTGTAGATTTGCTGCAGGAAGACAATCAATAATTCAAGAAGAAAATATGATATCTTACCAGATCATTCAAGAACTACGGAGCTTAACTTCACTTGTCTCAACACTTCTTTTCTTCAAAAGAATATGCATGTTTCCCTAAGGAGCAGCAAGAAGCTTCGATTCTTTCAACCACAGGCACCAGACCACAAGGATCTCTTCTATTCTGCTATCTGATCCTACATGCATTCAAAATAAGGCACCAAAGCTATAAGGATTGGTAAACTGAAAAACAGATGGAATTCTCAAGAACTTATTTTGTAGTATCTGACTTTATCAGGTAACAGATGGTCAGTGCCTCTGCCGCCTTCTGCTCTTCTGAGCGACAATCTCTAATGAAGCAAAAAAACATCAAGTGAGAAATCTATTGATTGCAATCAAGACAGAACTAAAGCATATATACTGGATCATACAATAGGTATACAGCCCTTAAATAATTAGTGATGATTCCTTGAATGTTACTATATTTGCAAATGCATGAAAGTAACCAAGCTGCTGCTAAAATGCACTTTCTGAATCACGAGCACTAAACAAGTGCTACTGTTGATGCATAGCAGGCAACGCACAAAGCAATGAAGATTAAATGAAGTGTAGGAACTATTATCACACGGCTAGAAACATGAATATACATAGAGCAAAACACTACAGAAATGCAGCCATGTATTGCTGAGTAAAACTGAAAGGGAGATGCTGCATTGAAATAGAGTTTTCGAACTATTTGAACTGAACAGCTGTACTGAATACAACATTGCTGCTTACCTATTGGTCAGATGCCAAGCTACCTCAGTCTCCCAAGGAGATCCGCGCCGTCCTGAACAGAGAGAAGTAGATGAGGTGAGCACGGCGGAAACGAATTAGACGAGGTAAGCAGTACCACTGGGTCCTCGCGACTGGCATGCTACCTATGGTACCTTTGGGCAAAATACAGGGAATACTTGGAGCAGATCGAACAAGGGGAACTGCTGGCGTGGCCAGGTTGCGGCCTCCCTGGCCGAGTTTGCACAGCCGCCGCTGCATCGCAGACCCAAGCACGAGCGACCCGCTGCTCGTGGCATCATAGCGAGGCCGGATCCACTGGTAGCCGCCGGCCACGACCAACAGCTAGGCCGAGCCGGCGTGGCCACCCCGCTACCTGCCAGGATGGATCCCCGTGGCCTCTGCCTCCTAGCATGCGTCGTGCCTTGCCTGCTAGGCTTTGTGGTGGGGATTGGTTTCCTACAGGAGCGCGGTGGACGTGGATTTGGAAGGAGCGCACTGCTGAAGTTTGAGTGCGGTGGATCTGGGATTGAAAGCAAGAGAGGCGGACGGAGAACAAAAACTAGGGTTTCCTGCTGGGTTGTGTGGGTGCGGCTGGTGCGGCAGGCGAAGGACCCCGGCGTGAGTAGGCCAAACCCGTGGTGGCGGCGGCCGGCGGGCGGCCGGCTGACTGGCGGCGGCGGCTAGGGGACGGAGGGCGGGCGGTGGGCGGCGGGCGGCGGGCGTTCGCGCGTGTGTGTGGTGTCTGTTCGCCTGTGTGTGTGAGTGTGTGGTGTGGGCCGGCAGCCCATTAGGGTTGTGGGGGTGTGTGTCTTCGCCGAGTGTCGAATATAGACGCTCGGGGAATAAATTTCATTTTTTATTTATTTTATATTCTAAATAAAAATTAAATTTAAATTTCGTGTTTTAAAATTTTTCATTCTAAATTTTTTATGTTGGTTTCATACACTATCTTAGACAACATGTTTGAATTTAGAACTTTTTTACTACTTTTTGGTATATATTTTAAAGTTTTTATGTCCACTTGAATTTTTCTCGAAAAGTAATTTTGAACCGTAGATGTTTGAAATATTGAAATTTGGTGATTTAAAAAATTATATTGATGTTTCTGAGTGTGTTTCGAGGCCGCGTGCAAAGACACACTTCAAATTTCAAACATGTTCTTCACGAAAACATGACCACCAACTTGTTAGAAAATGGATTTTTAATTATAAAAATTCTAAATAGAGTCTAAAAATCACGAAATTTGTCGAGGTGTCATGTCATCGCATATAGAGCCTGTGGTAAAAATTTGAGAAAGTTTCGAATAAGTTGTGACATACGATACCCAAAACCTAGACATATCCGATTATGATTTCAAGTGATCATATGCGGAGATGTCCGGGTTTTAGGCATCCGACATTGCAGCTTACTTGAAACCTTCTCATTTTTTTTTACCACAGTCTCTATATGCAATAACATGACTCTCTAGCAAGTTTCGTAATTTTTGGACTTCATTCGAATTTTATATAATTTAAATACACTTTTTTCGTAAGTTGTTCGTCATGTTACGGCAACAACATGCTCGACATTTCATGTGAGTTCGTGGGTACGGCCTCAACATACACCAAATATCATGAATGCCATTTTTGAATCAAGAAATTCCATTACTTCGCACACTGCAGTTCAAAATTGAAGTATGCAAAAAAAATTCAACGAAACGAAAAAAAATTAACGAAATATACCAAAAAAAGTCAAAATTGTCCTAAATTTGAACAAAAAGTTTTAAATAATGTGGGAAGGCCTCACCAACAAAATGGGGCAAAAAACCCAAAAAAGAAAAATTCTTCCCCGAGTGCCTTGGCCGGCACTCGGGAAGAGACCCTTCCCCGAGTGCCGGGATAGGGCACTCGGGGAAGCCTGCCCCGAGTGCCAGGAAAGACACTCGGGACGAAATTTTTATTTAACGGCGTCCCTAGGTTGGTCTGTTAAGTAGCGTTTTTCTTCCCCGAGTGCCGCTCTTTGCCGAGTGTTGCGCTCGGGGAAGAGGGTCTTTGCCGAGTGCCTGATTTCCTCGAGTGCCGGGGACTCTGCGGCACTCAGGAAAGCTTCTCTTCCCCGAGTGCAATTCTTCTCCGAGTGCAACACTCGGGGAAGATTGGCTTCCCCAAGTGCCCGATTTTTGGCACTCGGGGAAGCCTGCGACACTCGGGAAATTTTACCTCTCCTGTAGTGCCTCATCACCCACAACTACCACATCGGCAGCGGTGTCGAGGATGTCGCCAACGTATGTGGTCGATATGATCGTCCCATATATTTCATGGAGACGCACGACAGGTCGTATTTGCTGTGCTCATTTGGTTTTGTTTTTTGTTTTTTTTTCCAGAAACTTATGGAGACGGCGAAAGAGAGGGTTGCATATGTTGCGGCTCGTGCAAGATTGCGCTCAGGCGCTGCAGCTGCACAGTTTGTGATGGAAAAGCCGTCGTCTTTGAAGAACAAGGTCGTCGTCGTCTAACTCTCTCCTGCTGCAGCCAAAGCAACCATACAGCAGGCCAGGCGGCGTTGTTAACCTAGAAAAAAATGGTAATCCCATCCCAAGGCCGCCAGCCCAGAGATACCAAAGCAACCACTACACCTCGCCATATGTATGTATATATGGACCATCAATTTTGAGTCTTTGACTGTCCTGAGATATAAGAAACGCAAGCTTCTTTTTTCTTTCTTCAAAATAACCTGCTGCTTTTTTTTTTTGAAAATTACTAGTACAAAATAACTTGCTGTTGCTTGCTCAAATTAATGCATTAATTGCAGCACGAGCAGCCGAGAGTGATCAGCATCGGGCCATGGGGCGGACGCGGTGGGGACCCATTCCGCATGCCCGGCACCAGCGTCGTCCCTCTCCTTCGTAGCATCACCGTCGACCATTCCAGCGCCGCCATCCATGGCTTGACCTATGAGTATGAGTACTTTGATGCCGGCAACAAGGGATTCAGAAGGGCAGGTTCATCGGGCCTCCTTTCCAGAGAAGTTTCTAGTACCATGGTAACAGCATGCAGCTGCTCGGCCTGACCCTCTTCTTCTTCCTCCTCCTCCTCCTCTTTGATTATTTCACATCAAGCAACATTTATTTAACACTATGTGCACCGTTATACGTGCGCAGATCAACCTGTTGGCAGGCGAGTACCTCACCGCGGTGGAGGGGACGATGGCGTACGTCGGCGGCAGCGTCGTCGTCACCTCGCTGACGTTCCACACCAGCCGTGGCACCACGTATGGGCCGTACGGCGACTCCTTGCCCGGGACTAAGACGTCGTTCTCCATTCCGGCTGTGAGCGGCTGCATCGTTGGATTCTGGGGACGCTCCGGCCGGCTTCTCGACGCCATTGGCGTCTACATCAAGCCGGCGTCGTGCGCGCCAAAAACAATGACCTACAACCACTACTACAGAACAGGCCTTTGGTGAATGTACAAATTTGGTTTTAGTCTCAGTATTTTTTTGCGTCCGGGACTAAAGATCTTTAGTCCCGGTTGGTAATAACAACCGGGGGCTAAAGGTCGATCTTTAGTCCCGGTTGGTGTTACCAACACGGACTAAAGGTCCTTAACCTGTAGTCCCGGTTGGTAATACCAACCGGGACTAAAGGTGGAACCTTTAGTCCCGGTTTGGGATACGAACCCGGACTAAAGGGACTTTTAGTCCCGGTTTGTGTCTCAAACCGGGACTAAAGGTGCCTCCAGAGCGAATTTAAAAGGAAAGTGTATCTCTTGTATGTCACATGCGCGGTGGGGTTGAGATGGTCAGTGCGTGCAAGCGAGGGCTAAAGCAGATGGTCTGAGTTCGAATCCCAGCTCCGCGTCTTTTTTTTTTGGAATAACGACCTTTAGTCCCGGTTGGGGGGAACCGGGACTAAAAATCGGGACTTTTAGTCCCGATTTCCTAGTCCCGGTTCTAGAACCGGGACTAAAAGTCCTTGGGCACCGGGGCTAAAAGCCCATTCTGTAGTAGTGAACTACCCGTACTCGTACGGAGATAGGGATGAAAGTCACGGTGTCCAATAAGACTTTTGTCTTCCCTGAGATTTAGTGATCGATTATATTATATATTGAGTACGTTGTTTACAGTTGATGAACTAGGTGAAAAAACTCTCCATCCATATATGCCTGTGTTGTCACTCCGATTGCACGAATAATTTTGAGGCAATTGGCAATTCTATCAGTTCATGTGTAAACCTTATTTCTCTTCTCTTAAAAATTAAAGCTCAATTTTAAAGAAACAATTAGTTTGATTTCCATATGTATTTTTCTCACGTCTGATCCATGCCCCCATGTCGGTCCAAATGGGCCAAGAGAGGGGCCCAAAAGCCAACCATGGGCCGGCGCCAGGGCTCCTCGATGGCATGTGACCAGGGGGTGGGCCACCACTTTTTTTTAGATAAAGGATATTGATTATCCGGCTTCATCTACCAGGAGGTAGAATCAGTTCAATTATTACACAGTGCAGACACCACACACGAAAACCAACATTCAAGAGTTTACACCATGCTGGAAAGATAACAAAATCAAGGTAAGGTCTTGACTAAACATGACCAAGAAATCTATTTGACAGCCATCCATTGGAACTAAAGAATTAGAGAGCTGACGTCTCTAGCAGCTGGACGGTCTGTAAGAGTCGCTCCAAAAGACCCTCACGCCGCTGCAGTCTTGCCCATTGCCGAAGCCAGTATGTTCCCCTGAACAGTACCTACAAAAAAGATTTCGGTCTACATTTGTCAAACACCACCTCATTTCTTGTTATCCATATTGTCCAACATAGAGCAGATACTGCTGTTAATAATAATGCCTCTCGAGATTTGCCACCTTCCTTAGACCAATTATTAAATAAATCTTCAAAGTTAAGCGGAGGCGCTAAGCCAAATATTAAATGTCCAGCGCGCCACAAAAACTTAGCATAATACAATCAAAAAAGAGGTGATGGATGGTTTCTAGAGAATGACAAAAGGAACAGTTGAGGTCGCCGTTCCAATTACGTCTAGCTAAATTATCTTTGGTTTTTTTTGGACTTATCTTTGGTTAATATAACACCTCTCTTTAAATACCACAAGAAAATCTTTATCCTTGAAGGTATTTTGATACGCCAAATATCTTGTGACACTCTAACCCCATTATTAATTAACGCAGCATACATTGATTTCACTGAAAAAATACCCGATGAATGTAAATCCCACACAAATTTGTCTTTATCTCCCTGTAAGTTCACATCAAGTACAGATGCAACAATCCTATGCCAATCCCGCAAATTCCTCCCCACCAAATTATGGCGAAAGGAAATGTTAAGTGGGGCTGAAGCGAGCACTGTTGCTACCGAATCCTGCTTTCTGCGTACTATGTTAAACAACGAGGGGAATTTATCCTTGAGTGGCTGCTTACCCAGCCAAGCATCCACCCAAAACCGAATTTGGGACCCGTCTCTTACTCGAAATGACCCATAGCTCATAAAAATGTCTTTTACATTCATTAGACCTTTCCAGAAGTGAGAATCTATAGCCTTTTTAGAGCACCCTCCTATTGTTTTATCTTTTATATATTTATTCCGCAAAATTTCTTGCCACATGCTGTCCTCATTCAGCAATTTAAAAAGCCATTTACTGAGCAAATACATGTTTTGTAATTCTAAATTAATAATGCCTAGACCACCTTGGTTTTTTGGTTGGCATAAATTTTTCCACTTTGTCAGTCTATACTTACGCTTGTGCTGGTCGCTCTGCCAGTAAAATCTCGATCTAAAGCAATCTATTTTTTGTAGAACCCCTTTTGGGATTTCAAAAAAGGACAACATAAACATCGGTAAACTAGAAAGCACCGAGTTACCTCCACAATCTCCCCATATCCAGCAAGAAGTAGAAGGGGAAGGATAAAATAAAAATAGGAAAATAAATAGGGAAATGTCTAAGAGACAGTCTTGAAATTATTTAGAAAATACTATAGTTTTGCATATGAATGAAGAGTCCAAATCTATAAGGACTCTAAAAGTTTTTTAGAGTGCAAGTTCTCTAGAGACTTTAAACATAGGATAATGTAACTATTTCTAGTCAAGTAAGGAATAGAGCATTTGCTCTCTATCTATCTCTTCTCCACACTCCCATCACCGCCACCCCTCTCTCCCTCTCTATATCACGCATGCCGCCGTCACCTCTTTGCAACTGCGTCAGTGTCCCCTCCCGCCCTAGCCTAGCCGCCCAAAGGAGGTCCCCGGGATCGAATCCTAATAGTACTACAATAAATGATGTTTAAAAATCTTATATTTTTCTCTAAGTGGTAAAAACCACCACATTGATCTAGAAATACTATAATCTTGTGATCTAATAATAAATAACAAAAGGGGGGGTGGGGTACTACAAGTATAGAGAAAATAAACTCCCGGCAAGCTTATTATAGAATTCAATCAAGTATAGAGAAAATATAATCCCGGCAAGCTTATAATATAGATTTCAATCAAAATCACAACTACGAGATATATTACATATAGTACGCATAAGAGCTATTTAAGATATCTCTCGGTTGGTTACATGAAAATCATCAATCACTTCTGATCCACTCGCAGCTAGCTAGCTCGATCCCTGACATGATCTATACCTTGCCATCTCGACATGTGTCCTCTCATCGTAGATTTAATCTCGCCCTCGCCATCTCAACATGTGTCCTCTCATTATAGATTTAATCTCGCCGACTCTCTCCTTCGATCCTTGTGTTCCTCGTTGGAGGGTCATAGCATCAATGTCGATGTCGACGAAGAGAAAACGACCAGACACATGTCGACTCGGCCGACATTGATGGCTTTCGTGGTGGTAACCTAGTGGATAAATACATTTGATGGCTTTCGTGGTGGCTACCTGATAAATTCGTTGGATCAGCAGAAGTACGCGTACGTATGCAGTGAGCACACATCTCGCTGCGTAGGCCAATACAATGCAATCGCCGGATGTTGTTGACGTATTTTATGTACTACTAGTAGTATTTGCTTGAAACTTGCCTGAAACCATGTAACTAATGATCAGGTAGGAAACAATGAACCCGGCCTACACCACCTAACCTGTCGAAATCCATTTGTCGCCGTTCGGAGTTTTCCAAGTGCATACCAAGGCTACATACATTAATTCTTACGCGGATAAAGCCTAATTAACCGCTTGTGTAATTTCCACGAACATTGTCTCGATCTATGCCGATTGACAGAGACGAGGTACGACAGTGACAATTAAATTAAATGACCTAATCGGTCGATACTATCAAGAGGACACCTATATGCTATATATATATAGCCAGTAACGTTGCTGCCTTCGTCCAGCTCGGTCGACCGATCCCCGGCAGAGAGAAATGGCGGCGAAGCTCTCCGGGGCCGTCGTACTGCTCCTCGTCGTCGTCCCTCTGAGCATGTGCACCTGCGCCTTGCTCGTCGGCGTCCAGCTCGGGCGGGCGCTGGAGAGGAGTCCGCCGGAGAGCCTCGGCGTCCGGCTCGTGCGGACACTGGTGAGGAGGATTCCGAACATGGAAGTAGGTGGAGTCGTTGAAGTCATCACCGCGCGAGGTGCCCACGCCTACAACACAAACGTACAGGCGGTCGCGACCTCTTCTTCTAGGGTATGCAGGGTATGCAGAGATCTGTATTATTCATCCACTGCTTGTAGTTGTAGTATCACCATACTCCCTCTATCTTAAATTATATTTCATTCTAACTTTCTTGAAGAGTTAAAGTATATCAAGTTTGACCTAATTTATATAACATAATAATAATATCTATGATACTAAATAAGTATCATTAGATTATATTTTGGTAAAACTTGCATACTATTTGATATCATAAATCTCTGTAATTCTCTCTATCATTTGGTAAAACTTGCAATATTTTGACTAAAAAAGTAGGAATTACTTACAATTTGGGATGGAGAAAGTAGTAAATAACAGAGACGGACTTATTATCTAATATGACTTGTTTCAGGAGCCTATTTGGGATACTACTACCCGTGTTTCGAGAGGAAGAGGAGGAGGAGGAGGAGGAGTCAGGGATCATTTCTTCATTAGCGAACCTTTCGTGGCGTCGAGAACTGGCGTTGCAAGCAGGTCGTCGTCGTCAAAGCACCAACCCTACCGCGGCGCCGTCCCTTATTTCCCTACAGATGCGGTTGATGTTGCTCTTCCAAAGACAGAGAGCGCTGCAAGTGCTACTATACCAAGTACCCAGAGATACTACAATAATCACGCTTCGGTACGTGCATGTTTTCATTTAGTACTAATCCCATTTTTTTTTCAGGTGCTTCAAGATTGTTTATTCATACTTGTAGTAGAGACTTTGCTTGCAGTCTAGATCCCTTGTTATATACTCATTCCGTTCCAAAATATATACCTGACATTATATGTAGAATTCAAATTTTGCTTAAAATAATTGTCCCTCTCACTTCCCAATATACATTTCTCTTCTCTCAGTACACATTTTTCTTTTCTCCATACATCTTTATCTTTAGATCCCTCTTCTTGTTTCTGTGCACAATGCCTCTTTTTTTTTTTACTTTTTCTTAACTCTCATGTTCAAACCTAAAATGTGCCTCTATTTTGAGATAGAGGGAATGTAGTTAGTACTCTCTTTGTGCTAAATTATTACAAATCATTATCTGGCTTTTATTTTGCTACATAATTAGATATTTATTAGATCTAGATCCATAGTATAGAATGACTTATTATTTGATGAAACAAGAGAGTATTATTTGATGAAACAAGAGAGTATAACTAACTAACAGTGTGACATGTAATTAAGGCAGTATATATAAACATATAACGTAATAGTACTATGTATATGAGTATATGAATATCAAAATGGTTTATTGCAGCCAAAGGGCGTGATCAGCGTGGGGCCATGGGGTGGATCGTCCGGCGGGCAGCCATTCTACATGCACGGCGCCAGCGCTCCTCACCTTCGTAGCATCATCTTGTACCATTCCGGCGCTATCCACTCACTCGCCTGCGAGTACACCCTCGCCGACGACTACTATGGGAACGGCCGGATGATGCCGAACCAAGTGGCTGGTCCATGGGGCCGCCCGCAATCCTTCGGTTCCAGAGGAGTTCGTGCCAAGGTAATTATGAAGTGGCTCAAGTGGCTCCTTCCACTACTGGAAACTCAAATACTTTTGTGGGTGATAAATTTTTCTGTAAGTTACTTCCTTGTATGCATGCATTTCACTCTCTTTGCAATTTGCAAAGTGGCTCAATAGATATAGAATTATAAAGCTGCTTAGAGACTTCCAATCTATTAAGGGCGGATACTCTCCTATGAACTTTGGCGCTCTATACTTACTTTAGTAATTATGAAACTTTTTTTCTTAAATAACGACACACCAAGGACTAACGATCAATTTAGATGTTAATAATACATCATGATAGTAAATTATGTAAGGTGGTACTTTAAATAAATTTAGCAATTTTTTATTAATTTTTTTGACATGTCTATATTTATGCTAAAATCCTAAGCACTAGGTCTGCCTCCGGCCTAAATTAAATCAACCTAGGTGAAATGGAGTCTCTGTCGTTCCGCTGCAAGAGTTTACTATAAGACTTCATACACCTTAAAGTTCATAGAACGAAAAGAAGTTTAGTTTCAACACAATATCTCGATCAATAGAAGGGGTTACACAAATAACCTTAATTCTTAGCTTTTGAGATTCCTTTTGATCAAACAATGATTTCTACTCCCTTAATCCTAAAATATAATGAATCAGTTTTGTCCTAATTAGGTCAAACTATAATAACTACTTTGGCTAAATTTCTACAAGTAGTAACTCTTAATTCCTGTGCAGATCGACCTGGCTTCAGGGGAGCACATCACTGCCGTGGAGGGGACGACAGGGCACTTCGCCAACGTCCCCGGCGTGGTGATCACCTCGCTGACGTTCCGCACCAGTGCCGGCAGGACATACGGGCCGTACGGCCGCGTGACCGCAGGGTCGCACCACTTCTCCGTGCCAGCGGCGGACGGCGCCTGCATCGCTGGCTTCTGGGGACGCTCCGGTTGGCTTCTCGACGCCATTGGGGTTTACGTGAAGCCTTCTTGCTCATCATCAAACGACACACCGGCGTACAAGAAATACTACTATGCATCCAGACGTCAGGGACCAAATTAATACTAATAATACTTGTTATGTCGTCTAGAGATCAGGCTGTCAAACACTTTGATTGGAAAAATAATTTTGAGCAACTGGCAATTTTATCGGTTCATATGTATTTGGCCCCACGTCGGGCCAAACAGGCCAAAGCGGCGGACAGCGCCTGCATCGCCGGTTTCTGGGGACGCTCCGGCTGGCTTCTTGACGCCATTGGGGTTTATATCAAGCCTTCCTGCTCATCATCAGACGACACGGCGGCGAACAAGAAATACTATGCATCAAGACGTCAGGGACCAAATTAATACTAGTAATACTGGTTGTGTTGTCTCTAGAGATCAGACTTGTCAAACATCCTGATTGGAAAAATAATTTTGAGCAGCAATTTTATCGGTTCATGTAATCCTTATTTCTTCTCTTAAAATTGAAACTCAACTTTTTTATAAAAAAAATCAGTTTGATTTTCAATTTCATATGAGAGCTAACCCTGGAGGGCGCGACCTGCTCCCTCATGCACGACATGGAGGGCGCACGATCAAAAGGTCTCCACCATATCTAAGGAGATCCGGAATAACAAGGAAGGAAATAATAAAAATAGGAAAATAAAGAGAAGATAGAGACAGGATTGAGATTATTTAGAAAAATAATTATAATAATTTTATTTATTCTACCTATTTTTGTTTGTTTGTTTTGTATCTGTGCATGTTTCGAGGGGATAATTGTGCTGTACCTAGATGCCTTTCACGGCTGTATGGATTGGATTCTGTCAAAATTAATATATAAGTAAACACATAGTAGCTCTAGAATATGCTTCTCTGCTGCACTCAAACTTTGATAACCTGTAGTACACGTCTTCTCGTGTTCTAAGAAATGAATCAGCAAAAATATATGGTCTGGTACATACATACATACATGTTCTCACGTGCAATACAAAATCTACAGAAAAAAGACAGCAAGTCCATCTTTTGGGTGTTTTTTTTTTCTTTTTTGAGATTACAGTACAGTGTAATGCTTCGTACCTTCGTGACATGATCATTTGGGACAAGACTGATCTGCTGGATTACAAAAATTTGAAATCAAGTTACAAATCAACAGACTGATCATTTGGTTGTTTGGATTCTAAGTTGGGCTGGGCCGCAACAAGGCTTTTTTTAAGGCCACGCCGGCGGACTGTCGGATAAGTAAGGAAGCGATTCCACTCTGCGGACTGGGGGCAAATTTGCGGCGCGCAGTGGCCAGCCCCCGCCGGATCCGGGCATCCGGCATTCCGGCGACGGCGACTCGGGCGACGCCTCCACGGCGTGGAGCGACCCGGCCGACGTCTGGCAAAAGGGAGGCTGGGAGGAGATCCGGCGGTTGGCTGGCTTGCTCGGCGGCGCGGCTTGCGGTTGTCACCTAGCGAACCGCCGCACTGGAGCGGAGCGGGGCAGGAGCCGAGGAGCCGCGGGGAAGCAGCCAACCCCAGCAGCAAGTAGCGAGGTACTAGTTCACTAATCTCACTTCTTTGTAACTTGTTTTGGTATCTTGCAGCAGCAGCAGCAGCCTTGCGCACTGGTAAGAAAACATTTGTAGCGCATTGCACATTGCTGTGACAAACTAGGAGCGCACATTGTGGTAGGAATGCAGATTCGTAAAATTCGCAGGCAATTAGTAATTTGTAAAGATGGATGTTTTCTTCAGTGTGAATGAAGGAAGATGATGTAATGGAGACTTTTGTGGCTGTTAGGAAGCATAAGCCCAACATCGAGAATAGTATTATTGTCTTATTTGAACAAATATTAAGTTTATGAGCTTTTCTGGTGGCAAATTTTATATTTGATTAATTGTGGATTTCAGATGCTTCTAAGACAAGCTTGTGTACTTGTATTCTAATTTAACAGTTTGTACATTTGAGATATATAAAAAAAAATTGAATTATCGGACCACCTTAGCTTCAAATCCCATATGAGCGTCACTGCGCCACTGACCTGATGATGACTCCGTTCCTTACATGGTTTGCTCCAGAGCCATGTGACCCACCACCACCAAAGAATGTCCTGCTTCTTGCTGACCATGGAAACACAGAGCTTCATGTCTGCCCAGTACTAGCAACAAACGAGCTAGCCAGTAAGATTGTACTTGTTTTGGTAGCTTGCAGTCTTGCATACTGGTAGCCATCATAGGAAGCTAGGAAGGTAGGATTGTAGTGGCACATTGGCAGTGCATTGCGCATTATTGTGAGAAACTAGAATGCACATCAGTAGCCGGCGGTAAGTAACTAGTAATTTGTAATGACATTTTTCTTCATTGTGAATGAAGACGGTATAATGGAGACTTTTAACAAGGCTGTTAGAAAGATAGGCCCAGCATCAAAAGAAATAGAATAGTTGGCTTATTTTTGAACTATATTGTAAGTGTGAGATTTTCTGGAGGCAAATTTTATACCTAATTATGGATTTGAAGATGTTTGTACTTTGTAACAAGCTTTTGTGCTTGTATTGTAAGTTGACAATTTACATTTGAGATATTAAAAAATCCACTTATTGAACTACCCTAGCTTCAAATCATATATAAATGCCACTGACCTGATGCCTCCATTCCTTCCGTGGTTTGCTCCAGAGCCATGTGCCCCCCTACCCAAAAATAATCTGGCAAGGTGCTCCTTGCTGACCATCGAAACACAGAGCTTCATGTCTGCCCACTGCAAGGTGGTTGCGCTTGGTGCTCTGATCTTCTTCCTTGTCTCGTATGGCTCATGCACTACGATCGTCAACTTCAATGCCTCCCACATCACCGCGGACCCCTACTGGGTAGCTGCCAGGGCCACTTGGTATGGTGCGCCAAACGGCGCTGGTCCCTACGACAACGGTATGCACATGAACATGAATGTTGGTGCATGGTGCCAGAACGTATATGGCGTGCATTGTTGACCTGTAAGCTTTTGTGCCTGCAGGTGGCGCTTGTGGGTTCAAGAATGTGAACCTGCCTCCTTTCTCGGCCATGACATCGTGCGGCAACCAGCCCCTGTTCAAGGATGGCAAGGGCTGTGGCTCGTGCTACCAGGTACATTACTTCGTCAGAGATACTATTCCTAGGATATCAAGTCTGTTTGTGCTGTTGGCTGTCCTCGTGAAAATGGAAAGAGAGTCAGAGAGAGACCACAGAAAATTAGATGACTAACTCCTGCTTTCATTTGTTGTTGACCATTTTCAGATACGATGCCTCAACCACCCCGCGTGCTCTGGCAACCCAGAGACGGTGATGATCACTGACATGAACTACTACCCAGTCGCCAAGTACCACTTTGATCTCAGCGGCACGGCATTTGGTGCCATGGCACGGCCCGGCCGCAACGACGAGCTCCGCCACGCCGGCATCATCGACATCCAGTTCAGGAGGTCGGTAACATGCACTGCTCATTTCATATGAACCAAATGGCAAGCAAACAATCTGAAGGCCCTACACCAAAAGAATCATAATACTTCCACTTCACAATTTGGCTCGGTTTTTGTATGCCTATAGACAAGCCTAGTCCAAATGAAGCATAACATGGCATGTTTCCTGTAGGGTGCCCTGCATCTACCCTGGGCAGACGGTGACCTTCCACATCGAGCACGGCTCAAACCCCAACTACTTAGCAGTGCTTGTCGAGTTCGAGGACGGCGATGGCGATGTCGTCCAGGTGGACATCATGGAGGCCAACTCTGGGTGGTGGACGCCGATGCGGGAGTCGTGGGGATCCATCTGGAGGATGGACTCCAAGCAGCGGCTGCACGGGCCCTTCTCGCTGCGCATCACCAACGAGTCCGGCCAGAGGCTGGTGGCTTACCAGGTCATCCCAGCGAACTGGGCGCCCAACGCCTACTACCGCTCCAACATCCAGTATGAGGCTTTTGGCTCTCCTGCTGGAGCTGGACAGGGTACTGGCTCTGATGTTGGACTGGTCATTAGCTCTGCTGCTGGATTGCACACAGAAATTACAGGCATCATTGGCCTCATCTGTTTGGTATTATTGTATCATTTGCATGGGATTGAGGTGCCTTAGTTAGCCTGTAGGTGTTGTTATGTATCTTCAGATGATGTCTTCAGAGATTTGATGACTGGGATGTCTGCCGGTAGCGTCGTCGGTCCAGAGTTTCATCTTTTCGAAAAACATTTGAACCCAAAAAACCTTCCTATTGAACCAGCTAAACTTTAGCCTGCTAAGCAGATGAATCATCGACACCTAACATCTCCGGTTGGAAAAGCAGATGTTTCAAGTGTGTGCAATTCTGCTGTTCACCTAATATTGTTGACAGGGAGAGCTAGCTTCTTGTCTACGTAATTTGCTCGATCATCAGCAGCATTATGAATCCATTTGTCGTCGTTTCGGAGTTTACTAGTGGTAGCGTTGAAGACCACGGTGGATTGATGAATCCAAAGTGAGATATTCTTATTTATTTTACTCCCTTGGCTTGTTTCCGTGGATGTTTCATTAGATGAATGCGTGGATGTCGTTGTGCCGGCAGGCGGCAGCAGCCGATTGACAGAGACGCGACGACAATGACAATCAAGGTAATTAATCGATAGCATCAATGATCAATGCATATGGTTATACATATATACAGTACCAGCTGCCGTCTCCTGCCGTCGTCGTCCAGGTCGATCGACCAATCTCCAGCCGGATATGTTGCAGGTTGTGCGGGGAGAAATGGCGAAGGTGAAGCTCTCCGGCGCCGCCGTGCTGCTCCTCGTCGTCGTCCCTCTGTGCATGTACACCTGCGCCTTGCTCGTCGGCGTCCAGCTGGGGCGGGCGATGGAGAGAGGGCCGGACGACAGAGCTGCTGGCGTTGGATTCACCTGGCGAGGAGCCCTCAACTACGTCACCAAGGTACGGTGATCGATCGATCATATATATCGTCGACGATATCTATATATATGTAGCAACTGCTTCAGCTCTGTATTTTAGCTGCTGGTTCATCGATCCATGCATGCTCAGTTAGAGCATCTCCAAGAGATTAGTTGAATTGTTTTCTAAAAATAATTTGAATAGTATTAGAAAAAAAAAACATCTCTAACATACTCTAAATTTAGTAGCTCTTTATCTCACCTAATTTGTATGTCAATTGTCATGCATGTACTTGTTTCAGGAGCTTTGGGATATCAATGTTTTGGGACGGCGACGAGGAGGCCGCAGGCTCTGGGTTAGTGCTGGAGTCAGAGAACTAGAACCCGTGGTGGTGGCGTCAAGAAGAAGAAGCAGTGGTGCCGAAAGGTCGTCGTCGTCGTCGTCAAAGCAACCCTACGTCGTGCCGTTCTCTGATCTCCCTCCGGCTAATGATATTCTAGAGACGAAGAGCAGTGCAAATTATACCTCAAGTACCCAGAGACGACACTACAGTAATCACACTTCGGTACGTGCATGTATTCTTTGATTTCTAGCTAGTACTAATCTTATTTATTTTTTGTTATTATCATTACTTGAGAAGATTGTTTATACATACTTGTAGTAGAGGCAACTTTTCAGTGGATCGAGATCAATTATTGTTAGTCACTACTGCAGAAATATATTTTTTTCAACACTAATTTTGTTAGAACTATTATGTTTGTTATAATATAAGACCACTGGTTCAAACTAAAATCGATAATGAAATTTAACGCTGGTTCAGAAGAGGAGTGAATAGTTAAACTTCCTGCACGGGGCTTTCGCATGCCTTCCACCGTGTACACATGTTGTGCTTTCCGGATGTGGCTGACGTATACAGACCCTTGCGCACCCATGAATCTAAGCCCCCACCATGCCATCTACCCTATGTTTCAGTTCTCTCTTTCTCACTCTCATCCTCCCCGTGGCTCTCTCACGCGAGGTTTAACAATGATACCTAGCAAATTTTGTTCAAGGTTTAGTAATGATACCTCACAAATTTTTATGTTTAAGATGTGGACTAGGTAATTCTACCTTTGTTTAGTGTCACATAGCAAGATATTTGCTTATATATATATATATATATATGATACAACACTAGCAATATGAATATAAGAATAATGGATGGTGGTGGATTTGCAGCCGAGGGGCGTGATCAGCGTGGGCACATGGGGTGGATCTGGAGGGAGTCCGTTCTACATGCACGGCACCACTGCTCCTCGCCTTCGCAGCATCGTCCTCTACCATTCCGGCGCCATCCACTCGCTAGCCTGTGAGTACACCCTCGCCGGCGACTACCAGGGCCGTGGCCGGATGATGACACGCAGAGTGGCTGGTCCGTGGGGTCTCTCGCATTCCTTCGGCTCCAGGGGAGTTCGCGCCCAGGTAACTTCCTAGATCCATCACCCTCTTTCCTTAGATCTGTTTGCAAAGTTTTGTGCTCTAGATAACGTCTGTTTAGATCCATTAGTGGTTATTTAATGTTATTAGTGTGTCTTTTATAGAACATATTTTCTAAGGCTGTGTTTATCTTCGTTATAAAGAGACTGGAAGTGTTTCAAGGTCTTTGTATCACATTGATGTAATGATCTTGAAATTAATAAAGCTTTCATTATAAAAAAAATAATTAGCTAGCTAATATTAGTTGCTATTAAATAGTTTGGTCTAACTAGTGAAATAGTTATTAGTTGGGTATTGTAAACTAATAACTAGTTCAACTAGTTGGCTCTTGTGGACTAGTGAACTAGCTAGTACTAGTTGAGCCTTGGATTAGATATTAGTTCACCCACTAGTTCACATATTTGAATCCTTATAGACTAATTATTAGTCAACTAGTTACTAGTTCATGGAATCCAAATAGAGCCTAATAAATAGCTAAACTATTAGCTAGATCTATTTGGATTTGAAGTGTTAATTATTAGCAGCTAAATATTAGCTCTTTGGATTGAAATAGAGCCATTCATAGTCGTGGTCACCTCTGGTATATACATAGCTAGCTAGCTGTAAGCAGTCTTAATTTTGAAAAAAAATACTAATTTTGAAAAAAAAAATTAACATCTTGAGCATTGGAGGAGGTTGGTGTAGACCGTACAAGTGGTGGCCATAGCATCCAGTTCTTCTTTTACTTGTTGAGAAATTATGCTTATAGACTAAAAACTAACATATAAAGGTGTGTCTGATACTTGGTTCCTCTTCAATAAATATGAAGCCAGAGAAACCTCTTTCTATTATTAATAATAAATCTATTGAGCTTATCATAACTTGATAAAAATAAATTACAGATATATTACACATTGATACTGTATACTGTATTTATCCACGAGCTTTCATGCTTACGTCTTGAAATGAAGATTATATAGTCTATACAAGAGCACGGGTTGATCGACATATATATACATATGTGAGTGAATTATGTAATTCTTGTACAGATCGACCTGCCTTCAGGGGAGCACATCACCGCAGTCGAGGGGACGACAGGGCACTTCACGAACGTCCCCAGCGTGGTGATCACATCGCTGACGTTCCGCACCAGCGCCGGCAGGACGTACGGACCGTATGGCAGCGTGGCCGCAGGGTCGCACCACTTCTCCGTGCCGGCGGCGGACGGCGCCTGCATCGCCGGCTTCTGGGGACGCTCCGGCTGGCTTCTCGACGCCATTGGGGTTTACATCAAGCCTTCTTGCTCATCATCATCAGACACGGCGGCGTACAAGAAATATGCATCCAGACGTCAGGGACGAAATTAGCACGGCAGTATATTGTAAAATAAATGAAAACATAAATGAATAATGACAAATCGGCCGTGGGCGTATATTATATTGTAAAAGATGAGTCTGAGGAGCCTTTTTAATTTTTATTTTTATATATTTGCAGATAGAGTATCTAAATGATGAGTTACTCTTTTTTAAGATCTAGTTACAGACATAGACCTCACACGAGTACACACTCACTCTTATAAAGTTAACACGCACATCCTATCTATATGAGCACCTTCGAATAACTGAGTTGGATCGGTAAATCTCGAGATTGAGAAGTCACCACAAGCGCCTCGCTGTCGAAGATCATGTCACGAAGGCACATCGCTTACCACTGAAACAATAGAATAGTGCTTTAAATCCTAAAATAAATTAAGGAAAATGCAAGCAACCATGTCAAGTCTAAAACTTAAATTCGAGTGGTCCGATTTCACTACAAGGAACCTAATCAGTTGAACTACGCTTAGTTCGCCTGACGACGTGTTTGTATGGCTGAAAAAGAGCTATTAATATCAAGAGCTGAAAAGTATTGGAATATTATATCGAATGTTATATGGGCTATCGGATGTTCATATACTAGTAAGAAAACAAATTATAGAGCTTGCCAGGAAACTGTGGAATTAATTTTTAAAGCCTAGTTAATCTGGTATTAGTATATATTTACTGTAGCACCACATCTAAATCATAGATTAATTAGGTTTGAAGATTTATCTCGCAAAATACTCGCAATCTATACAATTAATTATTTTTAGACTATATTTAATATTTCATATATGTGTATATGTGTCCAAACATGATCGGTGAAAAGTTCAAACACTCCCTAAGCTGTGGTCAGTTACTGAAGAGAAAAATCATGGTTCATGATGAGACAACGACATACTCAGTCTTATGCAGACTATTCCATGGCAGAAGAGCCGCCAAAACTGACTAAATATTGAAATCAAATCACTAGTCACTACCCACCTCAAGAAACTCAAACAATAGTAAACTGTATGCAAACAAAAACGAGAACAAGATTACATATATGAGATCTCTACATATATAAGCAACGAATAACTGAGATGAGACCATAGCCCATCATTTCACAGTTCAGTAAACACACCACACCACCACGCACTGCGCGCCATGGATCATCATCTCGATCAGCAACAACCAGCAGAGAGCGAGAAGAAGGCGGTGAAGCTGCTCGGCTTCTGGGCAAGCCCCTACGTCCTCAAGGTGAGATGGGCGCTAGCGATGAAGGGCGTCGAGTACGAGTACGTCGAGGAGGATCTCGAGAGCAAGAGCGCCGAGCTGCTGGCGTTCAACCCCGTCCACAAGAAGGTCCCCGTGCTGGTCTACCAGGGCAAGCCCGTCGCGGAGTCGCAGGTCATCCTCGAGTTCATCGACGACGCCTGGAGCCACCGCGGCGACCCCATCCTCCCCCGGGACCCCTACCGCCGCGCCATGGCCCGTTTCTGGGCCAGGTTCCAGCAGGACAAGGTGAGGAAGAAGAAGAATTCTTCATTATTTGCTTGCAGCAACAGTTTTCTATTCAGCAATTCTATCAATAATTCGTCCAGACAGTGGAAAAATCCTTTCTCAAGTAGCGTTCCATATCATTCCGTAGCGTTTTATGTTCCACGATCCCCGTTCCTCGTACCTTCGTGCCGGGAACTTCTGTGACTGTGATATTCTACCTACTTCATTCATGCATCTTGTTTGGCATATATACTCGCAGCTCTCGCCGCCGATCTGGAGGTGGTTCACGACGAAGGGCGAGGAGCAGGAGGCGGCGTACGAGGCTGCCGTGGAGCAGCTGCTGGTCCTGGAGAAGGAGCTCGCCGTCGCCGGGAAGCCGTTCTTCGGCGGGGAGAAGGTCGGGTTCGTCGACCTGTCGCTCGGCCCGCTGGCGTACGTGATGCCGATGTACGAGGAGATCATCGGCGGCGGCACCGTGAAGATGGTCACGGAGGAGAAGATGCCGTGCCTGGCCGCGTGGATGGGGAGGTTCCTCGGCTCGCCGGCCGTCAGGGGTCATCCGCCGCCGCTGGAGAAGCTGAGGCCCAGGTTCCAGGCCATACGCCAAGCGTTCCTCGCCTCAGCTAGAGCAGAAGTTGACAAAGAGCAGCAGCAGTAGCTGTACCTACTATTTGCTCTAGTAGTACTATCTCATTATCTTTCAGTCTGATAATAATAATGACATTAATAAAAGAAATTGTCATTGTTGATGCATCAAGTTGATACAAAGTGTTGACGCATCAAGGTGTGTGTGTGTGCTATTTCCAAAGAACTACAGTCTCTACTCTACACTCTCCGTTTGCGTACCCCGCATGTTCAGCCTAGTGTCCAGCGCAACCTCTGCTTTTTTACTCAACTCCACGCACGGTTATAAATAAATAAAAGCGAGTTAACTTTACCAAGACGCAAGTGGTATTGCTGACCTTTTACGAGGAGAAATTTTACTCTTTAGTACGCTCTAACTGTAATGACGCAATAGGTCATTATCGCTGGTGAATATCAACATCAACCAAACCCCGGTTCTTCATCAGGAATCGAAAACCTTATTTTCTCCATCATCATCTTCAGTAAAGTTCGATCAAACAGCAATATACATGTCTTCAGCAGCTAACAAATTAAAAACGACAAAACCAGCTAACAGCTCAAAGAGACATGTGTTGGCATTGTCGTACAATGCCCATAACAAAAATTCTTGCAGCTGATAAAACAAATAAAAATTAGAAAATAATAATATACAAATACTCTGATGCTAAATTTTAACCCCACCAAACAAACTATTTTCTCCATATTTTATTTTAATTTCATTTCTCTATTTCATTCAGATTTACTGTAAGCCGCTTGCATTGCTCCTTCGTCAAAATCTAACGCTCCTAGACCCCACCTAAAGTCACTATTGGTCAGCTCATCTCTGCGATGACTATCTGTCCACAGGACATGTCAAATTCGTGTTCTAACCTGTACCTAAATACCATCAGCTAGTTTAACACTGGCTAGCAGGCCGAGCGTGCCTATATTGGGCACTTACAGCTTATTAAAAAAAAAGGCTTCAACTTTCATAAACTTCTCGTGAAAAAAAAAAAACTTTCATAAACACTCATTTTTTGTCTTTATGATCTGCTAGCACTTTGATGCTCTCTCATACAGTACGGTTCAATGGTTCATAACAAAAAACACATAAAGCATAAAAAAGTGTCAAAAGTGACAACTTGGCGTGCTAGTCCCTACGTGCATATAGGTGAAATTTCATGCGTACTCCTGCTGGCCTAGAGAAACTCCGAAATATTTGGTACAGCTCCTTGGCCTTGACTTCAGATATTGAACGACTGAAGTGTATTATGACCTCTTTAAGCTTTGTCCCCCAATCAAAAAGTCGTTTCACAAAAACAACTTCATCTTCAGTTCCTCTCCATCCACTGATTTCTACTTCTTCAAGGTGATTCAACAAGAGTTCCTCTGTTTTCCACTCTACTAGGTGAAGGCATATGCAATCGGATGAGCATACCGTCTGCAGGAAATATCAACTTAATAAATTAATTGATGATTGAATGACAAAATTGAGAGAGTAAATTATCAGATTCCTGAACACTTTGAGGTGTGCCAATGCACTGATATCAACAAATAAAAAATAATTCAGCCTAGTAACTAGTTGCAGCAATATAATTTTCTACCAAGAGAAAAGATAACGCATAAGAACATAATTTTTGTTTATAAAATCACAAATTCCATGTAATAACAGAAATATGCTATTATTAACTGCCCAAACTTAAGAAGAGTTTGAACCAAAGTTAAGAAGATTTTGAATCAATCTTAGTGCTTAGGCTCTGAATGGACCTACATAACCATTATATATTTCTTTTTTTAAAAATAAAAATACTTAGGCTAATTACTCCTTCAACTTTATGTTCACTGCCATATTATTATTTTCAAACTCTCATATACATTACCAAGGTTGATCTGCTTTAGTGACATCCAACAATTTACCAGAAGTTCAGAACCGTATATTTCAAGCAGGCTAACAATAACTAGAAAGAGAGCGACTATTTACAGTCCAAATTGTATACCAATAGTTAAATCTACAGAGTAAAGTGCCATCATTGGGATATCAAATAAACGATACATCTGACAAAAAAAAAATACAAATGCAGGTTTCTTCCCATTACTTCCCTGGCACTGGCAACTTAAATACTTCAGTAAGAAAATCAGTTGTGTTTTTCCTCGGGACCATGTCTAACTAAATACAAATGCTTTAAATTAATTTGGCTTTCGATACATACTTGAACAGAAATTAATCGTAAAAGTGCCTTTTAGGGACCAAAATGCCTTTTTTTTATGTGTCTAGAGAGAGTATACTAGGTAAACAACGAATAGGTTTACCTCTGATTCAGAAGGGCCCAACTGCAGCATCAACCTTCTTATACCAGTACACAATCTGAGAACATGGAATGTGCTGGCCTCATAGGCATGTCCATTTGCTATTATCATCAGGTGCAAAAATGTAATGTCTGGGAGCACTGCCATGTTTTCCATCATGTAGTCATAGTTCTCACCCTGTGTGTTTTGATAGAAAGTAAAACAAATGGGGTCATATGTGACAGTTAGAAGGGGAAAGAAACCTAAAGCTGTTTCAGTGATTGTTCCTAGCTGACCATTGCTGTGAGCATGCACGAAACTGTTGCTATAAGCTAACAAGTTCATTCTGGGTTTCTTACACAAAGCATGGCCATTGTGAGCTGCTTAAAAGACTGGACTACTTGTTCTGTAAAAAATACTTTGGCTCTCAAGTTTCTTGAAGATATAATGATGGAAAATAGTAATTAATGAGTGTGCTCAGCAATGTTGGGTGGACCTGAGTTCCTAAGCAAAACAAAACATGCGATGACTGCTACCAATGGTTGTTTCCTGATATCACCATCATCTAGATAATTTAACAAAAAGTCAAAATAGTGGAAATGAAACATTCTTTTAAGTAACCCATTTGGTTCAATGCACAGGTCAACTTATTTTATCCTAAACAAAGACCCATTTGGTTGAAGTACTTTATTTACTTACTTTTATATGTCTGCTCAAGCCTTAGGAGTTAAGTTTTTATTTACAAAAGAAAAAGGCATTGAGCAAACTTTAATTCTGTGGTAGCGGAGGACCATTCTTAGTCAGCATGTCACATAGGAACCTTGGATTTGATTCACTAGCATGGTACGTAACTACGATGCCATAGTTCTAGAAAATAGAAGTGAGAACTCACCTCCGGATATATCAGCGGTAGAAAAAGACTCTTGATGCCTTCAAAGCGCTGCAAGAGACTCAAACAAGACTGATTGTGCAGGAAAGAATCCATATCTCCATAAACAAAATAATAGTGAGTTCTCAGCTTTTGAAGATGTGCCATCTTGCCAAGGTGCACAAAGCTCGGGTCATATTGATCACTCCACTTAAGTTTTGTCAGCATAGGGGCTGAAATGTTGGCCATCGGTGGACTCTCGAGAAAACACAATCCCACAGATAACTTCTTGAGCGCCGGCGCCACAACGGTGAGCCGAGACAAGGTGCGCAGGTCCCAGAGCTCCATCCACAGCAAAGACTCGGAATGTATGGCGAGATCCCGCAGCCCACCGGCGTCCTGAACGGTGAGCCTCTCCAGGCACGGGCACCGCGGCGAGGACACGGCGTCGCCGAGGTCGCCTGGGCCGTGGAACCAGACGCGGCACAGGTGGAGCCCGGTGAGCCGAGCGAAGACACCGGCGAGAGGCACGGCGAGGCCCTGAAAATCCAAGAAGAAGGAGACCGTGGTGGCCTTCTCGAAGCAGGGGAACTCGAAAGCGCCTCTCTGTGCGGCCACCGCCTCCGCCTCGCCGTCGTCCTCCTCCCCCGCGTCTTCCGCTGGAAAGTGGGTTTTAAGGGTCAGGTCGCCGGAGACGCGGCGCGCGGCGGCGGGGAGCCAGACCGCTAGGGACTCGGGGGTGGCGCCGTCGGCCTCGACGAGGAGGTCGTGGAGGAGCACCTCGTGGCCGTCGAGCGCGTCGCGCAGCCGGTGGGGCTCGGGGGGCGAAGTGAAGCTGAGCGCCGGGAGGAGAGCCCAGACGCGGCGCCAGCGGCGGGAGAGGACGCTGGTCTGGGCGGCGGCGCGGGTGGTGAGCTTGAGGAGGATGAGGACGAGGACGTCGTTGGGGAGCCCGCTGAGCCGGTCCTCGCCTGCGGTGGCGGCGGCGGCGGCAGCATCGTCGGAGGAGAGCCCCTGGCGCTCGTTGGCGTCCTCGCCGCCGCCGCCGCCGCCCAGCTCCATCGAGAGTGGGGGTTGGAATTGGAATGCAGGATTGATTTTCTTTCACTATAATAAAGCAACGGTACCCTATAAAAAATAACATTTGGCTAGAATTCCATGGGATGGACAAAAAATAATTTTGGTAATTGTTCATATTTTTTCTATAATAATACTTCAGTTTAAGAAATCTAAGAGGTTCTAATCGATTCTATAGCTAGTTTTGAAAATCATGTCATTGCAAAAATCTGCTTTGTTCTTTTAGTTTTACATAATTTGGATGGTGGGATACAAGAAGAGGGATAGAAAAAGAAAAATAGATAAACGGTTATGATTAAAGAAGGTATGAAAATGAATAACGAGGATACGATACCTTTTGAAGGGTTTGATATGATGATATCAATCCCTCTATCTAAACATACTAAAGCACATATTCATGATATAAACTTTTTTGTATCAAAAGTACAACATAAAATCTTCCCATTTCCCACAATACCGTGCCAAATTGCATTCACTTATGGTTGGCTAAATGGCTAGTATGCTATATATACTAGACACCAATAACTATGGGCCTGACAGTATTAGTTTTATTGCTGCCATGACTTCAGCATCACTGTATCTTGTGCAAGGCCTATCTGAAGATTGCTAATTTTTTCTGAAGATCATAAGCACAATAATGGTGAAAAACAAACAGAAAAGATGTTGGAACAGAATTTTTACTGCTCTTTGCCAACATGCATACCTGTGAAAAAGAAATGTTTCACCCAATGTACACTGCAACTTTCCAGTAGGGCCTTCACCCCTCCTTTGTGTCATCAAAAAAACAAAATGTACACTGCAACAGATGATTCAGTTCTCCTACTTACTCGTACCCTTTTTTTATCTCTCTATTTTACTGGCAGTAGTGCTTGCTAGCTTGGTGCAGTAGCATGCATGCCCTGATTTTGCAGGGTGGGCCGGCCTGAATTATGCCGATGGACTGCGAATGAGGCCCCATGGCCCAGGCCCGTTAATATCTCTGCTTGCGTTTGTTCCGTCCGTGTTTGACCACAACTTCGCTGACAGCAATGTGCCTGTGTATAGTAGGAAGTACTGTATACTACGTACTGTACCCGTAGCCCATACTGACCAGGTGTTCAGAACAGAGGGAAATGTCCTAAAAAGAATGGATTCCACTTGAAATTTTGAACTCCACCCCCAACGCTGTCATCGTCCACCTGTACCTGTACCGGCATCATTCAGTATTACAATGTTTTAGCATATCCAACATGTTCCTCCTTGGTTAGATAATTATTACATCACTTCTGATACTATGCTAATCCGTTTCATGAAGCGTGCGTGTTCAATTGTTTATTGAAGCGTTATCCGAGCAGCAGCCTTGACCAGCTACTGCTGCTCTATTGACCACGCGTGAATCCAAGAGGCGCTCTTTCCTAGGGTTAGAGGCGCTCTTTCCTAGGGTTCGTTCCATTGCGTTGGAACAAGGGCGCACGGTTGCCATGCATGTCACCGTAGACTCTAGCGTTCATCTAAACGATTTTTTTTTAAAAAAATATGTCTAGTACCTCCAACTTCCGTACCCTCTCCGTTCTAAAATATATTTTTAATTAATCTATTCCATTTTTTTTTTGATATAGAGAGAATCATAAACTATAGAAGTTTGATTGGATTTTCATAAAAGGAAATTTTGCCATAGAACACTATAAGTGATTATTATTTGCTGATGGACACTGAAAAATTAAAATTTAATTGGTGAAACATCATATACAATAAAATACTTTTATAAAATAGATATAAATAGAATCATATAAGTATCCTAAAATTATACCATAAAATCTATTAGACTCTACATAACATAATAAAAACTGTACAATAAAATACTGTTTTATATAAAAATAAATATTTTATCTCTCTTCATAAATAAATAAATAAATAAAGTAAATCATGATTAAATTTGTTTATTTATAAAGAGAGACTAAATTGTCACCGTTGGCGGCAGGATTCCTATAGCTTCTGTCTGAATGAAATGAAACGTTTTGAAATGTCACCGTCAATAATATTGCTGCTACAGCTTGGCCTGCAGCACTTGCATTGAATCAAATCCGTCTGGGTCCCAATGCTTCCCATGTCATGCCCGGTGGTTAGGAGGAAGTACCACCACCCCGTTGGCTATCTTGGACGGCACAAGACACCCGCCGGCTGCCTGCTCGTACTACTGTTTTTCTTTCTCAGGCCTTGTCTAGATGCGGCTCCAACTTCCAAGTTTTTCTACTCTCTCTCCATCACATCAATTGTTTTCCGCATATAAATAGCATTAAATATAAATAAAAAAATAACTAATTACATAGTTTTGTTGTAAATCACGAGACGAATCTTTTGAGCCTAGTTGGGCCACGATTGGACAATATTTACCATAAACAAACGAAGTCTTCTGAGGACTTTACAATCTCTCTCCTCTCACAAATTTGTTGCTGCATATAAAGAGTATTAAATATAAATAAAAAATAAATAATTACATAGTTTTGTTGTAAATCACGAGACGAATCTTTTGAACTAGTTGGGCCACGATTGGATAATATTTACCAAATAAAAACGAAGTCTTCTGAGAACCGTCCAAAAACTCACATGAAACTATACAAGGCCTCATTGCATTGCATGGCTTGTTATCCACTGTATATGTATTCAACGAGACGTGGCTCACAGAAGCCTGCCAACAAAAGTGCGGAGGACGAGGCAGGCAAACCCATCGCATGCAGATCGCACTGATGACTGCACAGTGCCTGCGGAAAAACCCCAGAAAACCTGCATGCACCAAGGCGTCCCATCCCATCATCGCGCATCCCATACATAGGAGTACAGTAGCGAAAGGTGCGTGTGCTGTTCCCCTTTCCCCATCATCAGGCCGGTCTCCTCCCGTTCTCGCTCCCACACGCACTGCACCAGATTCGCTTCTGCTCTTCTCTCAGTCTCGCTCCCTTCGTGCCCTGCCTTTCGGTTTCGGTTGGCCAAAAATTCGGACAAAAATCTTTGCCAGCAATTTTCCCACCTACAGATGCGCTAGTAGCCATAGGCAATGGGCATGTCTATGCAGCCCATTTGTTTCAGCCAAATCAACTAGCCAGACAGCAGTACTTTTTCTCTAACAACAAATCAGTCAACTATATCTTCAGCCAACCAAATCAGCCAAGCAAACAGACTGATGGTTCTGTTCCGCATGACTCTGGGCTCTAGCTCCGCACTCTGGGCTCTAGCTCCGCACCAAACGATGTAGGCCAAAGGAGCACCTCTAGCGTGGAATGGGTGGGAAGGAGTCGTTTTCTTGTACAACAGTCAATGCTGCGATTTTAGGCTTTGGAACAAGGGCTCCGACTCTGGCATGATTCGGAGCGGAGCCCCGCCAAACATCCCTTTAATATGAGGATGAACTTGCACTATGATAGTGCAGTGCTGACTCGAGAAAGGAGCTTCTCCCATCTATGACGGCACGGCAGGAACATGAGGGTCGTGTCGTGTTTGGGCCGTGCTTAGACCGGCACGGCACGAAAATAGCACATATTATAAAAATTATTTACTACACTACCTCTCATCAAGCTCTTAAATGTATTATGAAAAAATATTTAAACTTTTTTGAAAATAGTACTACATATCATCATATGTAAAAAAGAAATTAAACAGAGACATTTTGAGGACCGTATTTGGGCCGGCATAATTTGAAGGCGTGCCACGGGCCGTGCTTACGCCAACGAAAAGATTTACCATGCCTATCAGCATTGCACCACGTGCCTAGAGAACATGACCTGAAGCAGTATAAAGCACGAGAGGGCTAGGCTAGGCTAGGCTGGCACGGCATGACCCCAAGTCTCACCTCGTTGCCACTCCTGTCATTGAGAGGAAATTCGAGAAGCTTCAGGAGGACATTCACGCCGACGAGGACTTCGTTCTTCCCTTTCGCCAGCTCTAGTGGCACCTGATGCCCTCAACAAATCCGACCATCTGCCGCCTCAATAGAGATGAGTGCAATACTTCTCACCAGATCCGACGTCAGATGATCGCGTGGATGAGGGGAAAGGACAGGAGAAGGAGGTGGTTAGTGAATTATGTATTTTTTAAGTTGTTGCTCTATGCATAGAGTTAGGGTTAGTTTCTTTAAATTATCACAAATACGTCACCATATAGTAGCAGAGGTATTTCCATACATTGGAGATGCCTAGCAAAAAAACTCGTTTAGATTTGGTTGCTCTACACACTACTTAGTTTTCACAAATCTGTCATAGTACTAATTAAGGCCCATTCGGTAGCACTCTAAGTTGCTCCAAGAGCGGCTTCAGGCTTCGCCTACCAAACCGGGTACAACCGTTGGCTCCACTCCACTCCTTAATGCCTGTTTGGCATAGCTCTGTCGACTCTGGCTCCTAGTACTATGGAGGAGTTGCCGGAGCCTCGTTTCCCTGGCTTCTCCAGGTCCTTCCTTTTGCACGTTACTTTTCAAGGAAGATGGAGCTGACACAGCCTTACATGTATCACACTCTCTAGAGTAGAAATTGTCATAAGAAGCAAAAAAGTGGCTTTGGCTTGGTCCTTCATCAGGTGCAAGTCCTTGAACTGCCCTTCATCCGAGAGTGCGAGGCCTAATGGGCGAGACCAAATCCTGCACTGAGTCACGCTGTAGGACAAAGTTGCATCGAAACAAAGCATTGTGGTGGAGTCAAAGTTGATGACGAACCGCCGCAGTGTGTGGGGTCTAAGTCCCAGTGAGTGGGGTAGTGGCACAAAGTGGAGGGAGGAGTGTGAGCATAGTCCAAGAGAGAGTCGGTGTGGTGGTGATGGATTCATAGAAACCGAGGGTCGGGAGATGAAGACAAGGGGAAGTACATAAATAGGGGGAGGAATAAAACAAGTAAAATAAGATAAGAGCAACTCCAAGAGACTATATTCCTTCTCACTGCTAGGAATATTTATTTTGGTGCAAATATACTTCTATAGTTTCTTTTACATCTTCTATTCAGTATTTAAGAACAGGCCTCTAGATTATAAACAATATGTAGAAAAACTATTGGGAGATGAACAGGAAGGTGATTTTTTTATGGATACAGCTCTCTAAATAATGATTTCGAGAGTAAGATTTTGAAACTCTTGGAAATGCTCTAAAGAAGAAAAAGAAGTATTATCGATAGTTTACCATTTTTATCTATCAGGAGAAGCTATTTTACCAAAATATTTTTTCCAGAAAAAAATAGCTTTTAGAAGAGCTGTGAAGTGCAGAACACAGGATAAACAAACCGGGGTAACTATGCCTGGTAATTTCTTTCTGCATTTCTTTGTCTGCTACCTTCTGCTGTTCTTCTACAGACAACGGTAGTGAAAAGAATAACAAAAGCTGGATTCAGCACACTGGCCCAAGGAGTACCGCATGCCTGCATCCATGACAAGAGGCATGGGCAAAATAGGACACAGAGAGGGCCAGAGATGGGTCTCTAGCTCTCTGCTGAATTGTTGTTGCGGCCTCGTTTAGACGTTTAGATTGCATTGAAAAGCTGAAAAAAATTTAACTGTACAACTGTAGCATGTTTCGTTTGTATGTGACAAATATTATCTAATCGTGGACTAACTAGACTCAAAAGATTCGTCTCATAATGTACAACTAAACTGTGTAATTAGTTATTTTTTTACTTATATTTAATGCTCCATATATGCGGATAGAAAATTGATGTGATAGAGATGTGATGGAGAGAGAGTGAAAAAAGTTAGAATCTAAACAGGCCAAGGAGGTGATTCCACTTTGAAGGTTCTCTCTTCTCTGCATTGCACCCGTGAGTGCTCTGCTCTCTGGTCCCAGTAAGCAGTACCCCCCCTTCTCACCTTATCACTTTTTCCTATCTGGCTTTTGTCCACTCATCTAGGACTAGGACTAGGAGAGTACCCTTCCAATCTTTTGGATGCATGACTGTATGCAGCCGCGTTACTTAACTACAAGTCTACAACTGGCTGCCAGGGCTAGAGTTACCATCATCTACTACGGTTTAATTACCTGTATCATCAATTCATCATCACAACAGTGAGATCCATGCCACAAACGAGCATACGAGATGGACCTTTCATCATCTCCTTGATAGCGGTAGGAGCTACTAAACGACGACTACTATTATTTATGACTAGTACTTACTTAACTATCATATACTTATTATAGGCCTAGAGCTAAAACAACCTAGACTTGTTTTCTTCTGTTGCCTGTTGCTGTTCCCTCCACTCTGAAGATACACCTCCAAAGTATTTGTCAAAGCTTTTCTACGCTTTTCTACGCTTGATGGGGCCATCATAGTCCCTGCACACAACCCATGAATAGACAATAATAACCATCAGGATTCAGGAGGTAGTGGAGGCTAATTTTATACTGCAAGCATCATGATTGAGCAGCTGATTGTTACAGCACTTTCAGAAAGACAGGCACACAGAGAGCTGTTGATACTTACTCCTAGATTAGAGGAAAGGAGACCCCTTTTTGCTCTGTATTCACAGCCCAATGGCTTCATGCCCAGGAGAAAACCTAAAGATGAATAAAACAGAGGTGAAACAACCTTTCTTCTTTTCTTACCACGTGAATGCAATAAGAAAACATCATGCTGTAACTTGTAGACAGTAGCAAGTAGTAACACCATGTGTATAAAATCCAATCCTTTTCGAGCCCAGCACTACCCATGAGGTGAGCCCATGTACACATAGCACCTCTATTACACATTTATAACTACTACCAATGTACTAGCACTAAACAGGTTTGCTCTACCTTTTCTACAGTTCTAGACTAGTACCAATGTAGCACTAATTTCGACCACAACAAAATACTAAGGCACACAAGCCAAGACTACTAGTCTAGTACTCTACACACTAATAAGCAATGATATATACTGTACTATATATACAAAAAAGTAAATAACTAACTAGTATGAAAGATTAAAGTGAGAATATTTACCTGGGCACCTGAAAAAAGCAGGAGTTGTATGGGGGCAGCTCAAGGGTGGATGCAGGTGGGAAAAGGGACGAAGCCACATGATGAGGGCTGCTGTTGCTGATGCTACCATTCTGAGCAGTTGCAGAAGTAATAGTATCAATGGAGGCCTTGGTGGGAGATGCAAAGGGACTGTCAGGCAAAATGTGCTCCACCACGCCACTACAATTCAAACGAACAAGAAACATATCAATCCTGGACGGAAAGAAGATGAAGACCAAACCCAAAAGACAAGGGGACAACTTGCTCAAAGATACTGCTTACAATAGCCATTAATTTTGTGGTCATAAGTATCTTTTCTCCTTTCCCCTACCCTTTGACAGTGCATGCCATTTCTTTTCCCCTTTTGTTACTTTCAATCAAGACCACCTATGATCAGCGCAGCCTACACACCCAACCTCCTTTTACAATTGCTTTTAGAGGCATATTAGCTCCATGCCAGAGAATAAACAGAGCACATAGACAAAAGGCAATGCTTGATTCCTATCACAGATTGGCACCCCTCTTTGTCAAACTATATAACCATGGATAACAGCATAAGGTAAAGCAGCAATTTGTTCTATGCTCCTACCATGCAATTTTATTTTATTTTTAGTCCAGGTGTGGCAAAAGTGTAGCAGAAGCATTCATCTAAGCAAGAAACCATGGCGTGCCCTTGCTAATAAAACTGTATAGGCCTGCCTATATATAGTTATAATAAACACAAACATGCCCAAAGAAAACAAAAGCCAAAGCACACTCTGCTGCTTTGTTTCTCCACGCTGCCTTTTTTTTAATCCCATCACTTTCCCCAAAAAGAAAGAAATAACCTGTGACCTCAGTTAGTGCCCCATTTTACAAATATTTTACTCCACAACAACAATCTTACCTTTCTTGGAATCCACAAGCAGCATTGGGTGTTGCTGTCACAGGACCAGATTCCACCTTCTCCTCTTCCCCAGGGTTGACTGCCTGCTTGGGGCTTCCATCACCACCACTCTCTCCCTGTTGCTCCTCGTGCTTGCCTTCTGCATCAGTTGCAAAGGCAGCTGCAGGAGGAGCACTCATTGCAAGGGTACTAATACTGCTCATCTTCTTATCTGCAATCACAAAAGCATGGATTCAAAAGTCACAACCCTCACCAATGCTGCAATGCAATGCAAGAGCCAAGAACTTGTCAGAGTCAAGGTGTGGACCTTGGATGCTGATGACATCCTCCAAATGGGAGGCATTGCCATTGCCATTCCCGTTGCTGCCGCTGCCTTTGCCATCAGCTTGCCCCAGAGACATGGGCGAGCCGAGCCCGAGATGGTGACCCCTGCTCTTGAGGTCAAGGAGCTGCAGCCCCATGAAGCGGCGGCCCTCCAGCTCAATGGCTTGCTGCAGCTCCGCCGCCTGCTGCTGCTCCTCGAGCTTCCTCCTCAGGAACGCCTCATGGTTCGCCATGTTCCCGTACATCATCCTTGGTCCTAAACAACACCAAATCCAGCACGTTAAATTAATTAAATAAAACACCTGTAATAATCTGCAGCAACAGAATGCAATGCAATGATGCAAGAGAAGAACACATGCAGACAGTGCAGGTGCAGGTGCAGCTTCAGTTACTACTCACCGATCTGGGGCTGCTGGAGATCGTAGGGGTCTCTGGAATCCAGCAATCCGGTGGGCGACGTGCAACCGACGAACTCGGCGCTGCCATGGTGCGCGTGCTGCAGCTTCCTGCAACCAAACAAAACGATAAAATAAAGCGAGAGTTTTTTAGGTAGCAACAAAAGCTGTCGATCGAAACAAACAAGCAACGTCAGTGCAGTGCAATGTGAACATTGTGAAGACTGATCAAGAGAAGGATGGATGCAATCATGCAAGGCATCGATCGACGGAGAAGGAAGGGGATGGACCTGAACCTGTCGGGGACCTTGCCCTTCTCCTTGTAGGGCTTGACGAGGACGCGCGCGTCGCACACGAAGTGCGGGTTGCCCTTGGCGAGGATGATCTTCACCGTCTCGGCGTAGACGAACGTGACGAAGCCGAACATGCGCTTCTGCTGGTACGGGATGCGCACGTCCTGCACCGGCCCGAACATGCTGCTCGATCGCAAGATCGATGGATCCATGGCAGGCAACCAGGACGATCAGCCATTATTGGATTTGGACTGCTAGCTAGCTAGGAGGTACACTACACTACCGAGGTAGTAGTGGAAACGAAACAGAAGAGAATAGAAGAGAGCGGAGCAGCAGAGGCCAATAATGGCGGCGTGCTGTGAGTCAGTGAGTGCTGGGTACCTGAAGTAGTTGGACACGTCCTCCTCGCTGAAGGTGGAGTCGGCCGGGAAGGTGAGGTAGATCTGCCGCGCGGCGGGGCTGCCGATGAGCTCGCCGCGGTCCAGCCGGGGGACCGCACCGGGAACCTGCTGTGCATGTCCTCGCTGCCGAGCAGCATGCCCGCCGCCGCCGCCGCCGCCGCCCTGGAACGCAGAAAATAAAATGGCCATGAGACCGGAACCAAAATGCGCAGACCTTTGGTGGCCGGCGAGGCGGGGTAAAAATGGCACCTTTGGCTCTCGCTCTGCTGCTGCTGATGCTGATGCTGCTGGAGGAGGAAGCTGAGGTTGACGCCGGCTTTGGGCGACGGCGAGAAGGGGTAGGCGGACGCCATGAGCTGCGGCTGCGGCGGCGGCGGCGGTGGCGCGGCGGCCAGGGCCTTGGCGCGCATGACGGCGGCCATCTCCCGCTCCCGCTCCGCGGCGTCGGCGTCCTCGGGCACGCCGTGGAGGAAGCGGCAGGAGGAGCCGTTCTTGCAGTAGCCGCGCGCGTAGTACATGCAGGGCCTCCACGCCGCGGCCGCCGCCTCGGCGTCGCTGAGCGAGAAGCTGCGGCGGTGGGCGCCGGCGCCGCCCGCGGGGGACCAGACGTCGTAGTCGTCGCCGTACAACGCTTCAGCGCCACCAGCACCGTCGTACCCGAGCTGGTCAGCGGCGGCGGCGGTGGCGAAGGGGGGACCGGTGGTGTTCGCCGGCTCCGGGGCTCGGGAGGCCCCAGGGCGCGGCGGTCTGCAGCGGGCCGAGCACGGGCGACGGCGGGGAGGCCGGCTTGCCGTTGCCGTTGGCGGCGAGCTCGGCGCGCGCGGCGGCGACGACGGCGTGGAGCAGGTGGTCCGGGCCGAAGGCGAGGCGGATGAGCTCCTTGTCGCTGTTGTCCTGGATGAGCAGCAGGCCCATCATCTTGGACGCGTTCTCCGGGTCCAGCGCCCGCACGCGGTCGAACACCACCTTGGTGGCTTCCCAGGCGTCCATGGCGTGCGCGGATCGTCGCAGGACAGCAGCGGAGGAGCCCCCGTCCCCGCTCGCTCTTATCAGGTGGGGGTCTGTCTGCTTCTTCCCGGGGGGGAAGACGAGGAGGGAAGGGGGTGAAAAGCGTCCGGTGGAGTTACCGGGAGGGAGGAGCGGGGGGTTGTGGGGGCACGCTTGTAAAAAGCTCTGCACACCAGCACAGTGAATTAAATAGGCTGCTGCTGCTGGTTTGGGGTGTAGACGAGTTGGACTGTTGGAGACGATGAAGACGAAAAGTGGGGCTGGCTGGCCTCGCCTTCAGTTTCCCTCCATCGACGTTTTGGGGGAAAAGAATTTTTGGTGACGAAATTGGAATTGGCACAGTAGTTCTTTTTTTGCTTTTGCTTTGCTTGCGTGACAAGGAGTCAAGAGAACCAAGAGCCAGAGACTCCACTTGGATTTCAAACTTGTTGGGTTGAGTGATGATCATGGCGAGTTCAAATTTGCTCCGCGTGTTGAAAGTTGTATACACCTAGGCCTTGTTTAATTTGACGAAAGTTTTTGAGGAGAGAGATTGTAAAGTTCTGTAGCACTTCGTTTTTATTTGGTAAATATTATCCAATCGTGGCCCAACTAGGCTCAAAAGATTCGTCTCGTAATTTATAACAAAACTGTGTAATTAGTTATTTTTTTATTTATATTTAATGCTATTTACATGCGGCAACAAATTTATGAGAGGAGAGAGATTGTAAAGTCCTGTAGCATTTCGTTTGTTTATGGTAAATATTGTCCAATCGTGGCCCAACTAGGCTTAAAAGATTCGTCTCGTGATTTACAACCAAACTGTGCAATTAGTTATTTTTTTATTTATATTTAATGCTATTTACATGCGGGAAACAATTGATGTGATGGAGAGAGAGTGGAAAAACTTACAATTTCAATTGAAAGTTGCATGTAACTAAACAAGGCCCTAGTTTTGGTTTTGGTACATTTCTTGGTATTGAGTTTTTGGTAATGTAGATTGGAAAATAGTAGTGCTAGTCTTGCTCAACAACCCAAACTCAAAACACGCCATGAGCGCCAAGAGCCTCAAATTCGAATCGACGACGGAACAAACGAGGAGTGGTTGTAGCTGGCTGGCGGTCGTAATTGCATGACGTTATTTGACTACCTGTCGATTTGGCTTATACGGCTTAAACTCGAGTAGTCTACAGCTTTTTGTGCGCCAGGCTTGCTAGTGATAGCTGGCATGTATGGCTTGACTCTGAGCAGGAGTAGAAATGGTATCCTAAGGAATAGCGCAATAAATTAGAGAGTTGGCAAGGATTTCGTCACGAAATGGGATCCAAGGAGATTTTTGCCATAGTAGTAGAAATGGTATCCCGAGGAGCAGTGCAATACATTAGAGAGTTGGTGAGGATTTCCCACAAGCATTGTGTTAGGCAACCAAACATGAGCTGGATGCTCCCCCATTGTAGTGTTGTTTGTCCAAAAAATTCTTTCTACAAGCCTTGATGTATGCACTCTTCAATGAAAACATCCCTCGATGATCATAATGCCAAGCCAAGGTATTCTCTCATGTAGGATTAGCTAGTGGTGCCAATGACCCTATCATCTTCTTCCAAATAGTGTCATGCACCCGCTGCACATCCCAATCTTCGGTTATAGGATCAAAGAATTATGAAATGTGGCGAATGAGGTTATGGCCCATAGGGCCAATCGTCTTGCGAGTATGCTCCTTGGGTAGCGATGGATCATTCCAAATGTCTATCCCCCTCCCTATGTCATATCCTCCATTTCATTCCCACCTTGAGAACGTCAATTCCCTTGAGGATACTCCTCCAAGTGGTTACCAATTCTTGTATAAATAGGGTGTGTATATGTAAGACTTGTGTATAAACCATGGATCGAGATAGCCCAAAGCTTAAGGAGTTGGAGCATTTATCCACAACTATATAGTTTCTTTTTTCTAAGGTCATCCATTTCGAAGATCTTACCAAGCCTCACATCTTTTTCCCAATGGAAAATACATGATAATATGCATGACACTCTCTCAACCGCCGATAAAATGGAGGCCTACGAGCGCCTCTGCTTACTGTTTAATCTACTATTTATGTTCCCATATCTTAAAAGCATGCACAACCTTTTTAGTAGGAATGCATGTTAACAAATAAACTAAGAAGCTATGCCACCTTCTTATATTCAACATCATATGAACACTAATTTTGTGGTAGAATCATAATTGAATAGTTGGATGTAGAAACAATCACGAGGCCACACCACATCATGGCTCACAACCATTTTCCTTATCTGTAGGATCTATTTGTCGAACACTAGATATTATATGATGCCTCCTCTTGTTCAACAATGTGTTTACACATGTTTTTTAACCTTCAATTTAAGTAATCAAAGCATGTTTTTACACTATTTGTTACCATTTTCAATTATGAATTCATATATATAGTGCTTAACTGTGAAAAAAGGTCGTGTTGCCACTTGCATCTACCATTACATACACAATGGCATAGCACATGATCCAACCCACCATGTTGTTTATCGACCGACCAAGATTCTTTAAATAAACACAGGTGTTACAGTGAATTCGATGATGAACAACTATTGCTACCAAATAAGCATTTTCAATGCTTTCTCCATAACTGCAAGTTTCATTATATACCTAGATATACTAAGGTAATATATGTTGATTTTTTTTCCAAATGTAACCATATAGAAAAAGCATATCAAATAACCATAAAGAAAATTAGAGTTTGAATATTGTGCAGTCATGAATAGTGAATTTAACTAGAACAAAGCTACACAATTTGAATTATATTATAGGCACTCGTTTAACAAAACCAAGTGTTTACCTCGAGTGCAAGTAGGTATCAAATCAGTGACAAGAGAGGATATATATATTGAATCAAAACTTGCATTGAGAGAGATCACACTAAGTTTTGGAATTCTAAATGTTAACTACAGCCATAGTGCTTTCATTTTTTCTCTTTGTATTTGTACTCCTTTTGTTCTAAATTATAAGCCATTCAAGCTTTTTCTAAATACATATGTTTTTATTATGTATCTAGACATAATGCATATCTAGGTACATGTAAAAGTCATAAACATAGGAAAGCCGACTTACAATTTGGAACTTACAATTTAGAATAGAGAGAGTAGTTATGGTATTTTTGTTGTTGTTGTTGATTAGTGGTTATATGATTACCTAACGTTCCAACGAGTGTACATGGCCTGGTTTTGAGTAGTATACAACTTTTTTCATGCGTTACTATTTTAGTTGGCGTCTGTATGTGACATGATCTAGTCTGTCTTTGGACTGTAGGTTCATAAGACTTATCTAGCTAGAGGAAAAGCATACTGCATAGGATACTTTAGTTTATATTTGATTTCACAGGAAAACATGAGAAAAAAGCATCTATACTCAATGTTTCTTGTTTTTTGCTGTGTGTGTGTTTTCAATTGATCTAAACATTTGTTCCTACTAAAGATCCTATTTAGAATGCAGGACTAAAAAAATGCAGGAATGAGATATGAATAAATATACAAAACAGAGAAATAAAAAACACATGAATTTAGAACGAAGGGATGAGTCATGATTTTTTTGGGGGGTTTTAGTAGTTAAGTACCTAACATTTTGTTATCCGTTAGCATATAGTATGGATTTGTTTTGAGCAGTCTACAGCCATTTTCATTCGTTGCTAATAGTTGGCGTATGCGTGAGCAAGGGCCTTTACATGCAAGTACAAATTAGCATATGGTCAGAACTCAAGTATAGGAATGGCCGCATTAGCAGGGGAGCTACGAACGGTACATGTTAAGAAACAATCTGTCTTTAGTGACATCGGAATTGTGTGGAATGCTTGTTGGATTTGTCTTCTCCTGAAACACACAAAATTCAGAAATTTAGATGCAATTCAGTTGAGAAATCGTAAACGTACATCCGAGCATACTCACATTGGCAGCATACTGGCCAAAGTGCTTAACCGAGTGCAAGTGAGTGGTGGACCCGGGTAACTAATGGTACATAGTTTTTCCTTTTTTTCTCTCTTGTCCATGTCATCACTGCCTTTGTGCCGTTGAGGCAAAATAGCAACCACAACAATTGCTCCTATCCTACCACTAAAACCAGTACTACCCTAGCAGCTAGCAGTACGTATATACTAGTACTATACCATGGCATACACAGTAGTACGTGTGCCTTGTTGGGTCCCTGCTGCTTCGCCTGTTTGGATATGTGTACATCCAGATCAGTGACCAGTGCAATGCATATCATCCTCTCTAGTCCAAGCCCAAGCACATATCGCTGTCGTTCGACAGATCCATGTATAGTGACAACTGGAGCCTTTACATGCACATGTACACTTCGGGTTCCACTCAACTATTGACATTTTGATCATCATCAGGCGGGGACTAAAATAAAAAGCGGGTTTGCATGTCTGAACTCTGAACTATTTATGTGATCGGAGGTATTTCCTCCGTTTCAAATTATAAGTCACTTTAATTTTTTATACATCCATTTTACTATATATCTAGATATAATAATATATCTAGATACATAGTAAAATGAATAAACTAAAAAAATTAAAGTGACTTATAATTTGGAACGGAAAGATTAGTAGTAATTAAGCTCTCTGTTAAAAGTTGAAACTTCCATTTTAGCAATCCTAGGATCTCTGGTTAAAACATGAAACTAGTAACATTGAGGAGCTGTGGTAGTAGGCCTTACATCATTGCATCATGCTTTGCTTTCAGTTCCGGGCTGTCTCGCAAAGAAACAAAACTGTCTTGTGGCCTCGACTTGGAGCTTCTCAGGGCCCTAGATCGCCGGGGAGTGTCTCGTCCCTTCTATATATTTTTTTATTAAAAATTCCTTCTATATATGTTTGGCTGTACATAAATTCACCTTAATTTTATATGATTTGAGTGACATTCACAGCAGCACATCGAGCGAGGACGACGCGCTGGCGGGTGTATGGGTACGTGAGCTCACACGAAACAGCACTCGTGTGCGTCATAGCGTGCACACAGCCTTTAATTTGGGAAACTCCCTCGGGTGGTAAGGCTATAAACTACGTAGTAGTAACGTGTTATATGATATTTATGCTCTCATCAAAAGAAACTGACCTGCTGGTGCGTGATGGGTCGCTGCGTGCCAAAACTCTGTTTCCAAAGCCGACAACAAACGGCTGCGCGCATACTACTGTAACGTAAACAGACTGCCTCGATGGCATGCACAACCTTTTGCGTGCATCAACATCAGTGCTACACCGTACCTGCGTGATTCCAAGCAAGGCCCCGGCCGATGGATCGACCGCGAGAATATAGGTTGTACGTGTGTGTTTGCAGGGGCGGGCCTAGGATCAGCAAGATTAGAACCATTACATTAGACACTAGTACTAACAATTGTGCTTGGATGTAGAAAAGAAATGATAATTTGCCCGCTGTAATTAAGGGCTAAGACTAGGATCATAGTCCTAGTGATCTTGGTGCTAGGTTCGCCACTCGATCCGTGTTTGTTGCTTGATGTTGTGGTACTAATTGATCTCACCGCATCATGCCGTAGCTCCACATCATGCTATAGCTCCCAATAACGCTCATGGCTTTTGCGCAAGCATAATGATGATGCCTTGTTCATAGGTTAGAGAGGATTCAAATGGATTGCGTAGGATTTTATGGCATATGCAAGCGTCAAAAAATACGGCTTAGGGTCCTTCCTAGCCTTTTTTCTCGTGGTAGCAATAGGTCCAAGTTTTAAATGGCCCTAGTGGGGCAAGCGACATCTTAGCCTAGTTTAGCACTAGACAACATAAGCCCACATGGCCAGAGAAACAAAACGCCCGGCCTCTCCTCCTATAGATCTTGAGTTTGACTCCCAACACCTTACTCGACTGCCCGCCACGCCACTGAAACCCTATGGATCGGAATTGAGCGATTTTGGGCGAGGTTGTGAGCAAGCAAGGACATAATCGCGTGAGTTGGGAGGCTGAGGCGATAGCTATGAGCTACCGGCTAAGGAGTTGCCGACTTTTTAGGCTCGACGCCCGATGAGAGATAATGGGCGGCAGGGTAGCAGCTAGCGGCGGTTGGTGATCGATGAGTGACAGTGACCGGCATGGCATGGCTAGGTAGCGGGCCAACGACCACAGTGCCCAAGTCTTGGCCGATTCAGGATACTCCAAGGCAACTAGGCTATCCATCTAGATATACAAATTGTTTGAAATTGAATTGCAAATTTTGATTGACTGTTTATTTAAGGAGTTAAGGACCGGTTGTTTAAATGGTAAATGATAGATTGATGTGTTTGGTGTGGGCGCATTAGCACGTGTTAAAGTAATATTCAACGTTGAGAAATCAAATGCACCAAGCTATGTGTAATGCTAATGCTGGTTTCTGGTTTTCTGCAATTATATATTGTCATTTGCCAAGAAATAAGAATCCCAAATGTCAAAAAGATACAATGAACAATTTTGTTTTTAGTTTGTTTTGCGAAAACAAAATAAATTGATGATGCACTACTGATTATTTTTGAATGAAGATTTTTTTGGATAAACTATACAAGAATGTCCAAGTTATAAACTTATCTTCTTCATGTAAATGGATGGGCTTTTACTAGTATTTTTAAGTAGTAATAAAACACTACCAGTATCCCTAGCATATGAGAATTCTTACTAGGAGACATTTATTAGATAAAATTTATACTAAATTTTGAATATCAAAACACTAAGAGAAACCCACTCACTAGAAAAATTAAAAAAAATCTAGTTATGGTTTGTAGCTGACGCTAACGGGGTTTTTGACGTGCTACTCGTCTAAAGTCAAAACTGCAGCAAAAGCAGGGCCTCTTTATGCACTTTGGCTCATCCTTTTTTGTAGTTTCCAATTTAAGCACTTAACAATGTCCCAATTGCTCCAAAGAACTGCACTTTCACATGAAAACTGAAATGTGGTATATGGTTTAAGCACTTCATAATGTCTCAGCGCGCTACTCCGGTCTCTTTTTGTGCAGGCAATTGCTCAAGGACAATGGTGCAATTTTCTTTAGAAAAAAAAAAGAAAAGGACAATCGTGCGTGCCATGGATGATGTGGCATGGCCCATCTCCCATGCATGGGCTGACTCTTCTGGCTCTGCCGTGCGTGGTGACGCGAGTCGTACTCCACGGCATGTCAGTCCAGTCCACTGCCCTGCTCACATACGCACACCACACTGGGGTCCGTCCGAGAGGATGGGTAGGTGGGCCCTCCTCATGCTTTGTGCACAGCACCGTGCACACAGACCTCCACTCCAGAACGAGTTGGCACAGTCACTGACAGGAGGGTACTAGTACGGGGCTGACAACTGGGCCCATGGTCACGGCCCGACTTGTCAACTGTCGACTGGCATCCATGGTGGGTCCCACCAGGCAGTGTCTGCAGCGGGCGGCGACGACAGGAGGTGTTGCTTCCTCCCGTCGGGAAGCAGTGGTTACAGCTCCTAAACTTGGTTCCTGCTCCACGTATGTATAAAATATTAAATATAGTCTAAAAAAATAATTATTTATATAATTTATGAATATATTTTAAGATAAATTTTTAAAATCTGATTAGTTTATAATTTAATATTATTATACTATAGTAAACATATGCTAATAATAGATTAATTATATTTAATTAATTTGGCTCATAGAGTATTGAGGGAATCTATAATTAGTTTTGTTATTGATATTTAAATAACTCCTTTGATATTCCTCCAATATTCCGGTGTGACACCTACTCATTCACCATTGAACAAGGAGTACGAGCATGCGCCGCATCCCTTGTGAACAATCTCGGTTGCCTAGCAGACCAACATGTCATAGCAAGAAAAATGCCCATTTGAAACCAAGAAACTCTCTCTATATAAAGATTTTCACATAAATTAGTTTGTTTTTATCTGAGGGTGTTCGGTTGGTCGTATAAGCCGGCTGATAAGACAAGTTGGCTGGTTTGGTGTGAGAGAAAAATACTGTTAGAACGACTGATAAGCCCGACTCATAAGACAAACCACAAACCATGTTCGCCTACTGGAGAGCTGGCTCTTTTGTGCTGGTAGGCCTTGGCTGGATTCAGTTGATGTGTACTGTAGTGGCTAGTTCAGAGATGCCAGACCAGCTGGACTTCTCTAGCAGCCGAACATGCTAAGTAAAAAAAGAAACATTTTGTAGCTTCGACATAGAAGTCGGAGAAGCCATGCCAAAACAACCCAGAAGGAGAAGCCGTTTTTTATGTATGTATAAGATGACCGGGAATTATTTTTTGTGCATGGAGAAGTCATTTTCTATGTAATGTAAAAACCACATACTACAAGTTGTGCAGCAAAAGCTAAATTAAATGTTCACCAATTCTTTTTGGTGCACTAAATAAACAGGTTTACGTTTGCTTCTGCATCTGCATGTAAGTGGTTGCGTTGAGCGGGCGATTTGGATCGACAAGAGTGGAGAGTGAGCCCATATGAAAGAGTAGTTAGTCTCTCTGATGAAATTAATCCAATTGAATTTTAGTGCATTCAGGATCGGACTTGCTGTAGTCGTAGTAGGCTCCATTGTTTTCACTGTGGCCTAATAGCTTCTCGCCAGCCAAACTTTAATTTTTCAGCTTTCCCTTTGGATGTTCTTGGTGTTTAACAGACGATCAAAGAGACCAGCATAAAATCTAGTATAGTATTTCCGATAATCCTCCATTTTTGGCTATTTATATTTCAGAGATATTTTCCTAAGATTATTTGGGTCCCAGTTTAACCTTTAATTTATATAAGCTGATGAACAATGTTCAGATTCTACCTCATTCTATATATATATAGCTATTAGTGTCTCAATGTCTCATATTATATTGCCCATAATGTACTAATTCCAGTTTAAACTATAATGTAGTACTAATTCCAGTTTAAACTATTCTGTAGGTATCTGTATGCAAGCCTGAATGATCAAGTGAATGACAGCAGACTGCTCACCTGCTAAACGATTGACTACTATAATTGCTAACCTTTCAAAATGATGCTTTACTTAAAATAGGAGTCCACAACGAGGTCAATGTACTACCACTATACTCCCTCCGTCCCCAAAAAAAGGTCGTTCTCGCTTCCCGAGAAATGACTGCCGGTAATTTTTATAAATATTAAATATCATCGATTAGTATCATAATTAGTACTCCTCTCAGTCCCGAATCTTTGCGCAACCGGAATTGTCTTAAGTCAAACTTTTTAAATTTTGACTAAATTTCTAGAAAAAAGTACTAAGATGTATAATACCAAATTAGTACCATTAGATTTATCATACAATGTATTTTCATAAGATACTAATTTTATATCATAGATATTGATACTTTTTTCTATAAAGTTGGTCAAAGTTAAAAAAGTTTGGTGACCCAAGACGGATTCTAGGAGTTGCGTGTCGAGAGACGGAGGAGGGAGTATTATCGGAAAGATCTTTAGATTTAGTTTTTTAACAAATTTATTTGGAGATATAAATATTGTACGTATTTTCTATAAATTGAGTCAAACTTATGGCACGAACACCCAAAACGTCATCCTTTTTGGGACGGAGGGAGTACAACACACCACTCAGCAGTTGCCATTTCAAAATGAAGTTGCAAAGCGAGCCTCCATGCATGCATGCACGCAATCTCTGTCTGAACATGATGCTAATAACAATCATTCCACAGTACTAGTAGTACGTAGTTATGTGGGCCCCCCACAATGTGTTCAGATGTGACACCCCCACAAGCCCACAATGTGTTGTCGCTGCCAAAGTAATGTGGGCTGGAGCTGGAGGCTGATTGTATTGTATCATATCATGACAAGGAATTATTAAGCTGTCCATAATTATTTGTCCTTGTTTGATATATACTATACTCCTCTACTTCCTATTTGCCTGCCAGGGTATCTCTGGGCCTACTGTCGCTATCAGGTTAGCTGGACGGCAGTGGTCGCACCACAGACGCTTATTTGTACTGTATATAAGCTGCTCCTGTAAGCAATCATACAAAGAGGATGTGGTGCATTAATTTAATTTTACCAACTAATTTAACTAGCCGATGTTTTTTTTTTCTATGAGCAGTTAAAGTTTTCTTCAGGTAAACAGGGGGATTAGGATACAGATCATACAGGCGCAATTAGAAAAGAAAGACTGCATGGTCAGCTTATAAGAATAATAATAATAACGTAATAATGAATAAAGAGGAATCCTGCAGCAGCAATCAGGTGCTTTCTCTTAAAAAGGACACATGTGGATCATAAAACAGCTGCACTCACCCAAAAGACTTGTTTGGATGTATACCCTTAATCCAGGTGTATTAGGGTAGATTATAGTAAAAAAGTAAATTAAGTTTTACTATAATTCATGCTAACATATATGGATCGAGATGAATACATGTGCATCCAAATAAGTTAGCAAACATTTGCTACACATGGAACAATGAATTTCACAATAGAACAGATTAGATATAGTACTTGCTCAACACAGAAAGCTAAAAATATCATATGGAAATACTTGGATTGTATTAGCATTGAACAAATCTTTTTTGAATGGAAATAGAAGGTGGAAGGACCCCAAGAAGAGACTTAGGCAAGCTAACCCAACCCAACACACTTTTATTGGGCTGAAACGTATACGTTATATTGGGTTAATATTCATTATATGGGCTAAGCTAGGACATAAAAAATGAAGGGACAGCTGAATTGGTGCAAGTGCAGAGAAAAATTGGGCCGAAAAGAGTCCACCAACTACATGCCCTACTAACCAACCGGAAGGGCCACATAGGCGATTTACACCGAGAAGCAGACTTGAGCATCTTAGGCTTGGTTCAGCCCGGCCCATACCTCTTAGTGGATCAGCAAAATACAAGCCTTAGAATTTTCATTTCTCAGCTGGAGCCCAGCCTTCTAGAAACTAGCGGTTTTGAACCTAATTTTTCTCCCTTAATTTTTTGCAAATGTCCGTTTTTCTTTTTTAAACCTAAAAAATAAAATAAATCATTTTCCTCAACTTTCAAACCGTGCATTTTATCTCCCTAAAGCGGTTTTGAAGGTGGCTTTATCTTTTTCTTTTTTATTTATCTCGGCTAAGCCTTTAAATATCATAGTGAATCATAAAATAGAAAATTTAATTTTACTATACTTCACATGAGTAAATCTACATAGTGAACATATAATATGATATATTTTAGTATAAAGTTGTTGCCGTAGAATTTAGGTTTATGCTTTCTGAAAATTAATTAGAATAATTTGATGGGGACGTGATTCCCGATCTTCCGTTAGGTTCTGGATAACTCTCGTTTTTGGTGGAATGCGACACACCGATCCGGCTTCAGATCAAAAGACCCGAACCCTGCAACCTTAGCACCACGAATCCTCTGGTTATCAACCGTGTCACCAACCGGTTGACCTCGCCAAGAAGGCTAATCCGTGCCTGCGAAAACGAAGAACACAAGCAAGAACTCGAAAGAACGCAGCTCGGAAATTAGGACAACTGCAGATGAATGATTAAGTTCTCAAGTTGGGGTTCCACAAACCGACGAAACGGCGACTGTCAATGGACAGATTAATCTTAAGCAAAACCCAAACCCTAACTTGGGTGACGGCTACTGATTATAAAGAGTCTAAGGTCGTGCAAGACCCCCTAGACGCACCCCTAATGGGTTCCAACACGATACAAGGCCCATAGACCATAATACGACATCGCAGCGTCGAGGCAGATTCTGGACGTCAACTTGTTCGGACGATTCCCGATGACTCCGGATGAATTTGGGCCTCCAACAAGACTCATTGGAAAGCTCTTCTCGTTATCTTTCTTTAGAGTCTAAGAACGTTCAATTCTGAGCCCGGACGCATCCTGGGCGTCCAAATTAGTACAGACTGCTCCTGGACTCTGAAATGGATTCGAAGTCGACTTGGTCTAGGTCTCCACCTTGACTTGAGCGCCCTTGCTAGCCTTCCACGCCTCCAAGCCCTCTTCTATGTATCTCCTGGTCCTCTCCATGATTCCTAATCATAATATAATTATTAGGTAGTAACATATTCTCCAAATCATATAAAAAGTGGCTTAGGAACGAGCTCACCTGTAAATTTAATTGTCGCGCGCGAGCTCTTGTGATTGGACCTTGAATATTCAGCGGAGGATCATTGAGTGTATCTGAAGGAGTGATGTCCTCATCATCCTCCCCCTCTTGAATCGGAGTCATCCTCAACTCAAGCTCATCTTCTTCTCCCAAATATGGTGTCAAATCTGTAATGTTAAAAGAAGGACTAACCCCGAACTCAGGTAGCAACTCAAGTTTGTATGCATTATCATTTATTTTATCAATTACTTTATAAGGACCAGCAGCTCTTGGCATTAATTTAGACTTACGCAGCTCTGGAAACCTATCCTTTCTCAAATGTAACCATACCAAATCGCCTGGTTCAAGTTTAATTTCTTTCCTACCTTCACTTCCAGCAGTTCTATACTTTTCATTCATTTTTTCAATATTTTCTTTAGTTGTTTCATGCAACTTGCGAATAAATTCAGCACGTGCACTAGCATCACTATGTGTTCTTTCAGTGGTAGGTAAAGGCAAAAAATCAATGGGAGCACGAGGGTTAAAACCATACACTACCTGAAAAGGACTTACCTTAGTAGTAGAATGTCCCGATTGTAAGCAAACTCCACATGAGGCAAACATTCCTCTCACATCTTTAAATTTTTCTTCAAAATAGCTCTCAACATGGTGCCTAAAGTGCGGTTTACTACCTCTGTTTGGCCATCAGTTTGTGGGTGACAAGTTGTAGAAAACAACAATTTCGTACCCAACTTATTCTAAAGAGTGCGCCAAAAATGACTCAAGAATTTTGCATCGCGATCTGAAACAACAGTACAAGGCATACCATGCAAGCGAACAATCTCTTTGAAAAAGAGGTCAGCAATAAGAACAGCATCATCACTTTTATGACAAGGTATAAAATGAGCCATCTTAGAAAATCGATCCACAACAACAAAAATGTTATCCCTCCCCCTCTTAGTCCTAGGCAATCCTAAAACAAAGTCCATCGAAATATCCGCCCAAGGAATAGAAGGAACAGGAAGAGGCATGTACAAACCATGTGGATTCAAGCGAAACTTAGCTTTTTGGCATGTGGGGCAGCGTGACACGAACCGCTCAACATCTCTCCTCATCCTTGGCCAAAAGAAGTGTGGCTAGCATATCCTCCGTCTTTTTAGCACCAAAATGTCCCATCAAACCTCCTCCATATGCTTCCTGCAACAACATGAGACGAACGGAACCCACTGAAATGCATAGACGGTTAGCTCTAAACACAAAACCATTATTGATCACAAACTTGTTCCAAGTACGTCCCTCTTTACAATTCAGCAGCACTTCTTTAAAAAAAGGATCAAGCAAATATTGTTCTTTTATTGATTCAAGTCCAAAAATCCTACAATCAAGTTGGGACAAAAAAGCATAGCGTCGAGACAAGGCATCAGCAATCACATTATCCTTTCCCTTCTTATGTTTAATAATATAAGGAAAAGATTCAACAAATTCAACCCACTTAGCATGCCTACGATTCAGATTATTTTGAGAACGAAGATACTTAAGCGATTCATGATCTGAATGTATAACAAATTCTTTAGGCCACAAATAATGACGCCACGTCTCTAAAGAACGTACAAGTGCATACAATTCTTTATCATACGTAGAGTAATTAAGAACAGGACCATGCAATTTTTCGCTAAAGTATGCAATAGGCTTACCTTCTTGCATCAAAACACCTCCAATGCCAACTCCACTAGCATCACATTCGAGCTCAAAAGTCTTACCAAAGTTAGAAAGTTGCAGCAATGGCGCGTGTGTAAGCTTGCCCTTCAAAGTGTCAAAGGATGCCTCTTGTGCCTTACCCCAATGAAACACCACACCTTTCTTTGTCAACTCATGCAATGGGGCAGCAAGGGCGCTGAAATCCTTGACAAAGCGACGATAGAAACCCCGCAAGACCAAGAAAACTTCTCACACCGTGTGATGCTTGTAGGCACCGGCCAACTCCTTATGGCTTCAATTTTTGTCTCATCCACTTGAATTCCCTGTGGAGTAACAACATATCCAAGAAAAGAGACTCGATCCGTGCAGAAGATGCACTTCTCAAGGTTACCAAATAAATGTGCATCGCGCAAAGTATTAAAAACAGCACGTAAGTGTTCCATATGTTCATCCAAAGACTTGCTGAAAATCAGTATATCATCAAAGTAAACTACCACAAATCGACCAATGAAAGCTCTTAAAACCTCATTCATTAAGCGCATGAAAGTACTAGGAGCATTAGTCAAACCAAAAGGCATTACTAACCACTCATACAACCCGAATTTAGTTTTGAAAGCCGTTTTCCATTCATCGCCAAGTTTCATTCTAATTTGATGGTAGCCACTACGCAAGTCAATCTTTGTGAAAATTACAGAGCCACACAACTCATCAAGCATGTCATCAAGCCTAGGAATAGGGTGACGATATCTAATAGTAATATTATTAATGGCTCTACAATCAAGACACATACGCCAAGAACCATCTTGCTTAGGAACCAAAATGACTGGAACAGCACAAGGACTAAGACTCTCACGTACATACCCGCGGTCCAAAAGATCTTGGACTTGGCGCTGAATCTCCTTAGTCTCCTCAGGATTGGCACGATAGGCGGCTCGGTTTGGTAGACTCGCTCCAGAAATTAAGTCAATCTGGTGCTCGATCCCTCGAATGGGTGGAAGTCCTGGAGGTACCTCAGCAGGAAAAATGTCCTCGTACTCCTGCAAAAGGTTAGTGACAGAGGGTGGCAAAGTGCTAGCTATGTCATCAATAGAAAATAAAGCATCTTTGCGTACCAAAGCATAACATATATCATCGACTTGAGCAAGATCAGATTTATTTGCAAACATAACAGGATGTTTCAATTTAGCTATGTGCTGCTTGTCAGGTGTAGGAGCTTGTTTAGTTTTATTCTCAGCAACTCGCTCTCTATCAGCTTGAACAATTTAAGCAGGGGTCATAGGTACCAAAGTAATATTTTTGCCTTTGTGCATAAAAGTATATTTATTACTTCTTCCATGGTGGATCGCATCATTATCAAATTCCCAAGACCTACCCAATAAAAGAGAACAAGCTTGCATAGGGACCACATCACAATCTACAAAATCAGAATATGTACAAAGGAAGAAGTGTACACGTGCTGTTTCTGATACCTTAGCCTTACCTGAGTCGTTTAGCCACTGAATATGGTATGGATGTCGATGTGGTCGAGTTGGCAAGTCAAGCTTCTTAACTAAATCAGAACTCACCAGATTGTTGCAGCTTCCTCCATCAATGATGACCCGTGCACGCCGCTCCTTGATGACGAACAAAATCTGAAATAAGTTGTGGCGCTGCAATTGTTCTGCTCTCTCCAGCTGTGTACTAAGAACCCGCTGCACAAGGATTGTGCGCTGTTGACCAGCATCTTCAACGCTTAAAGACAATTCTACATCGGAGGTGGGCTGTTCTTCAATTTCGTCCTCCACATCAGAAGTGCTCACATAGCCTCCATCGTCAATAGCAATATATGTTCGCTTGCTAGGGCAGTCCCTAGCGACATGACCAATCCGGTTTCAGATCAAAAGACCCGAACCCTGCAACCTTAGCACCACGAATCCTCTGGTTATCAACCGTGTCACCAACCGGTTGACCTCACCAAAAAGGCTAATCCGTGCCTGCGAAAACGAAGAACACAAGCAAGAACTCGAAAGAACGCAGCTCGGAAATTGGGACAACTGCAGATGAATGATTAAGTTCTCAAGTTGGGGTTCCACAAACCGACGAAACGGCGACTGTCAATGGACAGATTAATCTTAAGCAAAACCCAAACCCTAACTTGGGTGACGGCTACTAATTATAAAGAGTCTAAGGTCGTGCAAGACCCCCTAGACGCACCCCTAATGGGTTCCAACACGATACAAGGCCCATAGACCATAATACGACGTCGCAGGGTCGAGGCAGATTCTGGACGTCAACTTGTTCGGACGATTCCCGATGACTCTGGATGAATTTGGGCCTCCAACAAGACTCATTGGAAAGCTCTTCTCGTTATCTTTCTTTAGAGTCTAAGAACGTCCAATTCTGAGTTCGGACGCATCCTGGGCGTCCAAATTAGTACAGACTGCTCCTGGACTCCGAAACGGATTCGAAGTTGACTTGGTCTAGGCCTCCACCTTGACTTGAGCGCCCTTGCTGGCCTTCCACGCCTCCAAGCCCTTTTCTATGTATCTCCTGGTCCTCTCCATGATTCCTAATCATAATATAATCATTAGGTAGTAACATATTCTCCAAATCATATAAAGAGTGGTTTAGGAACGAACTCACCTGTAAATTTAATTGTCGCGCGCGAGCTCTTGTGATTGGACCTTGAATATTCAGCGGAGGATCATTGAGTGTATCTGAAGGAGTGATGTCCTCATCATCGTTCATAACAATAGTTTTTATGGTTCAATTGTGATGAAATTTGTAATGGTGTTCAAATAGAGTAAAATGCACTGTAGGTACTTAAATTATTGGGTGGGTACCAGATAGGTACTTCAACTGAAAAACGTAACAGTTAGGTACTAAACTATTGGTGGCTCCAAGATAGGTACTTCAACTAAAAAAATGTAACATCTAGGTACTTAAACTATTGGTGGTTCACAGATAGGTACTCTAATTATAAATTCTGTGAGTACGTATTAATTAAGTACAATTAATTTATCATTAGTACATATTTACTAGCTTGATATTATCAAATCATGAGTTTAATTGTCGAGATGACTATTGTTTATGAGCCGACTTTTGTGAGATAAATTTTTAAGCCTAATTAGTCTATAATTTGAAAAAAACCGGCTCACAAAAGCCTAATTGTGTTAAATCATAAACTAATTAGGCTTAAAAAATTCATACTACAAAGCCGGCTCATAAGCAATGGTCATCGGGACAACTGAACTCATGATTTGACAATGTCATGCTATAGTAAATATGTGCTAATGATAGATTAATTATACTTAATTAATTTGTCTCATTATATACTAATAGAATTATAATTAGAGTACCTATCTGGTAACCACCAATAGTTTAAGTACCTAGTTGTTATGTATTTTAGTTGGAATACCTATCTGGGAGCCATCAATAGTTTAAGTACCTAACTGTTACGTTTTTCAGTTGAAGTATCTATTTAGTAACCACCTAATAGTTTAAGTACCTACAATGCAATTTACTCTTCAAAATATTATGTGCTCGAACTGCAGTAAAAATTGTATACTAATTAGATCATGTATAACTTACTTTTAGATTTATTAAGATTTAACAAACATAAACCCTACATAAATCTAAAACTAAGTTATACATGATCCAATGAGCATGAAATTTTAACTGCAGTCCAAGCATACAATACTTAGGCCACCATAAAAATTTCATCATAATTGGACCACAAAAATCTATCGTTATGATTTTTTTCTAACCAATTACAAAAAAAACATAGATCTAAATTCTATAGCAAAAACTTTGTACTAAACCATATCATATTATATGTTCACTGTGAGATCTATTCATGTGAAGTCCAATAAACTGAATTTTCTATTTTACCATTTTTCAATGATTTACTATGATTTTTTTTAAAAATTCAGCCAAAATAAATAAAAAGAAAAGATAAAACCACTCCAGGGAGGTACAATACATAGTTTAAAAAGTTGAGGAAGATGATTTGCCCGGTTTTAAGGTTCAAGGTAGAAAAGTAAACTTTCGTAAATTTTAACGGAGAAAAAGTAGTCTTTTTCAAAAAAAATATAGGGTCAACACCCGCACGACGCATGGGATATGGCCAGGCATATAGTTTTGAGACTTTTTTTAGGGTGCTGTTATATAAGGGAAACAGGTTCGGTACTTCTCCCTCAAAAGATTTGTACAAATTTTAAAGCATCCGATTAACGTCACTAATCTTTTTGCTAATTATATTTGCAATTTTGACCCAACTTGTCGACCCGTCCATTTCCGCCAGAGTCCTGCCCATCCTTTAGTGAAGTCATTGCCATGGAGAAGCAGACGACATTGTCCATTTAGTTGTGCTCTTCATTCTCTCCGAGGAAGGGAACCTAGATGACCGAGCGACTCCACCTTAGCACCACGGCAGCTACTTGCCCGCACCCCGTCATGCCGCAGGCCGAGGGAGGCACCTGTCGTGCCCCCACGCGGCAACACAATCACTAAGCCACTCAAGATTCCGTCCAACTAGAGGCAGATCCAAAGGGGGGCTGCTGGAACTACAACCCCCTAATAGTGTTGATTTCTTTATTAGCTACTGTTATTTAGCTTTAAATCATCATTAAAATATAGCTTTGGCCCTAAACCTTCATCATTTAGCCTCCCCTTTATCCCCATCCTACATGCGTCTCTGCGTCCAACCCAGCCCTTCATTTAGTGGTTGACAAAGAGACGGCGCCACCACGGCCGTCGCAACCATTATAGACCTGTGACTGAGCAGATCAAGGTCCTAGGCGACAAGCACACCTAAATTACAATTTAACATAAATAATTTTATTAGTTAGAATATCCACACCTAAATTACCATCCTCCAGGCTGAGCACACACTTTCACCATCTACGCATTCTTCTGGGAACCATGGGGCCTTGGGCCACCTGCTGCCAAATCAGAGCTAGATATTGGTTTGGCCTGTGTGTGTCTGCTATTACCAATCCATGGGGGCGCCACTAAATCAACCAACACAAATACTGCTAGTTAGATTCAATCGTGCGCCTGATTCGATCATGCGCGCGCCTATGGCATCAGCCACAAAACAGTTTCCTCTCAGATCATGCCCGCGCCTATGGCATTAGCCACAAAACCATTCCACTTAGAATTGACGCCTATTCCCAAGACCTGCCATCAACACCAATGGGTTCAAGCCCATGCGAAGTAGATCCACTACATGCCAACTCCATAAAACACGATTTGGTCATAAGAGGGATTCACTCTGTGGTTTAGATAATGTGTAATGAGCAAATAGGGAAAAGAGCAAGATTGAGAAGACATCAATGGGGCTCATGAGGTGGGCAATAACATTCCATCCTTGCATAGGGTCATGAGATGGACACGTGGATTGTCACTACAAAGTGGGCTCTCATCATGCGAGATAGATTATTACATAGATCAGTGCAAAGTCCATGAATCAGCAGATGATGCGACATGTGGGGATAACACATGCCCTAGCTTGGAAGGACTAAGGACGACGTAAGTAAGACTAATCAAGCATCCTGGCTCATCTTTTTGGGTGCAATAGCCTCAATGGCAGTACCCAAAGGCCATGCCGCCTCAATGTAGTACTCTCCATACTTCACCTTAGCCACAAGTGTAATCTCCTTCATTGGAGCCAAACCTGTATAAACCACATTGGGTTTGTTTAGAATGCTTAAATGTTATTTGGCAAGGATATTTTACTTTGTACTTCAGTGCTTACCAAAGCCATCTACAAGCAATGTGTATTGATAGAGGAGATCCATACATATGTATGGCACATCAAGGACATTAGGGTACGCAACTTTGGCTTCTTGGGCACTCAGCGAGCAAACCTTGTCAGCAGCAGCTTTGAACGCCTCGGGGGTGGACTTTGCACTCGGTGCTGCGCTATCAATAAAGCCAAACTGCAACATGTTTTGATTCAAGTAGTACGATTAGATTGTGGACTAGATTTGTAGGACATATATATCTCTTTTCTTAGAATGTGAACAAGATCTAGCTAGTTCGTTCTCTAGTCTTTTTTTATGCATGTATCATATTAACAGGAATTTATGTGTACATGTATATACCTGGGAAGCTTTGTCAAAGAAGAACGATGCAACATAGAGTTCGTCTTGTCCAGCTCCGCCGCCTCCATTCCACACACCGTTAAAAGTGCAATTCTTGGTTTCACAGGGTGCACTCAGATTTAGTGCCTTTATTATCTCTTATCTGCACTTGTCATACACTGCACCTTCAGGTGAGGCTGTTGCATCATATTCCTCCCCATTGTAGATGTATTTACCTTAAGAAATGATAAAATATCCAATAGAGGATTGTTTCGTATAAAGTTAGTTTTTTTGAGGAAAACATGCATCAACAAACATGATCAAAGTTGCTTAATTGTCCATGTCAGCATACCACTGAACCCGCACAAAATGCAGTAGCTAAATTCCCCATTCTTTGCCTTCAGGATCTCCACGCGAGCGGCTAAAGCACCATAGTACAAGTAACTGCATAGGCAAACAGGGCGCATTTTGGTCAGGTACATTTTTGAACCTCCAACTTGCATGTTACTCTGAGTTTCAACCCTAAACTTTGAAACCAGGTAAACGGACATCTTTCAACACTGTCAAAACTAGACAAATTTGATATTTTGGCTTGTTCAAAAGGTGATTTTATATTCTAAAGACACAAAATCAGTTTGATCTTTAAAAATCCAAATTGAGTTTATTTTAAATCAAAATATCTTAAACTACTTATTGGTAATTATTTAGAGTTGTTTTAGATAAATAATGAGCATGACTACAAGCAATAAAACAATAGAAGCAAAAAGAGACCAATTTCAAATAGTTATATCTAGATCACAAGTAAGTAGATAGCATTTTTAGAAAAAAAAAATGTTAGTAGTTTCATAATTTTTATTTTAAATATATTAATATGAATTTTAAGAGATCAAACCAGATTTTTATTATTTTTAGAACATAAAAAACCCGTCCATGGAACCATCCAGAGGACCAAATGTATCTAGTTCATGATCTGAAATAAAAAATATCACAGCAAACTCTATTCGTCATGTTTCAGCATAATTATATAAAAAGCTGTAAACACTAAGATATGTATTTATAATTTATCTATATAACAAGTACAAATCACCATGGCTATAATTTTTTAAACATACATTAAAAAATTTATCGCTGCATAAATTAAGTTTAAACATAATGTTGTTTAATAACCTGTGAACATAGACGTTACAATCTTTCGCTTTGAGGTACTCCTTTGTAATGTAGGGATCCTTCCCATCAGGCACAGCTGGGGCATTTGCAGCGGCACTCGTGGAAATGGCATACGCCATTTGCACTGATCCACCCCCCATATCAATTACACCAACCATCTTTGAGTAGTCCCCTCCCAACTTACCTAACAGATAATTCAGAGCAACCTACAACAAATACTACAGTTTGCAAACTGACTACATACAAGAGATACTACATATTTTTTATTTTCTTTTAAAAACCAAAAGTAGATACCACACAAGTTATGTACATACCCATAGGTAAGACCCTTCTTGAGATCCCTCGAGAACAGTGATATCTTTGGGACTGTACTGAAATTTACTCTTGGTGTGGACAAGATCTCTGACCTATATTAAGAAACAATTAAGTAATAAAGCAGCCTTTACACATTAGGCAATATGCTGCAGAATATTATAAGATTGATGAATATACAGCTTCAAGAATCTCTTCTGCCTTCTCATCTCCGATTAATCTCAGACCAGCAGTTGCCTGCAATTTTGATATGCAAGAAACACTTCAGTTTGAGAGGAAACGAGAAATTTCAACAGAATGGCATGATATGCTCTTAATATTTAGTGTTATCCACTACTAAGTACATGCTAGTTTATATGCATACTTAAACATGAACAGCTACATATATTCTCCCTCTGTCCTAAAAAGAATGTAATTCTTTCTTTTATAAGTATTCAATCTCTAGTTTGACCAACATATATAAAAAGATTACTAATATTGTGGTGCATAATAAATATCATAGATCAATTATGAAATATATATTTTTATAACAAATATATTTGGAGATATAAATGTTGATATTATATATGTTGTATAAACCTAGATAAATTTAAGGAAGTTTCACTTAGTCAGGGATTGGAGGGGCATTGATATTTTCCTTTACTGGCTAGATGAACTTAGATGAAGGAAGCAATATATACCCCAAGTTTAAGCGGAGTATTCTTCTGAAGCCTACGAGGGACAATCTCCTTAGCCTGCTCAAGAAGGGGGAGTACGGAGCTTGCAGCCTCTTGAGGTCGACCAGCATACGAGCTTAACCCAGGCTTTACCTAGATCAACAAATAAATTACAAACATGTGTAGATATAAGCTTACTCATGATCCAATCAGTAATTTGCCTTTATAAAGGCTCGTTTGATACAGCTATAGCTTCGAGATCCATTGGATCTGTGTTTTTATTAGGTTATGATTTAATATTTATATATAGTTCGAAATATAAATAAAATCAATAATCTAATGCTCTTAATGCATTTCTCCGGTTTTAGATCTAACGTTTTTGAAGCTACAAATATATGGATTCATAGATTTGTTGAAACTGGAGCTATATGTCAGACCCTGCCGTACAGGAGTAGAAAAGACGTTTGAAGACATAATGGCATTTAATTCATTATATCCATGTGTTCTTTGTTGCTAAATTGATGAAGGGTGCAATAGCAACTCTGCGAAGAACCCAAGTAGGCAAGTACGTGTACATGCAGCAGGCCAAGCCTTTTATTAGAAACTCTTAGTGGGCTGTTGTCTCTCGTTCTCTACATGCTCGAAAGCTAATGGTTCATACGTACAGCTCCAGAGCTCCTATCACAAATAAAAGCATATCTATGTTCACAAGCTAAACTTTAATTTTTAAATATTAACAGCAACATCTATAAAATTACAATTAAATGAAATTAGTTATAAATTAGAAAAAGTTACTTTACATATTGAACCTATAGTAAGACTAGTATCGTGTTGTGAATGTATATAGAATTTTATATATCAATGAGCAATGCTACGAAGAATATATTTTTTAAAATAAATCTAGATAGACTTATATTTATGGTAGGAGGAAGTAGTTTTTGGCCTGTTTTAGCCCGGCTTCCAGGCCAGCTGGGGCGAAGCTGTGTAGTGTTTAGATGGGGTTTGAGGGCATCTTAAGGCTCTGCTACAATAACGCTATGATTGCTACAATAACAATATAATAGAGGAGCCGCAGCCCCAGCAGCCATACTAATAAACAAAGTCTGAGAGCAACTACAAGCGACTCACTATATCCTTTTTTATTGTTAGGAATTGATATTTGTATAGAAAATACCCTCCAACAACTTCTTCAAATGGCTATCTAATATAACCATTCCCTATATTCCAGATTTCTCACTAATCAAAGATAGATATCGAAAGTAGCAAAATGGCTTTGTACACAAGATATACAAAAGTTGCTAGAAAGCAAAAGTATCTAATAAGCAAATTTTATGCAGATGACTCTCAATGATGATTTAATTAGCAAGTAAGTTTAAGATGCTCTTATATGTTCACAAAAAAGGAAGCCCAAAAAGAGTCACACACAGTTGTTTCTTTTTCAAGTGCGAGGACAAGTGAACGGCTCTGTGGATATATGGGCAAAGCATTCGCGGTAGAGAGCTACTGCTTTGATCTCAAAAATTCAGTTCCGATTCGGCAGAAGATGGAATAGTGGTAACCCGGATCGCCGATCGCATTGTAGTGACTCGATGCACATACCTTGGCGAAGAACTCGATGTCATCGGCGATCTGGAGGAGGTCGAGCTTCTTATCGAACTTGAAGACGTGCACCCGGCTCCCCGTGCTCCCAGCGTCGAAGATCACGGCGTACCTCCCGGCCGACGACGACGAACTGGCAGCAGCTGCGACGTCGTCGTCGTTCTCATTCTTCGTCACTGCCGGCTCGTCGTCGACGTCGGCGTGGCCACCCTTCCGGCCAAGGTCAAGGGCGCCAGTTGGGTAAGGCGAGGCCGAGAAGGGGAGCGACAGGAGAAGCACGGCCGCAAGCAGGCCGGCGACGAGGCGAGCCATTATTGCCGCTGCAGTGCTAGCCCTCTCTAGCAAGCTATTCCAGCTAACAAAGTGGGCGACCGGGCAGGAAAGTGGCCACTCACCTACTTCGCTCACTCAGTGTAGTAGTGTCTCGACTCTGAACTGGACTATATTATTATATACTCTATACACGAGTGGAGAGGAGCTTTGCACGTTAGACTAATAAAGTACTATATTAGTATGATGTAATTTGTGGCTCCTTTAACCGTGTGAATTTGCTTGACTGACGGGGATCTTTGTGCTCGTGTATCACGCGACTTGGTCTGGGAGGTTCTTTTTTATTGAATACCCCTACCCTAAGAACATATTTGAAGAGTGAACCGACAAATTCTTAAGATTGATAAAGTCAGTACCGTATTCATCTCGCTCACTGTACATGAGCACGCGATCCATTGCCCATCAACAAGGCGCCAGACCTCCCGACCTGGTATGAAGAAAACAAAGAAACATCAGCACACACATGTATATTTGCACCACTATCCATCCACCACTCAGGTGAATTACAAACAGAGAGAACAAATGGTAAAGAATTACCATACCCAGATGTTCCATCTCCATTATCAGTAGTCACAACATTTGCTGACTTCTTGTCTGGTGTGAACTTGCGATCAGGGCACTCTCTTGCCCAATGCTGATCACTTCCACAGACAAAGCATCCTCCATTTTCCTTGTTGTTGCTCTTCTTTTTAAACTGTGCTGTTTGAACAGGTTTGGTTTTGTTCTCCTGTTTGTTTTGGTTTTTCTTCTTGTTCTTGCGAATTTGGAGTTTCTCTTTTTTGCACCACATTTGCAAGTAGAGGTCTCGACACTCTTTCCATTATCCTTTGCCCTAGCTCTCTCCTCAACATCAAGAGTACCAATGAGATCTTCCACATTGAACTCTTGTCTCTTATGTTTGAGAGAGGTGGCAAAATCCTTCCAAGAAGGTGGTAACTTGGCGATAATACCGCCAGCCACAAACTTGTTAGGCAAAGGACAAGGAAAAAGTTCAAGTTCCTTAGCTAGTGCCTGAAACTCATGAGCTTGTTCCACTACAGATCGGTTCTCAACCATCTTGTAGTCATACAGCTGCTCCATGAGATACAGCTCGCTACCAGCATCAGTAACTCCAAACTTTCCAACAAGAGCATCCCACAACTCTTTCCCAGAAGGAAGGATGATATAGCTTTTCTGGAATTTTGCATCAAGTGCACTGATCACTGCACCTCGAAAGAGGTTGTCATCGAGCCGAAACTTAGCCTCATCCTCGGGAGACAAGTTAGCGGCTTGCCCTCGGCGGCATGATAAACAAGACATAGCAGGGAGCCACAATTCCATCTTAGCTCTCCATATCAAGAAGTTTTTACCATCAAACGGATCAGGCTTTAACACACAAGAAAAAAACCACCGACGAAAAAATAGCCTAAAATTAGGTTTTTGGACTGTTAGATAATTAGGCATTTTCCATGTCATTTTAATTCCAGAAATTAACATTATGATGATGACACATAAAAGATAATTGATAATTAAACTCATGATATCAAAGGCATCCATAATTAAATGGAACATGATATCGAATAACATGTGAAGCATATGAATATTAAACTGAATATTAAACTCATGAGCATATGATCCATATGGCATAACAATAAAGCATGTCATATATTTCATAAAAATGATTAACACTGAATTGAACATGAAACGATAAGACAGAGCTACTTTGGAACATGTACGCAGTAAATACAAAACATATGATCGGGGACTGCTGCAACAAAATGGACATGGTATATATCTTGAAACTGAATCTAACACAGGATAAATCGCGAAACGATCCGGCCAGAGCATACGAAACAGACTGGTAATAGCATATGCAACAACCCGATAACACTACCGCAATGGGCATGATCCGAAGACGAAAAAAGAGAGGAGATGAACAGTTTTATACCCTCGGGTGTAGGAGTTCGATCCCCGATCCCGAACCTTCGCCAACTTCCTTCGTCATGATGGAGAGGATGAAGACGATCACGTGAAGAAGACGAACGGCGGCGTCCTCCGAGCGTGAGCGTGAAGAAGATCAGCGGCGGCGGCTTCCTTCGAAGATGAAGAAGACGACGACGATCGGCGGCGATGAATCGGGCAGTCGCGTAGACGCTCCCCAAAAACCTAATTGCCGATCCCCCGTGCAAGGTCTCGACCGGCAAGGGCTTCGGAGGCACCTGCCCTCTCGCTTCTCCGTGCGCGCAGAGTTACGAGATGGGGAGTGCCGTGAGTTGCAATTGGAATTGTGTCTGAAGTCCGATCGTCTTTTCCCGGAGAGGAGGGAGGCGTCTCCCTTTTATCCTCGTAGATGGCGCCCTCCGGTGGAGTGGGGAGGTGAAGAGCAAGAGGCTCACGCAGCAACCGAGGAGATGGGCGGCAAAGAGTTCAACCGAGTTGAAACTCCCGCGGTTAGTGAGTGCTAAAAATTACACGCACGCCACGCCGCTGCGCTTCGCCTCGCCGCCCGCCTGCCTGCGCCACCCGCCACGCCACGCCACGCCACGCCACGCCACGCCCACGCCCCGGCCCGCCCGGGCCGGCCCGGGCGGCGGGCGGCGGCGCAGCGTGTGGCACGCCTTGGTCCGTTCCTTTGCTTCTCAAATTTAGTGGAATACTTTCCACCATATAAGTAAAGGCAACGTCCCTTGGACTTCCAATCCGGTACAAATAATATTCTCCAAAATTACACACCATAGAGTTAATTGATTTATTAAATCTAAAATGGGCCAAGCCCATAATAAATCCAACAATCCCCACCAAACTCTAGGGTTTGTAAAGATGAAGCATCAGAATCACAATTCTTTGATATACCAGTGTTTCGATGGAGACTGTTAAGTTGAACATCCACCTAGAGCAAGAGTTTCACTCACTCACAACTGAACAATGGACTAAGCCTTGAATTGACAGTTTTGTGCGAGATGAGATTCACTTAAGTCCTTTGCTGGTACAAGACTGCAAAAGGCATCCCCGCTGTTTGAAGCATATAAGTCACACTTCTGTGCCTTTCATGAGTATTTAGGGATTACCCAAACCCCATAGACTGTGACCAGCAGTCTGACTCACATAGGTGTACTCCTCAAGAGATGTTCTGTAGGACAATATCTCATCTTCATAAGACTCCTGGAATACATTAAGGTAAATACCAACCTGCCTTACAGATAGGAAAGACGTGTATCAGAGATGAGTCAAAGAAAGGGATCTTTCCTCTCAATCTACTACCAGTTTGTTTCACCATTCTACTTCACGGGATCTCCGATCACATAGAACAGGTTACCACTGTAGCAGATTTCAAACGGGTCTCATACCCATCTCTCTCGATGCACTCTCTATCACATTACGTGACAGGCCCTTTGTAAACTGATCTGCCAGATTGCTAGATGTATGGACATAATCCAATGCAATAACTCCGGAGTTTCTCAGTTTTCTGACAGATTTTAATCTTCTCTTGACATGCCTAGTAGACTTCATGTTATCCTTTGAACTGTTAACCTTAACTATCACTGTTTGGTTATCGCAGTTCATGGATATAGCCGGTATCGGTTTCTCAACAACCGGCAAATCCATTAGGAGATCACGAAGCCACTCGGCCTCAGACCCAGCAGTGTCTAATGCAGTGAGTTCTGCTTCCATTGTAGACTTCGTTAAGATAGTCTGCTTGCAAGACTTCCGGGGAGACAGCGCCACCTCCAAGCAAGAACACATATCCGCTCGTGGCATACAGCTCATCCGCATCGAGATCCAGGTTGGCATCACAATAGCCTTCTAGCACTTTTGGGTATCCCTGGTAATGAATACCATAGGTCATTGTACCTTTCAAATAGCGCATCACTCTCTCAAGAGCACGCCAATGATCATCGCCTGGATTTGAAACAAATCGACTCAATTTGCACACAGCATATGAAATATCAGGCCTCGTAGCACTCGCAAGGTACATAAGCGAGCCAATGATTTGAGAGTATGTCAATTGATCCCTTGCTATTTTTCGATTTTTTCTCAATAGCACACTTGGGTCATAAGGCGTAGGAGCAGGATCACAGTCACTAAACCCAAAGCGACTTAGAACCTTTTCCACATAGTGGGATTGCAACAAAGTTACCCCACCATTACCTTCTCGTATAAGCTTGATATTAAGAATAACATCAGCTTCTCCCAAATCTTTCATCTCAAAATTATTTGACATGAATTTCTTCACTTCCTCAACCACCTTGAGGTTTGATCCAAAGATCAGTATGTCATCAACATAAAGGCACAACATTACAGTCTCACCCCCACCATGCCGATAATATACACATGTGTCAGACTCATTCACAGCAAAGCCGGCAGCTTTGAGTGTATTATCAAACTTTTCATGCCATTGCTTAGGTGCTTGTTTTAGGCCATACAATGATTTAATCAACCTGCACACCTTGTTCTCTTGACCATTCGCAATGAACCCCTCTGGCTGATCCATATAGATCTCCTCATCCAACTCTCCGTTTAGGAAAGCTGTCTTTACATCCATCTGATGAATGATAAGACCATATGAGGCTGCCACAGCTATCATTGTGCGAATTGTAGTCAATCGAGCCACTGGTGAATAGGTATCAAAGAAATCTTCCCCTTCTTTTTGGGTGTATCCTTTGGCCACAAGCCTTGCCTTGTACCTCTCAATAGTACCATCAGGCCTAAGCTTTTTCTTGAATATCCATTTGCAACCTATAGGTTGACAACCATAAGGCCGATCAACGACCTCCCACGTTTCGTTCGACATAATGGAATCCATCTCACTCCTTACTGCCTCCTTCCATAAGTCAGCATCAGGAGAGGAATATGCCTCACTAATAGTGGTTGGTGTGTCTTCCACAAGATACACTATAAAGTCATCACCAAAGGATTTTGCAACCCTCTGTCTCTTACTCTTTCGAGTGACTATAGTGTCATCCACCTCAGGGATATGCACATGGGAATTCTCAGCATGATCTAAAGAATTAGACAGTTCTTGCTTATGGGGAATTATAGTCTCATGACTTGTTTCACTAGGTGTATTCTTCATGGGAAACTCATTCTCAAAGAATGTAGCGTCTCTAGATTCCATGATAGTATCAACATACATATCAGGCACATCAGATTTTATAATTAAGAACCTATATCCAGTGCTATGAAAAGAATAACCCAGAAAAACACAATCAACAGTTTTAGGCCCAAGTTTGCGCTTTTTGTTGATTGGCACATTCACCTTAGCCAAGCAACCCCATGTGCGCAAATATGAGAGGTTTAATCTTCTCTTTTCCCATTCCTCAAATGGTGTAATCTCTTTATTCTTTGTGGGAACTCTGTTCAGGACATGACACGCTGTCATAATCGTCTCACCCCACCATTCCTTGGATAATCCCGCAGTACTTAACATGGCATTCACCAAGTCTGTCAAAGTGCGGTTTTTCCTTTCAGCAATCCCATTGGATTGTGGTGAGAATGGCGGTGTCCTCTCATGAACAATACCATGTTCCACGCAGAAATCATCGAAAACATTCGAGAAAAAAATTCTCCACCTCGATCGATCCGAAACCGTTTTTATTTTCCTCTCAAGTTGGTTCTCAACTTCAGCTTTATAGGCCTTAAAATAATTGAACGCTTCATCTTTTTTGTTTTTAAGAGATACACATAGCAAAACCTCGTGGAGTCATCTATAAAAGTGAGAAAATATCTTTTAGCGCCTTTGGTCAAAATTCCGTTCATCTCGCACAAATCGGAATGAATAAGTTCTAGAGGTGCCAAATTCCTCGTCTCAGCAGCCTTGTGAGGCTTACGAGGTTGTTTTGATTCAACACACACATGGCACTTAGACTTTTTGACCAAGTTAAATTTAGGAATTAAATTTAGATTTGCTAACCGCATAAGACAGCCATAACTTGCATGACAAAAGCGTGAATGCCATAAATCCGACTCATCAGATATATCAACAGAATTCACCATCTTATTACACACATCATGCAAAGATAAGCGGAACAGACCTCCGCAGTCATATCCTTTACCAACAAAAGAACCATGTCTCGACACAAAACATTTATTAGACTCAAGGACAACCTTGTAGCCATCACGATACAACAAAGATGCGCTAACAAGATTTTTCTTGATGGAGGGCACATGCTGCACGCTCTTCAATGGCACCGCCTTCCCCGAAGTAAACTTCGAATGACCGTACCAACACCAAGAACATGAGCACGCGATCCATTGCCCATCAACAAGGCGCCCGGACCTCCCGACCTGGTATGAAGAAAACAAAGAAACATCAAAGCACACACATGTATATTTGCACCACTATCCATCCACCACTCGGGTGAATTACAAACAGAGAGAGAACAAATGGTAAAGAATTACCATACCCAGATGTTCCATCTCCATTATCAGTAGTCACAACATTTGCTGACTTCTTGTCTGGTGTGAACTTGCGATCAGGGCACTCTCTTGCCCAATGCTGATCACTTCCACAGACAAAGCATCCTCCATTTTCCTTGTTGTTGCTCTTCTTTTTAAACTGTGCTGTTTGAACAGGTTTGGTTTTGTTCTCCTGTTTGTTTTGGTTTTTCTTCTTGTTCTTGCGGAATTTAGAGTTTCTCTTTTGCACCACATTTGCAGTAGAGGTCTCGACACTCTTTCCATTATCCTTTGCCCTAGCTCTCTCCTCAACATCAAGAGTACCAATGAGATCTTCCACATTGAACTCTTGTCTCTTATGTTTGAGAGAGGTGGCAAAATCCTTCCAAGAAGGTGGTAACTTGGCGATAATACCGCCAGCCACAAACTTGTTAGGCAAAGGACAAGGGAAAAGTTCAAGTTCCTTAGCTAGTGCCTGAAACTCATGAGCTTGTTCCACTATAGATCGGTTCTCAACCATCTTGTAGTCATACAACTGCTCCATGAGATACAGCTCGCTACCAAAGATCGAGAACTCCAAACTTTCCAACAAGAGCATCCCACAACTCTTTCCCAGAAGGAAGGATGATATAGCTTTTCTGGAATTTTGCATCAAGTGCACTGATCACTGCACCTCGAAAGAGGTTGTCATCAGCCCGAAACTTAGCCTCATCCTCAGGAGACAAGTTAGCAGGCTTGCCCTCAGCGGCATGATAACAAGACATAGCAGTGAGCCACAATTCCATCTTAGCTCTCCATATCAAGAAGTTTTTACCATCAAACGGATCAGGCTTTAACACAGCAGCAAAACCACTGACAGAAAATAGCCTAAAATTAGGTTTTTGGACTGTTAGATAATTAGGCATTTTCCATGTCATTTTAATTCCAGAAATTAACATTATGATGATGACACATAAAAGATAATTGATAATTAAACTCATGATATCAAAGGCATCCATAATTAAATAGAACATGATATCGAATAACATGTGAAGCATATGAATATTAAACTGAATATTAAACTCATGAGCATATGATCCATATGGCATAACAATAAAGCATGTCATATATTTCATAAAAATGATTAACACTGAATTGAACATGAAACGATAAGACAGAGCTACTGGAACATGTACGCAGTAGAATACAAAATATATGATCAGGACTGCTGCAACAAACAGACATGGTATATATCTTGAAACTGAATCTAACACAGGATAAATCGCGAAACGATCTGACAGAGCATACGAAACAGACTGGTAATAGCATATGCAACAACCCGATAACACTACCGCAATGGGCATGATCCGAAGACGAAAAAGCAGAGGAGATGAACAGTTTATACCCTCGGGTGTAGGAGTTCGATCCTGATCCCGAACCTTCGCCAACTTCCTTCGTCATGATGGAGAGGATGAAGACGATCACGTGAAGAAGACGAACGGCGGCGTCCTCCGAGCGTGAGCGTGAAGAAGATCAGCGGCGGCGGCTTCCTTCGAAGATGAAGAAGACGACGACGATCGGCGGCGATGAATCGGGCAGTCGCGTAGACGCTCCCCAAAAACCTAATTGCCGATCCCCCGTGCAAGGTCTCGACCGGCAAGGGCTTCGGAGGCACCTGCCCTCTCGCTTCTCCGTGCGCGCAGAGTTACGAGATGGGGAGTGCCGTGAGTTGCAATTGGAATTGTGTCTGAGTCTGATCGTCTTTTCCGGAGAGGAGGGAGGCGTCTCCCTTTTATCCTGTAGATGGCGCCCTCTGGTGGAGTGGGGAGGTGAAGAGCAAGAGGCTCACGCAGGCAACCGAGGAGATGGGCGGCTGAAGAGTTCAACTGAGTTGAAACTCCTGCCTGCCTGCCTCGCCTCGCCTCGCCACGCCACGCCACGCCCACGCCCACGGCCCGGCCGGGCGGCGGCGGCGGCGGCGGCGTGTGTGGCACGCCTTGGTCCGTTCCTTTGCTTCTCAAATTTAGTGGAATACTTTCCACCATATAAGTAAAGGCAACGTCACTTGGACTTCCAATCCGGTACAAATAATATTCTCCAAAATTACACACCATAGAGTTAATTGATTTATTAAATCTAAAATGGGCCAAGCCCATAATAAATCCAACATTAGTATCTAAAATACTTTTTATAATGTACAGGTCATTACGTTTAATATAGTAATGTAATTTCATAGATGTTGCTACTAGTTAATATTCAAAATTTTCGCCTTACGATAAATAAACATCATATATAGTAGGCTTTTATTTTTGATCCAGAATTGTTACCCTTTTTGTTTCTAAAGAGGATCTAGGCTCGTGCAGTTCGGCTCATTCATGGCCGAAACGGTTCCTGGATCGGATGACGATGCTTGGCTTTATCAAATACAGCAGCGTTCCAGTCAGGAACGATTCCAGGACTCAATCCTGTGAGAACCGAATGAGCTCTTAAGCTTAAGCATGCAGAGAACGAGAACCAAGATCCCAGTACGTAACAGCTTCTAACAAGCTGAGCCTTATGCTGCACGTCGTACCTCACACAGACGCGTAATCAATAAACCTTTCAAGAAAGAACGCATGGAATAATAAATTTAATACCTCATGTGTTCAGGTGTCTTAATTTTCTACTCCTATATGACTCTGTTAGCAGAGCTCCAGTTCCAATAAAAATATCAGATCTCGAAAGGTTAGGTAGTTTATTTTATTTATACAGTTTGGACTAGATTTTTAGAAAAGAGAATATATTAATATTCCAGCCTCTGCATACTGTTTGGACTAGCTATAATTAATATTCAAATCATTTTAATTTAATCTACAAAAGCAGATCCACCCATCTTGGTTTCTGAGCAAGAGCTATGCCAAACTGAGTCTTATGTAAAGAAAAAGTGCCAATTGGATTATTGGTAACCTTATATAACCATACATATTTGTAATTTATTTGTTGATTCAGGTAAAACCCGGGCTGAGCTCATACGCTGGTCATCCTCAAGAGGCTGCAAGCTCCATACTCCCCCTTCTTCAGCAGGCTAATAAGATTGTACCACGCCGGCTTCAGAAAAATACTCCGCTTGAACTTGGGGTAATTGTCTCCATCTAATTAAGGTCATCCTGTATAGAAAAATCTCAATGCCCCTCCTCCATATAGATTTGTATACTTATTCATAATAAGCATACCATCCCATTCCATTGAAAAAATCTTTTGGTTTCTTCTCGAACTGAACTATGTTTCTTGCATATCAAAATTGCAGGCAACTGCTGGTCTGAGATTAATTGGAGAGGAGAAGGCAGACGAAATTCTTGAAGCGGTAAATTCATCTTCTCATATTATGGAACAAATTATATATGTCTCATGTGTAATCTACATACAAACAAACATTGCTTGCTTAATTTTTTATTAATACACAGGTCCGAGATCTTGTTCACACCAAGAGCAAATTTCAGTACGATCCCAAATCGATCACTGTTCTCACGGGATCTCAAGAAGGGTCTTACCTATGGGTATGTACATACCTTTGTGGTATCTACAATCTACCTTTTGTCCTCGAAAGAAAAAATAAATGCGTATAGCTGTTGTACTCAGTTAACTGTGTTGCACGTTCCATTTTCTTGTAGGTTGCTCTAAATTATCTATTAGGTAACTTGGGAAGGGAGTACTCGAAAACTGTTGGTGTGATCGATATGGGGGGTGGATCAGTGCAAATGGCATATGCCATTTCCAAGAATGCTGCTGCAAATGCCCCAGTGCCCGATGGGAAGGATCCTTACATTACAAAGGAGTACCTCAAAGGGAAAGATTATAACCTCTATGTTCACAGGTTATTAAACAACATTATGTTCAAACTTAACTTATACCACAATAAATTTGTTAATGTTTATTTAAAAAATTAACCATGGTGATTTGTCCTTCTTATATAGATAAATTATAAATACATATCTTAGTGCTTACAACTTTTTATACAATTAAGCTTTTTATCTCAAGGGGAAAGATTATAATGTCTATGTTCATAGGTTAAGCAACATGCTCTATGCTCTATGTTTAAACTTAATTTACACTTCCTTAACTTTGTCCAATCTTTTCTTTGAAAGAATGAACCATATGGTGATTAGTCCTTGTTATATACTAAATACATATCTTATTGTTAACATTTCTAATATTTGAACCATGAGAGGGTTTGTCATGATATTTCTCTTTCAAATCATGAACTAGTTATATGCAATTATGAATTGTTTAAAAATAATGTTCCTTATTTGACTTTGCAGTTACTTGTCCTTTGGTGGTTTAGCTGCTCGTGTAGAGGTCTTAAACGCAAAGAATGGGCCATTTAGCCACTGCATTTTGCGTGGGTTCAGTGGTATGCTGTAATGCTAATATGGACAACTAAACAACTTCTTCCTTGTTTATTGACTGATTATTATTTTTCATGATATAAAACCATCCTAATTGGATATTTCATTGTCATTACTTAAGGTAAGTACACCTACAATGGAAAGGAATATGATGCAACAGCCTCACCTGAAGGTGCAGTGTATGAAAACTGCAGAGAAGAGGTAATCAAAGCACTAGACTTCAATGCACCCTGTGAAACCAAGAATTGCACCTTTAATGGTGTGTGGAATGGAGGTGGTGGAGCTGGCCAAGATGAGCTCTATGTCACTTCTTTCTTCTATGGCAAAGCTTCCCAGGTATATAGTCAACCTTGCTAAACATGCACAAACTAGGGAACTAGATATCATTCACTTTAAATATGTGGTATGAAAATGAGAGATCTAATAATCCTACATTTTGAATAAAATCATGTCCCAGTTTGGCTTCATTGATAGAGAGGCACCCAATGCAAAGTCCACACCAGCGGCATTCAAAGTTGCTGCAAACAAGGTTTGCTCACTAAGCGTCCAGGAAGCCAAAGTTGCATACCCTAATGTGGTTGATGCGCCATACATATGCATGGATCTCGTATACCTACACACATTGCTTGTAGATGGCTTTGGTAAGTATCGAAGTACATACATAGTAAAAATGTATAATGTATAAAAAGTTTCTTTGCCTAACAATATTTACGCAATCTGGACAAACCTAATATGATCTATATAGGTTTGGCTCCAACGAAGGAGATTACGCTGGTCGACAAGGTGAAGCATGGAGAGTACTACATTGAGGCGACATGGCCTTTGGGTACTGCTATTGAGGCCATTGCACCCAAAAAGATGAGAAAGGATGCATAATTTGAAGTTTGGACTTCCAAGGTCCTTAGTTGTCCCTAGTTAGAGTTTGTGTTGTCTCGAACATGGTTGCATATATGTTGATTCATGGATTTTGCATTGATCCTATGTAATAACCATTCTATGATGAGAAGCCACTTTTTAGTTATCATCGATGTTTCTAGTCCATGAGGAAACCTTTATTGGAGTTACTATTTAAGGACTAGTGATGGGGATGTGCAACAATCAAGGATAAATTGCAGACCATGTATCTGCTTGCACAACAATGAACCCATTCATCTGATTTGTCAAGGGTCATCCTGTCAGATGCCCCACCCTTTCCATTCTTCATTGAAGAAAATTCATAATATATTTGCTACCCAAAGTTAAATTGGAGCCATTTATACCATTGTTTTCTCTTAGCGTCCACTTGAACTTTTATTAATTCTGTATCTACCATTGCCGTCCCATTCAATCAAAATCTTTCAGCATTCTCATCATTTAGGCCATTTGGATTATTAGTTCCCATGGTATTTTATGGAAATGACCCTATGCATGGATGTCATCTAAGTGCCTCCTCGCAATCCCTGTTGATGCTTTCTCAGTGTCTCTTACCTGCCGCTCACTAAACCTATACCCATATCCTAGAGTGAATCCATGGTGACCAAATCAAGATGGATGGTGTGAGGGATCAGACATGTAGTGGATCTACTTCACCGGTGCTTGAAATCATGGGTGGCATTTGGTCTCGGTAATAGGTGGTGGTCTTGAGCAAAGGTGGCTAATGGTTGATGGGATATGTGTGTGATTGAGTCCGACTAATGCAACTAGTGCAGTGGTTAGCCATATATGGCTGCCCTAGCAGGTGGGAGATAAAAGGTATGCACTAACAATATCATTGAAATATAGTGCTATTTTGGCAATGGCTGGCAAGCAATATGGCCTCACGGTACTTATAGAAGGATTCCTTGGCAGTGGAGGTGTGCTTATCCTAATGCTTGTTGTTCTAGAGGAAGGTGATTTGGGTATGTCTTCCAGACACGCATTGGTAGTATAGGCAGTGTCCCACAAGAAGCATGGTGTACTACAAAGATATTTTTTCATTACCTTGTGCTTAAGCTTGATAGCATAGTTTATATATTTATGTGTCTATAGCTTACTGCATTTATATGACATCACATTTTCTGCAATTGGTATGAATGTGATTTTTCTATTAGGCAATTATTTAGGGTATATGCATCTACATTGGGATGATGAAAATGGTGTTAATCAAGTCAGGAGGAAAGGATAATGTGTCAAGGACTTGGTGGAAGTCGTACACGGACTGATGTAGGGTGTGCTAGTGGGTTTGCTAGTTTGTGATAATGTGTCAAGGAGGAAAGGATAATGTGATTTGCACCATGCAGGGTGTGCAAGTGGGTTTGCTAGTATGCTCATCAAGACTAAGGTGGGTGGTTTGGTGGTTTGGGCCTAGCGACGGGTTTGATTAGACCTAAAAAAGACACTTAGCACCATCGTAAAGCTTACATCAAGGTAGAGCAATCATGAAGGCATACGGTATTTGTGTTAGGTTAGGAGACATGTGTGATTGAACATCTTAAGGTAATCCAAGTATCGATCTAGTGCAAGTTCATTCCCTTCTCCCTAAATCTATTTCACACGTACTTTTGGAGATATTTTTGGGGATTTTTGTCTTCTGTTTTGATTGAGCTGTAGGCACAATACCATAGCTTGAAGCTCATCTCCTACATATTTGTCAAATTTCTCCCTCCAAAAAAAACCCTTTATTCTTTCTTCGTTTAGTGGATTTCGTGAAAATCTTTAAGCTAAGCTTCTTGAGGTGGTCTTGGCTGATTTATTTTCTAAACTAAAGTGCTATCTATATTGATAATATAATAATTATATTAATGTAGTTATCTAAGAAATAAATTTCACATCATTGAGAGCTGGGTGTTAGTGCAAACCAAATGGGGGATTAATTTAGAGTTAAAAACATTTAAAGACTTAGTGCTAGGGATTCTTCCTCAGGTAAAACATAATGCCAAAAACTTAAAAAATTTAAACCGAAAAGAACATTTTATTTCCTTTAAAATTTTAGGACAATGGCAAAACCAGTTAGGTGAATTCGTGATTCGTGATTTGTAGCTTGCATCGTAGAGCGAAGACAGGACAACAAGAGACATCTCACGTGAAGACATGAAAAGAAACAATTAGGGCGAAGACATCAATATTATGACATCCATTTTAGGACTATGAATAGATGATCAGCTAAATAGGAAAGGTGTAAAGATGGCTTTGCGCCCTTATAGAATGACATATTTGTAATCATTCTAACGGGTAATTTAGTCTTTGGTATAGATAATATAAAGGTTAGGACTTCCACAAATACCCCCTTTGGGTATATTGTATGACCATGGAACGAATATATGATTTGCTAATTTGTGTTCATTGATGCTTGAGTAGTTCACCCAACATTTAGATATTCAGTGCCCTTTTAGGTTATCATCGCTATCCTGCTCTAGTAGTTCTCACTTCAAGCTCACCACTAATGTTTTGTGGTTTGAGACATGTATTAAATGACTATTTCAGCCATTATAGTACTCAGGAGTATAGTTTACAATATAAAATTCTTATTTTAGAAAAAAGTACAAAAGAAAATGTAACGAAAGATATAAGAAGGGTTTGAAATTAACTTGAGGATAAAACACATGTAGCAATTATTAAAAAATAGAAAATTAAAATTTTGGATTCACACGATCATAAGGAATATAAGATATGGGCTGCAAGAACCCCAATAGCTTAAGCTAATGTTTCAACCAAATACGTAGAAAATACAAACTTACGTGCAATGAAAATTTAAAGTAAATGATATAGGTGAAATATAAAAAAGATTAGTAATCAATAAATTTGTGACAACTAGATATTATACATATATATTATCTTTTCTGTCCATTATCTTAGAAATGAAAAAAAAACCATGCAATTTAATATTATATTTTTTATTAGTTACAGTTGTTAAATAATAATAACTAATACTTATGTCTTCTAAGATTCTATCTTGTGCTATAACGTGGGTTGATGTGACGGAGTAATGTTTATAATTCTAGAAGACATTAAAAAATTGTAATACTTTGATGGACGAAGGAAAACACAACAAAACAAATAAATAAAAAGACAAAAGCATATGATGGGTAGTGACGACAAATAATTACTCCTTCCATCCACAGAAAAAAACGTCATGAATTTCAAAAATCATATTTTTACCAATCATTTTATTCAAAATTTTTGTATATATTATAAAATAAATAAATTATTATTAAAGTATCTAAAATGATAAAATAAGTCATAATAAGATACATAACATTTGCATAAAATTTTTAAATAAGACGAATGGTCAAAAATATGCAGCTTTTTAGACCTAGGGAGTAGCTAATAAAGTAGTAAAGTGCAAAAACGAATTGCTAGCGAATTTGCTGTCGAATCAACCAGTTAATTAAGGGCAACGTTGTAGAAAAATGTGTAGAGAACATGAAGCCAGATACTTGAAATCGACCTAAACCATCAATCAACCACCAGACAAGAGGCAACAATATACTACCCCCCCCGGTTTCCTTTTTAAGTGTCACTTTAGGTGTTCGTACCGTAAATTTGATTTGATTTATAGAAAATATGTGTAATATTTATATCTCTAAATAAATTTATTAAAAAACTAGATCTAAAAATCTTTTTGATAATACTAATTATAATAGTAATCAATAATATTTATTATTTACTAAAATTATCAGCAGATGTTTGTCAGAAAGCACAAGCCGAATTGCTGATGTCTCCCTGAAGTGCGGCGATGAATGCCCATTGCTCCAAAATTAATCGCAGTCCGCATTAGCGAGAAGACGGCGGCGGCGGCGTCAATTCCTCTTCGACTCACTCCCTCCCCGGTCAAAACTCACGTACTAGATCACCAGGCCCGCGGCAGGCTGCAGCAGAAAAAATCGAAAAACCCCATACTAGCCAGTGAGCCCAGTCAGAGGAGGCCCTAAAATTTGGTAGCCTAGTTCATTTGCACCACTTGCACTGGGCCAAATACTACATGCCTGGGCCAGCTCATGGAGTAGAGTACACTCCCATCCGGCTTAAAATAGCCGTCATTTTTCTTCTTGAAAAGAATTATCAATAATTTTTATAAATAATAAATATTATTGATTAGTTTTATAATTAGTATTATCGACAAAAATTTTAAATCTAGTTATTTTAAAAAATTTATTCAGAGATGTAAATATTACATATATTTTTAATAAACCAAGTCACACTTGTAGCACAGATATCGAAAATGACAAATAATTTAAGACGGAGGAGTATGTCGATCTGCGTGCAGCACGACTCCGACCGGTGCGCCACGTACATACGTACTGCACGATGAGGCCAAGAGAAAGTCACGCCGCCGTGACTTGCTAAAGCTAGCTATGTGCGACGTCGCACTCTCCGAGTTTAAGCTAGGGCTCAACTAAATACATATTGAAAATACATATATAGGTAGAGGTGCCTTTTAATTTGCAAAAATGAAAAGAATAATACTATGCCGCGGCGTCGGGTGACCCGGGCTCCAAGGTGCGGCTCCTGGGCTTCCCGCCGCTCTGCGTCCGCGACCTGCCGACGTTCCGTTCATGTTCGTGCTCTCAGAGTTTCGCGTGCTCGTGGACACGCTGCAACGAGACGACGACGGCTCCTTGTCAAGCTCGAAGCCCCTCCAACGTACGTTACCGTTGGGCCTGTGCTGTCATTCCAAAAGGAGAAGACGTCGTCCCGCGCAGCGCGGGAAAGAGAAGTCCTCGCGCGACAAGTTGAAAACGTCCTTCGCGCGCGCACGAAGGAGAGATGGCGCCGTGCGAAGCCACGATGCCAAGGTCAATAAGTGCATATTTTTACGCGCTGGGGAGGGAGATATGCCAAGTTGGGATATATGTTAAGTTAACATGCCAAATGTGTCCGACATGGTTTCGTGAGAGCGAGGAGACATAGCTCCTGTAGTGCCTAGAGCCCTACGGCTCTATTTGCATGTTAGGCTGTAGGCTTTTGTCAGAGCCTGATGGAAGATTCTCTACACCCTACATCGCTGTAGGTTATGTAACTGTTGGTTGGGGCAGTTCTACAAGAGCCCATGGTTCCCGACCTTCTTTGGTCAATTGCGTCCGTCATCGGGAATTGCTCGGGAACTTCTGAAGTTCCTAGGCGTGGGGGCTCGATCATGGGCTAACCACAAGGCGGCTCAGAAAGTGCCCATGCGATTTGGGGGAGTGGGCTATCTTAAGCTAGATGGGTCATGGGCACATGAGCACACACGCTGTGTGTATTCCCAAGTTCCTAGCTAATTAGGCTAATTAGTCAGAGGGTTAATCGTACTATTATAACACTAATGAAAGCCCTAGTTTGGTTTTGGTTAATTGATGAAACCTTTGGACTAATCCTTTGTGGCTAAGTGTATGTAGCATAAGAAAGGATAGTCCATTCCAAGTGTTGGAGACATGGAGAAGACCATAGTGGTAGTGGTGATGAGCTCCAAATGATGGTGATCAAGTGCTCCAACTTGGAAATGAAGAAAGAGAAAAACAAAATGGGCTCAAGGCAAAGGTATACTTGATAGGGCCATTTTGTTTTGGCACTCAAGACACCATAGAGGGTGTGAGTGTATTTAGGATAGATAGCCGTACTATTAAGAGGGGTGATCTTAATGCAAAAGCGGTTATCAAGTGCCACTAGGTGTTCTTATTCCATGCATGTGCATTAGGACCTAGTGTGAGCTAACTATTCCCTTGGAAAATGCTTTGAAAATGCTAACACACGTGCACAAGTGAAGACACATGTTGGTGTTGGTAAATGAGTGCAAGGGATAGTGGGGTTTGGGTCTAAACCCCTCCTGCCGAGCTTGCGAGGCAGGACTCGGAGTTTTCGGCGCTGATTGCAGTGACCGGACGCTGGTCTCGGCTTGACCGGACGCGTCCGGTCCTCTGGTGAAAGTGCGCGCGTCGGCCCGCGGTGGTGCGGGCAGCGTCCGGTCGTTTCCAGGAGCTCTCGGGAGCTCTGCGGGTAACGACCGGACGCCGGCCGTCTCGGGCCGACCGGACGCTCCGGTGACGCGTCCGGTCAGCGCCGACGTCTGTGACGTCGGCCTCGGGGAAAGGGGCAAAAGGCGAACGGACGCCGGGCGCGTCCGGTCCACGCTGACCGGACGCGTCCGGCCGAGTTTGGAGCTCTCGGATGCTCTCGGGTAACGACCGGACGCCACCGTTGGCGCGTCCGGTGGTTGCACAGACGCGCGTCCGGTGCTGTCTCGACAAATAAGCGAGTGAGTGAGTGCTAACCGTTGGGCGCGAACGTTGGAATTCAAACGGCTAGTACACGTGGGCGGTTATGTGCGGCCGACGCTGGACCGGACGCTGCCCCGGTCACCCCGTGTTGAGCGTCCCTGGTCGGGGCCAACGCAGTTGTAACGGTTGGTTGAGGGGTTGCCCCTCTATATATACTTGTTGGCCGGCTCTAGCTCACTGTCTTGGACATTTTCATTGGTGATACATCCTTGTGAGCTAAAGCAAACTTCTTCCACTCATTCTCTTGCTTGATTGTGCATCCATTGTGAGATTAGGAGTGATCTTAGTCCATTTGCGTAGAGTTTGAGCATCTAATGGCACTAGAGATCGTTGAGCAGCGGGGATTGCTTATTACTCTTGGTGGTTGCCACCACCTAGATGGCTTGGAGCTGCGGTGGAGGTCGGCACATGTTGGTGATTGTTCGTGGCCGGCTCTCGGTGATTTGTGAGGGGTTCTTGCACCTATTCCCCCGGAAGATTCGCGAAAGGTGACTCTAGTAAATTGCTCGTGTCTTTGAGTTACCTCACTTGTGGTAGTTGCTAGCGGCACCCGTGGAGGGTTAGGCATTGAGGCCTATTAGCGCGCGCAACACCGAGTGGTGGTCGACACAAACGGGGACTAGCGTGCCGGGGCAAGCACGTGAACCTCGGGAGAAAAATCATTGTGTCATATTGTCTCCCTTGGTTCTCTTGGTATTCATCTTGTGATTGACATATTCATCTCTTGCCCGACATCGGTAACAATCACTCTATCACTTGTATTTCATTGTTTCATACTTGCTCTAGTGATAGCATTAGTGTAGTTTATCTCTCTAGCTTGATCATCTAGGTGTAAACTAGCAACTTAGCTTTTGTGTGATAAGTAGAGATTATAATCACACTAGAATTGTAAATAGGTGGCTTGCCTAACAAGTAGAGCTAGAGCAAACCGCATTCACGCCATTTGTTATACTAACCATTTGGTCTAGTGATTTTGTAGATTTTTAATTAGGCTATTCACCCCCCCTCTAGCCATTTAGGACCTTTCAAGTGGTATCGGAGCCGTGGTCACCGTTTATTTCAAGGCTTAACATCCTTCGGTGCAAAATATGGCTCACATTGTGTTCAATCATGTTGGGGGTAAACCACCGTTCTTTGATGGCACATCTTTCACATATTGGAAGAGAAAGATGAAGATGTACCTTGGTTCAATCAATGACAAGGTATGGGATGTGACCGAGAAGGAGTTCGTTATTCTTGATCCCGCCGATCCAACCCCAAGAGAAGCCGAGTTGAAGCAATGCAACACAATGGCTCTCAACACCATCTACAATGGCATTGATTCTAAGGTGTTTGAGCAAATCAAGGATCTTGATTATGCATTCGAGGTATGGAAGAGATTGGAAGAAACATATGAGGGCACTTCAACGGTAAAGAGTGCCAAGTTATACATGCTCAAGGACAAGCTCACCAACTTCAAGATGAAGGATGATGAATCAATTCCGGAGATGTTCTATAGATTGCAAGTCATCATCAATGATCTCAAGGACTTGGGTGAAAAAGTGAGCAATGAAGACTTCTCTCACCGATTCTTGAGTTGCTTGCCTAAGAGATTCAAGACGTTGAGAACCATCATCTTTAGAGAAGGAATGACAAAGAAGACACCAAATGAGATCCTTGGTGAAGTAATGACCGAGGACCAATACAATGATGAAGACAAGGAAGAGGATGCCAAGGAAGAGAAGAAGAAGAAGGATAAGGAGAAGGAGAAGAGTGTGGCATTCAAGGCCACATCATCATCAAGATCAAGGGCAAAAAAGAAGAAGAATAGCTCAAGTGATGATGAAGATCAAGCCTCCGATGAAGATGATGAAGAAGAACTAGCTCTTCTTGTGCGCAAGTTTGGCAAGTTCATGAAGAAGAAGGGCTATCATGCAAGAAAGAGGAAGGACAACTACAAGAACAAGGACTATGTGAGAAGATGCTACAAATGCAAGAGTCCGGATCACATTCTTGAGGATTGTCCATACAATAGTGAAAATGATGATGATGACAAGAAGAAGAAGAACAAAAAGGACAAGAAAGAAAAGAAAGACAAGAAAGTCACTTTCAAGAAGAAGGGAAACTCTTATGTGGCCACTTGGGATAGTGATGCTTCCTCAAGTGACGAAGATGATAGTGATGATGACAAGAAGAGCAAGAAGAAGGGGCATGCAAGCATTGCCATCTCCAACAAGCCTTCGGTATTTGATCATCCATCATGCTTCATGGCTAAGTCCACTAAGATACATTCCGAAAGTGAAGATGAGGAGAGTGATAGTGACTCCGATGATGAGGGGCACTCAAGGGAGGACCTCATGGAGATGTTGGAAGCGGCTCATTCTCTCATGAACAAGAAGAGAGAAGAATTCAAGGAATTGCGCAAGAAGCTTAGGCTTGTTGAGCAATCCTTTGATGAGCTTCATAGCTCTCATGAGAGGCTAAAGGAAGCCCATGAGAAGCTAGAGAATGCTCACTCCTCTCTTCTTGCTCAAGAGAAGAAGGAACCGCTCCCTACATCTCACATTGGAGTTACATGTGACATTCTAGATGAATCATTCTTTAAACCTATTATTGTCACTAACTCTTCATGTAGTACCTCCACATCCACTCCTACTACTAGTGATGGTTTCACTTGTGATGCCTCACTTATGGTAGAGAATGAGACCTTGAAGAAGGAGGTTAATGAGCTCACTCATGCCTTAGGTAAAGCCTATGGTGGTGAGGCCCGCTTGCTTAAGTGCTTGGATAGCCAACGCTTTTCTCTCAATAAAGAGGGTTTAGGCTACACCCCCAAGAAAGGCAAGGCGGCCTTTGCAACTCCAAAGCCTAGCTTTGTGAAGAGCAATGGTCGGTATTGCTATAGATGCAAGCAAAGTGGGCACATAGAGCAAAATTGCCATAAAAAGAACAATAACAAGAAAAATGCTAATGTTCACTCTATTTGCTTTGATTCTTGTTATTTGCTTACCAATGGTGAGAAGGGTGTGCAAGCTAAGTTTGTTGGTACACCAATTGTGGGCTCAAAGAAGAAAGCCATTTGGGTGCCAAAGAGCTTAGTCACTAACCTACAAGGACCCAAGCAAGCATGGGTACCTAAGAAACATTGATTTGTCTTGTAGGTCAATTACAAAGCTGGAGGGAGGCATTGGGTTCTTGATAGTGGGTGCACACAACACATGACCGGTGATTCAAGGATGTTCAATTCATTCAATGATGATGGCAAAGATAGATTTGATAGTATCACTTTTGGTGATAATGGCAAAGGCAAAGTTAAAGGACTTGGTAAGATTGCAATATCCAATGATTTGAGCATTTCCAATGTGCTATTGGTAGAGAGCTTGAACTTCAATTTGCTATCCGTGGCACAATTATGTGATCTTGGTTTCAAGTGCATATTTGGGGTTGATGATGTTGAGATTGTTAGTGTTGATGGGTCTAACTTGATATTCAAGGGCTTTAGATATGAAAATCTATACTTGGTTGATTTCAATGCTAGTGAGACTCAACTTTCAACATGTTTGTTCACTAAGTCAAGCATGGGTTGGCTATGGCATAGAAGACTTGGTCACGTTGGTATGAAACAATTGAATAGATTGATCAAGTATGACTTAGTAAGAGGCTTGAAAGATGTTGTGTTTGAGAAAGATAGATTGTGTAGCTCTTGTCAAGCCGGCAAACAAGTTGGAAACACCCATCCTAAAAAGAGCATCATGAGTACTAGCAAACCATTTGAGTTGTTGCACATGGATTTGTTTGGGCCAACAACATACACTAGTATTGGTGGCAATAAGTATGGCTTTGTGATTGTTGATGATCATACTAGATACACATGGGTCTTCTTTCTAGTTGACAAAAGTGATGTGTATGATCTATTCAAGTCTTTTGTCAAGAGAGTTCACAATGAGTTTGAGACAACCATCAAGAAAGTGAGAAGTGACAATGGAAGTGAGTTTAGAAACACAAGGGTTGATGAGCTATGTGATGAATTTGGAATCAAACATCAATTCTCGGCCAAGTACACTCCACAATCAAATGGCCTTGTTGAGAGAAAGAATAGAACACTCATTGATATGGCAAGGTCTATGCTTAGTGAGTACAATGTGAGTCAATCTTTTTGGGCCGAAGCTATCAACACGGCTTGCTACTCTAGCAACCGACTCTATTGTCACCCAATGATGGAGAAGACACCATATGAGCTACTAAATGGAAGAAAGCCCAACATTGCATACTTTCGGGTCTTTGGTTGCAAATGCTATATCTTGAAGAAAGGCACAAGACTTGGAAAATTTGACAAGAGGTGTGATGAAGGATTCTTACTTGGCTACTCCACATCTAGCAAAGCATATAGAGTTTGGAATTTGGCTAGTGGTACTCTTGAGGAGGTTCATGATGTTGAATTTGATGAAACTAAGGGTTCCCAAGATGAAGATGAGAATCTAGATGATGTAAGAGGCACTCAATTGTCAAATGCAATGAAGAATATGGATATTGGTGATATTAGACCAAGAGAAGTTGTTGATATTGAAGATGACAAAGATCTAGTGGTCACTTCCCCAATTATGCAAGCTAGTGGTTCAAATGATCAATCTCAAGCTAGTGGTGCTCAAGTGCAAAATCAACAAGTGGCTAGTACATCATCTCAACCAAATGATCAACCAAGTTCAAGCAATCAAGTGCAAGTGCTCCAACCAACAAATATTGCAAGGGATCATCCATTGGATCAAATTGTTGGTGATATTCATAGTGGTGTGCAAACAAGATCAAGATTGGCTTCATTTTGTGAGCATTACTCTTTTGTCTCATCATTTGAGCCAACCAAAGTAGAAGATGCCTTGATGGATGTTGATTGGGTCAATGCAATGCATGAAGAGCTAAACAACTTCACTAGGAACCAAGTTTGGGAATTGGTAGAAAGACCAAAGCATCACAATGTGATTGGTACCAAGTGGGTGTTTAGAAACAAGCAAGATCAAGATGGCATAGTTGTGAGAAACAAAGCAAGACTAGTTGCTCAAGGTTACACTCAAATAGAGGGTCTTGACTTTGGTGAAACATATGCACCGGTTGCAAGATTGGAAGCAATTAGAATCTTATTAGCTTATGCTTGTGCCAACAACATCAAGCTCTATCAAATGGATGTCAAAAGTGCATTTCTCAATGGCTACATCAATGAATTGGTTTATGTTGAGCAACCTCCCGGTTTTGAAGATGACAAGAAACCCAACCATGTATACAAGCTCAAGAAGGCCTTGTATGGTTTGAAGCAAGCACCTAGAGCATGGTATGAGAGATTGAGGGACTTTCTTCTCACCAAAGGGTTTAAAATGGGCAAGGTTGACACCACTCTCTTCACCAAGAAGCTTGGTAAAGATCTATTTGTGTTGCAAGTATATGTGGATGATATCATATTCGGTTCAACCAATCAAGAGTTTTGTGAGGAGTTTGGCAACATGATGGCAAATGAGTTTGAGATGTCAATGATTGGAGAGCTTAGCTACTTCCTTGGTCTACAAATCAAGCAAATGAAGAATGGTACATTTGTCAGTCAAGGCAAGTACATCAAGGATATGATCAAGAAGTTTGGATTGGAGGATGCAAAGGGCATTAGCACACCTATGGGCACAAATGGACACTTGGATAGTGATGTTAGTGGCAACATGGTGGATCAAAAGTTGTATCGGTCAATGATTGGAAGCCTACTCTATGTGACCGCATCAAGGCCGGATGTCATGTTTAGTGTATGCATGTGTGCAAGATTTCAAGCCTCACCTAGAGAGAGTCATCTCAAGGCAACAAAGAGAATATTGAGGTACTTGAAGCATACACAAGGTGTTGGACTTTGGTATCCCAAGGGGTCAAACTTTGAATTGATTGGATATTCGGACTCCGACTATGCGGGATGCAAGGTTGATAGAAAGAGCACTAGTGGTACATGTCAATTGCTCGGAAGATCACTTGTGTCATGGTCATCAAAGAAGCAAAATAGTGTTGCACTCTCTACCGCCGAAGCCGAATACATTAGTGCCGGTAGTTGTTGTGCTCAATTGCTATGGATGAAATCAACATTGGAAGACTTTGGAGTCAAATTCAAACAAGTGCCATTGCTATGTGACAATGAGAGTGCTATCAAAATGACAAACAACCCGGTTCAACATTCAAGAACAAAGCACATTGACATTAGGCATCATTTCATAAGAGATCATCAACAAAAGGGTGATATTTCAATTGAGAGTGTGGGCACCGATGATCAACTTGCCGACATATTCACCAAGCCACTTGATGAGAAAAGGTTTTGCAAGCTAAGGAATGAATTGAACATCATTGACTTCTCCAACATGTGAAGATGCACCCCCATTTATTTGACATGCCTCTCCTTCGAACAAAGCAAGGTAAAACTGATTGGCATGGCATACATCCTTTGCTAAGGACATGATTAGTGCATCTAGACATAACATGTCATTTTTAAGTTCATTCATACAAATCAAATGATTTTGATGTATATATGATGTCATTATTGCTTCTATGCTTGATTTGATCTAATGGCATCATATGACATGTTTGTGGGTTTGCAATCCTAGTGTTTGATTTAGACTATGAGCTTTAAGTTATTTAACCGACATGGGCAAGATAACCATCGAAAGATGTGTGAAGAAGCTTGTCCTTGGTTCAAACCGTGTTATCTAACTTGGGCAAGTAATCTAGATTGAACCAATGTGAAAATGATCCTCACCTATTTTATGGAAATAGATGACAAAGGGGGAGAGATTAGTCACAAAGATGATAATTGACAATTGAAGGGGATCAATTAAAAGGGGGAGCAAGCTCATGAACAAAGTTGTTGCATTTGATGTGCATCTCGCATATGCTTGCTTGCATTGAAAATTAAATTGGAAAACCATGCTTGTGTGGTGTATGCTAGTGATAGTAATTGAATGATGAATGGATTACTAGCATGCATAGAACTTAGCTAGAGTAGAACTTTTGCTTTCTCAAATGGAACTAGAACCTTGCTCTTTACTAACTTGGTGCTAAGGATGATTGAATTGTGCACTCCGATGGTATCACGCTTCAAAGGTCCATTCTTTAAACCTTAGCATCAATCTTGCTAGTAGTATCTCCCCCACATCTTATATCTAACATGTGTGCAAGCTTTTAAATCCAAACTCTTAGCACACATGTAGGGGGAGCTAGTACTACTAAATAGGGTTTGCATGACTTGTTCAATCCTCGCATATGATCTTAATGCTTGGACAAGTGGTTCAAATCCAAATTCAATTATAATTCATATCTTTGTGAAGGTTGTCATCAATTACCAAAAAGGGGGAGATTGAAAGCCCTAGTTTGGTTTTGGTTAATTGATGAAACCTTTGGACTAATCCTTTGTGGCTAAGTGTATGTAGCATAAGAAAGGATAGTCCATTCCAAGTGTTGGAGACATGGAGAAGACCATAGTGGTAGTGGTGATGAGCTCTAAATGATGGTGATCAAGTGCTCCAACTTGGAAATGAAGAAAGAGAAAAACAAAATGGGCTCAAGGCAAAGGTATACTTGATAGGGCCATTTTGTTTTGGCACTCAAGACACCATAGAGGGTGTGAGTGTATTTAGGATAGATAGCCGTACTATTAAGAGGGGTGATCTTAATGCAAAAGCGGTTATCAAGTGCCACTAGGTGTTCTTATTCCATGCATGTGCATTAGGACCTAGTGTGAGCTAACTATTCCCTTGGAAAATGCTTTGAAAATGCTAACACACGTGCACAAGTGAAGACACATGTTGGTGTTGGTAAATGAGTGCAAGGGATAGTGGGGTTTGGGTCTAAACCCCTCCTGCCGAGCTTGCGAGGCAGGACTCGGAGTTTTCGGCGCTGATTGCAGTGACCGGACGCTGGTCTCGGCTTGACCGGACGCGTCCGGTCCTCTGGTGAAAGTGCGCGCGTCCGCTGGCAGTGGTGCGGACGCGTCCGGTCGTTCTGGGAGCTCTCGGGGAGCTCTCTGGTAACGACCGGACGCTGGCTGTCTCGGGCCGACCGGACGCTCCGGTGACGCGTCCGGTCAGCGCTGACGTACGCTGACGTCAGCCTCAGGGAAAGGGGCAAAGGCGAACGGACGCTGGGCGCGTCCGGTCACGCTGGACCGGACGCGTCCGGTCGAGTTTGGAGCTCTCTGGATGCTCTCTGGGTAACGACCGGACGCCACTGTTGGCGCGTCCGGTGGTTGCACAGGACGCGTCCGTGCTGTCCCGGCTCGGCAGTGAGTGCTAACCGTTGGGCGCGAACGTTGGAATTCAAACGGCTAGTACACGTGGACGGTTATGTGCGACCGGACGCTGGACCGGACGCGTCCGGTCACCCCGTGTTGAGCGTCCGGTCAGGGCCAACGCAGTGTAACGGTTGGTTGAGGGGTTGCCCCTCTATATATACTTGTTGGCCGGCTCTAGCTCACTCTCTTGGACATTTTCATTGGTGATACATCCTTGTGAGCTAAAGCAAACTTCTCCCACTCATTCTCTTGCTTGATTGTGCATCCATTGTGAGATTGGGAGTGATCTTAGTGCATTTGCTTAGAGTTTGAGCATCTAGTGGCACTAGAGATCGTTGAGCAGCGGGATTGCTTATTACTCTTGGTGGTTGCCGCCACCTAGACGGCTTGGAGCTGCGGTGGAGGTCCGGCACGTGTTGGTGATTGTTCGTGGCCGGCTCCCGGTGATTTGTGAGGGGTTCTTGCACCTATTCCCCGCGGAAGATTCGCGAAAGGTGACTCTAGTAAATTGCTCGTGTCTTTGAGTTACCTCACTTGTGGTAGTTGCTAGCGGCACCCGTGGAGGGTTAGGCATTGAGGCCTATTAGCGCGCGCAACACCGAGTGGTGGTCGACACAACGGGGACTAGCGTGCCGGCAAGCACGTGAACCTCGGGAGAAAAATCATTGTGTCATATTGTCTCCCTTGGTTCTCTTGGTATTCATCTTGTGATTGACATATTCATCTCTTGCCCGACATCGGTAACAATCACTCTATCACTTGTATTTCATTGTTTCATACTTGCTCTAGTGATAGCATTAGTGTAGTTTATCTCTCTAGCTTGATCATCTAGGTGTAAACTAGCAACTTAGCTTTTGTGTGATAAGTAGAGATTATAATCACACTAGAATTGTAAATAGGTGGCTTGCCTAACAAGTAGAGCTAGAGCAAACCGCATTCACGCCATTTGTTATACTAACCATTTGGTCTAGTGATTTTGTAGATTTTTAATTAGGCTATTCACCCCCCCTCTAGCCATTTAGGACCTTTCAACTAATATGGGGGTTTAGGTAACACCGTTTTTAGGTACTGAACATGAGCCCCTAGGCTCCTTGCATCCTCCTGAAGCATCCTCAGAATGGCGGTGAGGGGACTTGTGATTTTTTCTTGACTGTTTGTTTGGCCAAGCCAGGACTCTTGGGTTGGGTTCAGTGTTTGTCTAAGGCTCTTGAGTTGGGTTCAATAATGTCTGAGTTAGGTTAAATGTTCGTTGAAGGATGTGTGGGACGCCATCACAACTTCTTGAATGGGTGGCATTCTCAGTAAGATCAAACCAATCGAGACTGAGTGGGCGCCAGTCGATCCCTTGTGGGGCGATGGACTCGGGCTTGCATCAAAAACTTTGCTTACCTAGCTTGTTGTGGGCCAAGCAGCTTGGCTTGGTGCCTCTGCGTTGCTCGATGTCCAAGTGGTTCGGTGGCAGCATCACTGGATTAGGTTGCACATTGCACATACATGTCATGGGTTGCACTATCTATGGGTGCAGTCTTTTGATATTCCCCGATCTTCACCTCCGGCCATGGAGTTAAGGCAGCACAGTGCCCAGTGCTACAAAGGTTAGTTTGTGGAGTTAAGATCATGGAGTACCATCCATGGAGGTAACGGGCACTTCTATTCACCACTTATTCAATTTCGTTCTGCAGTGCTCCTAGGATCTTCTGCAGTGCTCCTCGATTTTTTAAGGTGTTGATCACTTAATCGTCATGCTGCCTAAATCCAATCCATCCTTGCATCCAAATGAACGAAATACCTTGCATCCAATTGAATGACAATATATGATCAGATGGACTAATATAGCATGGGCCTTTTGGTAAACTCCAATTAGCATATGCATATATAATCATATAAGATGGCACATACCCAATGCAAGGACAATTTTCCCGTGGCATATGAATTGACGTAATACTTGATAAAGACAACCCTCCCCCCCCCTAAATTAGTGTAATATTCATTTAAAAATTGAATTTGGCCCCTTGATAATAAAGAAAAAATTGCATTTTGGCTTCACCACTGAATCGTGTATATCAATCAGAGGAGCTAGCTGAAGTATTGTCCTAATTAAAGAACTCTAAAAGCTAGTCAGCAAATAATTATTGAACTCAAAAAGGTACTACTATTCTTCCCAAACAGATCTAGATATAGACTCTGGCCTACCCTGTGATAACAATGTCTGATCTTCCCTAGTCTGAATCAGTCTGGCAATCATGCATATATACATCTGCTCTAGTGTCAATTAACCACTCTATCATATAGATATTTTTATATATTATATATATTGAAAGGCACGTGAAGCAGACTCAGAATAACCATGGTTTGGTCCGTGCTATTTGCACGGACAACCTTGCTAGTTTTTTATAATTGATGAAGCACAAAGGTTGTTTTATAATCTCGATGGAAGTGAAGCAGCAGATTACTTTGCAGTGTTTTGTTATACATTGCTATGATTAATTATTTGTCAGGGACTTGAATTGCAATGCAAACCATACCCTGAGGTGCTGGTGTGAATACTCTCATGGTGTGTTCTTTCCGCTCTATAAAAACGAGCACGTTCTGCCTGTTCTCCTGAATCTTGAGCAAGCGCGGCCGCCGGCCTCTCCCTTGTCCTCCGACGCCGGCCGGTGTGCCACGACTTGTGCTCGCCTCACAGGTTGCCACTGCATTAGCAGGCAGCTGGCAGCAATGGCTCACTTCGTCGTCGTGCTGCTCCTCCTGCAGCTGATGGCCTCATCGTCCTACCCCAGCAGCTCGGTCGTTCTTGCAGACTCCGTGCTCGGCCGGAAAGCTGGCATCGTCGTCGACGAGGCGGCGGCGCCCGAGAGTTCACTGCCGGCGTGGAGGGGGAGGTACGCCGTGATCTTCGACGCCGGCAGCACAGGGACTCGTGTGCACGTCTTCAGGTTCGACAGGAAGCTCGAGCTCCTCGAGATCGGCGACGAAGGCATCGAGGTGTTCGCCAAGGTATATAATATACATGGATGGATCCGTTCATGAAACCATGAGCTTGACTGTATGTGGTTCGACAGTCTCTGTTATATATGGATTAAGGCAAGCAGCAAACCTTTTGTTTATTCCTGCAGGTGAAGCCCGGGCTGAGCTCATACGCTGGACATCCCCAAGAGGCTGCAAATTCCATACTGCCTCTTCTGGACAAGGCCAAAAGTGTCGTCCCTAAACAGCTGATGAAAAGGACACCCCTTAGACTCGGAGTATGTGAACGATCACCACAAATCTATAATAATTGATGATCAACATCCAATCCATCATGCTAGTATATAATATAGGTCTGCAACTAGTTAGTTTTGCTCATACATCGAAATCGACACCTTCTAGTACATTCTAATTACAGGTGGTGACAATAAATTAACGTCGCCTTTCTAAATGGATCCAGCTAATTGTCTTGATTTAGCATATACATACCACTGAAATTTGCAGGCGACTGCTGGGTTGAGACTTATCGGAGAAGAGCAATCGGAGCATATTCTTGAAGCGGTAGATTGGATTTGTCTCACTTACCCCAGATTTATCAGTTCCATTGGCTTCACAATAGCACGTATAATATGCTGACTGCTATTAAATTTCAATATAGGTCAGGAACCTTGTCTACACTAACACCAAATTTCAGACCAAGCCCGAGTGGATCAATGTCATTGAGGGATCTCAAGAAGGATCATACCTATGGGTACGAGTTATCAAACACAAACAAAAAAAAAAAAAACTTTATACAAATGCTAGTTTTTTTTACCTAATTTTATACATAATCTGTCTAAGAATATGGGTTTGAGGAGTGCTCTGGGTGGTTATATATAGGTTGCTTTGAATTATCTGTTGGATAAATTGGGAGGGGACTACTCACAGACTGTAGCCGTGGTTGATATGGGCGGTGGATCAGTGCAAATGGCCTATGCCATTTCTGCAAATACCGCTGAAAATGCTCCTTTGGCGCCTCAAGGGGAAGATCCCTATGTTATAAGAGAGTATCTTAAAGGAAGAGGCTACAACATCTATGTTCACAGGTTTTGATCAACATATTCTCATAGAAGAGTGTCTGTATATATACTGCTAGTTTATTAATTACAGAACCATTATGTTAAAAGTGATATTTGTGTGGCCTTCGATCTCCTCGCAGTTACTTGCACTATGGTGCTTTTGCATCACGAGCAGAGATTTTGAAGGCAAAGAATGGACCATTCAGCAGCTGCATGTTACGTGGATTCACCGGTATAAGTTCAGCATACATATATAAAGATATCCACACTGGTTTTTCTTTTTCCAATAACCATAAAACTAGGTCTCTTTGTGTTGTTCATTTTAATTTTTTATAGGTCAATACACCTACAATGAGGAGCAATATGATGCAACTGCCGCACCAGAAGGAGCAGTCTACTGCAAGTGCAGAGAAGAGATAGGCAAAGCACTGAACCTGAACGCGCCATGTGAAACAAAGAACTGCACCTTCAATGGGGTATGGAATGGCGGTGGCGGAGCAGGGCAAGACAACCTCTATGTTGCATCCAGCTTCTACTACGTGGCCTCAGAGGTGTAGCAACGACTAGCTTCTGAATGTACTTATATATTAATGCATAGATTTAATTTGGATGCATGCATAAAAATTGAGGATCTCTGAAGTTAAACCCATTTCTTCCCTCTGAAAAGGTCGGCATCATAGATGGCAATGCATCAAGCGGGAAAACTACCCCTGGCGCATTCGGAGCTTCCGCAGAGAAGGCTTGCCAGATGAGTGTTGAAGAAGCCAAAATCGAATACCCAAACGTGAACGATGTCGATGTGCCATACCTCTGCATGGACCTTGCCTACCAGTATACTTTGCTAGTAGATGGCTTTGGTTAGTGTAAATGATCATCAATGCAATGGTTGTGTAGAATGCTATGATACTAATGTTATGTGGGGTTCACACAACTAATTTTAGACATGTTCTTACTAATGAAATTGCGTGCAATGCAATGCAAATGCAGGTGTGGAGGCGACCAAGGAGATCACTGTGGTGGACAAGGTGAAGCATGGAGAGTACTATGTCGAAGCTGCATGGCCTCTAGGCTCCGCTATTGAGGCTGTGTCAACCAGAAAATGGCGTCAAGATGCATGATCTATTGGTTCGATCAAATGCTAGTAATGTATGTGCCTTGTGCAGTACTGGCACCTTGTATGAAATAAATAAAAATGCCTGTGATCTCAGGCTAATATGATCACTCTTTCTGCATGGTCCGTCCTAAATCTGAATTACCTTAAGGGTCAACAATTTCTCTGTGGGCCAAGAAATATATAGTTTTATTGGCGGTGCTAGTCAACTTCCAAGGAAATGTATATTCCTTGGAGGGTTATATGTACAACACGAAATTAAGCATTTCCTTGACTGTTATTGTAAACTGCCAAAGGAAAATTAGAATTTCCTTGGGTGTTAATCTATGTCACCAAGGAAGATTGCAATTTCCTTGGGGTTATATGAAATTTCCTTTCCAAGGAAAATTACAATATGAATGGACTTGTAAAGTTCTTATTGATATATGAAGTCAATATCATCGTTGCAATCCATAATAAAATTTTGAGATTTTTTACTATGCTTGGAGAGGCGTTGGGAAGTATTTTCGGTGTATATGATTTGTGGGTCCGTGTGAGGGGAAGCGTTGAGAGGCGTTTAGAGAGAGGCGTTTCCTGTATCTATAATTAGTGGGCCATATGCACTTAAATGCTTTCCATATGCCTGTGCTAAAAGAAAAATGCTAGTTCCGGCTTAATTTCTTTTTCGTAATTCTACGATGTAATCAAGGGTAAAACAGTAAATTCATAATAAAATCATATGATGTTTTTAGTAGTGTAGTTAGAGGAATATCATTTTTTACTTTATTAAATTTCTTCTAGGTTTGACCTGGCCCCGTCCACATCCTCCGTGCACCGGGAGTTCACCCGCCGCCGTTCTGTACAACCGTAGCCGCGCTGCCAGCCTCCCGCCGTTGGCCGCCTGCATGCCGGCAGCCTTGGGTTTCACCCGCAGCCGTCCAATCGTATCCGCTCCGCCAGCCTCCCGCCATCGGCCGCGTGCATCCTCCGTGCGCCGGCAGCCCAGGTTTTCACCCCCCGCCGTCCAACCGTAGCTGCGCGCCTGCGCCGCCAGCCTCCCGCCGTTGGCTGCCCTCCGTGTTGCCGTCATACCGCAATGCTGGCCAAGCTGCGGTGGCAGTCCAGAAGAACGGCGGCTGGTTTGGGTTCGTCTCCGAGGCACTAGAGGACTAGAGGTTGTGCTCAACGTAATGATTGCCTAATCGATAGACGGCGAGAATTTTGAGTGAGGCAACCTCGGCGCCTGGAATGGTGAACAGCAGCCATGATGTGGAATCAGCTCTTCTGCAACAGTTTGCAACTGACACCCGAGCCACCGAGTTCGTTGCCACCATAGCAGCAGCAGTACCTGATTGAACTCCAGAAGATACTTTCAGTTGGTAAATCGAAGTAACTGAAATAGCGCAGCAAAATGGCTCAAGTTAACCTGTCATCATTGTCGGCATTTTGATGCCATCAATTTTGCCCACAAGTACCCGTTTGGCTTTCTGTCTTGAGATCAGAGATAGAAGAAATCTGATGGGAGAAGACAGTGACAAAAAAAGGGATACTACACATTATCCATCACTGCTGTATCATGATGCATGGGGAGAAAAATAACAGTAATTTGTATCCAAAGGAGTTTTTTTTTTTCTCGGCTTTTCCCAAATGGGCAGTAACAAGAAGAAGCTTGTCTTAGGCGACTCGGTAGTGAACCTGCAATTTCTTATTGATATGAACTTGTAAATGGTGATTGCTCTCAACCTGTTAGTACTAACTGTTCTGAATTTGTACTAGAGTTCTAAGTTCTGTACATAAATGGAAACTCAAGCATGATTGAGAGTTGAACTTTGGTACTTCAGTAGTTTCACGCTGATATTCTGGACATTTTAGCTATTGTTCTGGAATGAAAAAGTACTATTCATGTTCCTCGTTGCTGAATTTGGCAAAAGGAAGGCAAGATACTACAAGTATATAATATTCTGAAACCGCTTATCCGTCTTAAAATATGTCTGAACAATGCAGTTTCTTGTGGATCATTTTAAATATTAATCATCTGGCAGAATTAGTTTTAAACAATAATTTTTGTAAATTATTCCGTTATTTTTCAAACTTATAATGCTAAGCTATGACAGGAGAACATGGCAAGCAACTATCTATATATTGTATAGCAAGCTATAGCATTGCACAGCTCATAGCTTCCTCAAGGTTAAGTTGTAACACACGCAGAGTTCTAACACATGTAGAGTAATAATTATTATTAACTGTGAAGCTTCTAATTCTTGGCTTTCAGCTTCTTTGTGAGTTCTTTGATCTGCCCAGCCATTTCTGTCACCGTATTTGTCAGGGCTTGGATTTGCTCAGTCATGGCTTTCATATCCTTTTGGAGCCACTCGATTTCCAGCTTTCATCATGAACTTGCTCAACGGAAGCTGTGGAAGATAAAGATCATTAATTAGATAAAGTTCATCACTTAGTGCTGTGCCTAGTTCATTTTTCCACTCAAAAGAAGTGAAATGAATGGACCAAACATTGGTTGATAATACAGAAGCAGTGCAGATTCAACAGTAGGCATTATTAGGATTCAGTCCATTCATCAAGCACTTACCTAACACCTAGATTTATATCCTTACTTTGTTGTGCAAAATAGAACACAGATGTTGAACTGGCATTCGAGGTCCCACCGTATCAGTTCTTCAGGTTCATTACACAGTTTGTTCAGAGACTATGGATAGCTGATCTTCTCATAAAAACTGAAGCATCAGTTGTTCAGAGACAAATTTTGAGCCCTCATAAGTCAAACTGTCTATTAGTTGTTGCAAAACACAGCCTCAAAATTAGCCAAATTAAGGCCAAATTAAGCGATCTGTACAATTTATCCTAATACCGAGCATAATTTAATAACATAAAGAAACATACTGCATCCAAGAAATAGGATGACAACATGAGCAGCCGGCGGTTCGGTGCACTAACGGAGCTAGTAGCTGGGCAGCGGCGGCGGCGGCAGCCTTCACTCGTGAACGTGAAGGAGAGCAACTGAAGCATACCAGGGAACCAAGAGAGTGCAGCGCCTTACTGGTGAGAATGCAGTGGAGGTCGCCGTTGTGTTGTGCCGCAATGCTGCACCGTTGCCTCGGGTCGTCGCCTCTTGCGCCTCCAACTGCCTCGCGACGTCGTAATGAGCAGGAGAGAGCGCAGGGCCACCGGCCCGGTCGACCTGGGGACGGGGCTGCAGCACCGCGTGGTTGGTCTGGTGGGGGGTAGGGCCGCCGGTGGTGCGAGGACGGCCGCCGTGGCGCCGCAATGGCGAGGTTAGGGGCGGCGGCCGCGTCTCGACGAAGAGGGCGAGGGTAGGGCGGGCCGGCAGCGCGACGCCAGCGGGCGGCCGCCGCCGGTGGGCAATGGCAACGGCAACGACGGCGGCTGTGTGGGGCGGCGGCTGCGTCCTCTCTGGAGGTTCGACGTCCAGGTTTTTTTTTTTTTTTTTTTTTTTTTTCAAAATTTCGGTGTCTATCGGGGAAGGGATGCTGCCGTGCGGGGTGAAGTGTGCAGTGACAATATTACCCCTACGCGAAAATTCAAATAACAAAAATAGCTATTTAACAAGGCATTAAGAGGTATTAGGAGGCATTTGGAAGCGTTTTCAAGTACAGTAAAAGGGCTCATAAAATTTATATATGCATGCCACCATGGGTCAATTGGGAGTGACAAGAATTCTATAATTTATTGGTTATGGTAAGTTTTTTTTAAAAAAAAATTGTTTGCAATATGCATTTCATTGAAAACTAGCCCCCATGGAATCGCAATTACCTTGGCGGTTAATACTAGTCAAGAAAAATCACAATTTCTTTGGAAGATAAGGGTAGCCAAGGAAACAACTTTTACCGAAGGTCTAGAATATTTGCTTGGTGGTTTAAACTTGCCTCCAAGGGAAGTTTTTTACTTCTTGATTGAAGTGCTTAGTTGTCGCTTTGGCAAATTTGTTGTTGCCCTAATTTTCTTGAAGGCCAACCTCCAAAGAAATCGTCCTTAAGAGCCAAAATTGCAAAGAATATAATGTATGTTTCCCTTATCCTCTAGTCTTGACAGATTTGCTTGACGATTTGTGGTTAGGTTTTATTTTCTTGTTTTCGGCCATCAAGGTAATCATGATAGTGACAGTTAACTGATATGTTGCAAGAAATAAATAAAAAGTCTGTGATAAATAATGTTTCTAAATTTGATTGCACACGTCGTCATGTATGAAATAAAACAAGCACAATCGTGTATCAAAGAAACTACAGCTGATTGCGGAAATGTTGTCCTATTGAGCTCTAATACTTGCGTAGTTTTGCTGATGTTCCTCCAAAAGGACATGTGAGAGACTCCAGCCAGCCGCCATGATAATAATGTCTGATCTTCCCGAGTTGTCTCGATCAATCAATCAATCAACCAATAACCATATACAGTACATTTGCTATAGTACGTGCCAATTATTAACCAATCAATCATACATGTTTATGTTTATATGACTGCAAAAAGACAAGTGATGCAGACTCACATGCAACCACCATGGGCACCTACTGACTGTCCGGAATAATCTGACTTTACACGTGAAACACGTGATCACCTTCTGACATGATATATATCTACCCGTGATTTGTTGTGCCTTTGCTATTTTTTGTTATTATTATTAGTTTCAATATATATCAGCCCACACATACATCCAAAAATGCAGTGTCCTTTTTGTACAATATTTATATTTCTCTATAATGTTTCAAGAGGGCACTGAGGATTGAAAACAGGTTTAGGATGACTTTATTATATACTAATATATCCGAACGAAAAAGAGAACATGAATCGTCTTGCGACCGATCATGAGAGACACACAGTAATCTGAGCGTGATAGGTAATGGAGGCCTGCTTTGTTGAAAAGATCAAACAAACCATATAGCTCCCTCCATCCAAGAAAAATAACACTAGTGGTGGGTCCTGGAATTTTATATAGCTTAGGCATAATATAACGTTGTATTATTAATAGGGAGGAAGTTCCAATCTAGAAACCATATGATTTCTATATTCATTAACTAAAATACTTCCTCCGTCCCAGGATATAAGGCGCGCACGTACTTCAAAATTTAAACTTTGTTATCTTTGACTCAATAATTAGTCTAATAATATAAATTTTTATGGTACAATAGTAATAGCATTAGATTTGTCTTCAAAAATACTTTCTAATGATATTTTTGTGTTGTCATAAATTATATATAATAATATAAATTAACGGTCAAAGTATGATTTTGAAGACCACACCAAATCAAATTGCGCCTTATATCTTAGGACGGAGAGAGTATCAACTAAGCAAAAAGATGATGTGACACTACAGTTAAAGGGGAGAGAGAATAAAAATGGTTTCTTACCAAAAACCATGTCTACACTGAGCCAAATATAAAGAAATGTGATAGGTAGACGAGAGAGAGAAAATACATGAGACTGGACAAATAATAATTCCATAGAAACTACCTATTAACAGCTCTAGCAATACTACCCAAATCAGACCTTTGTACTTCTTGATTTGGGTAGCCACCTATTTTAATACTACTTTTTTTTTTGCTGCAGTAGCACTATCTAAACCAAACACCCCAAAATCATCCTAGCAGAGCATGACATGTGGGACCTATGTGTCATCTTTCTTAGGCTATCGACAAAATCCTCGCTCATCCTCGACTGCGTCACGCGGGAAGGTGGAGCCGTGCAGGGGAAGGGCACCCACATCACGGTGGAGGAAAGTTGCATTGCACCCGTCGGTGCTGCCACGACTTAGGGCGGGGAGCTGCATCTGCAGCACGCCGATAGCTCGGATGGGAGAACATTGTGGCTAGCCTTGCTGGGAGGGCCATCGCGCCGGGGAACACCACACGCGCTGGGCAAGGCCTCCGCTGGGGAAGGCGCCCATGGCAGACTACGCCGTCAGGATAGGCCTCGCGGGGTGGGGGCACCTAATTCTGTCGCGAGAAAAAAAATAGGGGAAGTGGAGATAGAGGGACACGAGAAATAGAGGGTAGGAGGACAAGAGAAATAGAGGGTAGGAGGGGGAAGTAGGAGGCCAATAAATAAAAGGAGTGTATCAGGATTCTGCTGGAGCTGATTTTTTATCACTTTTATCCAAATCTAGAGTAGGGTCAACTAGAGGCTTTGTTGGAGATACTCTTGAATCAACGTAGTTTTTTAGTATTTACGTAAGTGAATAGATATAGAAACTATTTGTGTTCTAACAAAACTACGCAAACTAGAGCACAGAATTATATAATATACAATAAAAATTTATTATACTAAGATATAATTATCACTAAGTCATAGGCGGCGTCTGCTCGCTAACTCATCTCTATAGCTTATTTTTTCTTTTGAGAAAGCTCTGTGCTTAGTGTGTGTGTGTATCTATATATACACACACATACGCACACTACTAATTGATCTGCTGTATAGTACTAATGGCTAGCTAATATATATACTACTAGTTCTATTAGCAGCACATTAGTTGGCTTGCGGAACAGGTTGCTCTTGCATACTTAGACTATTGTTTTGTCGGATCCGTGTGCATGTATATACTACACATGATTAGACTATTGGTTTGTCGTTGTCGGATCCATGTGCATGTATATATTCATTCGTTTTTCCTAAAAGAATGAATTTCTAGAATTCATAATAATTATTTTTTTTAACTTTAACTAATTTTATAGAAAAAAGTAACAATATCTACGACATAGGATGAGCATATTAGAAAAATATATAATAGTAAATCTAGTGATACTTATTTGATATTATGAACCTTAACATTTTTTCTAAAAATTTAGTCAAAGTTCACAAGTTTGACTTAAGAGAGAGTATATGAAATACCTATGATAATAACAAATTAGTACTATTCACATTTTTATGATATAGTTTTACATACATCATACTCCCTCTGTCCTAAAAAGAAGGTCGTTCTCGCTTCCCGAGAAATGACTGCTAGCAATTTTTATATATACTAAATATCATCAATTAGTATTATAATTAGTATTATCGGAAAGATCTTTAGATCCAGTTTTTTAATAAATTTAATTTGGAGATATAAATATTATACGTATTTTCTATAAATCGAAAGTTAAACGTGTGGCACGAACACCCAAAACGTCATCTATTTTTTGGGACGGAGGGAGTACCTATTTAGTGATACTAGCAAATATGCCTGTGCGTTGTTACGGAAAAAGAAAAAGACCTATATGGAAAATAGAGATGTGTTGCTACGGGAGAAGAAAAAGACCTATATCGAAAATAGAGACGAGGGTGGTTACATGTCTTTTTATTTATTTACCCTATTTCCTATAAATTTAAAACTATAATTTCTCTATCTTCAAGTTATTCTCGATGGAGATGGCATTTGTTCAAATGTGATGCCATGATTTGATTAGTTTAGTTATGTTGACTACACTGCTCGTAAAATTAAATTAAAGGAAATAAAGGTTATACGAATATAAGATGAAAGAGTCTCGTGGAATAACAAAAAAATTGGTTTGGATAATAAAAAAATCAATTATATTGTATTGTTACACAGGTTACCCACATGTATATGGTCTTTTTCTTTTTCATCTGGCTTGTATATGCAGCACGAAATAATAAAAAAAAATCGATCATGTTTCATTGTTGCCCACGTCACTACACCTAGCCACACTATTGTGGCCCTCTTCTTTTTATCTAGCTTGTATAAACCCCGCAGCACATAAGTCGTGGAATCAAATTGTTCATCAATGCTACGTAAACCAAACGTTTGGATTAAAAAATAGAATAAGAAATATTATTGTCAATCAACGGATAAAGTAATAAAAAAGAATTTGATTATAATTCCTATTCAGATTACTCATATTGGATAGGATTCCTATCTATCTAGGATATTTTAAGAAGTCCCACATATGTCATATGGACACGGATCCAAATATATTTTAGAATCGGACTCTATATCGTGCTAAATAAGAGCTATTCTACCTTGTATATGAGCACAGGCTATATATATGTCGGTAGTCAGAAGGAGACGAACCAAAAAAGTCGATGGACGAAAAAAATAAGCTAAAAATTGATGATAAAAAATAGTTGAAAGTTTTGCCTCTTTATTATTAGGTATAGAAGATGAAGGGAAATAAAATTTAACTATACTACAAAAAACATGTAGTGTGGTGCTGTGTTGTTGCCCTTCAATTATTGAAGAGATAAATAGAAATACATGTAGTGCGGTGCTATGTTGTTGCCCTTCAGTTCTTAAAGAGATAAATAGAAATAAAATTTGATACATACAACAAAAAGCTCGTAGCGTAGTGGTTAGTTGTTGGCCTTTAATTCCTAATAAAAACTCAGGATCGAATCCTAGCTGAACCAGGATTTTTTAGTGTTTTTCTCTATAGAAGATCATGGCCTCATGGGTATTGGGACTGGTGGTTGCCTATATGGGCCGCTAGTGGGCCTCGGACTGGGTGCTGCCTGGAGTGGGCCGGACTCGAGCAGGTGCTGCATGAGCTGAATTTGGACGCGAGCGAGTGGGCTATGTGAGCAAGTGACTGAACGTTTAGCTGAATTGGAATAGGCCGGACGAAATTCAAAGTGACTAAATGTTTAGCTAAATTGGAATGGGCCAGACCAAATTCAGGGGAGAGAAACTCTTTCCTCTTTATTAATAGGTACAGATATAGATAATGATAGTTTGAATAAACATATAATTTTTTTCCTTTTAGGATAGAAAAAGCAGAACACACTTTTTTTGGTTTTGAGTATAGAGCAGAACACACTTTTTTTTTTGTTTTGAGAATAGAGCAGAACACAGTTGCACAAGACAGTTTACTGGTGCAGATAGGAGTGTGTCAAAGAAGAATTGCAAGACAAGATTTAAGGGTGCTGAGGCCATCTGCACCCACGTCCTGAATCTGGTACTGGAGGAGATAGATGGCGGAAAAAATGCTGCAGCGGCTACTCTATTGGCCTTCGGTATCAACCAGGATGGGAAGATGTCCGGTACATGCAGCGTATGGAGTGAGATTCTGTAAAGGACTGACGGGTGCATGCATAAGAGAGAGGGAGGAGAAAGGTTTTACATATAGTGGTGGGTCCTATTGTTTCATCTAATAAAAAAAATTATAACTCACAAACCAAACAACCAAATTAAATTTCGATTACACTATTAAATCCGTTACAATAAATCTTTCAAAATAAGATGTCATATGGATATATTTAGATAAAGTGATAAGTAGATCCCACAGTGGATAGAGGATGATATAGAGGATGAATGGATGCGCAAGAATTGAATATAAAGGAGAGAATCTTGATGATCGAGACAGAATATTTTTTTAAAGGATGTATATAGAAGATAAAGAGTGCGGATAGCCTACTCACGGGCGGATATGGGCCTAGAGCCATCAGGGCCGTGTGGCCCTAAGTGTGACCCAGAAAACCTCTTAATCTGGCCCAATCTAGTGCGCCCAGGCTCCTGCCCAAACTGAAAGCCCACCGACGCAAAAAGCCCAAGGCAAATAACGCTCGCTTGCGTGGTTGAGCATCCGGCCGAGGCCGAGGCCGACGCCGACGCCGACGGCGACTCGCCGCGCCGCCGCCTCTGTCGCTATGCCATCTCTGGTCGTACTGCTTCGAACCCTGCAGCACCACAGGCCGCTGGAGCATCTGATCAAGAAGGGACCTGGCAGTCGTCCCCTTGCCCACGGCAGCGCTACTGTTGGGCGTCGAGTTGGGGGTGGACAGTCGAGCGAGTGCCTAGGCATGGCGTGGTGGCAGCGGCCGCCGGTCCGGTCGGCACTCGGCACACACACATAGAAGCAAAGTGCAGGTCGGCGGCCGGCGGCCAGCATCCCATATGCGGCCAAGACAGCCAGGCCCAACTCCGATCTCTAGCAAGGCAGCAACAGAAGTTTCTTCAGAAACAGAAAAGGCAGCAGCAGAAGGTAATAAATTTCCCACTCCCCCATTCCAAATCCCCATTTTTATTTTAACGTTGCATTTCTTAATCCTGGAATCCTCATGTCACTTGCCATTTGACAATTCTCATGAATATTGCTGTCTCTGTCAATTTTTTTTAGTACTGTTGAATTGTACAATGAATGGGACCATATTATAACATCAAAAATTAAAATGTTATATGAGTTGTGAGGGGCGAACCAAACCATCATTAATTGTGTTTTTTCTTACCAATTTCATATTTTCATCAGGCATGTTGTGAATTTAAGATGGAATTGAGATATATATCATCTAATATAAAATTACACATTTATGAGTTTATTTTGTTATCTGTCCGTATTAGATCCACTGGGGATGGTATTAGACCTGGCACAAGTGGTATACACATTTTTATTATTAGTTATGGTTCTAGGCGTGAAAATTGACAAACTCCGCACCTGAATTCTCCATGACAGTGCTGCAACTGTTTATAAACTTTCTTCAGTCTCACTCTCTCTCACACAGCAAGATAGAATACGAATTTATCCCATGGTCTGAATGCAAAAACATTTTATTTTATTTTATTTTACAAATAGGTCATGATTACAGCAGCAACAAACAGAACATAAACATACCCAGATCCGAAGCAAACACGTCATTACAACAAAATACAAATAGATTGTCTCACGAAATAGAAACATTTAATTAGAGATATAAAACCAGGACACCATATCACTAATTAGCTTCCTCACCCTGGTGCTGCTGTTCCATTTTGCTGGAGCTTGATTCTCCTTGCTGCTTCGGTTTGGCTTTGTACGAAAGCCGATAAACTGGTTGGAGTAGCGGTAATGGGCAGGAGCGGATAAAGCCTGCCTTTGTCAGTTCCTTTTGGATGTCTTCCGGCGCATCATTTGTATTTGTCAGGCTCAACTGAACAAGGTTTGGACGGAAGAAACGAAGATCATTAAACGCATCAACAGCCGGCCATTGCACAGTGGCATCCAGCTCTACTGTCTGAAGATATTGAAGGCACTGTCCAGTGAAGACGCAAGAAGAGATCTCATCGCCTTTCAGCTTCAAGTGGGCAAGGAGATGCATCTGCTCAAGGGCCATGCTCAGTGCAGCACCGTGTCTAGCATCAATTAATCCGTGCAACTCCAGTGACCGGAGTTTGGTCATCTTGAGCAGTGGGCAGTTATCTTTATCCCATTCTCCTTTGATGGGCTTTACACCATGCAGTGTTTGCAGCTCGCCCAATTCTTCATTGATAGATGCTGGAAGCGTAAGCTTCTTTGCAATCACATGCCGCAGTGTCTTTATCTTCCAGAAGGATGGGTGAATCTCCTCGACTTCAGTATCTCTTATATCCAATGTCTGCAGGTTGAGCAGCCTCTGAATACTGGATGGGAGCTCCTTGAGGTGCTCGCTGTTTACACACAGGTACCGCAAGTGGATCTTGTTGCCAATCTCATTCGGCAACTCCTTGATCCTTAGTCCCCATACGTCGACTACACGAAGTAAATCTGAACCCTGCAGAAACTTGAGATCATGCCAATGTTCCTGGTCCACGCCATTGCTGCTTGGACGATGATCTCTCTCCTTGGCCCAGCATATGAAGGAACGCAACTTACAGAACTTGTTGGTGAACGTGGTATATCCGCCTTGAAAACTCATGAAAGAGAGGCGGCGCACCGATGGTGGAACAAAGACATCATGCATGTCATGGACGTCAATGAAGCCCGCCTCATGAGCCTCTGAATGCAGGAACCCATGAAGCCTTCCATGAACAATGATTTTCTTAATGCTGCCAGACTCGTTCATTGCTGAAACCTGAACGAGGCATCTCAAGGCCAGCTCCTTGAAATAGTCATGACCGAGTTCCTCAATGGTCTTGCCCTTCTGTGGCCTGATGAATCCCTCGGCCATCCACATCCGCACTATACTGTCTGTAGACAGAAAGCTGTCCTTGGGGAAAGCGGCCAAGTAGAGGAAGCATGACTTGAGGTCGTTGGGAAGGTCTTCAAAGCTTGCCCAGAAGACCCTCTCAATCGACGTTCTTGTGGACAGGTTGGCTGCTTCTGTTGTAGGGAGGCTCATCTCCTCAATACAATCCTCCTGGAATATTGCAGGTCCTGTTACCTGATTGCCTTCGCTGTCTTGCTGGTGTGCTTCTTCCATTGCTGGTCCAGACCTCAGCTGCTGCAGCACTGCTTTCCATTGCCCTGGCTTCTCCTTGAATCTTAGTAGTCCAGCCAAAACCACTATAGCCAGAGGGTAGCCCCATGTTATATTGTAGACAACTTCCTTATACTTGCTTATCATTTTGTTTACCATAGTTTCATCTGATAGATTTGTCCTGAAGGCTCTTGAACAGAACAGCTTCACACTCTTTTCTTTATCCAAACGGCCCAAGTGGTGGATTCCATCGTTCATGCCCTTGTTCATGCCATTGGCATGCCATGCAACTTCTTCATTCTCGATGTCCAGTACGAGCACTACCGTACTTCCATTGTTGTCATCTGGTAGGCTTGCCCTTACACAGTTGAGCATGGTCTTGGAGGATATCCCAACGATAATCAGCATATACTTCTTATTGGCTAGGAGGTGACGGAGCATGCCAGCGATATCATTGCAAGAGCCTTCCTGAACCATCTGATCTCCTTGTGTTGGTGAAATAGCTTGGTGTGCTCTCTTGTAGATTGTTTGGAGGAGATGTTCTGTGGTGGAATCTGGTGGTATGTTGTACCAAACTCGAATCTCAAAATGGTCGCTATTCTTCATATCATGCAGGAGAATACGTGACAGTGTTTTCTTTCCCACACCGCTCTCCCCAAGTATGGAGATGAACATTAGCTGCGGGTGAGCTTTACGAAGCAACATTTCCTTAAGTTTCTGCACTTCTTTTTCAAGGCCCACAGCATTCTTATAACCATCCCGCCTGTTCATAGAGTACTATTAGTAATGCAAATTGACTCATGATTATAGACAAAAACAACACAATCTTTACTGGTTAGGCAGCTTTGCCTTGGTGTAAAAACAGTTCATGATTTGGCCAAATTATTGAAAGCACAAAATTTTATCAGAAAACTAAACCGGCTCATGTTTTAAGTAAAGTTTTCCATTACTCTCATGTAGGCATCACAAAAAAGTTTAAAGCAATACTTCACCAAACGTACTAGGCAATCTAGATAACACCTCATAACAATAGTATTGAACTAAGCCACTAAAAATCCATTTAATAAATTGGATACAAAGCATAAAAGCAAAACTTGCATACCAAAAAAAAAAGGTATACTGTAGGCAATCTAAGCAGATACTGAAAAGTATCCTAAGACTAACTTCCTATAGGGCAATACAGCAGGATATATAGTGCAATGTAGTTTTTTGGTCTATGAACAATTTAAAGGTCGCCCCCTTAGACATGTAATCCCATATTAACACCAAATTGCAAGTCTCTAGCAGCATCTTTGATAGCACAAAAGACAAGAATGCGCCATTATTTACACACATAGGCAATGCAGTAATATATATGTGGAAAAGCAAGCATATTATATATTTAGGTAAAATGGCAAACTAAACTGAGAACAGAAGCATGTATTACGACAAGGGAGAAGTCCATTTTTGTCCACCCAACTATCATCGAGTTTGTTTCTACATCAAAAAATAATAAAAAATCTAGTTTAAAATCTAAGATTTCATAAATCATAACTAATTCATTTTAAATTAGAAAAATGTGTACTAGTGCCCAAAAAAAAATCTAAAAGGATAACCTATCTGTTGGTGCTTATGTTCCTAGTGTTTTAATTTATTGCGCATAGCCACACCAATTATTTATTTAAATCATCCTATTCCACTATATTAGAGGCAGAGATCAGCTAAGAAGATCCAGCATACCACAAGCACAAACACGAGCAGCCTCCCAGCCTCTTTCAGAACAATTGACAACTATGGTTACTGTTCAATGTTTGACAGTTTGTCTTTATGTAAATATTTGTACAAATAGCCATAAATAAATGACATGCTTAGAGTACTTTTGACACCAAGTTCAATGATAGTTTCCTCACTTTACTTCACTAAATATCATCGGCAAATATTATTAGCCAATATTTGAACAGTAAACATCAAAGTTTTCTTAAGTATTTTGGAATGAGGTTATAATTAAGGAAAGCAGTTCCTTGTATTCTTTGAAAGTACAACACTGATAATTCATAATTACAGGTTGACATAGGAGGTCCCATACCATGCTGAAGTGGCTGTAGTGGAAGATGTCAGAGTTGCTAATGGTTTATGCTCGATCTTATATTCCTTTTGGTTGTCCGAGATTTGATTGAGCCTGCTATTAATTTTTTTGAGTCTACCAGACAATTCATATCGGAGAATGATTTGGGTCCAGCAGCCAAGCAAGTATTCTTTGAGCCATTTAATCCAGCGTTGGCAACCCATGCTTTCCAGGTCAACCTGTTGTTCACCAGAAATTCAGGTAGATATTACAAAAAAAATTGGCTGAACAGATAAAATTTTCTTACAAGGTTGGAAAACGATCAGCTGTATGATCTAGCTAATTGGAAAAGACCAGCAATCAACATATGTCTTTACTTTGATTCTTCCTTTAGTGTTTTTACTTTTATCTGTTTAGATAATCTCAACTCTATATATCCTTTACTAATCATTCTATGATGATATATGATAGTGAAATGTGGCAACATTTGGTTTGGAAAACAAAAGTATCTGAAGTTGTAGGCATGGTAAGAATTGTTCCTAGAGTTCCAGACAGGAAGAATAAGGTTCCTAGCCTCATGGTAGAAATCCTTAATTTGTTTTTTTTCTTCACATTTCCTATAGTTCATGCGCCTAAACAGTTTTGTTTTTGTCTTTCCATAGAAAAAAATTATAATTTGTTTATTGTGATTTGTGCTAATATATTTGGACTATTGGATGGAGATCTAATGGTTGTTAGCTGTCGCTAGAACAAAAGTTGTATTTGAGGCACCTAAAATATACTCCCTCCATCTTAAATTATAAGTCATTTCAAGAATCTTAAAGAGTCAAATTATTTTAAGTTTGACCAAAATTATAAAAAAAAATAAAAATTTATGACATCAAATAGATATATGTTAAAAATGTAACTAATAAAGAATCTAATGGTACTTAGTGAGTGTTATAAATGTTATTACTTTATTATATAAATTTGGTTCAACTTGAAAAAGTTTGACTCGTCAAATTTTTTAAAATGTCTTATAATTTGGAACAGAGGGAGTAGCATATCTTCTTTTCAGTCCCGTATCCTTCTTATTCCTTTAGTTATTGAAAAGGTCTTCATGGAATAAAAATTCCACTATATAGATCGAATGGAATCCTCCCAAAATCCCATGTTTGATTCCTTGGAACCGAAAGAAAAATTTAGAAAAAGAACTTTTCATATGCAACACATAAGTTGGGCTCTGCTGCAGCGCTCGGATGACACAGGGAGTGTATGTTAATGGCACACACACTATACAAGCGTAGTCCACTTTTTTCTTGAGGAATCAAGTTACCACCTTTTCTCATGTCAGATAAATAAGTGAAATATAATAGTGTCATCGCGCGCGATGGTCGAAATTATGACAAGCAGCCAATGAGGGGATGGAACATAGAAGGAACCTTGCGGAAGAACTCGTCGAGGGCGTCTTCTGCTTCGAAGGCGACGTCGCGCGTCTGACGCACCCACACACAGGTCAATCGGTCGGCGCCGGTCCGGCGCTTGTGGTCGGCGTCCCGGAGGAAGGCCTGCAGCCACTCCAACCGGTCCCGCAGCAGCATCATGTCGTCTCCTACCTCCAGCAGCACCTTGGCCTCGCTCGCTGCGAGCCCTCCCAACTTTGAGAGCACAGCGGCGATCGCCGTCTCCGCCATTATTGTTCTCTCTCGTACACTCGCCTCTCTTGGCTCTTCACTCACACCCTGCCCATTTTCTGCTCTTGTGTATGTGTACTATGTAGGGGGGAAAGCATGTGGTCTGTCCAACATATATCGGGAGCTCTAATAAGTCTAGCCTATCATAGATCCTTATTCTTATGTACCAAAGCTTTCCCCTCATCGGGTTACAGCCACATGTTGCATGCTCCACTGTGTGTGCCTGCCACCATCAAAGCCCCGCACAAAAAGAAAAAAAATAAGCATGCACCCACACAGAAAAAAATGAAACCGAATCTCTATAATGTTTGGTTTCTTTAGTCTAGGGACTAAAGCCGTGTTTGTTTCACTGGGACTAAACTTTAGAGACTAAACTTTAGTCTTTTTTAGTCTCTAAACTTTCAAACACTCCTTACTTTTGGAGGTGCTAAACTTTAGTAGCTTTAGTCACCAAAATGAGACTAAAAGGGACCAAAAGGCCCGTTTTCCACCCCCTACCCCTCCATTATTTTCATCGGTCTCCACACCCTACACTAAGCAGCAGCATGCAGCAGCACGCGCGCAGCAATGCGTGAGCACCGAGCAGGCAGCAGCGCAACAACAGTAGAGGGTCATTATGATGGGTAAATCTATCTTTTTTAGGCACAATTAATTGCGTTTAGTTCTATTTAGTCCATGCAAATAAAACAGGACTTGACTAAACTTTAGGAGCTAAATTTTAGAGACTAGAGGAAACAAATAGGCCCTAAAGTTTAGTCCTATTTAGTCATCATCAAACGTCTAGAGAGGATTAAAAACACTTCAGTTATTTTTTTAATTAGTACCAAACGACTAGAGAGAACTAAAATCACTCCAATTATATATCTTTTAGTTCTTGTTTGGAACTTTAGGGACGGAACCGCCACCCCCATCGTCTCCGCTAAACTAATGATCCCGCTCATGCGGTTAAGCCCCGCTAATCACCCCCTTAGCCGAACAGCCGCCGCGCGCGCGATACCCAGCACCGCCCCACCTCGCCCCGCTCTCTGCTCATCATCGCGCTGCCACGACCAGATCATTGTTGTCTCGCTCGTCGTCTCACTGCGCTTCGCCCTCGCTCTCTCGACGGCGACTGAGGACAGGGCGCAGCCCGCCTCCGACGATTCCGCTGCGCCGCCGCATCCTCCGTTCGACGTACAGCGCGCAGGTGTGCCTCATGCTGGAGCTCGTCCTCGCGTGTGCCATGGAGCTGGAGGCGCAGTTCGATATTGGGCGTCAACGTGCTAGGCGTCGTCGTTAATCTAGGTAAATCTCGTGGCCATTACCGCCCTGTGTTGTGGTATACGTTGATCCAACGATAGCATTGCAAAGAAACATTAAATTTTAAGAATAGATTGTCAAAATGAAGTTCATGAACTTGATTTTTTTTGGGGTCAAATCTTGGGTGAACAATAGACATTAGATTTGTTTTTAAGACCACACCAAGTTAAATCGTGGCTTATAGTATATATTGAGTCTCGTCCTTATGGAATCTTTCTCTTCTCTTTGTTTATATCTCTAAGGGTATCCGAATGGTATTACTAAATCTGCTCTCTAAAAGACGTGTCCTCATAGAATCTCTCTCTTCTCTAAAGCTGTTCAACGGAACGTATAAATCAGTTGATAAGTTAAAATACTGTAGAAATAGCTGATTTTCTATAAAAAGAAAATATTATTAGGATATAAGCTAAAATAGCTGAAGCAAACATGTGCCGGAAGACTCATATGACGTAAGCTATTACATCAGAGATCTAGCAACATACTCCATACGCGGCAACTATTGCATACAGTGACCCAAAGGACCAGCTTGCATTTTTTTTTTTTTTTTTTTTTTTGAGCCTGACCAGCTTGCATGTTGCGCAGTCATGGACCAACTTGCATGTTACGGCTGCACGCATAATCAAAAGATTGAGGGACCAAAGCAGCACAGCCACATGATTACCAACTTGCATGTTAATTACTGACTTTAAGGTACGATTGTATGAAGTTGCTGACATTGCACAGCGGACAGCTGGGCACCATGCCATGTGCTTTTGCAGCTCGCTCTCCAGGCCTGCCTGACTCCTGTCTGCTCCGCTTGTAGGTTGTAGCTCACTAGTCAAAATTTTAAGAAACATTAAATTTTAAGAATAGATTGTCAAAATGAAGTTCATGATCCTGATTTTTTTTCAAATCTTGGGTGAAGAATCGACTTGACTTTGGTTAGATCGTCGGAGAACTTTGTTATTGAACATACCAAGTGATGACTCTTTGATGGTGAACATTCATTTTTGAGCAATTTGTTACACTCTAGTTCTTGATAAATTGGTTGCTCAACAAAATACTTTTACAAAATAGATATAAAATCATATAAATATCCTAAAATTATACCATAAAATCATTTAGCCTCTACACAGTGAGAACTTTGTACCGAAGATTACCATTTTATCTTTCTTCATAAATAAACAAAAGTTAACAACAATTAATTTGTTAATGTATTTGTAGGATACTAAAAATCTTAAAAAAAATCATAGAACGCACACATCGCAAAATCATGACTGTGCTAAAAATATTAAAATAATAAAGTTTATAATGGTAGATTCAGCTTGACTAAGTTATAGATTTATCTCCACTCAAGCTTAATTGATTATTAAACTTATTATTTTGAGCTGATAGGTTTCGTCTGGATGAAATCTTTCTCTACTCTTTGTTTATATATCTAAGGGTTTCCACAGGGTGTTACTAAATTTGCTCTCTATAAAACGTGTCCATATCATGTGCCAATCTTAATAGAGATTACATGTCTTTGAAGACCTATATGTCCACATAAGTTACATCAGAGTTCTAGCAACATACTACTTCATCCTAGAATTACAGTCACTTTGGGCATGTGAGCCACTAATTTGACTCGATATAGAAAATATGTATAATATTTATATCTCTAAATAATTTTATTAAAAACTAGATTTAAAAATATTTTCCATAATACTAATTATTATATTAATTGATGATATTTATTATTTATAAAAATTACCAATAACTATTTTTTGAAAGAGAAAGCGATAAGAATTCTGATAAGAATTCTGGAATTACTCCATACACGGCAACTATTGCATACATTGACCCAAAGGACCAGCTTGCATGCTGTGCAGTCATGGTCTCATGGACCAACTTACAAGTTACGGTGCATGCGCATAATCAAAGCAGCACAGCCACATGATTTACTGACTTCACGCACCACCACGCATTCACCTAATAACGTACGATTGCATGAAGTTGCTAGACATTGCACAGCGGACAGCTGGGCACCACATGCCATGTGCTTGTGCAGCTCGCTCTCCAGGCCTGCCTGACTCCTGTCTGCTCCGCTCGCCAAGCTTCAGTAGCTCACTGGTCACTAAACTTTAATCCAGTGAAATTGTCAAAGATATTTTCTCAGTATTATATATGTTTGTTAGATCTTGAACGCTGAAGAAGTGGTGCATGTAATCTTTTTTGGATTGGACGTCTTATGTGTAAGGATATGTTGCAGGATTTTGATGGATATATTCCTTTGAATTTTAACGATACAAAAGTGGTGGCCTATTTATTGACGACTGAAATATAATCGGAGAGTTAAAGATGGATTAGAAAACACGTGGAAACAACAAAAGAGAAAAAAGGTCAAATTTGGATCAATTTTGGACATATTCGGCGACATCATGGAAAAAACTGCACAAGATGGGTTTTGGCCGTCTTACTGTCTGAATCCCGTTGCTTTTTTTTCTTTAGAAACTTATCCGATAATGTGAGAGAGTAGTAAACCTGTATGTGCAAAAGAATATATATACTTTTTTTTATGTGAATGTTAGTGGTTATAAAAAGGAGTTACCCGTCAACACAAAGATGAGAGGAGGTACAGAAATATACCAAGTCATGCACTTAAGAAGATCTGGAATCCAAGCGAAGCTTGTCTCCCTCTAGTTTTAATCTAGCTAGATAGGCTCCAGCTAAAGAGCTCTCTAGAGATTAGAATTTCTCACTGATGATCTGACATCTAAATGAGATGATTATGGTTGATGCAACAGGAGGGTCAAATCTAGTTATATAGACCCACGAGATGAACCAAAGGTCTTAGATCAAACTGACCTTAGTCAAGGGTTTAGATGCAATCTTTAAGGTGGTGGGAAACTGACATTCGAATTAGGGGGCTGAGAGGTGGGCCAACAGGGTCGGCTAGCCGATAGGTGGGGTTGCCATCCCTACCTGTCAGCCTCCCTCTCTCTGCTTCGACGAGTGGCCTCTAATGTCATCTGGAACCTTTTAGAGTTAGAGCCCACGTCCAATTCATAGTTAAACCTAATGTGTGAGTCCTCGTCTGTGTCTTTTTTGATTAAACCTTAAAAACACAGAGTCATAGACACTCATGGAATTCTGTCAGTATAAACCCTAAGTCTACATTGGTGATCGCAATTGTGCCTTTTTCATATGTTATTGATGGTTAAAAATTGGTACCTAATGAATATCAACAATGTTCCATTGCATTTCCTTCAACAAATGATTAAGCTTCTTGGGATTCTACTAATAAGCATGACATTGCAATTGACAAGTACCCTTTTGTTGACACCTCTTACGTCACCATACAATTACACCGAGTTGTCATCCCCAACAGCGACATAAGAGGCGTGGTATTAAATCATGCAACTATCTTAAATATAAATGAGTATCTGCAAGCGCACAGATAAAATACCATTGTAGCATTTTATTGGGAGTGAACCCAATTGTTGAATTTATTTAATCTCATGGGAAAGGACAGCTAGAGAATATTGATGTGTATAAATACTTAGATAGAATCCACATGACAAGGACATACTTATACAGGGGTAAGCCACATAAAAATATATATATAATAAGTGTAGGGCAATGATAAATCACTCAGAGATAGAAATAGAAACTCTCTAATGTAGCAAGGCAAAAACAGGAGATTAGTTAAGAGATTGAATTCCTATGTAGTGTCAGAATTACTAAGTCTTTGCATTTATTCTAGCATGTTACTTTCATCTATAGTATTGATGACTCTAAATTACTCACAAGAAACATCACTAGGGAGGTTTGTGAATAGAACACTCCCCTCCTTCGCAATATCGTTCTGCTAGTCTTATAGACGGGGGATGGAATACATAGGACTCAACAGGAAATGTCACACCCGCGATCGACCACCAACCCGGCCTACAAGTTGCATTCATAGGTAGAGCATATCTAAGCACCATGCTTACATAATTACTACCACTTAACCCACTCGAGTAATGAGCTAAGCGCTTTACGATCATATGAAATAGTTCATCATCAATCAATACTATATCAAGCAAAACACTAGAATAAACTAGGAGCTTAATAAACTGAAACATAGTAATTAAGAACAAAGTCATAAATAAAGAGGGATACAAAGCTATACCAGGCCTCCCGGATGACGACTCCGAATCCTCGAGCGTAGCTCAACTCTACTGAAACCTTGCTAGCTAATGCCTAACTAGAACTTGAAGTGTTGGAGTTCTAATCTAATTCTCTGAGGATGGAACCCTTCGCTCTCTCTCAAGAGAGGAAATAATGAATTAGGGTTTCTTGGGCTCTCCTTCCCAGGGGGGTGCCTCTCCTTTTATAGCCCTGGACAATGATCGTGAGCCATCGGATCAAACCGACCTTGACGGGTGGCTCAGATTGATCCTCAAAGTCGGTGGAGCGAACCGGGCAAACCGGGCACCGAGAGGAGCCTGGCCCAGACCGGCCGGTCCAGGCCCGCACCGGCCGGTCGGGCCCAGACCCGGCCGGGTCTGGCCTGGTCTCCTCCGGCCCACCGGCTCGGCGTGGTGCCTTCTCGTTCCTTCTAGATACTTCCCTGCTCGCCTGAGTCCGTTTTCCATTTTCTTACTCCGATAAGCTTGTATGTCGCGTCTTTTTTAGGTTTACGCTGCGAAAAATAATAAAACACCAAAACTCGTGGAATTTGGTCGGTGTAAACCCTATGTCTACTTTGGTGTTCTCAATTGTCTCCTTTTCAAGGCTAGTTGGCGGATAAATTTATGCAATAATAGCCATCAACAACTCCCCAAGCTTAACCTTTGCTAGTCCCTTAGCAAATCACTCTCTTCAATGGGTCGAGTTGTTCTTGCAATATCAAACTTCTCAAGAGCACACATGCTTTCGGATAAAAATTCTCCTTGGTCTTAGAGTGAATCATTCGACTTTCATACTTACCCATATTACCTTTAACCATGGTGCTTATCATCCTTTTCTCTGGGTCATGAGTAATTGAAAGACAGAAAGATCAAGTCAAGCACTATGTCTCAAGTTCTTTTGCTCAACCACATCTCTGGAGTTTTTGTGGATTTCTAAAATAAAGCTCAGAGTTTCATTGTATGACACTCTCAAATCTCTCATGTATGTGGTATTTTTGGATTCCTTACCAAGACAATGAAGCTTGTGTCTTTATCTCAACCTACATCTAAAGCTTATATGGAGTTCATAGATGGGGAGATAGCATGAATGTATATACTTGTACTGCATATGTTGTGAAGTCAAACAAGGGATCCAAAGAAAAACAGGTCATACAATCAAATCAAGATGTGCATGTGTGTATGGAAAATGATGGATATATGGTGAACCTAATTCTACCATGCTCAAATGGTTCTCTCTCTTGGAAATATCAAAACCATGCTAGGAATGTGAGCTATCTTTTCTTTTTCTCTTTCTTCTTCTTTTTTTTTTCTTTTCTCGGATACTTGTCCATTTTTCTCAACTCTTTATTTTTCTTTTTTCTTTTGCATAGCTCATTCCTTCGGCACAAAATAATTTGGAGAGATGACAAGAAACTCTGGAGCATGTTTTTGGTGGATGGATATTTTTGGTGTCTACCCGGTGTAGGAGTAGAACATTTTTGGATGAAGGGAATGGCATGTTTTTGTGCCTACTCCAGAGTAGAGTAGTGCATATGAGATAGAGTGTGTGGATCTTGATTTTAAAAGCATGACAGATTTCTCACAAGGGTCACCGAGGTTGACAACACTCAATGCAATGACAAGCAGCAGTTGTGTGAAAGCTTCTTAGTCTAGATATGTAATTATGGTTCTGGTAGAAAGTAAGCTTGTCATACAAGAAACTCATCATGTTTTTTTTTTCAAAATTAAATCTCCAGAATTTCAGCATCACATTGGAACAAGATAAATAGTAGTTCTAACCATCTCAAATCATGTCTGTCAACTACCTAGACTTAAGATCAAGAATATGCTACCCACAGGTCTCAGATTCAGAGTAAATATTCATGTCAAATTAGTTGTGTCCAAAACCTTAGGAGAACTCTTGACTATAAGCTAGGTACTCAAAAAGAATTTAATAGAGCAACTATTCATCATTTCCATGCCAACAAATTTTCCTCCAAGTTCTTTTTATTCACAAATTTTAAGCAAACCTATAAACACACTCTTTTTATTTGTTTTTATAGTTTTTATTAAGCAAACTAATAAGCAAACTAAAGATTCAAACAAATCAAACGAAAGATAAAAGCAAAGGCAAAGATAACTTACCTCGGGATACTAGGGGTGCTCTCCCCCAAGCTGGATGTTGCAGTAGTTGTTCAGTGTGGCGGTGGCGGCCTCGCGCCTATGTGCTGGAAGAGGTAGTCCCAGTTCTGCATCTGCTGGTGGTGGTACTGGTCATGTAGATGTAGCTGTCCAAGGATGGAGGTGCTTTGCGTGATGAGGGTGGCAGTCTGCTCCTCCACAACGCGGAGCCTCCGGTCATTCCTTTGCTGTAACATTTGTTGCTCATGGTAGCTCATCCCTACGTCCGATGCACGTCCACGCTGGTACCCTCCAGAGGATACTTCCTGCGAATCAACAGACATTCTTCCTTGATAGTTATTAAAATTACCTGCTGGCCAATCTGCCGTCTCACCCCAGGGGCCTTCAGTTTGTGGTGTTGATTGGGCGTACTGGCCCCAACTGTCTTGAGAAGGTTGTCCCCTGCGGGAAGGTCCTGCTTCTCCATAGTTCATGTAGTTGGTGTAGGCTGGTCCTTGTGGCGTTGCGTCGGCACCATAGTAATGAGTGGGCTGCACGTTGGTGAACCGTGCCGATGCACTTCGGAGTGGTGTTGCTGCTGTTACCTGCACATTGACGAGAAGAGAACTGGTGGTGTACAAGTTAAGCTCCGGGTTAGGTAACCGGATCTGCCTGTTATTAATCTTCATAATCACAGTGTCTCCTCTCTTCACCAAGGTCTGGCCCTGGCGAAAGTAGTCATATGATATACGACCTCGTCCCCCTCTAATGTACGGAACAAGCGAATTTTGCCACAACTTGAGATAGCTAGAAATTTGAGTCACAAAATAAGTGATCTCGATATCATAGCTAAATCGAAAAACCTCTAGCCACTGTCTCATCATCATCATAACGGGGGCAACTTTCCTACTCTTCACTGTGGCATAAAGCAACTTGAGCTCATCTATCCTCACTGTACTAGTGTCACTTCGTGGAAAGAGAGTAAATGCCAACCACATATGCATGAACCTTAATGTGGGTAATTGAATACTACTAGTCTTGGCATGCGTGGGTGAGTTTTGGCCGGTTATGTCTCTCCAAAACTGCTCTCTCACAAAGTCAGGAATGACAGCATCAACGTCTACAGAGCACTCAGCATGAAATCCTAGAGCTAAACTTAGCTCCTTCCAAGTTAATGTTTTCTCAATCCCAAAGAGTCAGAATTTCACCCCTTTTTCGACAAAGTTTAAGGTGCATAAAAATTCAGCAGTAAGCAATTTGCACCCTGGCTCAGAAATATCCGCAAATCCCATCCAACCCATAGTTGAAAAGATGGTTTGGAATTTGGTATCCATACCTGTGTCTCGAAGAAGTTCAGGATCATACATCGTGGTTAGGATGAACTTGCGGTTCTTGATGAGTTTGTACTTCTCTTTCTCTTCATCATTTTGCCACTTAATGTCATGTTCTTCCATCAGACGATGTATAACCGTCGAGGAAGAAGATGGCCTGCTGCTTGCGGGTGGCGTTTCGTCAACCTGCATGTCAGAGCTCTCTCGAGAAGAAGAGCTCCGAGTTGATCGTGTGGACCGGGACCTAAGTCCACTCCTGATTCCTTTCCATATGCCACTCATCCTGCAACAAGTTAAGAACCAAAACAACACGGACTCTAGGAGCGGGGTTAGAAAGTATAAAAGATGAAGATAACCGCTCCTATGAGTGAATTACTCTTGTGGGAATGAACTCCTCCACAAGAGGGTTAGTGCACAATAAATACAGAAAAACAATTGTGGGATATCGCTACCTCCACATAACAAGAAAAACACAAGGAAATAAATACGTAAAAATAATTGCACGCGGAAAGTAAAAGATCGAGTTAGTAACAAAAAGAAGAGTTAGAGGGAGTTAGCAGTCCTTGTGGGGAAGGTTTCCACCACAACAATTAGAGGGTCAGTCGTCCAGGGTCAGTGGTCCTTGTGGGGTGATTACCTCCACAACCAAATTTTAGCAGAGTTTCCCCTAGACAAGTGATTATTTCCTCTAAGTTTGGGCAGCACCTCCTCTACTTGTGCTTACTCTTCCTCTAAACTTCAACAAGACCTCCCTAGCACCTCTACTCTCTCTCTTCCAGAGACGAAAGGCAGAAATATGGACGGAGGAGGAGAGTGAGTAGAGCTCACCGGGCACCCGCCCTTTTATAGGAGAGGAGGGAGGAGACCGGCCGGTCTGGTGTGGGACCGGTCGGTCCCACACTAGGCCCACTTGGCCACTCTTTCCTCCTGGTGCTCCTACGTCCCTTCAACTGTGTCTAATTACGACTTTCGGTGGAAAAGAGGGAGTGGAGGACAGCAGGAGGTGAGTGGAGATGAGAATCCAATGTGAAATGATATGACAAGTGGGTCCTAGTGTCTGTGGGTCCCGCTGGTTAGTTATTTTTATATTTTTAGAATTATAGAAACACCAAATGATAACGGAAAATATTTTTGGATTTTTAGAAATATAAGAAGTCAATGGATAAATACCGATTACCTTTCGGCGAAGGTCCGATCTTTATAGTCCGCAGACTGGACTTCTCCTGATGATTATGTCTTGATCGCGTCTGTCGGTCCTGGAGTTGGAGACCTTAAATCTTCTTGCTCCTCACACTTCTCTGATTGAGAGTATTGCTCTGGTCGTGGCTTGAATGCAAATCTCTCTTCTTTGCCATTGATATGGAATCGGATTTCTCCAATCCCAACATCAATGTGAGCATTAGCAGTGCTCAAGAAGGGTCTTCCCAATATAAGTGGTGTATTTGTCGCTTCCTGCATGTCAAGCACAACAAAGTCGACTGGAATAAAGAACTCTCTTATTTTTACCGAAATGTTCTCGGTGATGCCTTTAGGGCGACAAAGTGATTGATCCGCGAGTTGAAGGCACATCGTCGTGGGTGTGAGTTTGGAGTAGTTGAGTTTGTCGAAGACCGTCTTGGGCATAACACTTACGCTAGCGCCAAGATCGCATAGTGCATGTTCAAACACTTGATCTCCAATTGAGCACTCAATAGTGGGGCGTCCTAGGTCTTGCTTCTTGATTGGTGCTGTGTTTAGGATAGCCGCACTACACTCCTCTGTGAGCTTGATAACTTCGGTGGTAGGCAGTGGTCTCTTATTGTTTAGAATGTCTCTGAGGTATCTTGCATATGTAGGCACTTGTAGGGCATCAAGTAGAGGCACATTGATATATAAATGACGTATAACCTCCACAAATTTCTCAAACTGCTCATCCATTCTTTTCTTTCTCTGCCGACGAAATGGTGAGAAGTTGGTGTCATTATAATTGCGTTGACGATCTTGCTCTAATGGTGGCACAACTTCTTCTAATTCATCGTTGTTTCTCTCCGCAGGTGCTGCTGGCGATGCCTGTACTCTTACTCCTCTTCTAGGATGTGTACCTTTAGGATATGGGGGATCTTGAGTACTCTTGCCTCCTCTTGTAGTGATTGCGTTGATTTGCTCGGAGCTGGTGGCAATGGGCCAAGCAGTAGCCAACCTTGCTACTTGTGATTCAATCCTTCAGTTATAGCTCAGTTGTTCCTTTATGGCGGAAGAAAAACTCTCCATCTTACGATTCATACTCTCTATGATCTTTTCATTAGAAGCTAGCCTTTGTGATAGCTCTTCACTGATCTTCGGCTGCTGCCTAATCACATTCCACAAGGATGGTTGTTTAACCTGCTCCAATCCTTGGGTGTTGCCAATAATGTTCAGATCTTCTGGCAGATCAGGGGGATATGTGATTCCTAAATATCTTTCTGTTCTCGCCTGAGAATCCATAGCATCCTGAATAGCCTGACGATCCTTCTTATAATTGTCTCGTTGTTCGAGCCAATCCAATAATATATTCATCTTGGCTGAAACTGTACTCAACTCTTCAATGTCAGCTTCTTCACTCATCTTGCAATGCGGGGCATCATTCAACGACCAGCCTTGATTAGAGGCTATCGTCTCCATAAGTGACTTGGCCTTCTTGATAGTGAGTGACAAGAATGTTCCTCCAGCAGTAGCATCTAGTTGCTCTTGTGCTCCTTTAGATAATCCATGATAAAAGCCTTGCATGAGCAACCAATCTTCTATTCCATGATGGGGACAATCTGATATATAATCCTGGAAGCGTTCCCATGCTGCTGGAATAGGTTCATCTTTCTGCTGTTGGAAGCCAGTAATCTTCTCTCTCAAGGCACTGGTCTTGCCTGAAGGGAAGAATCTCTCTAGAAAGACCTTCGAACAATCTGCCCATGTCTTGATGTTTTCTTGATTTGCATAGAACCATTGCTTCGCTTTCCCAGTTAACGAGAACGGGAACAAACGAAGAAATATGATGTCTTGAGCGATGTTCTTGATGATAAGTGTGCTACCAATCTCCAGAAAATTCTGAAGATGAGCACTTGCATCTTCACTGATCTTTCCACTGAATGGAGTTGCTTGCACCACGTTAATGAGGCTTGGCTTGAGCTCAAACTCAAGATTGTTGATTGGAAGTATTGGTCCAGTGCGAATGTCCTTCGTGCTCGGAGCAGAGAACTCTCGTAGAGTCTTGTCAGCCATGGCTCAGAAACTGGTGTGAAACAAACTCTTGATTGGTTTGATTGAAATTGATAAAAGATGATGACGAATCAAGACCAATCCTGCAATACCCTGTGTATGATATAGACAAAGACAAACAAGGGTAAGCCTGCTTAAGCAGAGGTACCTAGTCACGGTTCCATCTATAAGTATGCATTTGATCAATATCTCTTTATAGCTTAGCCTTTCCCCGGCAACGGTGCCAAAAATGCTTGTTGACACCTCTTACGTCACCATACAATTACACCGGGTTGTCATCCCCAGCAGCGACATAAGAGGCGTGGTATTAAATCATGCAACTATCTTAAATATAAATGAGTATCTGCAAGCGCACAGATAAAATACCATTGTAGCATTTTATTGGGAGTGAACCCAATTGTCGAATTTATTTAATCCCATGGGAAAGGACAGCTAGAGAATATTGATGTGTATACATACTTAGATAGAATCCACATGACAAGGACATACTTATACAGGGGTAAGCCACATAAAAATATATATAATAAGTGTAGAGCAATGATAAATCACTCAGAGATAGAAATAGAAACTCTCTAATGTAGCAAGGCAAAAACAGGAGATTAGTTAAGAGATTAAATTCCTATGTAGTGTCAGAATTACTAAGTCTTTGCATTTACTCTAGCATATTACTTTCATCTATAGTATTGATGACTCTAAATTACTCACAAGGAACATCACTAGGGAGGTTTATGAATAGAACACTCCCCTCCTTCGCAATATCGTTCTGCTACTCTTATAGACGGGGGATGGAATACATAGGACTCAACAGGAAATGTCACACCCGCGATCGACCACCAACCCGGCCTACAAGGTGCATTCGTAGGTAGAGCATATCTAAGCACCATGCTTACATAATTACTACCACTTAACCCACTCGAGTAATGAACTAAGCGCTTTACGATCATATGAAATAGTTCATCATCAATCAATACTATATCAAGCAAAACACTAGAATAAACTAGGAGCTTAATAAACTGAAACATAGTAATTAAGAACAAAGTCAAAAATAAAGAGGGATACAAAGCTATACCAGCCTCCTGGATGACGACTCCAGAATCCTGAGCGTAGCTCAACTCTACTGAAACCTTGCTAGCTAATGCCTAACTAGAACTTGAAGTATTAGAGTTCTAATCTAATTCTCTGAGGATGGAACCCTTCGCTCTCTCTCAAGAGAGGAAATAATGAATTAGGGTTTCTTGGGCTCTCCTTCCCGGGGGGGTGCCTCTCCTTTTATAGCCCTGGGCAATGATCGTGAGCCATCAGATCAAACCGACCTTGACGGGTGGCTCAGATTGATCCTCAAAGTCGGTGGAGCGAACCGGGCAAACCGGGCCCCGAGAGGAGCCTGGCCCAGACTGGCCGGTCCAGGCCCAGACCGGCCGGTCTGGCCTGGTCTCCTCCGGGCCACCGGCTCAGCGTGGTGCCTTCTCGTTCCTTCTAGATACTTCCTGTTCTGCCGTGGAGTCCATTTTCCATTTTCTTACTCCGATAAGCTTGTATGTCGCGTCTTTTCAGGTTTACGCCTGCAGAAATAATGAAACACCAAAACTCGTGGAATTTGGTCAGTATAAACCCTATGTCTACTTTGGTGTTCTCAATTGTCTCCTTTTCAAGGCTAGTTGGCGGATAAATTTACGCAATAATAGCCGTCAATACCTTTATTTGCACCCTTTTTGGCATCTCTTAACATCATCATAATATAGGTTGTCATCCCCATCAATAACATAAGAGATGGGTATCTTATTGTGCAACTATCTTAGAATATAAAGTATATGTATTCTCAAGCACACAAATAAAATACCATTAAAGTATTTTACCAAAAGTAATTGGTATCATTATCCATAGTTTACCACTGGGAAGGTCTGGTGGCATGTTATAGGAATGTGATAATGACTAACTTATGATGGGTGAGTATAATCAGATCTCTACTACTCAATGCAGGGCTAAGTCACAAGATAAATAATAACGATAGGTATGGATCATTAGCGTAAATAGACTTCTAGCTATATCATTAGGATTACTAGTAGAACATCAAGAGATATTCCTAAGTTATTCCTAGCTACATATCAATGCATACTATTGTTAGTACAATTATGCTTAGTAGTCATGCTAAGAGTTAACTTTATATCTATCTATAAGGGATATATATTAGGAAAGTTTGAGAATATAGCATGCCTTTCCTTTGTATTCACATTCTATTATAACTACATTCGGGGGTGGAATACATAGGACTTAACAGGAATTTCACACCCGCGATCTACCACCAAGCCCAAAATATAGGATGCATTCGCAGGGAAACAACGTATAAGCACCATGCGTATACAATGTTAACCACTCACCCAATGATCAATTAGATGAGTGCTATACAAACTTGTATAAATAAGTATGCTGCTAATCTAGCTATACTAAGGATATAACTATAATAGACAAAGAACATAATAACTATGAAGAACATAATAACTATGAATAAAGACATTATGAATAGCATCAATTCAATTGTAGCAAACATTCAATGTATATGAGAGAGAACAAAGGTGAGAGAAGGTAGAGAATTATACCAATTCACGCTCTTCATAGAGTCAGGAATCCAAGCAAGTGCCTGCCGCTCGCCCTGTACGTGGTCCAGTTGCAACCTATCCCAATCCAGAAACCAGACCATAGCAAACCGCACCTAGTGGAACCGTGCAGGCTGTTTTACATCGGGTAATAACCACTTAACCTGTCGACTTTGCTTCTTCCTATTATTGATGCCGTCGCCATGCACCGATCCTTATGTCATTGATGTCGTCGGGGTCCGACATCAATGACTAGCTGCTGCAAATCATCTACTCCCACGGCAGGCATGGCTATGTCCTTTTCTGTGCAGCCTTTGAACCATTCCACAACATCTGCATGACATTCGCCACCGTCGCTAGTGCACCGCGGTCGTCCCGTCTGTGCATAGTCACCTTCTCGCGGCGTCCTCCTGTGGGCAACAGGGCCAGTATCGCGTTCTGCACCATGGATTCACCTCATCGAGCCACTCGTGATGGAATAGGAGTCCCAAGATGGCATTTCTGTGCCGCCATGGATGCACCTCACTGCGCCGCCACGTACTTCACGATGGAACATTAGTCTTAGGTTCGCGTTTCGCGCCGCCATGGACGCATCTCGCCGCGGCGCCACTTCGTGATGGAGCAAGAATCCTAGGATCGCGCTCCGCGCCGCCATGGATGCACCTCGCCATGGCGCCACTCGTGATGGAGCAAGCGTCGTCCCAGTTTCGCATTTTGCGCGGCCATGTATGCACATTGCCGCGACACTTGCCATGGACGCACATCCCCACTCGACAGCTGCCACCCATGCTGGCTCGTGGAACCTGCCTGACATCAAGATCGTACAGCACCTGCCATGTCTTTTTGCTCCCCACTGATGCCTCCTCTATGCCGGACCTCTTTGACGACCGTCAGCCAGCTAGCGGCGGTGGTCATGTTCATGTGCGCCAGTCGCTAGCCTCATCGTCGCATACGTGCCTCCACTCCAACGTGTGCGCACTCTGCTGCACTCATCTATGGCGTGACCAAACCTGACGAAACACATATAACCCGTAGGTACAAAACCGTGGAAGAAGGATAGCTACGGGCTAAGGTGGGTTTTGACCAGAAACCGTTATAACCAAACCATGTATAGGGTGACTTGCTGTTCAAACTTTAGATGTCATTATACTCAACTAGATTCTTTCAAATCAAAAAGTTTTTAACTACAAAATTTCATAACTTCTAAAGATCTATAACTTTTGTGTATAGTTTTTCTCTATTTAAAGTCATTTGAAAAATTCAAAATTTAAAATTCTATTGCATTTCTAGTGGTTGTTTATTAAATTCATTTTTACTAGCGGTTTTCTTAAACAAACTGCCAATAGAAATGGTCTATTTCTACACAACTATAAATTTATTTCTCCTGGCGATTCGTAATTTGGACCTATTGTTTAATTTTCACTGATATCCGTAAATTAAAACCACCTGCAAAAATAAATCCTTTGCACCAAGAGAAATCTTTTTCTACCAGTGCACTCCACTAACACATGAAGAACTAAAAAACTTCTTGCGCGTTTGCACGGGACTCTTAGAAATAAAATGGTTGTAGTGGGTACGCTAATGGAAGAATAAATTAAACGCTTATAGAACATATTAGATCGATGCCATCTCAGTTCTTTTCTTAAAATCATTGGGTGGGGCCACCAACAACTGATTCAAATAAGTGGAGCTCGAATACATATATGCCATCGGTCTTATTATCTTGTCAATAAAGCGAGTACGCAATCACAATCAGCCATTTTTACTTTTTATTACGCCCTAGCCGGAGCAAAGCGGATAATCGGTTGCAGAAAGAGCCCCTTATTCTTCTTGGCGACCAGTCCTGCAGCCTCCTGCATATCGACGTCCTTGGGCTCCATTCCGCTGGGCAGCTTCCAGTCGAAGTGGTAGAGAAGGCTCGCCAGGGCGAGCTCCATGTTGGCCAGTCCAAGGTTGGAGCCGGGGCACATTCGGCGGCCAGATCCAAAGGGGAGGAACTCGTAGCTCGTCCCCTTGTAGTCCATGCTCTTCTCCTCGAACCGCTCCGGCTTGAACTCCTCGGCATCGTCCCAGTACATGGGGTCCCTGCAAATCGACCACACGTTGACGAACACGGATGTACCCTTGGGGATGTCGTAGCCCATGACCTGGACCGTCTCACGGCACCGGCGTGGGACGAGGAGCGGCACCGGGCAGTGCAGCCTCAAAGTCTCCTTGATCACGTTCTTGAGGTAGCTCAGCTCCACCGTGGCGAGGTCGTCCTCGGTGATTGATTCGCCCTGCTGCTTCCCCTTGAAGGCCTCCCGGACCTCGGCTTGAGCTCTGCTCATCGCTGCCGGGCTCCGCACCAGCTCCGCCATGCACCAGGTGAGCGTCGTGGCCGAGGTGTCGCTGCCCGCGCCAAACATGTCCTAGAATAGAAGAAAGAAATTAAACGTACATATATACCAGTAGAAATTCAGCAGCTGTGACTCTGACCGATCGACTCTTGAGAGTCTCTGACTGACTGTGATCGATGATCTACAGGAAGGAAAATCAGGAATAGAGATCGATCGATCATATCGACTTACAAACATGAGCGTGACGATGATGTCGTTGGTGAGCTCGATGGGCAAGGTGGCCTCTTTCTGGAGCCTGAGCAGGACGCCGAGCATGCCATCCTGCGCCGTCTTGTCGCCGCGGTCCATGGCGTCCCTCTTGTCGCGGACGATCACGTCCAGGATGCGCTCGATCCTGTTGCGGCAGGCGAGCGCCTTGCGCGGAGCCGTGCCCAGCGCCTGCATCAGCCGAGACGACGGGAAGAGGTCGGCCACGGTGAGCGTCGTCGTCAGCCGGAGCGCGGTGTCGAAGGCGTCCAGGTACTCCTCCTGCTGCTGCTGCTCGCACCGGCTGCCGATGGACTCCCTCACGATGGTGTCGTTGATCAACCTAGACAGCATCTTGCTCAGGTTCACCGTCGTCGTCGTCGTCGTGGTGGCACCGCCGCCGCCGCCGGACGCGGACGCCGCCGCCGCGAGGTTTGCCAAGAAGCGCGCCACCTCCTCCTCGCGGATGCGCTGGAACGACCGGACGCGCGCGACGCTCAGCAGCTCCAGCACGCAGATCTTGCGGAGCTGGCGCCACCGGTCGTCGTAGCTGCCGAATATGATGTCCGTGGCGTCGAAGGTGAGCGCGCCCAGGGTGGCGTTCACGTGGCGGTCGGCGAACGCGATGTCGTGCGTCTTGGTGATCGCCTCCGCCGCCTCCGGCGACGACACCACCAGCGTCGACACCTCGCCCAGCCGGAGCATCATCAGCGGCCCGTACTTGCGCGAGAGGTCGCGCAGCCCGCGTTGGACGATCGGGCTCCTCACCACCAGGTGGTGGATGCTACCGATCAACGGCAGTGTCCATGGCCCCGGGGGAAGGTTAAGCTTCGACGACTTGTGCTTGGTGACGACCCAAGATCTGAGCTTGGAGACGACGATGAGCAGCACGGCCACCGCCACCGAGAGGACCATAGCCTTGCTGTCCTCCATATTGTTTTCTTTGAGGCTAACTAGTCGCTCGCTCGATCTAGCAATAGCTACTAGCTCAATTTGGATCGATGGACATGGATGTGTGTGGTGCAGTGCAGCTAGCAAATTTATACTAGTACTAGTACAGTGACAGCACTGGCGGGAGGACGCAATTTCTTCGCTGCATTTCTCTTGTTTGTCATGTCAAAGAAAATCCAGCACCAGCAGGTCAAATAATCGTGACTTGACTGATTCCCCGAGCGCACATGGTATTGCGAAAGTGATCCAATTATTGGAACACTGGGCCCATGGGATAGGGAAGGAGTCCGACGAATCTACCATTTTTGGCTCTCCTCGTTCCTCTCAGTGTGATTCTTGGAACTTCATTGGAGCAGAGCAGCGGCGAGGCGTTTGATTGGTGCTCAAGCAGAGCTGGTCGGCCAGGGAGCGGCTCGTTGGAGGGCTACCTAAATTATCATTTGGATACTTATTTGAATAAAAATTATTCTAGCTATGTATCGTTCTATCCTCCAACAACTTATCTGTATCTTGTGTATCTTGTGTGTATTAATTCTAGAGAGCCAATCTCGCTCTTCATCTTTGGCTATGTGAAATCTGTTATACCATGACTATATTTAGGGATCTAATTAAACAATGCAAGTTATTGAAAAGTAACTTTTTTAATCAAAACCTCTATTACTATTCATAGGATATATATAATTAAAGAGGTTCTCTTGGAATTGCTTTTACAAGCTCTTTTAAGATATATAAGAGGCATGAAGAAGGAAAGCTTTTTTCCCCAATCGATTAGAAAACCAGTCCCGCACATGTAAGCGGACCAGACCCATGGACGATAAGAATTTTGTGGGTGGCGATGGTAAGGTGGGAAGAGAGAAGAGACACACCACACAGGTTCGTGGAAAACTCGCAGTCGCGCAGCGAGTTAGCAGCCCTGCATTCCAACAAGCCAAGCTGCACACAACACTGCAGAGTCCTGACTGCGTTTGAGCGGAAGGTATAGCAGTCACGCATGCACGAAGAAAAATACACAGCGGTGGGATCGACACAAGCTGCTGACAAGCTAATAACGACGATGGAATAGTGAGTCAGAGTTTAATTTTCCGCACGCATGCTTGGACCCGAGCATTGGGTTTACTTTAGCTTTCTGCACACGTGCTGCTTCGCTTTTGGACTTGTATCCCAAACAATGCCATGAACTTCAATCATGTATATAATAATATTATAATGTATGCTTCCCTCAAAGAAAAATAGTAATATAATCTATACGCTCGCTACTTCTTCAACGGTCAGGGCCGGGAAAGCAGACCATGAATTAACCACTATAATGTCCTTTTGTTGCGCGCCTATTTATAAAATATTAGTCCTTATGTGACAAAATGGTATTTTCCACTTCTTTGTTTTCAATTGGCCAAGCATCTTATTATCAATGGAGACATTACGTTAATTCTTATTAGATGCACTAGAAAACAAATTCTCATAATAATTAATTAATCAGATCTTATCTTTATTCATGAAAAAACTTACTCACCTCTACAATTATGAAAAAAACATCCGTTAATTTTACATCCAAATTACCTACCTTCGCCATTATAAAAAATAATCCCCTAAATTTTTATATATAATTACCCACATCCATCATTACAAAAATAATTTAAAATACCCCTAAATTTACATCTAAATTACCCACTTTTCCATTGTCAATCATAATTCAAAATAAACCATCAGAATAAATCTGAATGTCTCATCTTTGTTATTATGAAAGATAATTTTAAATAACCCTCTAACTTTGTATCTAAATTACTGACATCTGTCACTGTAGAAGATATTAAAAATACATCAAATGATTACCCACGCCTTTGCAATAATGAAAGATAATACAAAGTAACCCTCTAAATTTGCATTCAACCTACCATATATGTCGTTATGAAGAATAATATAAATAAATATTACCCTCATATTTGTATAATCAGAACCTACCATATATGTCGCTGCGGAAGAAGACTATGTATTAACCACTATAAGTCCTTTTGTTGCGCGTGCATTATTCCTTATATGCGACAAAATGGTACTAATGGTTTTTCTACTTCTTTTCCAATTGGCCAAGCATCTTATTTTGCTGTCTTACAAATTAGAGCCATCAACTGAGACACTACGTTAATTCTCATGAGACACGCTACAAAAAAGAACATAAATTGCTAGAAATTCTCATAATAATCAGCAACATCTTGTCTTTAATTTAGTAGAGTCTAATAAAAGAACATACATTGCTAGGAATTCTCATAATTATCTTGTCTATAATTCAGTAGAGTGTAATCATCATGAACGATCACAACCATTGGATTTATTGTAGTTTATATTAAAAAACTTATCTACCTTTACAATTATATATGGAAAAATATAAAGTAACCCCTAGTTTTGCTTCTCAATTACCTACCTCCACTATTACGAAAGATAAAATAACCCCAACCGAGCAGGTAGGGATGAACAAACAGTGAAACTGCTAGAAAAATATTATTTATCCTGAAGAGGTAACACATTGCGCCTGGTGTTAGATGGTTCAGGTATATGTGCCTTAGGTCTCACTAATCACCCAACCTCATATTCAGTTCCTCAACTGGAACCCCATCTCTCTGGCCCGCCTCGGAGTGATAATGTCATTGGTAAGACATTCAGGAGGCCGAAGATGAACCTACATCCATACTAGCCGTATTTACGGTCTGATTGTTTGATCTTCAAAATATGCCAAGCCAAAGATTTGACAATCCCTGTTTTGGCTATTGTTTAGTTGGCTACTAAAACTTGTCAACATTTCACATATGACTTCTGTCAAATCTATGTTAATTTTTTTACCTAATATTAGCTTGCTAAATCTTTGGTATGATAAAATTTTAGTCGTAACCCAATCAGACCCTTTTCCAACAAAAGTTTGAAAATTTAATACTTTTTGCATTGTTTATGTAGAGAAACGTGGATGCATTATCTTGATGACTGAACCTCGTACACACTCATTGCAAATCAACCATTATATATCCTAGGTCCACGCTCTGATCTTTCAACGTACATCATGGTTTACATCGAATATTGCCTGTAAAGGAAATAATAAGCGTATGACAGTAACAAAACATGTTATTTATATAAAAAACTATTTAACAAATAGAGGAAGTGCACCAAAAAATTTGCTACGGTCTGGATGTTTTTTCTCGTTCAAACCAACCTTGCAATTTGCACGGTGCCCATTGTTGCATGATGCATCTTGCCTATCTTGGCGGTTGATGTCAGATTGATGCGATACATACGGATGCAAACTTCAGGTCTAGTATCTAACACTAGTACACAGAGCATTTGCACAGGCGGTTCCAGACGCACCTTCACAGGCGTTCTGGCGTACCGCCTGTGCGGGAGGCCAGTGGAAATGGAGCATTTCCACTGGCGTCCTGCTGTCAACCTCCAGTGAAAATCTATTTTTACAGGGCGGTTGACATAACCAACCGCCTGTGAAAATACTATTTCCACTGACTATTTGCACAGGCGGTTGGTTATGTCAACCGCCTGTGTAAATATTTTTCCCGTCAGTTTTAAATTTGAATTTTTAAATGTGAAACGCCCTCCTTCCCTCCCTGTCCCTCTCCCTCTCCCTTTGTCTCTCCCTATATCTTATGTCAATGATCTTTACGTGCAATGATAGGAGTACAAAAGGCTATTAAATTATGCTACAAAGGACCAATATAATTATATACATATACACACCATTAATAATTTAATTTAATTACAACATTTATGTATACATCAATATACATAAAAGTTGTTTTGCGGCCACGACAACAAAGTTTTTCATCGCAAATGATATGATGATTCTAATAATCATCTCGACCTAGTTTCAGAGCGCTAATCTCTTTTAGCGCTCTGAACTCTGGCTTCGCTAAAACGCTATCCGGTTCGTGGTATTTCCCCTCGCTTGGAATGATTTCCTTCATAATGAAGGAGCATAGATCCTCAACTAGTTCATATAGATTTTCTTTCCCTGAGGTGTTTGGGCTTTGATGATTCCGCAACCGCCTAGAAAGAAAGTTTGTAGACATCATATGTTTGCACTTGGTAACGACATAAATATAGCGTGACTATTAGACATCATATGTTTTTGCGGTACCGTCCGTTGAGTCTCATGAACTCGCATACATAGAATCCACAGTGTACGGAGTCAGGTGGTTGCTTGTGACACTACATAGAGGAGAAGTTGTTATTGACTTGCAACATCATTTTTACTAATGTACATACATGATCTGGCTTCATATCTTACTTACCGGCCAGTTATGAAATATTCTTAGTTCCTCGCCCTTTCTGGATAAGTCGAACTTCCCACCCTTGAATTTGTACCACCTGTAAACCCTATGGTCTCAAATAGAATTAGTTAGTTTTTCGTAACTTTCAGCGATAAAGGTATGTATACAAGTATGTTAGCTTACCATTCTAAGATGGTCGTGACCATTGCATAGCTTTCAGGTCTATAATCTGTAGAGTCAAAGACCAGCATCTTTCCATCCCTAAGATAGATATAGAAGCATATCCAGTGGTCGCTGCACGAATGGACCAGAATTGTCATGTGTTTCTATTCATATTGTTAACATGATTTTTATATATACACTCGGACTTACCTGAAGTTGTATGGGGCAACTACCACTTCCCTGTTTTGGAACTGAAGAAATGCATTTTCTATGTACGCAGCGTACATAGCCTCGTGTCTCTTCTCCAAGTCTTCTTTCTTCTTTACAACTTCTTTTTCTGTTAACCCTTGTAATTGATCGTTGTCATCACCAATCCAGAAGGTGTGCTCATTCTCACAGATTTTCTTTGGGCTAAGGTACCCAGTTCTCTTGCTTTCATGTTTGTTTGGTCCAGGGCCGTAAGTGGTCTCGTCCTTATCATATTCCATTCTGCATGGCACAAGTGCATGTCATCAAAGGGATATCTTAGTAATACAACTCAATAATACTAAAGGATGAACATGTTAGAACGAGTGAGACTTACAATGCAAATAATGTTATGAGCTGAACATCGAGCCGCTTGAGGTTCATCATCAACCAGATGTCTTCGAAGGTTACAAAAGCGGTATCTCGTTCACTTCTAAAAGCAGAGGGTGGTATGCTTACTTGGATCGTGTCGATGCCGACAGAAGCAGCTCTCATATACCAGTCATGTTGTCTTTTTATACCAGCTGGTAGTTTCTTTAGTTTTTCCCAACTAAGGAGAGGCCTGCCCGGTATGTATCTGTCAGAGACGTTTTCATAATCCTCCCATGTGGGCTTCTTGATCTGTAAGACATTGGTCTCTGGGCCTTTTGACGACCTCTCCTGCTCAGCTAAGTCAACGATCTTGGACTTGCGGGTTTTGTGCAATCCCTGCTAAAAACTTGGCGGTTCCAGCAGTTTTCCTCTTTGGCTCGAACGGGGAGATCAATTTAGGAACCAAAAATTTCTTCTTTGGTGGTTCTTGGATCTATTTTAGTGGCGGTGGTGGTGTCCAAGGTGATTGTTCAAGGTCATGAGGTGGTGGGAAAGCACGAGCAGGATCATTGAATGGTGGGGTTTCAATAGGATTGGCTTGTGGTGGTGGAGATCCTGCAGGTTTAGATGATGACTGTGGGGTTTCAACAGGATTAGCTAGCGGTGATTGTATATTAGGTGGAGGAGATTGGGGACATGCTGATATTGGGGTTGGGTCTGAAACAACTTCCACATGATGTTGTGACTCTTGAGTTCCTGGCAACCCTTCAGCGGTTGGTGGTTGCTGCGGTTGTGGTGGCTGCATCAACTCCACGTCTCGTCGAGGCCATAGGATGAAAGTGTTAATGGCCTGTCCGAGTGTCTCAACATTGTCGGGGCCTGGAATTTTATGCAAATCTTCCTCATAGCCAGGGACGACCGTACGCACTTCTACCCTGTAGTACTCTTCTGGTATGATGGTGTGGTGGTAGTCACGTCCTGGGATTGCAAAGCCTATGGCAACTTCCTTTGTATGAACATGCTTCATACCATATCGTATCAGCAATTTGCAGAGTGTCGGTGCTTCGATATCATCCACTGGGAAGCGGTCTTTGTTGCCCGTAGACTCCACACTGCTTGGAAAACCAGGTGATTGTGTGGACATGGTAGCAATCATCTCCTGAGGACTAGCCGCTTGCTTTGTGGGGACGATCTACATCTGCGGACCTTGTGTGCTTATCTGTTGAACAGACATTGCACTAGCTAGCTTCTGTATTATTTGAGGATCAAGATTTGTTAGGAAATTAGACATCATATTCTTGAATTGTTCCTTAGCCTGCTCCTCATAGAAATCTTTCATATGTTCCTTGTATCGATCTCTTTTCTTGTACATGCCCAACCACTCTTCACCAAATCCCTCTTTCCATCCCCTCTTCGATGATATTCCTCGTACACGACCAGGATGCTCAGGGTTGCCTAAACCTAATGTCAAGATGTCCCTCTCCCTTTGTGGCTTCAATCTGCCCTCTTTGACATCCGTGGCCAATTCCACAATTTTCTCTACTGTCGGTGTCATTTCATCGGGACAGTTCAAACTGGTAGAAGTTTGTTTTGTTCCCCTAGCTTTCAGCCAATTCGCCGTCCTCTCACCAACTTCCTCTGAGAGGACAGGCTTGCCTTGTTTCTTGAGCTCTTTCTCCTCTGCCCGCCACTTCGGAATCTGCAGCTTGTAACCACACAATGCCAAGGTGGTGGTGGTACTTGTTCTTCTTTGCTAGCTCAAGCGGCTTCGCTCTTGGCTTGGAAAGTTGGATCTTTCTTCTGCTCCCTGAATACTGCCCACTGACCAGCGGTGATCTTATACTTACTCGTTGGATCCCTACCCTTCTTCAGATATTTGATATTCATTTTTGATCTATAGTTTTGGAGTAACGTTGCAACCTGCTTTAGGAAATACTCTTTCACAATTTTGTCAGTCCCCGTAGGGATGACAAACCTTTCACCGAACTTTCTCCATAACTCTTTTCTTGTATCTTCGCTCACATCTGCCCACCTCTGGATTGTGATGTCAAGCTTATCCCTGACCAAGAAACCAATCACATTTCATATTTTGGCCGCCACCACATCTGACACTAATGTCTCTCTTTTTGGGCTTATGTCAGAAATAACATAGGTCTGCTCTGGCCACTTGTTCGTCCCCCTTTCACCTCGTTTTCGATCCGTGCGTTTCCTTTTTCTTGATTTCGAGGTGGTTGTCTCGGTTGTTTCTGGGGCTTCTCCTTCTGGCACTTCTTCTTCCTCGGCCAGAATCTCCCGCAATTGAGACAAAACCTCCTGCACGATATATGCAACGCATCATGGAGCGGAGCCTATTTTTACGGGATGAATGAAAGCATTTGTATGTACGTAATAATTGTACCTCATCGATAGCTGGATCATAATCTGGGTCTACAATACGTTGAGGTTGTCTATCTATGGTAGGGCATGGATCACTTCGGTTTCCGTCATCTTCTTCTTCTTCCAACATGTCACCATGGTAATCTTCCTCTTCTTCTTCTTATGCCGGAGGATTTGTAGTTCTAAAAATGCAAGACCAATAAGTATGTGAGTTCTTAATTTCTATAATTCATTGTTTCACTAAACGTAATTGTTTCATACTAACCGTTGGTCCGGGGGTGTATCGACTTTATTGGGCGACCCTACGCGCTGGTCATTTGCATGCTCTCCGGATTTTGGAAAAGTCATCTTCTCTTTAGTAATGCTAAGTCGTTAAAAAATGATGTCATTCGTACACTAAGTCAATATTTCACATATGATAAAGCAAGTACTATTTCATTGCAAAGTACATAGTCATTTATATATGCACAAGGAAATATTTCACATATGATAAAGGATGTACTTAGAATAATTATTGCTTTCCTAGAATTGCTAATATCACACATATGATAAAGGAAATAATAGAAAACAACAATATTTATTACATTGACATAAAATATTAACATATCATAAAGGAAAATAATAGAAGGAAACAATATTTATTATATTTACATAAAATATTAACATATGATAAAAGAAAATAATAGAAGGAAACAATATTTATTATATTTACATAAAATATTAACATATGATAAAGAAAATAATAGAAGGAAACAATATTTATTATATTTACATAAAATATTAACATATGATAAAGAAAATAATAGAAAACAACAATATTTACTACATTTTCATAAAATATTAAAACATGCACTAAGTACTTAGTCATTAAAAAATATTTAGTCACATAATTAAATAATTAAACAAAAACTAAGTAGTAAGTATTTATGAAGTACTCTACATTATTAACACAGCCACTAAGTACTCAGTCATATAAATCAATTATTTGCTAATAGCCACAAATACATTTTTATATGACACATAAATTTGCTAATCTTTTTTTTTTATTACAATTATATAATTATATGATTACCATACAAGTACAATGTGGCTTTGCAAAATACTTAGTAAATAAAGTATACTACAAAGAATATTTGCTATTAATATTAATATTTATATTTATAGCAAATCAATTATTAAAAATCTAGTACTGTGCTAATTAAAAAAAACCACTGTTGAGCCTTTCGCCCAACAAGGGCCCGCGTGAGCGTCTTGGCAAGCCAGCCGCGCCTAGTCGCGGGGTGCCGCCCGCCGCCGCCGCTAAGCGCCCGGTAGGGCCGCCCAGCGGCGGCCACCGCTGTTCGGCCGTCCCGGCGGACTCCGGCGGCCTCGGTGGCCATGCGCGCGGCCCCCATTGCCCTAGCTAGTCGCGCGGGCGCCACCGTGCGGGGCGCGCGCACGGCCGCCGCGGTAGGGCCGCTGGCTCTGTTGGGACGCCCGGTAGGTCGCGACTCCGGCGCTTCACACTGCTGGGAAGGGGCGGCGCGGAGTCGAGGCGGGAGTTCGGCAAGTGGCGGTGGGCGGGCGGTGCTCAGCCGGGCGAAGACGGCCGGTGGTGGCACGCGCCGCCAGAAAGCGAGTGGGCAGCCTTAGCTGGAGGTGGTCGGAGGGTGCTCGGTGGCGGCTTCCACAATCGGTGGCGGCGGAGTGGAGATCGCCGGTGAAATTTGGCAGTCTGGCGGCGTCGTCTTCCTCTGAATCGCACCCACCGAGATACGAAATTTCTAAAGTCCCGCACTGTGTATTTATAGGGAATGATTTTCATAGGCGGATGTTATAAAGAACCGCCTGTGGTAATCATTTTCACAGGCGGGTCTCTAAGACACCCGCCTGTGGAAATCATTTCCACAGGCGGTTCTCTTAAAGCATCGCCAGTAAAAATGCATTTTCCACTGGCGGTGCTTTTACGAGAACCGCCAGTGAAAATGCATCCAGAATTTCTTTACCTTTTTTCTATCATAATCTTTGACAATATTTCATTTAGTATATTTCTTTAGAAATATTTCTTTTAGGTTATTTCTTTGACAATATTTCTTTTAGTATATTTCTTTGGAAATATTTCTTTTAGGTTATTTCTTTTACATTATTTCTTTAGGGTATTTCTTTTAGGTTTTTTCTTTTAGGGTATTTCTTTTAGGTATTTCTTTTAGGGTATTTCTTTTAAGTTTTTCTTTTAGGGTATTCTTTTAGGCATTTCTTTTAGGATATTTCTTTTAGGTATTTCTTTTTCTTTTAGGGTATTTCTTTTAGGTTTTTCTTTTTAGGGTATTTCTTTTAGGGTATTTCTTTTAGGTTTTTATTTTAGGGTATTTCTTTTAGGTATTTCTTTTAGGGTATTTCTTTAGGTTTTTCTTTTAGGGTATTTCTTTAATGGTATTTCTTTTAGGTTATTTCATTTAGGGTATATTTCTTTGACAATATTTCTTTTAGATTATTTCTTTTATATTATTTCTTTTAGGTTATTTCTTTTAGGTATTTCTTTTAGGGTATTTCTTTTAGGTATTTTTTAGGGTATTTCTTTTAGGCCCTAAACAAGTAGAAACAAAAGGACTTAAATAAGTTGAAGAGTAATACAAAGAGAGATAACAATTAATGAGTACAAATTATAAAGGATAAATTGTTACTTAAGACAAAGACTAATATTAAACTAATATAAAATCTAGCTAGCTAGCTACTGTTCTGCCTTCTCCGTCGTGGCGCACCCATGGTAATGAACTCTTGGAGATACTTCGCTCAACATTTCTTATCTTTACTTGATGATCGTTGAAGAGAGATATTTGCCCGAAGTGGTTGAAGTCATCTAGGTCAATTACACCATCAACTCCTATAGCTTGCTGCTTTCCAGGAAGAACTATATGCTTAGTCTTATCGCTACTTTTCTTCTCTTCTTTACAAAGGATCTGTTCGGCATAGAAGACCTGTGTAGCATGGTTAGCAAGGATCCAAGATCATCCCTGTAGCCTACTTTACTTAGATCAAGAACTCTCAAGCCATAGTTGTCCACGGTGATATGGTTGTCATCAATTCATTGGCATCGAAACACAAGCGTCTTAAATGAATCATAGTCTAGTTCCCATATCTCCTCAATAAAGCCAAAGTAGGTAGCAGTTTCATCTGAATCATCTATGGCTTCGCAACGAACACCACTGTTTTGCGCCATGCTCTTTTTGTCCCTAGAAGTAGTACAAAATGTGAAGCCACTAATATCAAAGGTCTGCCATGATGTGACCTGGTGAGATGGTCCAGCTGCCAACCTCTTGATAGTTTGTTGCTCAATTGTGTCTTCATTTGAAATGTTCTGCTCCATTAGCCATGTGGTGAGTCGACGCTTGTGTTCCTTCGATACTCAATCTTCTGTTTGCCTAGGGTTCTGATCGCTTAGCTCTTGTATGTGTTGTTTGATCAGAGGATCCATTATTGAGAGCTGATGTAGGATGCTATGATGCGCCTCGAGGACAATATTGTAGTCTGACGGGATGAATGATTTCTGACCCATCCTCCCACACCCATATAGTCTACCCTCATGTCGAGATGGAGGCAAACCTATTGCAATTTGGTCTTTTAGGCAAATATTGCAGAATGGACCTCCGGACTTAATAGGCTCTTCAGTAGTGTATCCCTCTATCATAGATGCCTCAGGACGAGCATGAGTAGCTACGTACCCATTAAGAATTGACATGAAACACTTATATGTCCACATCTCATGTAAATACATGGGACCCAATGCCTGTATTTGTGGCACCAAATGTACGACAAGGTGTACCATTATATCGAAGAAAAAAGGCGGGAAACACATCTCAAGTTGTGGCAATGTCTCCACTGCGAATTTCTGAAGAGACTCCAACTGCTCTTGATCAATTTCCTTTTGTGATATCTCATTAAAAAAGAAGCACAACATGTGATTGCCATCTTTAAGAACACCAGACTTATAGCCCTGATGACAATAGGGAGAAAAGTTATCAGCATCACATGACAATTATGTGAGTTGTAGTTGGTGAGTGTAAGGTCCTTCATTGACACAATGCTCTTAATGTTGCAGCAGAATCCAGCTTGTACTTTCAATTTTTTCAACCACACACACATGGCATGTTTCTCATCTGTGCTCAAGTTGTAGCTTGCTGCTGGGAGGTCGTACTTTCTATTATCTAGCAATATCGGATGAAGTTTAGGTTTTATCTTCAAATTGACCAGATCCTGACGTGAACTCAATTCTTCCTTTGTCTTGCCCATTATGTCTAGCAAGGTACCAATTATGCTTTCAAACACATTCTTCTGAATGTGCATACCATCAACCGCGTGTCGTACGTCAAGCTCTTTCCAATATGGCAAGTACTTAAAGAAAATTGACATCTTCTTGAATGTAGCCCCCACAGTTGGCTTTATATCCTTTCTTACTTTTCCATCTTTTGTCTTCTTACCAAATACAAACTTGATGTTCTTAACTATCTTATATACTCTGTGACCTTTACTATTACCTAATGGAGCAGTGGACCTTAGTACATCATGATTGTTAAAATACTTATCCATCTTTCGCAAGCGGTACCTATGACCTTGTGATAAAAAACGTTTGTGTCTCATGTACACTATCTTGTTGGAGGCACTGAGGGACACATAAAATGTTTCATCCAAGCATACTACATAACCAACCTTGCTCTTAAACTGTCCTGACAATACAAAGAGAGTAGGGTAATCATTGATCGTAACAAAAATAATGGCTCTCAGTGTGAATGACTCTTTCCGATAAGCGTCCAACATGTCAACACCCGTATCCCATAATATTCTCATTTTCTCCATTAATGGCTCCAAGAATACATCCATGTCAATACCAGGTTGTGTAGGCCCAGAAATAAGAATGGTTAGCAAAAGATATTTTCGCTTTTGTAGCAAGTGTGGAGGGAGATTGTAGATGGTGAGGATCACCGGTCATGTGGTATGTCCTTTCAGCAAACGGATTCATTCTATCGGTACACAGTGTAAACCTGACATTTCTTGTCTCCTTAGCAAATTCTGGGTGGTCCTTATTGAATTTTTGCCACTGCTTACCATCTACAGGATGTCGAAGCTTTCCATCTACTTTATGCTTATCAGAAGCATACCAAGTCATAAGCTCTGCATCCTTAGGGTTTGCAAACAAACACCTCAACCGATCTACTACTGGAAGGTACCACATGACCATAGCAGAAACCCTTCTCTGTGTGTAGTAGTCTTCTTCTTTATTTTCTTTGGTGCAGGGTTTTGAACTCTGTTGAGTCTTCTTTCTCTTTTTCCCTTTAGAAATGGAGGCTGCATTCTCTTCTTGTAGATAGTCTTTTTTCGTCTTGTATTGACTTGCACCATAATTTAGATAGTTGTCCAAGTCTTTGTAATCACCTCGATATAGGATACAGTGATTTCGACAAGCGTGGATCTTCTGGACACTCATAGTAAGTGGACTGATTAGCTTCTTTGTATAGTACATGTTAGCAGACACTTTGTTCTCTTTTGGAAGCATATCTCTGAGAGTACTCAATAATGCATCGAAGCTGGCATCGGACCATCCATATCTTGCTTTTAATATCAATAGCTTAAGCACAGACCGTAAAGTTATGAACTCTTTGGTACAACCTTTAGTCTCATCGTACAATGGCTCTACTGCTGCCTTCTCTAAGGCCTCCATACCTTTCATAAAGAATATTGATGGATCTGTATGATGACGCAACAGTGCAGCCATCAGTTCCGCATCTTCATCCATCATTTCAGTTCTGTTGTCCTCGGTTCCTCTAACATTCGCATCATCATGAACATCAGGCACAACATGTTCACTCTGCTGGGGACAATGGTGATGAGTCTCATGTAGGAACTGACTAATATCATCAACAAACATATCGGGCCATTCGCTCCGAGGTTCGCGGGGGTCTCCAATCAGTATACGGCATAGAGCTACCCTCTCCATGCTTTGTCCAAATCAAGTAATCTTCCATAAATCCTCGATGCATCCAAATGATTTAAGATTGGTTTTGTATATTCATAAACAACAATATTCCTGCAATCTGAGCAAGGGCAATATATGTGTTTCTTCTGTGTACTTAAAGCATGGTTTTTCGCAGCATCGATAAACTTCTGAACCTCAGGTATGTATGATGGATCTACTCTTTCTAAGTTATACATCCAGAAGGCTCTATCCATCATTACCTGTTAAAAAGAGTATATATAGATGTTTATTTATATTAATTATAAACACTACAAAGTAGACGTAGATGTTTATTTAAATTAATTATTAACTAACCTTTATATGATCAATACACTCGTTCAAAAGAGTATATATAGATGAAAATGAATCCTCACTTGTATATTTCTGAAATAATACAAATCCGAGCAAGACATGTTACTAATAAAATAACCAAGAATACTTTATTAAACAATATATAACAATATAATTAAAGCATCAATTTGTTATATGAAACCAAAAAAAATTAAAAGCAAGACTAGTAACTAAAACTCTAATAAAAGCATCACCACTACTTAATTTAACAAAACATAATTAAATAATTAAATAAAAACTAATTCAAAGCCTTAAGATCTAAAAAAATTCTGAATAACTAAAACTAGATTAATTAATAACAACCAAGCCAAAAGCATCACTACTAGCTAATTAAACTAAATACGAATAAACATAACAAAATAATTAAAACATCAATTTTTTAGATGAAACTAAAAAAATTAAAGCAAAACTAGTAACTAAAATCTAATAAAAGCCTCACCACTACTTAATTTAATGAAACATAACTAAATAATTAAACAAAAACTAATTCAAAGCCTCAAGATCTAGAAAAATTTAAAATAACTAAAACTAGATTAATTAATAACAACCTAGCTAAAAACATCACTACTAGCTAATTAAACTAAATACAAATAAATAACGCTAAATAATTAAATAAGAGTACCTAATATAACTTAAAAAGATAAACCATAGCTACAAAAGGTGATCCCCTAAATAGAAAGTGACTAGAATTATTAAAGAAAAAACCTAGCTACTCTCCTCTCTCTTGAGCTCTTCTCTCTCTTGAGCTCTTCTCTCTCTTGAGGTGAAATCCTAGATCTCTAAAGTAGTGGGAATTGAAGAAAAAGAAGGAAATGAGTCAAAAAACACATAAACTAACCTTTTTTAGCTATCTCCTCTAAAGAAATCAGGATCAAAACCTCCCCCCTTGTATTGGCTCAAATCTGGACCTCCAAAGCTCCAGCCATGGTACTATGCTAGGGCTGGCTACAGTTCTATTGGAGGTGGAGAGGAGGAAGAAGGGGGGTATATATAGGAGAATATCAGCATAGGCGGTTGATATAAGGCAACCGCCTGTGAAAATGGCCCCCTGTTTTCACAGGTGGCTAGTGTTATCTACCGCCAGTGATAATGGTCATTATCACTGGCGGTTCCTTATGCAAACCGCCAGTGTAAATGTGACCATTTGTACTGGCGGTTGGCATAATGAACCGCCAGTGATATTGCTTTTTCCACTGGCGTTTCTAAGGCTGAGGAGCGCTGGTCGATTTGCAGAGGCGTTTGTCAACTAAAACCGCCTGTAAAAATGAAACTCCACCGTCAACACAAATACTCTGTGCACTAGTGTAAATTTCCATAGCACAAAGCAACAGAGCAAGGCTACGTCAACAGCCTGCGGAGGATGTCGCTGATGCTCGCCATGCAGAGGATGAACAAAAGACCAATGGTCATGGGTAGCTTAGACTTTTGATTCGATGGCCGGATATTTCTGATTAACATGAGAATTTGTAGTATTTACCTTTTTTCTTAGTGCATCTGGTGAGAGTTAACGTGAGTCTCCATTAGGGCCTCTAATTAGTAATATAAGATAGATTTGTCTCGCCAATTATCACAGTGTTTCTGCAATTAGTTTTATAATTAACCATATTTAATCTTTTTAATTAATTAACATCTCAACATTCCATGTGATAAAATCTGCTCCCTCCGTTCCAAATTGTAAGTCGTTTTGACTTTTTTGGTTCATCTATTTTGCTATGTATCTAAACATATTATTATAGCTAGATACATATCAAAATTGATTGTACTAAAAAAGTCAAAGTGACTTACAATTTAGAACGGAGGGAGTACTTTAGAACCACTAGGGGGTGAAAGTGGTATGAATAATCTTCCGCTCCGATCCGATCCGAATCCGAATTTTAAGGATATGGAGAAGTGTTTTTAAAATCCGTGCGGATGTGGATACTCCGTATCTGATTTTATGCGGATGTGGTGTAGGATATGGGATTGACAAAATCCGATGGATATGGATTATCCGATAATTGAACGCGATTTTCAGACGCTTACAATAGGATAACCGAATATTTTAAGAAGCTAAAATGGCGAGAATCCAATCCATGACACAAGCATTATTATATTATTATTATATATACTAATTTGACTATTTAAGTAACTATGGAATGGTAATCAGTAATCCCATTGATTGCTGATTTGCCTTATTGCTTCAGTGAATGGCAAAGTTTTGCTTAATTAAGAATATTTATTTTTTTGTATGTCTGTTTTATATTCTTAAATCTAAACTAAGAACTTATATTAATTTTCTTTGAGCATCAAAGCGGTGGATTGTTGGTTACTCTCATCATAAAAAACAAGATGTAAGGACATATTATCCGACTTAAAAAAATCCGCTTCCGCTCCGACACCGGTCCGAATTCGTACCATTTCCGATATCCTAAATAATCCATATTTGCATCCGAATCTATATAATATCCGCTCCGCTCCGAACCCGACCTAATAACATAGATTAGGATACGGGGAAGACATTATCCGCGCCGATCTGATCCGTTTTCATCCCTAAAAACCACCATCTAAACATGCAGGGGTCCTATGTATATTGACTATATATGTCACGTCGTCTAGTCCGGTCGTCGCACATGTGGGTGACCTGCTGTAGGCTGTAGCCGAACACATGACTTTACTATTGACTCTGTCCTTCTTCCTTCCTTAATAATTCCGAGATGATGTTTATTCCGAACTTAGCCGCCATGCTTTTGTGAGTCTCCGTTCCGCTTCTACACTGGAACGTCCTCCCTTTAACTAACTAATGAGCGCCACGTGCTGCTGATTGGGTGGTGTACGACTGATTTGGAAACAGTACAGATTTCCAAATGCACCATGTCTGAAGTTCATCCCCATGCATGAATGAAGAAAATGAGGCAGTCAAGAGAGGCTAGCTAGCTAGCAAATTAGCAATGCACGCATGGATGGACGATGTGCATGCATGTGCATAAAAGAAGAGTAGGCATCTTAGAATTCTCTCTGGTTGCCCTTTTTCTTGTCAATTTCCTAGTTTCCTGTAAGCTGCAGGAAGGCGGTAGACGGGGAATCATTCTCCGATAGAAGCTTTCGTTGAAATATCTATGCATGGCGCATCTTTTTCCTGTTGCTTTTCTTTCGTTGAAACATCGTCTTTGTCAATTCTTATTAGTTTATTTCCTGTATGTTGCAGCGAGCATGGGCATATATAGACCTAGCTAGTAGTGAGAGTTGAAGAGAAAAAGAACCTTGACTTATTGCATTCCGCCACTGCTGCCGGCTGTAATCTATTTCCCTTACTCTATTGAGTCTATTCAACCAAACAACCACGTACGTACGGCATCCAAGATTTCCACGCCAAACCTGGCCCCGTCATGATCAGTTTTCCGTTACCAGACAAGGAACCAAACACCACCTACCCTAGTAGCATGCAATACAAGTCTATAAATAGAGAGGAACGAAAACGAGCATGGAGCAAGCACCATAGGAGCCCGAGTGAAACTTGAGCAGCAGCTAGCTTCTTCAAGACTCGTTTGCAAGCTAGCTAGCTCTCCCAACAACAGATCGAAAAGAGAGAGTTACTGGTATATAGATATGCCTGCGAGCGTTGTAACTGTCGCTGCCGCCGCACATGGGCCTCCTGCTGCAATCCAGGAGACCACACGCACTGCAGACGACGTTTTCGAATCCTCTGTGTGGGGCGATTTCTTCGTAAACTATACACCTCCTGCATCACAGGCATGCAAACAATGCGCTACATATAGATCTTGTTGATGATGACTAGTTGTCTCTTTGGTTAAGGATATGATTATTACTTGTTGAAAACTTGAAATAATTGCTTATATATACGTGCTCCATGTGTACTAATATATATTGTTTGCAGAGGTCGGAGGAATGGACGAGGGAGAGGATTGATCAACTCAAGGGTGAGGTTGGCCGGAAGTTAAAGACGACGATGAGCATGGCCGAGACGTTGGTGCTGGTGGACACACTGGAGCGCCTCGCCGTCGATCACAATTTCCGTCAGGATATTGACTTGGCGTTGAACCAAATCCACTTGGAGGGGAAGCCGGCCAGTATTAGCAGCTCCAACGAGCTTTACATAGTCGCACTCGGCTTCCGCTTGCTTAGGCAACATGGCTACTGGGTATCCGCAGGTACATACATACATACATACATACATATATACACACACACAAACATATTGTGACTTTTTTCATAAGAAGAGTTGTGCGTCATAATAATTATTTATGAATGTTTGTTGTAGACGTGTTTGACAAGTTTAAGGATGGCACCGGCAAGTTTAGCAAGGGTCTAAGCAGCGACGTTAAGGGTCTGCTGAGCCTATACAACGCGGCTCACATGGCGGTTCCTGGCGAGAAAAAGCTGGACGAAGCCATCGACTTCACGAGGCGCTACCTTGAGGCTGCCAAGGACAGCCTCGTGGCGCCGATGTCGGCGCAGGTCTCGCGCTCCCTCGGCATTCCTCTCCCACGCTACCTGCAACGGCTAGAGGCCATGTACTATATCTCAGAGTATGCATATGAGGAGGATCATGATGCCAGCATCCTGGAGCTTGCGAGGCTGGACTATGACATTGTCCAGTCTCTCCATCTCAAGGAACTCAAGGAGCTCACCTTGTACGCCACTCCTACTCGATCGTCTCTATGCATTCCTAGCTTAATATTATTAGCTTGTTATATACTTATATAGCTATATATATACATATATGAGCTGACCAGCGAGTAATTAATTTTATGTGAAATGAATGAATGCAGGTGGTTTAGGGAGCTGTATCGCGGCTTGAAACTGCCTTACACAAGGGACCGCATCGTGGAGATGTACTTCTTTGCTTTTGGTACAATCCAGACGGAGGAGTACTCTCGCGCGCGACTGATTGATTCCAAGATAGTTGCGCTTACAGGCCTGATCGATGACATTTACGACGTCAACGCTACCTATGAGGAAGCCCAACAGTTCAATGCTGCCATACAGAGGCAAGCTGCATATATATGTTTCATATATTATATATACGTACAGAGGCATGCATGTTGTTTTGTTCCTAGCTATCTAATCTAACACTATATATCATATTCTGTGCAGATGGGACAAAAGTGCTGTCTCAGACCTACCAGAATACATGCGCAAGCTATACATTGAAATACTAAACACCTTCGCCCAATTTGAGAATGTTTTGGAGCCCAACGAGAAGTACCGTGTGCATTATGCCATAGAGAACGTACGTAGAATCATCTTCATTTTTTTCCGATATATATCTTTCTTCATTACTTCATATCATCAGCTAGGCATGATTAACATTGCACGGTCGATGGACTGAATCAAGTTTGGTTTTTCATCTCTGAATGCATCTATGCAGTACAAATTGCAGTCGACGTATTACTTCACGGAGAACCAATGGGCTCTCGAAAACCGCATACCGAGCTTCAGGGATCAGCTAAATCTTTCGGCCAATTCAGCAGGCATGCAGGTGTTGGTCGCTGCGTCATGGGTGGGCGCCCACCACGCCATAAGCAGGGAGTCATTCGAGTGGGTGCTCTCGAACCCTGAAGTCTTCTTCGCAGGGGGAGAGGTCGGCCGTCTCCTCAACGACATCGCGTCGTTCCAGCGCAAGAGGAGAAACAGCAGGGACGTGCCGAATTCGCTCCAGTGCTACGTCATAGAGCATGGCTCCACGGAGGAGGAAACTGTGGCTATGGCGAAAGCCACGATTGAGCTGGGGTGGAGGAAGATGAACAGGGCCGTTATGGAGGTACGACCTACGCTGGCATCGGCGGCGCAAATGGCCACGGTGATCAACCTCACAAGGACGTTCGAGGTCTTCTACTACCGCGGCAAGGACGGCTACACCTATGGAAGCGACCTCCAGGGTGTCATCACTTCTCTCTTCGTCGACCCGGCCGGCCTGGCCGGGAAACCTGCATAATTAAGTTCGTCATCATATGCATTGCAAATCATGCATAGTGATCGAGTAGTAAACCAGCTGCGCACTGGCTGCTACCACCGTTAATTAAATAAATATGTGTACTATATATAAGCGTGGGCACCTGTTATTCTTGTGTTCTACTAGCTAGAACACACACATATATATATATATATATATATGATGGTATTGCATTCCATACATGCGCATGCATACTTGTATGACCACTACTACAAACATGACCTATTTATTACTAATAAGGGTCTGCTTAATTACTGGCTGGCTTGCGAATCTTATCCAACCAAAATTAAGACATGCCTAAAAGTTTGTCTATCAATCGATCATTGTCAAAAATTTGCATACCTAGGTTTAAGGCACCACATGCTCCACATGTGCCAGACACAAGAGCTTCTGTCACGATTATAGTATAGAGCAGCCCCCATGTATATCTTCAAATATGATCCAAGCTCTAAGCATGCATTGGTGAGGGATTGAAAAGTGATAATCACCAGCCAGTTCCTCCTCCGTACTACTTGCAGCTGCTACTGCCTGATGCTTTTTTTGCCATAGCAAAGGGGATGGTCATGATGGTGAGTCGTGTGGTGTCATGAACATGGGTCTTAATGCTGGGTTTCAAGGATAGATTTATGGGCTGGCTTCGGAGGCCCATTGGCAGAACACGAGCAAGGGGATGAGGACATCGAACAGAATTGACAAGTCATCTTGGCCACCTCCATCAGGAACAACTACCCTGTTGTTGTTCTTGCTTGTACCTCTCTGATTCTCTGCTTCCTCTACCTAACTCCCTTCTGTTCCTGAGATTGTATCTCCAAACAATCAAATAATGTTGTAACTGTAATTTTTCGGTCTAGGACCATGATAATTGGTATCATGAGCCTTCAATTTAGGGACCAAAATTTTTCCCCAATTCGGTCACCATGGCCTCTGTTGGGGGCAGGCCCCCTCTTGGTGGCCCACCTCTTCCCTTTTCACCACCCCCTGCCTTCTGGTTTCCGGCCAACGACTGCTCCACGGGTAATGTTTTTGCTTGCAACCATGCCACTCAGTGCACCCATTGTCTCCGAGGGGCGTAGGTCCATGAGGTTTCGCTTCATCTCCTAGCATGCATGCTATCGGCACCCTCTTAGAGGAAGGAACACGGGCACTCATGGTTCTGCCACACCGAGGATACGTGCAAAGTTTTGCAAGGCTTTACGTGTTTGTCTCGTTGAGTGCAAAGACCTAGTGCGGGTCACAAGAGGGGTCCCGGACCAAGTGGTCCTTAGAATGTCAGAGGTACGCAGGCGCTAACTGGGGGTTGTGTAATTGTACAACGGGATTGCCCTTAGGCATGTAGAATATACAGTGAATCACGAGATCATACAAGGGCAATCTAATCATCTGCAATGGCCACTAGAGCCTATAAATAGTGCCCTCAGGAATGGGTTTTATGGATGCATGATGAATAGTGAAGTTTTCTACCCTCTGTCTTGCTTTGCCTTTCTCCATTCGTCTCATTTCCATTCATGTGTGTCTCCTTCGCGAGTCTACGCTAGTTCAACAACAATTTGGTATTCAAATGCCTAGGCCCAGAACAATATTGGCACCCATTGTTGTTGTTGCTCTAGCTTTTCATGGTCCCAAAGAAAGGAGCAAGAATTAGGGAGCTAAAGCTAGCAAAACATCAAAGGCAACGGAGATTGCAGTGAGGCAGGTTACCGCCGCTGCTGTTGTAACCCTTGCACCTATGGCCCTCCCCCAGCTAGATGAAACAACCGTGGCACAGGGCCCACATGGCAACATCATATCAGGATGCTAGCGGACCAAAACAATAGAAGGATATGTTCAAAATTTATTACTCCATGAAGATGAAAACAAAGACAATAAAATCCAATAGCAAGCCAAAGCATTGAAAAGTTGGAAGAATACAAGCAGAAAATCGAAAGGTTGGAGCACCACAAGCAGCGATAACCAGGAATAAAATTGATAAGTGCTAAACTCATTAAGAGAAGCTGAGCAGTTAAGAAATAGACTGGTCAGAAAAATTTGACAGCTCAAAATAGCAAATGACAAAGAAGTCATGGAAGTCTGAAACTTTCATCCACCGGCAGCACCAGCGGTTGGGTGACGACATTGGCGGATCTAGAATAGAATTTCACCTATGGCGAACTTTGTACTAGTTTGCATGATCAAGCAATTACCATACAAGATGCTAAGTGCAGACAATGGCTTTTTGACTCATGCATTCATATCGATTATTAGAGGCCAAGAAGAAATAAAGGCCAATTAGCAATAACATCCATTGATTCTTCAGAAAGAAGTGCGCAAAGCGGTGAGCCGTATCATGTCCTATACATGCAAAGGCACCACACACACACACACTCAAGACCCTCCTTGCGGTTGCTGCTGCTCATCATGAATATACGATGTGCTCGTACGGTGTACCATGTATACCTTGTGGCAGCTGGCCGCAGAACACGCATACCTCCGTAAGGGTAGGTCTAGGTCTGCTGGCCATCGGTGAGGTCTGGCGGCTGCCAAATCTCGCTAGATTGCTGGATCCGCCTATGGGTGACGAGAACCTGGGTTTACCAAGATATGACCATACCTCACCACTCTAAGACAATTGCAAAAGTGGTAGATCCAAAGAACTCTGAATAAAAAAACTCAAAACTTCGGAAAGTTCATTGTAGTTTTAGGGAACTCATTCAATGTGTCTCATGGTAAGCTCCAACCATATTAATTGAAGGATGGAAAGAATCCGCTTGCACATCTTCTTGCAATCCTCCAATGCTACAAAACTAAATCAAAACCATAATTGGAATCAGAATCTATAGGAAATACTGGTGGAAATACTAGTGGTCATCTGCCTGCGCGGATGTACATGCACATGCACCACCAAACTCTCTGCACCGTGTACTCTCACCTTGGTCTTATCAGCAGAGCAGACAAAGACTCCAATTCCAATGATGTTTCCCATGCAACTTGAAGAGATCGGCATCAAGCTGACGACCAGCGAGACAGTGGCGTTCTCGGATGTGGACTTGAAGAATGGACGATGGGGATCTCGCCCTACCACCTCTGTTCCAAAATGACACGGGATCGTCCTACCTTGTCAACTTGGCAACACTTGAGGTCTGCACCGCATCAAGACTTGACGACGACCCTAACAAGACCGTCGTCTGCTCCTACATCGCCCTCCTCGCCTTCTTCATGATCAGGGCTGAGGACGTGCACAGGCTACGATCAATGGGCGGCTTCCCGGATGGGCCTTATAGCGACAATGACATGCTCGCCTTCTTCACATCGTCGCCAAGCACCTTCCCAATCGTGGCGTCAAGCTCACCACTGTTATGGCAAAGATCAAGTACTGAAGAAAAAATAGTTACAAGATCGCACTCTATAGATTGTGTTATAACAACTACGTGACCATCATCAAGCTGGCGTCTATCATCGGTACATTCATTGGTTTCAACTAGGAGCTCCTCTCTCTCGCCCACAACCATAAGAACTAATGGTGATGCAGCCAAGACTGATGTACAAGAAGATGATGCTACAGCAAGACAATAACATTACCAACGAGCAAGCTACTCAAGCTCCTCATTTCTCATTTGATTTCTCAATGGCAGTCAGCCAGTTATGTATATTGGTGCCTTTGTCATTTTTTTTTGTATTGTACAATTTATCAACAACGAGGACCATTATTGTAACATTTGAATGGTGATATTTGAGATGCGAGCAGCAAAGCAAACCATCATCGATTGAGTTTTTTTCCTTACAATTTCATATTTTCATTAGGTATGTTGTGAATTTAAGTATGCAATTGAGATATATATCATGTAATATAAACCTATGCATTTATGAGTTTGTTTTATTATCTATCCATACTAGATCTGGTGCAGATGGTATTAGACCCGGCACGAGTGGTATAGACATTTTCTATTATGACCCTAGGCTTGAAAATTGACAAGCTCCGCCGCTGACTTCTCCAAGATAGTGCTGCAACCATGGTCCACAAACTTTGTTCGGTCTCTCTCTCTCTCTCTCTCTCTCTCTCTCTCTCTCTCTCTCTCTCTCTCTCTCGCGCGCGCGCACGCACAGAGCAAGATAGAATACGAATTTACCGCATTGTCTCTGATCGAGTGCTTTGCTTTGGCATTTGGGAATTGGTCATTCACTCAGTGACTCATTTGGTGATTTTTGATTTGGGAATTTTAGGATTTTGGTGATGGATGAGGGAGCAAAGGAAGCCGTTGTGGGTGGGGGAGCTGATAAAGCTGGAGATGTGGTTGATCCAAAACAGTGCCACGTCGGTTAGACAGACTTCAGTTCCACTAGACAAGAAGCGCTATAAGAAACTACAGATATTCCACAAAGATGTCGAGCCAGACGCTGTCCTCCTTTTTCCTTTGCTTGTTTCTTCGTTGTTTGTCGCGTCAAATATTTTCAGCACCCCTTTGACGTTAGAAACTTGATAGCATGGAGCATGGCGCCCAATTTCCACACATTGACACATGTTTGGACGTGAACACCACGTACATGCACAGTGTTGTGTTGTGCAGCACTTTGTGCCACGTGATTTAACAGTGATTCACTAACGTAAAGAATTTACACAACACGCTTGACGATTTTTCCGCCCGCCAATACAAAGAAAACGCGGTTCGCAGAAAAATCATCATTTAGGCCTCGGAAATGGGCCTGACACCCAGCCTTATTGGCTTAGATTTGTGGCTGCGGGGCCTTGGGCTTGGGCCACGTTTCACTTGATGAAGATCTCTCTCAGCCCAACAGCCGACGGGAAGCAGCAGCCCCGCGCGACAACGTGCTTTGCGATAATTTATTCTTCATGTTAAATAAAGGTTATGCTAAGGAAGGCTTGATGCTAGCTCAATAAGTATATTGGAGGTAACCGTGGAGGTGGTTGAAATTACGGGGATTTGAGACTTCAGAGCAAATTCGGCTGCTGCAATATATGATGATTGTAACATTGTTTGGAGCAGATTCCAGGAGACTTCTGCTGAGCACTTAAGCAGTGGCACATGAATTATCTAGACGAGCTATGATAGCGAAATAGAATTGTATTTAGAATGATGATCTCCTAGCTTTATTGTTCATTTGTTATCCAACGATGTAACTATGTATTCTCAATCAATAAAGCTCGCCTAATGAATTATCAAAAAAGGTATCATCTTAAAACTATTGTTTGTTTTGTGATAATTTCTTTAATTCTAATGCGCATACTTGTAGCTTGAGTTTGCGCTTGCTATACAATTTTCGTGGGTCCGATAGGGACACGCGCACACGCACATGCAGCAAACCAAGTCTAGACACGGCAGCACAGCACAGGTGGCACTGCAGATCGTCAGCTATATATAGCAAGAGCCTAGAGCAAAGCTGTACTAAGTAGCTTATCCGCACGCACACGCGTGCGGCAAGGACGCGATATATCATTTTTTTTAGAAAAGGAGGACGCGATATATCATGACTCAAAGCTATTAGCTCTCTATTAACGCCACACATACTCCATACTATCATCATCATCATCATCAGCCCATTCGTGCAACCTGCTGTTACTATACCCTGCTGTCCATATACTATCCAAGCAATATATAGTGCTTTCCAAAAAACATATAGTATAGGGCATGCGTGCAGCAGCCACACCACTCCTATATATAAATATGATATCTATCTGAATTATATAATTTGTTGCATTCATTCAACAAGCAAAGCAAAGCAATTCATTCGTAAAAAAAAGCGCACATCATCGCTTTCTCGAATTTCGTCACTCGGGCCGTCATCGTGTGGTACGAACGCGTCGACATTGTTGACCTCTTGCTATAGCTAGGAGTAGCTTCTGTTCCAAATCCGCTCTGATCTGGAGCCACACGCACCACACGCGCCCCCGTTGTCACTATCCTATTTCAAATCGGACAGGTGTTCACTGTGTGTGTGTCCCCAGGTCCTCTCGAGCTTTTGTTTTGTTAGCATAGTGAGCTTGAAAAGTCAGTGACCAACTGATGACGGGGATCCAAACTAAGCTCGCTTTCCAATTGGAACCTACTCTAGCTAGCTAGACCCTTTGTTGCGTGGATAATTATATGACAAGTGTCCAATATATACTCTTTAGATATGGGTCAGATACTTGTGAGAGATTTATAGGCATCTAAATAACTTCTTGCCAGATAACTACTTTTAGGGATCTAATAATACCTGATACTCCTTTTATTTTTGTTTTTTTTACTTTTGGAATCAAATAATGTGTTATATAAATTGCTTCAAAACTGGTAAGTTTTAAGATAAAACTCGCTAGATAACTACAGTTAGCTTGTAATTCATATATAATAATTATTATATTCAATAAAGTTAATTAGATGTATGTTCGCGTTAGTTTTTTTTTTGAGAAATGACGTATCCACATGTCCGATATGTGTCGTATTAGATACTTGTATCCATATCTAGACAACATAGGCTAGACCGTCATCAACCCATGCTCCAACACGCGCGCGTTACTTTATACTAGATTCAAAAGAAAATTTCAAAGATAAATTTAATTAGGCCCATAAGTATTTCAAATTGCCTAATTTTGTGCTCTTCTCTTAGTCCATCCCTAAATAAGTGTCGCCGTAGGATGCGTGCCACAAGTTTAACTTAATTTATAGAAAATACATGTAATATTTATATCTTCAAATAATTTTATTAAAAAATTAGATCCAAATTCATTTATTTACTCTCTGCTCTAAATTATAAATTGTTATGGCCTTTCTAATTATATAGGTCTACTAAGGCAGTAGAAAGTGATGTTTCTATAATTTTAACCAAACCGTTAAATTAAACATCACTTTTTATATTCATCATGCCCATAGACATTCTAAAGGGCTGTTTATATAGCTACTGGAGGTTAACCCCTGCTAGCGCGATCTGTATCCCACATGTTAGGGAGCTGACGATCAAAATTTAATTTTTAAAAATACTGATTATTATTTATAAGAATTTCTAGAATTTATTTATTTTTCTAACGGCTTTTTTGAAGATTAACTTGGAGATTCCTTAATAGAAATATGAGTTTCTATTCGCATATACAACATTTCTTTTGACATATGCATAATACCTTCATTCTCCATATGCCTTTAAGATGGAGATTGGGAATTGTCCATCTTTCTTACTAAAAAAGGTTTAATCTTTCGACCTAAATTGGTCTGTCTACAACACATGCAGCAAGATCGCCGCAAGAATATTTGACTTTTTTTTTGGAGAACTGCAAGAATATTTGACTTTTGGGGGTTAAAAACTAGCGTAGGAGTAGGCGTGACAAGTTGGTAGGTAGCCGGCGGCCTGCCTGTCGATGAAACCGATGGATAAGACCCTGGCTGCACTGGTGGCATATTATCTATGCAAATATATATACAAAATTGCGCGCGTGCACAGACAGCTTCACCTTACCTTGCGTGTATCGGTGCACGAACAAGAACGGACAGTCGGCTTGGGTGATCACCTAGCTACTGAACTTTAGTGGAGAAAGAGAAAAGGAACAAAAGAAAGATTCCCTGCCTATATTGGCATGTGCTTGCCAGACGGATATTGATATACACTCTGTCCCAATAATAAATAGATATATCCTTTCTCAAGAAATCAAACATTTTTTAAGTTCAACTAGTTCTTATATAAAAAATAATGTCAATACTTGTACTTTCAAATAGAATGTACTTTGTGGTAAATTGAATTAATTTTAATAGATAGATTATATTTGTATTATTTGTTCAATGCTACTAACTCCGTCTCAAATTATAGTTCGTTTGAGTTTTCAACCTCAAATTTGACCACTCTTCTTATTTAAAAAATTGTGCAAAATTTCATATCTTTTGTTGTGGCTTGCTTTACGAATAAAAGTTCTTCAAGAATAACTTAAAGTTGACTTTGTTTTGCATAATTTTTTAAAATAAGACGAGTGGTCAAACTTGAGATAAAAAAATCAAACGAACTATAATTTAGGATGGAGGGAGTATTTAAGGTTATTTCTAAAACAGTAAATGTGGGTACTTTACAAATTGTAGGTGTGAATAAATATTATCTTTTATAACAGTAGATGTGGGTACTTTACATAAATTGTAGGTGTGAATAAATATTATCTTTTATAATGGTAGATATGGGTAATTTACAAATTATTAATAAATAGATACTTAGTGTCATGCCAATGTATATGCTGCTAGCTGCCACTTGGATGATCTGCGCACTTGCATACCCTTCCTCCATATGCCGATAGGCATGGATGTCTCTGTCCTAGCAAAAGTGTGGCCAATGAATGGCCAAACAATAATTGGCTTCTGCTGCTCTGTGACCATCATCGACATTGCTTGTCCACACACGCACGCAGATGCAGCCAAACGGCAAGGCACAGGTGGCACTGTAATTCGGTGCGCCGAGAAGAGATGATGAGGCAACTATCTAGAACGTGAGAGCGAGGCTAGCTACAGCTTGTCCATGCACGGCAACGGATGCGACGGCGACGGCGACGTTTTTTCCCTGGAAAGCTACATCGTCGCCGGCCACACTGGCCACACATATCATATCAAGCCACTCGTGCAACAAGCAAGATTACAATTGCTAGTATTGTTGAGGCATTTGAGATTGTCAACAAGTATATAAATATAAGGGTAAGGTTTGTTACTCAACTCAACTTTATGCTAGAGCCAGTTGGTATTTGTTGTGGTAATCAAGTTGCCACAAAAGTTATGGTCTACTCTCCGTCCTGAAATATAGTGTATTGTGACTTCTAAAACTTATGCTGGAATATAATGTATTCTATTGGTGAATTCTGTTAAAAATTTGAGGATAAAGCTCCTTAGTTGGGTATAATCCATGGGTATATGTATCATTTGATTGTTCCCTTAAGTTGTCTCAAAACTTTTAGAAGGCACGCTATATTACAATATGGAGAGAATACAAAAATAGCTGCAACTTGAATTAAAAGAAAATAAATTGCAGTCAACTCTATGTGTCAACCGTAAAGCACAAGGGAACAGAAGAGAGAAATTATTTGTTTATGTGCAATGTCGAAATCATAAGCTTATGGTGCACATTAGGGTATCATTTCTTAAGTGTAGCATCAAAATATTGTTGCCTGGAAAAGTACTATATTTATTGTTTAGTACACTGTGGATGCCCTAAGACGGGCCTCAGTCACGTCCCCGACATGGTGGAACAAGTGTATGTATGTAGCCATACTTTCTCTAACTACTCTATCCCTCTAAAAATAAATCAACTTCTGGCTATATATTTATAGACAAGCACATAGTCAGAATTTGATTTATTTTGGAATGAAGAGAGTATATTATTAATATATAAGTTTTTTTGAGACATTAAATTATTAATATATATAAGTTAATGTATATAAGTGAAACATTTTAACTTTATTAGTTTTTCAAGTAAGAAGTAACAACCCTAATCGTTTACCTAAGAATATTTGAACAATACCACATACAATTTTATTTAATACCCTTCAAATTATGAGTAACACATGAGTGAACCTGGGGCTTGATTGCTTGTCGGGCCACAGCACGCCATGACAAGTTGTGGCGACGTCCTCACGGCGGCGAAAATTAATGGACTAGCAAGTGTGGTGGGATTTTACACTAGAGAAACATGTGGCTGTGTCAACTTTTTACTGAATCAAGCAGTAGCCTCTTTTGGTGTGGCGTGTATCTTACGCGTGGCAGAGGATGGAGGGAACAACAAATTAAAAACCCCTAGATCTTTTCCCCCATGTACGTCTTTTCAAGGTAAGAAGTATCAACAGGAGTGTGAGCATAGAGGAAATTACTGAAAATTTATGTATTGGAGATTGTATTCAATTAACTCTTTCTTAAGTACATTGCACATCCAAACCAAAAAAATATGTGGTTGTAATTTCGATAACCATGTCATACCTGGATCCAAAACTGTGGTGATAACAACAATAACACCGAAATTAGATCAATAAAATTTATAACAACAATATATATATATATATATATATATATATATATATATATATATATATATATATATATATATATATATATATATATATTTTTTTTTTTTTTTTAGTGTTTTTTTATCACTTGAACTAGTTGGTTAGCCCAACTAAAATTAGATCAATAAAATTTATAGCCAACTAAAGTTTAGTTCTATGTTGTTTATATGCATGGACAAAATATGACTAGCCAAATATTTGTTCACCTTTTAGTCAACACATTTGGATGGCATGGAAGAACTTGACTCTACGCATTAGACAAATAAAGTTTAGTCCAGTGCCGCCTAAAATCTAGGATGGCTCCGTTGTCACTCCTTCCTTCTCGATGCGTTTGTTTAAATTTGTATTTTTGTGAATTCAGTGACTAACAAAACTACGTTTTGTGGAATCAGTGTACCCTATAAAGTCAACAACCACGTTCGCCAAAACTCTTTCGTAGCTATTGGAGTTCAAGAACCGTTCAATTCAGAGACAGCACACTGAGGCACATGGTCGATCCTCCCTCGAGTTTTTCTCGTGACGACGAGTCCACTAGATATACAAACAACGAAATTAAACTAGCATTACCTAGCAAGATGCACACGATGAAAACCAAAATTATATATATCTTCTTTTTTTGTTAAAAAAAACAAAACAGATCAGGGCAGCAACATGGTTTTCCACAAGGCGGGCCCCACGCCGCACCCCATGGCGCCCAAAGGGCGATGATGGAAACATAGGGCCAGTAGTCAAAAGCCACGAGCGAGCGACGGAGCGTACGCGTGTAAGTGGTCACCACGCGAAGCTGCCGAAACCATGGCGCGCCGTGCGCATATAATTGGCGGCCGGCGCCGCTGGACGCGTGGCCGGCCGGCCGGCGCGGCAGATGCCATGGTACCCTTCCTCCGATCCTCCAATCCCCATCGTGGTCGCCGTCGTCGCCGTCGTCGTCTCCACCCTCTCGCTGTAAAACAAAAAGAAAACAATTCTTGTGGCTTGGTTGTCCACGTTCTTCTCCTCTTCCCACGGGTGTCTGACGTGGATCCACGCCGATAACCACGGGCCCAAGGGCGAACCCGTCATTGGCAAGCTCCCCATCACCCCGTGTTTGACGCCGGCTAACACTAATCTGAACAATTCATTAGATTACTGTAAATGTAGTACTTGATCCGGATTGTTTAGGTGTGAAAACAGGTGCCGGTCCCGTACGAGGCTGGGCAATCGACGGCGATTCTCCATTCTGCCCCTCGCACGACGTCGCCGAGCTCACCTACCGCAAACTCGCTCTCCTCACTCTTGCTTGATGCTAGCTAGAAGAACAAGACAAGGGCAGGCCGTCTATAAAACGGAGCCCCCGTCCCGGCATCTCAAAAATTTCAAGACTCATGTCTCTCTTCTAAGACACTGGGTAGCTTGCTTGTCTCCCATCTCCTTCCTTGAGACTCTCTCTCTCTATCTCTCTCTCTCTCTCTCTCTCTCTCTCTCTGAAACTCTCTCTCTCTACAGTTGCAGTAGTCAACAGATCAGTGGGTGACCCAGCACTGTTAACTACTAGTTTTTTTTTTTTCATGGCCATGCCGAGCCCCAGCCTGGTTCGTCCAAACCTAAACCTCCCAGCCGGGTTCCGTTTCCACCCCACAGACGAGGAACTCATCGTGCACTACCTCATGAACCAGGCCGCCGGCATCCCCTGCCCCGTCCCCATCATCGCCGAGGTCAACATCTACCAGTGCAACCCCTGGGATCTTCCCGGTAATTACTTAACCAATTAATATAACCCCTCCATCATCTTCCATCGATCATAGTTTATGCTCCTAGCTAGACACACACACAAAAATAATCTCGTTTTCATCTTGGGCTTTATGCATGTTCTTCAGCCAAGGCGGTGTTCGGCGAGAGCGAGTGGTACTTCTTCAGCCCTCGGGACCGCAAGTACCCCAACGGCGCGCGCCCCAACCGCGCCGCCGGGTCGGGCTACTGGAAGGCCACCGGCACCGACAAGGCCATCGTGTCCACGCCCACCGGCCGTCACATCGGCGTCAAGAAGGCGCTCGTCTTCTACGGCGGCAGGCCGCCCAAGGGCGTCAAGACCGACTGGATCATGCACGAGTACCGCCTCACCGCCGCCGACAAGACGACCACGTCGGCGGCCAAGCGCAGCCGAGGATCCATGAGGGTGCGTGCGTCCGTGCATCAAACTCTGCATATTGCTTGTTCTGAAAGTACATACTTGCACGGCTGGTTAGCTGACATGTTTGTTTAATTTACGGTTTCGATCAGCTGGACGACTGGGTGCTGTGCAGGATCCACAAGAAGAGCAACGACTTCCGGTTGTCGGATCAGGAGCAGGACGAGCACGAGGGTTCGTCGACCGTGGAGGAAGAATCCCCAAAGCCGGAGTCTGATCTTGAGCACGACACCTTCCAGTTCCATCCTCAGACGACGATGACGATGAGCAAGTCGTGCTCGCTCACCGACCTGCTCAACAGCATCGACTGCGCTGCGCTGTCGCAGTTCCTCGACGGCCCACCATTACTGGCTGACGGCGGCGAAGCCCTGCCGCCGCCGCAGCAGAACCCTCCTCCTCTAGTCTACCCAACGACAACAACACAAACACACCAAACACTGAACTATAACAACAACAACAACAACAACAATAGCAACAACATCCACCACCACCACTTAATAAATGGTTCAGCTGATTATGTCGTTGCTAATAATAACTGCAACAACGGTGTGAACAAGAGGAAACGAATGACGGCCGCAATGGACAACGATAGCGTTGGATGCTTCAATGATGGCAGCAGCAGCGGTTTGGGCACCAAGCTCAAGGTGCTGCCAACAAGTCATTCGACGAACAGCAGCCATTTTGGCAGCAGTTACACGAGTGGATTGTTTCAGTACAGCAGCAACAGCCTGCTGATGAGCTACCCGTTCCTGGAGATGCAGTAGTAGCCAGTATCTGGCCTGTTTGGAACGTAGAAATTTCATAAGAATCGTGCAGGAATTTCGTTCACAGCAGTTTAGTTTGCAGGAACGTGAATTTTTTTCCACGTTCTAAACTGAGAGATCTTGGTGTGAATTCATATGGACTGAAATTTCAGTGGGATGATCGATTTTGCTGCTATTTGAAGCACGTCGTCACCGTCTGTTGAGAACTACTGGGGAATAGACGAGGGGGGATCCACAGAGACGAAGACCTGGATTTTTGGCTGCTTGCTTGTGACCGGAACGCACAATTCAAATTGAGTTTGTCTTGAGTATTTTCTTTCCATTTTTTAGTCTACAAGATTTATTGTAAATTACTAGAAGGGTGTACGACTTAAAGCAACCTGTGGATCAATGAGCGATGACCACGTTTCTTGTACTATATATATAAATTATATAAGAGTATTTGTATTCTGCATGTGCTGCTTAATTGGTTTGCCTTATCCAGTTAGATGGGTGAATCTGATCCATGGGAATATACCTTTGCTGCTACCTGCTCTCATCATCGCCCCGTTGTGCATCTGGCTAGGAATGGATCAGAGTAAAACGTACGTGGTCATTGCTTCGACCTTGTCCTCGTGCCGTAGTTGTGTGTTGCACGCAGAGTAGATTTTTCCCTATTAGTATTTCTTAAAATATGTTGTCAACGGTTATGAAATCAACATCATGTCAAAAGTACTTTAGGTACAAACCAAATCCATTGGCCCCAGTTGTATAAACATGTATGAATTTAGTTTGACTAATGACTTCCATAAGTACAGTAAACATGTACGAATTTCGCATCACAATAATGTTCTTGCTGATTTAGATTTGTCACTGATGAAGTCATGAAACCAATGTCCAAGAAACAAACACCCAACATGCTTCAGGACAAACAAACCGGTTTAAATCCCGAGAGTCCACGATTACTTGCATAGCATGTACTAGACTAGTCACACGCAAATGAAAGGTCGGCATCCATGCGTGCATATATATGCGTGCGTGGACCAATGCAATGGCGAAACGTCATCACCGGAGATAGTGATATTCTAATGGCAGCACGACGCCGGACGGACGCCGGGAAGACAACGACGGCGGCGGCAGCGCACGTTGCTGGGAATACCACTTGTTGTTTATTAGTATATCGTGCATGTTATCGATGGTCCACATAGCTAGATGACATGCATGGATAAGGCCTATATATAGGTTTGGTTGTCCCGCCCCCATTTGGTTTACAAAGTCTCCTCATTGGAGACAGCGATTTGTTTATGCTTAGCTTGTAGCTTGCTCTTTCATACGCACACAAATCAGTCGTCGTCGTTACCTCCTGCAGGACAAGAAGATAATGCAAACAATGCAGCTATATATTAGTATTACATTACTTTACTTTTCCCAGACGTACGATCGATCTACTATGCCTCTGCAAACCCAAGCTTAGAAGCAATCACCAACAAATTTTACTTATAAGCTGCAGTCCACACTCCCTTCCGATCCCCTTAATTTCTTCCCTCGCCCTCTGTTCTCCAACTGCTTTTCCCTTGCTGATCAAATCTAGGTCATCTTAGAACTTTGATATATCAGTGATGCGTTTGGATTGATATTCCGAGGTCTTAGGCTACATGTGCTGGAGCTGGTGCTGTTAGTGTTGGCAGCAGTCGTTACATTATATTCTCCTTGTAATCAGTTTGGTCTTATTCTTATCAATGATCATTGAAGCAGGGTATATTTGAAACTGGAATTTTATCCAATTTTTTTTTATAAAAAAAGAGTGCTTGGCAGGACATATCTAGTCTATTGGCACAGCTCTAGCTCCAAGATCCAGGTTTGATGTAAATACCAGGACTAAATAGTGAGATTTAAATATACTAAACTACAAATAAAATGATTCATTTGAACGCCGTCGATGTACCATTGGATCTAGAAATAAACAAGATTTCTTGATTATACAAATACCAAACTCTATGCCAAATATGGTCATAGTAGTCTAGAGCTTGAAACATATCCAGAAAGTAGATAAGACAGGAAGGAGGGCATTAAGGTCCATGGCCGGTGGTGTTGCTGAAGTCATTCCCCTAGTACATATTTTAGATTATCACTCTAAGCGTGCTCATGAAAAGCTAGCTAGCTAGCTAGTTTGCTAATGAAAGGTTTTGGAGCTTACTAGGATCTCTTTGAATTGCACCTGCTAATAATGTCAAACGGTGGTTGATTATTCCGTTTCTAGAATGAGCTAGCTCGCTAGCCATTAATAATTTATATTTGGTTGCTTTCAGTGACATGAACTCACGTAGCTGTTCTCATCCTGATTCAGCTTTGTGTAATCATGACGATAGGGTTCCTAATGTAATTGGTGCCCTATATTCACACAGTTTTGCCCTGAACTCACATGGTAAAATGGCGTCCCGGAGAGTAAGTAACCCGGCCTAACTTATATGGGCCCATAAGGATCAGAAGCACAGTTCTATACCACAAATGGGCCATATATGGACCCAAAATTTGCTCCCCTCATCACTCGCCTGTCAACGTGAGATCCTGTAGATGCATGGGCTACATAATCTCATCGCATACTCCGTCCAAAAAGAAAAGAAAGATTCGAGCTTTCTACCAGATTATTTATTTTAAATCTGATCAAATATATAAAAATATATTGTTTATGATACATCATCATGAAATATATTCTTATAGCATACCTTTTAGAAAAGGATTCTTATAGCATACCTATTTAGAGTCAAAATTGTTAATAATATTTCTTTATAAGTTTCATCAAACTTAAAGAAATTTGACTCGATTCAAAACCAGTCATAAATTAATAATTCTTTTTTATAAATTTCATCATATTTAAGTAAAATTTTCTCAATCCAAACCCAAAATTACATCTTTTTAGGGCAGAGGAAGTAAGTATTAGAAGTTCATAGAATCTTATAACTTTATATGACATAAGTATTACATGTTCATAGCCAAATTTGGTTTTTATCTTTTTTGCTATTTTTCTATTTTTTCTAAAAAAATACCCAAGTAGATAGATTGACCAATTACTTTATAAATATATTTTCCCTTCCTCTTTAGTTTTCATGTGACAACTATAGGTGTCTTCACTATTTGCTAGGTGAAACCACATTGTCTTAAGTTATATTAGCTCTTGGTATACCTGTCATGACGTAGTGGATCTCCATTTTTCTTTCAAATTGTGATCTTATTAGTTGCAAGGTTTTTTTATCTATGCTTTAATTTGAAATACTACCAATTTTTGTATATTTTATTTGGGGCTATAATTTAGTCCGAGAGGAGTAAGATTTCCTTGAAAATGGTAACTTTATCATGTCTTGTGCATGGCAGAAACATAATTGTACGTTCCAAAAAATATTTACAAGAGAAAGAAAGAAAGAAACTAGATTTTTTTTTCCAAACTGATCATCGCATGTCTTGTAGATTATTGGCGCCCATGGCTTAGCAGAGCTGCTTGATTACAGTGTCTCAGCATAGCTTATTTTGTAGCTTGATCAAGTGTCCTCTTCTAACATGTAAGAGGCAACTCAATGAAGATGTAGATTAGACCTGCCCTCCAAATGGAATCTAACAGTCCTGAGGATGGAAAGGAACATGTGCATAACTCAATCTCATAGCTCGTCTACCTACGAATATGCGCCAATATAACATGTAATTGGTGATCTTGGTGATCATGACATGGTTTTCCAAATTTTTTTGTCAGCATAGCTATCCACTAGTCTCAATAATTTGCCATTCGGTAATTTTTAGTTATGGAACATTTCGCCATACTGAATTTCGCCACCTAACCTGCACTATATTTCAGTCTCAAAGCAGCGTCATGTGCAGTCCTGCTCTTATTTCAGTTTCAGCAAGTTAACGATGCATTTCCATCATGTAAATTTCCCATTTCGCATTGCCGACTGATGACAACTCATTGGAAACGTTCATATTAGAGAGCACTTCATATTCAGAGAGCATAATTCATACATACATGCAAAAAGACATTGTAGGATCAATTCCATATCTAGTAACATTCAGTCAAACCAATTACAGTCTAGAAGAGATATCTAGTAACATTCAGTCAAAACCAACACCAGTCTCAACTCTCATAATTACATTTTGGAGTAGAATTCAGTTCGCAACAATTACAGTCTGGACTTAACATTCAGACATTGAGGATACCACGCCGCAGTCTGCACCAAAGCGCTACTCTGCTGGTGACTTCTCTGCACCAGTGCGCTGATCTGCCCACGGCTGGCGCTGAGCCCAGCGCTGGCCTCGCGGCTCTCCTGCGGTCTCCCTGCCTGGCCTCCTGAATGTTTATATATGGCTGACTCATTGTACTAATTTAGGAAATAGGAATGGTACGGAGGACTTGGGCTAGGCAAGAAGAAGGCCTGCTGTACGAATTGTAAGTGATCGAGCATTATGAAAACGTTAGGCGATCTCAAATATTTATCTTAAAAAGTTTCAACCACTGTACTTTTTGAAACATCAACCACTATACTGACAAACCTTCTTAGACTTGCTGTAGTAGTACTATCTCCAATATAAAAGTCCTTGTCAAAAGCATCTGCCGGAACTCCATAATTTAACATACAGAATGCCACAACCACTTTCTTAAAGCAACTTAATCAAAGTGAGTAACCTGTATTACCCTCACTACTACATAAAAACTTAACCGCTACCTTTGAAAATGGACCTTGGAGACGGGCACAAATATCAACCGCCTCGGTTAATGCCTAGCATTAACCGAGCGGTCACTTTTTATTAATTGAGACGGTTACAAGAAATCACCTCGCAAAATCAATTAACCAAGGTGGGCATTATAACATAACCGCCTCCGTATATCATTAACCGAGGCGGGCATTCTAATCCAAACACCTCGGTAAATTGAGCCTAGCCCACACAGCCCATTACCAGCTCCAATATATATAAACCAAATGAGAAGGAAACCCTAACTCGCTCTCTCACCCACCAGACTCCCTCCTTCACTCCCTTTCTCCATCGCTCGCCTCTCCGTCTCCTCAACTCCCATGGCAGAGTGTCTCCTCCCTCTCCCTAACTGCCGGCGTGGGTGTCTCCTCCCTCTCCCTCTCCTCAACATCTCCGGGGCGGCGGCACGGTGCCGCAGTGTCGCGCGAAAGCGGCGGAGCCAGGCATGCGGCGCTAGTAGCGGTGGATCCAAGTGGCGGCGTGGTGGTGCTGTGGTGGCGTGTGGCCTGGCGGCGCGGGGCGCGATCTCCTGTCGGCGGCGCGGCCTCCCGTTTGGTGGTTGTGGGCCCTCCTCCCCTACAGCGGATTCGAGCGAGGTGGCCGCCCGATCCATGCGACTGCGGATCCAAGCGATGGCATCGAGGTGTTGACTAGCTCCCTCCTCCTGCGTATCCAAGTCGATGGCGGCAGCGGCAAGCTCCCTCCTCCCCCACGTCGAGGTGTCAGCTAGCTCAATCCAGTGAGGTGGAGCTCGATCCGGCGAGGTGGAGCTCGATCCGGTGAGGTGGAGCCCGGATACGGCGTGCTCGTGTTGCGGCAGTGCTCGGTGGTGGCGCAGATCCGACCAGTGGAGCGGTGGCGTGTGGATGGGCTTGCCAGGACTATGGATGGGCTCGGCAGGACAGTCCATGGTTTTTTTTCTTTTTTCTTTTTTAATTTGATTTACCGAGGCTGGTAGGAAACCGCCTTGGTTAAGGCCATGATTAACCGTGACCTTTGATCCGAGGCGGTTGCAAAATTGTCTCGGTTAATGGTTTTTACACGCCTCGGTTAAGATATGTGTAGTAGTGTCTTCTGCACAAAGTGACTACATGATGTTCGACGTCATTCATAATGTGTAAAAGCTAGAAGATACCCCGCACATTGTTGCGGAGATTGTGAAAAAAATTAAAAATAAATTAAGTGGAGATGATATGGATAGCTTGCGATTAAGAGGTTGGAAGTTAGTAGGAATAATATGGTTATTAGTTGAAGATGATGGGGATAGTTAGTGGGGGATGATGTGGATGGCTTGTATGTTGAGATAAATCTATAATGTGGAATAGCTTTATAAGTGATATAGATATAGATAGATCTCAAATCATTCTAAGCCTACAGAAATAAAGAATGACAACTGCTCCGGTACTCCTTCTAAAAACTAATGAAAATTCTGCATTATAGTGTATATAGGATTGAGTAAACCAAGCAAACATATATATACGAACCCCCATTGAAAATTAGCAGGGCCGATAGGATTACCTACCAAGTAATACTGATACATTCTTGACTGCCCACCTTCTCTATCCCTATAAAGCACTACATATTCTGGAACAGAGTCACCATGTTTTTTTTTTTGGGAAAAAGTCTAGATCACCTCCTAAACTATGAGGGGTAGAACACTTAACCCCCTCAACTAAAAAACCAGGTATTCTACCCCCTGAACTTTTCAAACCGGTTAAATAACCCCCTAGGGCGGTTTTGAATGGTGGTTTTGCTACAGTAGCATGGTTTTGTTTTTTTCATTTTTATTTATTTTGGCTGAATATTTGAAAAATCATAATAAATCATAGAAAAATCATAAAATAGAAAATTTAATTTTGTTGGACTCCACCTGAGTAGATCTACACAGTGAGCATATAATATGTTATTTTCAGTATAATTTTTGTTGTAACTTTAGATCTATGATTTTCTATAATTAACTGAAATAATTTATATCTGTAGTTTCTTTGGTCCAATTGTTGTGAAATTTTTATGGTAGCCTAATTATTGTACACTTGATCTCTAGTAAAAATTTCATACTCATTGAATAATGTATAACTTAGTTATAAATTTATTTATATTTATACTTATTAAATATAAATAAATTTATAACTAAGTTATACATGATCCAATGACTATGAAATTTTTACTAGAGATCAAGCGTATAATAATTAGGCTACCATAGAAATTTCACTATAATTGGACCAAAAAACTATAGATATGAATTATTCTAATTAATTATAGAAAAATCATACATCTAAAGTTATAGCAAAAATTTGTACTGAAAAATAACATATTATGTGCTCACTATGTAGATCTACTCATGTAAAGTCCAATAAAATTAGATTTTCTATTTTATGATTTTTCTATAATTTATTATGATTTTTCAAATATTTAGCCAAAATAAATAGAAAAAGAAAAAAAAACAACTCTACTGTATCAAAACCACCGTTCAAAACCGCCCTAGGGGGTTATTTAACCGGTTTGAAAAGTTCAGAGATAGAATATCTAATTTTATAGTTGAGGGGGTTAAGTGTTCCAACCCTCATAGTTTAGGGGGTGATCTAGAATTTTTCTATTTTTTTTTGTCACAGCAAAAAATAGTTTGCACTATTCAGGCAGTAGAATAAATGTCATCATTGTCAAATGACGAATTATCCAATTACCTTGGGGAAAATAAAGGATCATGACTTGTATCGCCATCCACACTATCATTTTTTTAGAAAACTGGAGGGGTTTGCACCCCTACCGTAAATTTTATTGAAAAGCTAAAAGGAAACAAAGGTTACAAAAAAATTACAAAAAAGAGGAAGCCCTAGTCACGCCCTAGATGCCCTTGCTCAACCATGGCAACCCTAGTGACTCGTGGTCAAGCTTGGGCCACCCTTAGCCGGCTCCGGGCTGGTGGTGGTGGGTAGCTAGGCATCCCGTGCGGCTTTGACTGATTCTAGGTGGTATCACTGGTTTTAGCTCAAAAAAATAGGGCACTCTTGGAAGGAGATTTTTTTTTCTCTAAGACTTATTTCCATCCTCAAAACTAGGCTTTTTTTTGGTTTTGTGGGGGGGGGGGGTGTGCTTTAGTCAAATGTTGAAGTTGCTCTAATGGCAAACATCATCTCCTGCTTTAAGCTAGCTTAGCTGAACATGGAGTACTTAGCTAGTTAATCAACCATCAGAGTCGTATTACGTGGAGTGTCTCCATCATATCTTATCCTATATATTATCTGTTCCTTTCACCTGTATCACGTCCTATATATATGTACATGTAGATCCTTCTGCTTTTCTAACACACACATATACATGAATCAACCCATTGAGATATAAGTTTAACATGACACTAATTACACAGATATATTTTGTTTTTATCGAACATCCATCACGCCAGTATTTCATTAAGCAGAGGTACAACAAAGTTTTACAGACAGTGAGCGATCGAAGTCCTGCTACCAAGTCATAAGCAGCAACAAACACACACATATCTTGTCCTATATATATAGACCTATAAATATATATAGTCCAATAATTCTAACAGATTTATATTCACTGGACCTTTTTGTCCTAAAAAAAAAACAGTGTGTCTGCCCCCTTTCTATACATATTTCACATCTTCTTTACACAAGTCATCAAAAACTATGCCAACAACTACTACTATTCCACAGATGTACGGAGATGAGCTTATCGTATCATATCATCGGTCTATCCGTCTATCTAGCTAGTGTAAGCCTACCTGGACGGACGGGTCAAGATCGGCTTTGAACTCCGGCGCCGGCTGGCCCGCCAAATCTATCCAATAGTACACCGGACCGGTACACCACCACCGTCCGGCTAGCCGGGGCCAGCCAGATCATCACGGCAGATGGACGACGTCTGCGTACGAGCACTGTGCACTCTGGACCAAGCTACAGCATTGCATGCACGTGCCTGCCTTTTCAGTAGTAGATGATGATTAGCTTCTCGTCTTCTGGAATCCCATGCTAATTGCTAGCTGACCAGAGTTTCGTACGGTGGCCTGTGTGAACAGCCGTCATTCCATCACTCTCAGGCTACCTCTGACCACCGTACTACAAGAGAAAGATCCAATCTGTCGTCACTCTGTCAGTCATGTAGTATTTCTCAACTCTACAGACTAGTTTTTCTTCTTCTTCTTCTTCGCTTTTTCTGAAAGTTGCCAAATTCTAGTAAAGTTTCTTTTTCCCCGGCGGGCAATTGCAATGTGCACACATGCACAGTGGTTGATCGATCCAAGACCCAGAAACAAAATATATACACAGAAAAGGAAGAGAAAATTGACCAGGCATATAATATGAAAAATTATTGTGGGCGCCTCTTGGCAGAGAAGAAACCCATCCGCCCATGTATGCATGTCCGGCCATGAATGCAGCTGAGAGCGACAGCGACGCGCCTAATTTTGTCAAAAGAGATGGCAATTACCGAGAAACCGAACCCCCAGATGCCGAAACATCCAATATAGTAATGAATTAAAAATCAACATCTCCTACCGGTATACTTGACTAAAAATATGTGTGAATGACCTGGACAAACTCAAGCGATCCTAAAATTTCTTCAGCGTATAGAAAAATTCAAGGGGAAAGGGAAGAAATTAAATTGACGAACTTATTAGTCGTCTGGGATTATGCGGCATTTATTTCTTTTTATCCATGCACAGTGATGACGGTTACCCTCTCACATCATCCCCTCAAGTGGCAAATTAATTAAATTTGTTGGCACTCACCCATAAAGATGACAAATACTACCTCTGCCTCATAACTCAAGAGTAAAGATTTGGAGTAGTCTCAAGTCAATTTTTTTAATGCCATCGACCAATCTTATAAAGTATCAACATGCATAATGTAAAATAGATTTATTATAAAGATAAATTAAAATGAATCCGATGATATTAATGTGGTATCATAGATGTTGGTATGTTTCCATATAAACTTACTCAAACTTTAGATGATTTGACTTAGAAAATAACCAAAGAACGACACTCTTTGCGGGACTAATAAGGTGGTAGTTACATACTTGTTCCACTAAATTTTGATAGTTTCTTATCTCTGTGATGATCTGATCTCAATGGTCAGGATCAATTTCATTTTGTATAAGGTTTGCCCAAACCCTGTCTAGCTGTCGTCCCCATTTTGTGCTCCACCTTCCCATTGGCTCACCGTCATCATCCCCTCCCCTGACCCAAAACTATGGCAAGACTCCATCTCAACACCGTGTCCATCTCCTCTTTAATTTCCTGACCACAATCAACCTATTATGGCTCTATTAGGATTCACCTAAATAAAGTTTAGCTAGTTAAAATTTCAAAACTAAGGGCCTGTTTGTTTCCTTTAAGGACTAAAATTTAGTCCCTCAAGTTTAGTCATGCCCTGTTTGTTTGTATGTGCTAAATGAGACTAAACAGAATTAATGGTGAGGAAGAAAGACAAATTTACCCATCATAATGATGCTGCTACTGTTGGCACGCAAATTATTGCAGGGGCAGGGGTAGAAAACTTGCCTTTTAGTCCCTTTTAGCTCCTCCTTGCTGACTAAAGCTACTAAAGTTTAGCATCTCCAAAAGCAAGGGGTGTTTGGAAGTTTAGGGACTAAAACGGACTAAATTTTAGTCACTAAACTTTAGTACTAAAGAAACAAACAAGCCCTAAATTTAGCTAAGGGTGTTTAGATCCTCTAGCTAATAGATCAACTCAGCTAAACTTTAGATGGGTTGAAATATCTAAACCCAGCTAAAATTTAGCTAAGCACTATATGCATAATGTTTTACAGCAAACGATGATTAAAAGATAAAAAAATAAAAGTCAAGTGGCCTACCCCAGAAGCCTTTGTGACAATTACCCAGATAGTACCACACCCCAGTTGTAAAGCTGACACACTCACACCACTATAAACCCACAAAAAAACAAATCTTAAAAGCCAAACTAAATCATCTATCTGATGACACATTGACACATCTTAATTCTGATCCGATGGCCATGCATTTTGGCTTAATTAACTAAACCTAGCAAATTGAATGCGCGCCCAGATTAATTAGACCTAGCTCACTAATAGGATATTTATTTGTCCTAATCAAAACCGTGTGAAGACTTTCCTTCCTAGGCAAGACATAGGAGGCTGGCCTTTTCCAGAGCAAGGATCAGGTCTCTCAGTCTCACACCACACCACAGCACTACTATAAAACTTGGCTTCCTCCTCTCCTTCTCCCCTTTCTATTGATTCCCTCCATCTTTCGTGTGCCCACAAGCTTCCTCCTCCTCTAGAAAGCTTAGCTCTCTCTCCGTCTGTGCTACCTTTTCTCTGCTGTTCCTAGTCAAGCAGTAGCTTCAAGAGATCTCGGCGGCGGCCATGGTGGAGCGTAGTGTGAAATCAGAGCATGGAGTCGACCTATTCCTGCCTCCTGGCTTCAGGTTTCATCCCACAGATGAGGAGGTCATCACCAGCTATCTCCTGCAGAAGTTCTTGAACCCTAGCTTCGCGCCGCACGCCATCGGGGAGGTGGACCTCAACAAGGTGGAGCCATGGGATCTCCCAAGTAAGTTAATTACATGTATCTTATTTGCCTATTTTCTTCTTTACATGTTGTAGATGTAGATATATGATTAATTTGAGGTATGTATAATGTTCCAATGTTTAATTTTTTCCCCATTCATGTTGACACTTTGTTAGGCAAGGCGAACATGGGGGAGAAAGAGTGGTACTTCTTCTGCCACAAGGACATGAAATACCCGACGGGCACGCGCACGAACCGCGCCACCAAGGAGGGCTACTGGAAGGCCACGGGCAAGGACAGGGAGATCTTCAAGCAGCCTGGGCGTGAGCTGGTGGGGATGAAGAAGACGCTGGTGTTCTACATGGGCAGGGCTCCGCGGGGCACCAAGACCAATTGGGTGATGCACGAGTTCCGCCTTGATGGCAAGTCCAGGCACAACAACGACCTAGGCTTCAATCCCAAGGTAGTAACGTGTGGTTCAGTTCCACTGCTACTTCAACAACACAAAGCTTATTCTTGGTCGTGTTGAAAAATCGTGTCTTTTGAAGTTTTGTCAAGCGCTAGCAACTCATTTTTCCTTGCTTTAATTTGTCTCTTTAATTTGCTCTATGTTCAGGATGAATGGGTCGTGTGCAAGGTGCACCACAAGGGGGGCGAAGAGGCCAGCAGTAATAAGAAGCAGGCCGCCGCCGGCGAGGAGCACTACTCCTCCGCCGCCGGAACGCCCAACGTCAGCTCCGTCGAGGCCGGCGAAGGCGGCGACGAGTTCCTCGTTGACTCGCTGCTCGATTACTCCAGCTACTTCAACTCCTCCGGATCGGCCGGCAGCTTGCCTTTGCCGCCGTTCCTGTTCACACCGCCGCCGCCGCCGCGAGAACGACGACGACGATGACGAGTGATTGCTTCGTAGGACTGCCAACTGATGCCAACCCAGCTGCAACTGCAACGAACAACAACGACGACAGCTCCTCATGGAACATGCTTCGTCACGCGGCGTCAGATCAACAAGCAATGGGGACGAACTACAGCTTGCACCACCAGGCAATGGTGGCGAAAGCTCTAGGCGGCGGCGGCGGCGGTGGCAGCGCCTCTCCGAATTTCGCAGCTGGTTTGCCCGGTGCCTCGTTGGCGGCTGCCGGAATTGTGCAATCCCAGAATGATCTGCTGCAGCAGAGGCTTACTGGAAACTACGGGGGAAATTATGCTTCAGGTTACCATAGAAGCAAGTAATAATGGTGGAGCTATGCTGCTGAAAACTTAGTGATCGATCGTGTTAGAACTTTACTAGTTGTGTGGCAGTTTTGTTGGTTGCTTGATTCATTAATTAGACTGGTACTGAGAGGACGATGCAACAGTGATTCAGCTTGTTGGTGAGGATTTATTCCTTGTTATTAGTTGTTGGTGCATATATACTTTTATATACGTGACACATATATAGAGTTTGGAACTTGCTATATATAGTTTTGGTATCTTTAGCAGATACAGATTTTACATGTCTTTTGTACTAAACCAAAATATTATGTGGATCGGAAGAACACTATACACTTATATATCTTTTATTATGTGGCTCAATCGTTTTTGTAGTTCTTGGGAGATACATAAACATAAGGTACCTTTTTTGGTGCTTTTGTGCAGGTACCAAATTCCTAGGCGTGGCTTGTAATTTTGGTGCCTTCTAAAAAACCGAAATAACCAAATAAGTAGATTTTATTTTGATTCCTAGAGCCCGAAAGAAAGCCATTTAAGGCCTCACTTAATGGAGCCTTGGTCAGATCCTGCTTTTCCAAGCACTGTAGCTATATCATACCAAGGAATATTTCTTAACTCTTTTCTTAAAATGAACCATGAAGACTCTTTGTTTGGTGTCTAACATACATTATTGAAGAAATGGCTAAAATGAACTATGAAACAATGGAGCTATAGTTTTAGGGCGTGAAATAGCTTCACTACAGCGTTGATATACAGTACCACAGCTGCAAGAAGCCCCCTCGAAATAAGCTCTTTTCTTTTTTTGCTTCACCTACTCTCTGCTAACTGGCGTACTTTTTCAATGCTCATATGTTACTCCATCCGTCCCAAATTATAAAACATTCTAAATTATAAATTATTGATATAATATATTTAGATGCGTAATAAAAATTTATAAATCTAGAAAGCCAAAACATCTTATAATTTAGAATAAATGGTGTATATTAAAATTAAACAAGTTGTAATTCTGGTAACCTCACTCCGAAAGGATGATAAGGAAACATTTCTTTTTTTATAGGTAAACTAGGGGAGAGAACGAATCCTCCTCACAAGACATAATATAAATCTAGTTCCTAGCGGCTAGTACAGCATGACAGAGAACTTATAATAAAGCCATTTGATGAATCTGTCACTAACTAAAGACGCAGCCAAAGCCTTGCGTTGTAAACTTGGCGCACAAGTCAGGATCGATGGAATCCATTTCAAAGAAAAAAAAAAAAAAAAAAGGTCAGGATGGAATGGGAGGAGCTAGTGCTTGGCGATGTCCCCTGCTGGATGCTGATGCTGATGCGTGCTACACAGCTTGATGCAAGCTAATCATGTCAGAAGATCACGTGCAGTGCATATGCCGCATCCAGCCGGTCCAAGTCGGTGCACAGCATGCAGGCATGTTGGAGTTGGACGGCGCATCCAGCACCAGCGCCAGCATCCATCCAGCTCCAGTCCACGTCGTGACGTCACACGCTCCATCCATTCATCAACTGCATCTTCATTAGCTTTACATGAATGAAAACTAGTATAGTGGAGAGATCACCACATACAGAAAGCGCGTAGTAGCTAGACATATACACATATATACATATATAGATATATATGTGTGTGTGATGTGTGCCAGCTGCTAACCAAATGCATGCCAGCGTACATCCATATGGCTTTGGGATTGGGATCGAATTGCACTCTGACTGCATCTATCATCTATCAAATCTGTCATCATGCATGTGACTTGAGCAATGAGCATAGCATGCATGCAGTCCTTGAGGACCTCATCATTTGCTAACTATGGTCTCCTAGGTAGCTGCTCAATGTGGGGTGGATGGAGTACGTAATGACTTGTTGGCTGGTTTGGTTGCCAACGACGTACAATAATCATGTTATTATATTGTTTGGTACAGATGCCGTGCACACAAGTGTTTACACCTACATATATATCCATCAAAAGTCGTGTGAGAGAAATCTGGAAACGATGCATGCCTACTGCATGAGGAGTCATCACGTCTGTCGTTTTCAATTATGATGATTATATTCATCCATCTTAAAGTGTAGCATCGTCCTAGAGCTTGTAACTCCTGAATTATTATTTATATTAGGGGACCAACTATTTAAGCGTTCTTGCATCTAATAGCTTCGTTCGCGTAAATTATAGATATAGTTCTAATTTTTCTAGATATATATAGTTTTTACCATACAAGTAGATATACACTGTGTATAGATATATATCTACAAACCAAAAACAACTTATAATTTAGAACAGATTACGTACTGAAATAAACTTTTCCAACCCATCAACTTGCATATGTACGTATACGGTTGACAACAAGTGTACGTAAGGAAAAATAAACTACTTTGATCCAATCACCTTTATTTTGTATATAACTAGATTTGGGAAAAATCTTTCCTGCATTAAAAAATTGTGCGTACTTATACGTCCTTGTGCCCATCCAACCTTCAAATGAAATAGTTCACTTTTCAACCCTCAACTTTTTTTAACCTTGGTTTAATGTTAAGGTAGTTTGTGGGTGACTCAGCATCGACATGGCAACATGGTCAATGCCGGAATATAGTTATTATTTTATAAATGGGTAGAGTATCTACAACTCTATGTATTCATACATATATTTGAAACTATGTATTCATACATATATTTGAAACAAAGAATAGTTTGCATGTATTTTGTTGGAAAAGATAATTAAATAATCTATTGTGTCAAAGTAAGATGTAATTCTCAAGAGAAAATTGAATTTTCAATTGAGAACTAATTTGCAAAAGATAATTAAATAATCTATTGCACATTAAATAAATGTTGTCGTGGTTTGCATGTTATATATGCACTTTAATTTATATAAATAGCTTATTTTTTTAAAAAAAATCAATTTCACATAAAATTATTCAAACCCAAACAAATTCTGTATGGACTTTTTGTCAATATATTGAAAAGAGTTTAATTTGATTTTAAGTGCTGACTTGCTTTTGTTTATTTCACTTATAAAATGGATTTTATGAAAGTTTCGAGATCTTTAAAGCGGTTTATTTATAAATTTGAAAATAAAAATTCCATTCTGTTCATGTCACCAAAAACCACTCTAATTTGGAGTCGACTTTCTTAAGGTGAATGCATGGTTTCATAGCTAATGGTTGAGAAGGGGATTTAATAAGCCATAACTGAGAGCTGTAAAATGGACTCTTCTTTAAAATATGTTAGAACAACTTCAAGTTTTTTAGCACACACATCTCGGACTTCCCCATTGGAGACTGAAGTGTCGCTTTACTCTGAAGTGATCACTACGTCCTTGTGTACTTTCACAACAATTTCTGAAAGAACACCGTGTCGATCTGTCCCGCACCATACATTATTAGGATCGTTCATATTTCAGCCATTCCCTTCCTTACAAGCAATGTTTTGCAGGCGAGTCGCCCTGCATGGTTCCTGAGAGCCTAACACGAGCTGATCTGGCAGCCAGCGTATGGCCAGCATGCCTGTCGCCATCGTCGTCAGCACCGACCATACGAAAATGTAGAGCAATGCACATGCAAGCCTAGAACAACTTTGCTTTCGTCTAATCGTCTGTGTGCGTCATTTTCAAACCGGTTTCTGTCAATCAGAGAGATTGCAAGCATGGGAGGATTGATGGGTCTACTACTCTACTGGCGTGTTCTAGCTACTGAATGAACAAGTGGCAAATGCAATCCGTAGCGCCGGTACGTGAGGATCCATGTTGGTCAAGAAATCAAACAGCAACGAAGAAAAAAGTTGCAAACAACTGGAAGGAAAAGGAGCAAGAAAAGTGCTAGCAGAAAGAGCAAGGAAGATTTTTTGTTCTTGTGTTTCATCTGAGATTAAGATCTCCATAAGCTACTAATATAATTGCTGAAGTAATCAAGTGTACTCCTTTTGTTTCAAATCATAAGTCGTTTTGACTTTTTGGTCTAGATACATATCGACTTTGATGTAAAAACATGTTGAAGTAAAAAAAAAAAAATCAAACCGACATAATTTGGAATGGACGAATTAACAAATAAATCGTGGCAGCTGCTCGTTTTTATATATTATCTCATCCTTTGGCTTATATCTTTTTCAATCCTAAAATTTCATTTACGCTGGTTGAATTTTAATCTGCCGCCTCATGAGCCTCATTACATATCTCAGTGGAAAAGGGCCAGATAATTTCCACCCTTTCCATACCAATCTCACTGAAAAAGTAGTATATTCTTTTTGGCGAAAAAATATCAGACCTTCCTGTAGCTGTTCCGGTTGCATTTACCTCTCCATCAACGAGGAAAAAGATGCACACATTTTAAATCTGCAGGAGCCACAAATTTCTTGGTGCTTTAGTGCTAAGCTAAGACAGGCGACGGACTTCGAGTCACAGCATAAAGGACAAAATTGACCCCAGGAAAGACGACTGGAACTGGATCCTATTTTGAGAAGCAGATAACTGATGCTGATGCTTGGCTCCTGACTTGTTCAAGTGATCACTTGCGCGGTAAGGCTGTCCTGACAGTAACATCACAAGTGAAAGCTACAAAAGTGGCTTTTATTTCTGTCCTGATCAGCCAAGCAGATCGACTGAAATGGTCCAGTAGTACACCTGTTGATTCATTAGCAAGTAATAAAAGAAACAGCATGCGCAGGTGGGTCCCAGACATACACCCTGAACAGTAACGAGATAGAAAACATAAGCAAGCATTTCCATCAGGTAAGGTACAAGGATTAATGCCAATCAGCCTGCGCGTCACACAAGCACAAGATCAATGCATTGCAGATTTGCAGTCCCAGACATCTGATGTAACAGATGCTAATGGATGATGACAACAGGGACCGCAACAGTTCACAGTTTTAGTTGAGGCACAAGATGTAATAGATGTGGCACAGATTTAAGTACAGCAATATCTGAATCTTCTGATCAAACAAATAGCAAAGATTTCTATTCGTTTATTTGATGCACAGTACCCATCTTATTGGTTACCTGAATTTCAGGTTATTCACAGAAAACACTGGAGGCAATGCTATGTCTAGTACAGCACATGCCTCACAGTCACACATGCATTTGTTTGCAATGGCTCAGCTAGACGTCCGTAGACATGAAACGTAATATTACACAAAAAAATTGAGCACATTGCAAATAACAGTTGGCTCAGTAAAATACATAAGGCACTTTTCAAACTAAACAATATCCACAGTGCAGACCAACAAACATCAGTCCCTCAACTCTGTGCCTCATCAAACCCCCAGGTTCTGCTTCAAAGGGAGATCAAGATTCCTGGGGAGCTTCAAACCTCGAGGGAGTATCAATTCCCATCATACACATGAGTCCTGATATCAGGATGATAAGAAGCACTATTCCCTGCACATAGTAGACCCAGTGTGAGAATATAACTCAAGGATACAAAGTGCATCGATATGCAAATATTAATTCTACATGCAAGCCCACGTTCAGAATAGAACTAATGAGAAATGAAACAGTGTACAAGTAAACAACTTACAACAAAAGTTCCTTCAAGAAGAGTTGATTTGACTAGGCACTCCCCATCACATTTGCTCAGGCCAGTTTTTGTACCATTAGTCTTCTCTGCAAGATGCCTACCTAGTGGCAAGCTGGAAGGGTTCTCCAGTAAACCAGATGGTTGGGAAGCATAAAGAATCGTGTATTTAGCCCCAGAAAACTTCAGTGAGTCAACAAGCTGGGCAAGCAGCTCTCCTGTGGTGTCATTGTAGAAATTTAGCTTTCAGTAATATAATTCAAAGCAAGAACAATACTGGTAGTCTTTAACCTAACCTTCTGAGCTCGCAGTGCCTAAATTCTCAAGCCCACCGCTACAGAAGACAATTATATCAGTCGGTTCACTTGGGTTGATTCTCCGTGACGCTACCCCTGACACTATCAAGTCCTGCAAAATGTTTAGTCAATACAGGGAGCAAATATAAAATAGAAGCAGAACAGAAAAATACATAGTAACTTACATGGATAGCATCCATGTTGTGATATTTCCTCACATCTTGACCACTTACAGTACACGTGTCTGTGTAGGTGATACGGTTTCTTCCAAAACCATTGTCACAGTTCTCAGCAAAGGTAGATAGCAATGAGTCTTCTAATTTCTCATCATCTGATGTGGAAACATAGGGGAATGCCAAGGAAAACTCTGAATTTGTGAAGGAGAGCTGGTAGAAAAGCACAGTCATTATAAGCCATGGAAAATTCGATGCTTGAGTTAAACAATATCTGACACAAGAAAGAATGAGGGCCAATGATTACCTTCAATGTGTCTGCTAAGGCTGCATCAACTTGCTTGTCTTTAGATATGTCTGACGATTGTAGCTAAGTAAAAAAGAACAAATTAATGGTCAGTTACAGATGAAGCAATGGATTTCTCAGTAATAACTTCACCATATATTGATTAGAATGGTGAAGAATTTGCAAATTTTATAGCCTCATGGAATCAATAAACAAAATATCAATATTGAATTTTGAATTTCAAATCTAAGTGTTGGAGTATGTGCATTTAGGCCCATGAGGCTAGGCCCATGAGGCCCTTGTATGACTTATATTGCTACCCTTTCTAGGGTTCGCTAATTAATCCAATTACAATATTCAGCATGGTATCAAGCTAGGGTTAGGGTTCCTCTCCCTCCCTCCTCCTCTCTCCAGCCGCCGCCTCCACCATGGCCGGCGGCCTCCCTCCTTCTCCTCCCTTCCCTCCCCTTCCTGGGCGCAGCTGGCAGCCCGCCCTTGTAGCGCCTTGGCCTTCCTGGTCGCCCGGCCGGGCGGCCGCCCGCCGCTGCTGCCGACCCTGCAGCCGTTCCTGGCGGCGCGCGAGCCGCTGCTGCTGGAGGCGCGGGCCTCGGCGGGCGGTCCCCAACCTGGCGTGGGCCTGCTGCAGGCGGGGGCCGACCCTCCCCCTGCGCCGCCTCTGCTCGCCCCTCTGCCTGCCGATGCGGCGCTTCGAGCCCCTCCCGCCCGATGCGGCTGCGGGTGGCGGGCGTCCGCCTCCCACTCGGGCCCCTCCCTGCCGGCGCTGCTGCGGGTGGAGGGACCTGCCCCAACAGGCGCCCTGCTCCCTGCGCTGGCCCTCCTCCACCATGGCCGTCCGCCCCGCTGGCACTGCCGCCAGGCCCCTGCCAGCGCGGCAGGTGCACTCCAGTGCGGGTGGGCGCCGGGGGGGCCTGCCCGGCTCCTCCTCAGCTCGGCGGGCCACCTCGGCCGGCCTCCTCTCCCCCGCCGCCACTGACCCAACCAGCGCGGCTCCGGCCACCAGCGCGGCCTGCAGCCCGGCGCGGGCTTTCCCGGCGTGGGCGCGGCACCACCCAGCGGCTCCCGCCCCTAGGGGGCTTTCTCCTCCTTGTGGGGGCTGGGCATGCCCCCCCCCGGGGCCGCGCCGTGCGCCCGTCGCCATCTTCCGTGGACCGCCGACAGCCGCCGTCACCCCTGCTGCTGGCCACCCCTTCGCGGGCGCTGCTGCTGGCCATCCCTTCTCCGTCAACGCGGCCGCTGCTGCACTGGCCAGGGCGCCGTCGCCGTCAATCCCGCCAACACAGCAGCTGCCGCTGCCCTCGGAGGGCGCGGGCGCTGCTGGCCACACCCTACGCGCGGGTGCCGCAGCCGACTCCACCCTCGCTGCCGCCCTCGTCGCCGCCCGGGCTGCTGCCGCGGACAGCCAAGCGGCGTGTCAGCGTGGCTGCCCTCGCCTGGGAAGCAGCGCTGCCGCCCGTCGCTGCACCGGCCACACGGGTTGCCGGCGCAGGCAGCTCCTTCCCGCGCCCCTCCTGGTCCTCCTCCTCCCGGGCGGCGGGGGGGGGGGGGAGCCGTGCCGGTCGCCGTCGCCCCGCGAGGGAGGCGTGGTGCTGTCCTGCCTCGGCCGCCGTCACACAGGCTGCCGTCCACGGCTGGCCGGCCCCCTTCCCCGCGGCGTCACCGGCACACCGGCCCTCTCACGGTGCTCGCCGGGGTTTCGCCGCATCCCGTGGACTACACTTCCCGGTGCCTCGCCCGGGCCTGTCGGTTGGGACCCGGCGGCCTTGGCCTACTCCCTCAGCACCACCGCCAGCCCCCTGCCCGCCGTTCCTCCTGTCGCGGGGCTGCGACCAGTCAGTCCTACCTGGATTGCTGACTCGGGCGCCACGTTCCACACCACGCCCGATGCGAGTCTACTTTCCTCTCTCCGTTCTCCCCACCCTTCCTGTCCCTCTTCCATCATGGTCGCTAATGGCACCTGCATTCCTGTCTCCTCCGTGGCACCTTTGCCGATTCCCATGGCTCCTTTCATATCCCCCGATGTTCTTGTGGCTCCCGGTATGGTTCACAACCTCCTCTCTATTCGTCGCTTCACGGCCGACAACTCTTGTTCAGTTGAGTTTGACCCCTCTGGCCTCACCGTGAGGGAGTTGGCCTCCAGGCGTCCTCTTCTCCGGTGTGACAGCACTGGACCTCTCTACACCCTTCGTTTCCCTGCTTCTGCTGCACCTCCTTTGCCTTCTTATTCACCCCCTCCGGCATTTGCCTTCGCCACCACCACCTCCACTATGTGGCCCCGTCGCCTCGGCCATCCTGGCCGGGATGCTCTGATGCAGCTCAGTCATAGTTCCGACATTCGGTGCCCTCGGGCTAACGATGAGCACTTGTGTCACGCGTGCCAGCTAGGCCGTCACGTTCGCCTTCCCTTTCAGTCTTCTTCCTCACACGCCACTCGTGTGTTTGATCTTATCCATTGCGACTTGTGGACATCTCCTGTACTCAGCATGTCTGGCTATAAGTACTACTTGGTTGGATTTCTCCCATTACTCCTGGACTTTTCCCTTGCGTGCCAAGTCCGAGGCATTCCCTACTCTCAGCCACTTCTTCGCTTGGGTGTCCACTCAGTTCGGCCTCACCATCAAGGCCGTCCAGTGCGACAATGGCCGTGAGTTCGATAACTCAACCTCACGTGCCTTCTTCCTCTCTCACGGTGTCCAGTTGCGCATGTCTTGTCCGTATACCTCCTCTCGAGCGGCAAGGCGGGCGCATGATCCGCACCACCAATGACACCATGCGCACCCTCACCGCCGGGCATCCCTACCCGCTCGCTTACCGAGTGAGGTGTGCGCATACCTCCACCTATCTCCTTAACCGTCTTCCTTCTATCGCACGCCCGGCTCCCACGCCTCACCACGCTCTATTCGGTACCCCTCCTCGGTACGACCACCTTCGAGTCTTCGGGTGCGCGTGTTACCCAAACACCACCGCCACCGCTCCCCATAAGCTGGCTCCCCGGTCGACTCTCTGTGTCTTTCTCGGATACTCTCCGGATCACAAGGGTTACCGATGCTTTGACCTTACCTCTCGCCGTGTTCTCATCTCTCGCCACGTCGTGTTTGATGAGTCGGCATTCCCCTACTCCACCTCCACCTCCATACCTCCTGCTGACCCTGTGGAGGATCCCTTTTTTCACACTGATCTGGTGGTTCAGCCACCGTTCCCATTCACCCCTACAGTGCTTTGCCCCGTGGCGCGTTCTGGTGGTCCCACCTCGCCTCTGCCGGCCTCCAACCAGGACCTTCCACCCCGATTGCACGGCACGGGGGGCGTCGCCGTCCCGACCACGGGACCGAGCACGCCGCCACCACCTCCCCCGGCGCTTCGGCATCGTCTACCCGGCCCGGCGGGGAGCCCGACTCCGCCCGCCTCCTCCCGGGCGCCCGGCATCGTCTACCCGGCGGCGGGGGGCTGGCTCCGCCATTACAGCCCGGCCCGGCGGCCAGCTCCGTCGCCGCCACCCGGCACCGTCGTCACCGGTGCGGGCTCCGCCGTCGATCCCGCCACCGTCGCCGCCGCCTTGGTCACCACCAATGGCCTCTTCCCGTCGGCGGCGCCTACACCGCCACCTCCACGCCCCACTGCTGCCCGTGGCGGCCGCCGGTGTACCACCCGCCTCTCCTTCACCGCCACCGCGTCATGTTCACCACATGGTGGCCTTGGCGGCGGGCTGGTATCCTGCGGCCCCCGGCTCTCCCACGGCGGCTTCGGCGAGCTGCCGGTCTCTCCGGTACCCTCTTCCGTTCGCGCGGCCTTGGCGGATCCTCACTGGCGTCGCGCGATGGAAGAGGAGTACGCGGCGCTCCTCGCCAACCAGACGTGGGATCTGGTGCCCCGACCGCCTTGGCTCCAATATTGTCACCGGCAAGTGGATGCGGACACACAAGCGGCGGGCTGATTACCCTTGATCGGTACAAAGGCTCGGCCCAGGGTTCTCCGCGGTTTCACTCAACGCCCCGAGGTCGACTACGATGAGGCGTTCGATCCGATGGTGAAGCCGGCTACCGTCCGCCACGGTTCTCACTGGCTCTCTCTCGCTCCCCCGCCCGTGCACCCGGTGGATGTCAAGAATGCCTTTACGCACGGTTCTCTCACTGAGACAGTCTCACTGCAGCCAGACTGCGGGTTTTTGTTGACTCCTCCGTCCGGGATATGGTGCAATCGCCTCAACAAGTCTCTCTACGGCCTCAAGCAGGCCCCTCGAGCTTGGCACTCTCGGTTTGCTGCTTTCTTGCTGACACTGGGGTTCGTGGAGGCCAAGTCAGATACGTCGCTGTTTATCTATCACCACGGCGCGGAGACTGCCTATCTGCTGCTCTATGTTGATGACATTGTGCTCCACGACCTCCATCCGTCCTTACTCCGGCGCATCATTGCCTCTCTTCAGCGGGGGAGTTCCCGATGAAGGATCTTGGTACGCTCCATCACTTTCTGGGAGTCACAGTTGAGCCTCGTCCCACTGGCGTCCTTCTTCACCAGCGCCAGTACACTCTCGATATCCCGGGCGAGCCGGATGATCGACCGCAAGCCCCTGCTCCACCCCAGTTGACACTCGAGGCCAAGCTGCCCGAGAGCGAGGGCCCTCCAAAGGCGACCCCACTGCGTCTGAGTCTTGCCGGGGCACTTCGATTACCTCACCTTCACCCGGCCGGACATCACATATGCAGTTCAGCAGGTTTGCCTTCATATGCATGATCCGCGAGAGCCTCACCTCACTTGCTCTCAAAAAGCGCCTCCTCCCGCTACCTCCGAGGCACTGGCTGACTACGGCCTGCTCCTCCACCGGTCTCCCTCCACCGAGCTCGTCGTTTACACCGACGCCCCGATCCAGGCGGTGTCCGGACACCCGCCGGTCCACCTCCGGCTCTGTTGTCTTTTACGGGCGGCAACCTGGTGTCCTGGTTGTCCAAGAGTCGGCCGGTGGTCTCCCGCTCCCGTGCTTAGAGGCGGAGTACCGCGCTGTCGCTAACGGCGTGGCCGAGGCCTCCCCCTGGCTCCGGCGACTCCTCGCCGAGCTCCACAGTCCCCTCTTACGGGGCACGCTGGTCTCTTTGCAACAACGTCGGTGCGGTGTACCTCTCCACCAACCCGGTTCGGCACCGGCCGGACCAAGCACGTGGAGATTGACTTACACTTCGTCCGCGATCTGGTCGCCATCGGCAATGTTCGGGTTCTACACGTCCCGACCACCTCTCAGTTTGCCGACATCTTCACTAAGGGCCTCCCATCCTCGATCTTCTCCGAGTTTCGCTCCAGCCTCAACATCACCAGTGGCTAGTTGCGTCTGTGGGGGGGCTCGTGTGTGTGCTTCTTTTCTTGTCCAGTCTAGAACTCCGTTGTGCCGGTAGTTCGACTTGTGGGGGTGTTGGAGTATGTGTATTTAGGCCCATGAGGCTAGGCCCATGAGGCCCTTGTATGACTTATATTGCTACCCTTTCTAGGGTTAGCTAATTAATCCAATTACAATATTCAGCACTAAGTATTTCATTGAAACAATATTTGCACAAACAGATTATTTCAAACCAGTAAATATTAGATAGATGAGTATTAAGTACCTTTGAGCCAATAAAAACAACGGCAACATCAAGACTCTTCTGAGTATCCTCCCTTGAACACTAAGAATAGAAAATAATGACATGAGGAAACTCATGCAACTTGTTTTGATGCAAGAGTTTGATAATTTGAAAGAAGTTGCATGAGAGCTTAAGTTTCACCAATGGGATACTTACCATAAAGTTTGACCAGCCACCTTCCTCAAGAACAGATTTAGCCAAGCTCTTTGGTGAGATTGTCTGATAATGGACGACCTCCTTAGCGTCATCAGAGCGGAATCTGGAGGACAAAGGTTATCATTCTAGGAAAGTAAGCTCATATGTTCTTGCTTACAATAAATATTTGACATGAACTAGAAAGTTCAACTATGGTTAACACCAAGGGAACTGAAAAGACACCAATATTGAACAGGGCAACATTGGGTCCAGCAAGTAACCTTATATCACTGAGTACTAAAGTTGTGTCATTACATTGATGTCAAATTCTCTGATAAATACTTTTTAACTGAACTCATGGCTTCAAGTTCCATTGCAATTAGAGGCCATAAGTAACCCAGAAAAAGTAAAAGCCAAAAGTAACTCCAGATTCATGCTGCAAGTAGCAAAAGGGCACACAATATTTTTGAATACTAGCTATAGTGGGCCACAAAGAGCACTATGCAACATCAATGATGCAAACTTTCCATTTTATTTTGTAAAGTTTCACAAGGGCCACCGAGTTAATGAATTCAATAGGCCTAAAGTTAGAATCTTGAATTTGCAACAGTATGTCGGATGAACATGCATTTTCAATTGTAAACATAAAAGACATCTGATATAATGTAGTAATGCATAATCGAAGTTGCAGTGAACTGTTGTTTCCTCCCAATAACATGTGGTACACTCTTCTACAGCAAGTCCACAGATAAATTTTAAACATTAATTATCCATTGATTGTGCCATCTTATTATATTAATTCAGCAACATAGTAGTGAACAAACTGCAAACAAAGAAACTATTCCGTAAACAAAGATTATGAAATTTCATGTATATAACAACGCTCTATACACGAAGTCACAATGGTCTGATTTTCTAAGGCCCTGTTTGGTGCGGCTCCTGCACCGGCTCCACAGGTTCCGGCACCGGAGCCGCCGAGCCGCACCAAACACGCGGCAGCGAGGAGCGCTTCTGCTCGTGAATGGGAGGAGCTGGAGCCCTCTTCACGGGAGAAGCCAGAGCCTGGAAAGCTGGCTTCATATTGAGGGCTCGGGCACTGGAGCCTTGGCGGCAGAGCCCTCCCAAACAAGCTCTAAGTGAAGAAGACCAACCTGAAGCCCCAAGCCCAGCTTATCTAGCAAATATGGGATCTTATGCAACTTAAAGATGCAAATTTGCAGTTTGTTTTGCCAATGTCGACAAGGGCCACTGAATTTATGAATTCCCTAGTCCTAAAGTCAAAGTCTTGAACTTTCAAGAGTATCTTGGATGGGCATGCATGTAAAAAATTACATGTCAAAAATCATCAGATATAATATGGTAATAAAGCACAAATGCTGCTGCAATGAACTGCTATTTCCTCCCAAATTCCAAAAGTTGTAATATGCTATTCTACAGCACAGAAGCCAGCAGGAAAGGTTTAAGAACATGGGCTAATTATCCTATTGATCGGGCAATCTTATTCATACTCCTGTACTTATTTAACGAAGGTAACAATGAGCAAACTGCAGGTAAAGAAACTATTCGTTGAACAAACATTAGGAAATTCCTTCTGTATGGCAAAGATCTGCACACAAATTCACAATGGATTCTACTGTATTGTCTAAGTGAAGCGGAACAATCTGATCCCCCAACATCAACATCACTCATCTTATATCTAACAATATCTAACAAATACGGGATCTCATGCTAGGGACGGAAAAGGTAAGCGCAACGAGTTACCCACCCGTAGTTCTTGGGCGCCCAGAGGAACGCTGGTGCCGTGACCGGCGCCGCCGACGCCACCTGCGCCGCGACGAGCAACACCGCAAGCACCGCCCATGCCGCCGCCATCTGCTCGAATCGATCCCGACCGATCGCCGGGGGAAAAGGCGAGACCAGAAGATTTGAGGAAACCGCTGGCGGAAATCGATTTGAGCTATCGAGCACGGAGATCTTGGAAAAATCTTACCTTTGGGAGCAGCACTGCAGCAGGGATCTGAGATTGGGGATTTGCGCTGCGGCGCTCGGTCGGGTTCCTCTGCTCGGGGAGTCGCCGCGGCCGCGATCTGAATCCGTGTGTGGTTACTTCTGGAGGTGACGAGGCCACGGGGGGCAACTACCAACCTTACTTCAGGGAGGCTGACGTGTGGGCCCAGGATAACAGAGGCTGCTGTCTTATGTGTCCGAGCTTGTGTTGTGATGCGTGGGCGTCACACCGTCACCGTATACCATTGCAAGTCTAAATCATCGCACTATAAAAGAGCGAGTTTTTTAAGGAGGACTCTCCTAAAGGCCGAGCAATTGATGGTTCCAATTCTGATGACTCCGTCCTCCAGAGTATGCGCGGCGCCGATCCTGCCTCCAACTCCACTTGGTGAATTATCTCCTCCAGCTTCTCTAGAACCTCCTGCTTGTACATCGCCAGCCATCTTCTTAGCAGTCTTGCAATCCTCTCTAAAATCTTCCTCATTCCAGTCCACACCAATCCCTGAAAACACAAAGCATTGCGAAATTTCCATAAGGTCCAGAGGATTGCAGAAGAAACAATATTATTGACTTTGTGCTTTTTATTTGCAATCCATAAGGACGCTACAGACTCAAAATTATCCCCCAGCCTTACATTCAGCAAGTTTGAAAAGAGAGACCAAAGCAGTTTTACAATACAGCAATCAAAGAACAGGTAGAAAATTGATTCCAAATCAGAACACATCAGGCAAGTATGACCATCAAGATCTTTTCTCTTGGCCAAATTATCTCTAGTTAGCAATCTGTTCTTAGACAGCAACCAAAGAAAGACTTGTACTCTAGGTGGAATATTAAGTTTCCAAATAGCATGAACAAACACTGGGGTCACACCCCTATGGTTCACTACAGCATATAAGGATTGAACTGAGAAAGTGCCGTTGGAGTTAAAGCTCCAAAGAATTTGGTCCTCCTCATTCTTGAGGGTGACACTCTCTACAATTGCTTTCATCTCCTCCCACATAAGCATTTGATCAGTAGACACATTTCTCCTGAAGGAGAGTTTTAGCTCACTACCATCCCAGACCTCACTTAACGATTTACCATGCTGCTCATTAATGATGTATAGCGGCCAAAATAGAATGGCAAAACTGGTGTTTCCAAACCATTGATCCTCCTAAAATCTAATACGCTCGCCGTTTCCAGCAACCCACCTAACCCCCATATGGGCAGCCTGCATAGCCCAGCGAACACCCTTCCAAAAGGGAGAAGAACCTACCTCTGGACAGCAAAATATATTTGGTTTTTTAGTATTGTATTTAAAGTCAACTATCTTAGTCCAAATGGAATTTCTATTCAGATTGTAACGAAAGATCCAAGAGCTCAACAAGGCTAAGTTTAAGCTCCTTAAGTCAGGTATCCCTAACCCACCTACATCTTTTTTCTGAGCAACTAGTTGCCAATTCGCTAGATGGTACTTGTGGTGGTCCTCCGTATTGTTCCAAAGAAAGTGCCCCATGTGTGAATTGATAATTTCAATAGCCCACTTAGGGAACTTGATAACAGAGAGCAGATAAATCGGTATACTAGCTAAATAGGTCTTTAACAAGGTAAGTCTCCCAGCATAAGATAGGAGCCTCCCTCTCCACCCAGTTATGCGTCTGATAATCTTATCTATTCTCGGTTGAAGGTCTTCTCTCCTAAGCTTGGTAAAGTGCAACGGCACTCCCAGATATTTAATGGGCAAGTCACTTCTCTTACAGCACAGAGTTTTAGCAAACTCATTTGCCCTGTCTTCCTCGATCCCTAGCACCAACAAGTCACTCTTATCATAATTGATTTTCATACCAGACATCTGTTCAAAGCAAACCAGCAGCCATTTTAAATTGGCAGCTTTGCCTAAGTCATCTTCCAAGAAGAGTAATGTATCATCGGCGTACTGGAGGCTAATAATGCCCCCAGGCACTACCTGAGGCAGCAGACCTGAAATTAGATTCTCTTTGGAGGCTTTCATAAGCATCCTGGTAAACACATCGGCCACCAGATTGAAGAGCAAGGGGGACAACGGATCCCCCTGCCTCAACCCCTTACCTGGTTTAAAATAACCACTATTTTCATCATTCATTCTAATGCAGATAGATCCTCCCTGCACTACCCTTTCAATCCAAGTGATCCATTTATGGCTAAACCCCCTAGATTTTAGCATATCACTCAAGAAACTCCAGCTAACCTGGTCATACGCTTTTTCATAGTCTAGCTTCAGCATAATACCTTTCTCTTTATTTCTATGCACATCATGAATAATTTCATGAGCAGCCACCACACTTTCCAAAATAAACCTACCCTTAATAAAGGCTGTTTGATTAGAAGCAATCAGTCTGTCAGCAACAGCAATAAGTCTGTTGTTCAACATCTTGGCAAAGATCTTAAAACTACAGTTTATAAGGCTAATCGGTCTGAACTTCTTAAGGTTCTTAGCATCAGCTTCCTTAGGAATAAGAGTTATCATAGCAAAGTTAAGTCTGTCTAAATTAAGCTGATTTTTCTCAAAGCTCCTCACCATCTCCATCAGATCCTTTTTAATAGTATTCTAAAATACTTGATAAAAGAGAAAAGGAAAGCCATCAGGGCCTGGAGCACCCTCTGCATAAGACCCAAAAACAGCCTCCTTCAACTCCTCTTCTGAGAAGGGAGCCTCCAGCATGGAATTTTCTAGCTCAGATACCTTTTCCTCTCCTCCCAGAAATCCTCATCTAGATGCACGTCAGTATCCTCTTCCTTCCCAAACAAATTCTTATAAAAATCAAACCCATGCTTAAGCATGCTTTCATTATCATCCAACCAGCCCTCAGGCCCCTCTAATCCAGAGATTCTTTTTTTCCTATTCCTTTGGTTAGCCACAGCCTGGAAATATGCTGTATTCCTATCCCCCTCTTTGATGTTTCTATTCCGCGATCTCTGCCTCACACTAATTTCTTCCAGCTTCCATAGAGCCTCTAAGTCCCTGTTAATGGAATCCATCCTCTCTCTCTCTGCTCTACTTAACATAGCATTCTCTTGTTTAATATCTAAATCATCAAACTCCATCAGCAGCTCTTGTTTGAGCTTCCTCATCTCAGCATTTCTATTCCAAGACCAACCTTTAGCCTTCTTCCTAAGAAGCCTAATCTTAAACTGCCAAATGTCTATAGGATCAGAAAAAGCACATGGAGTATTCCAACACTTTTCCACTAACTCTTTGAAATCTTGTAGCTCAAGCCACCATTTTTCAAACCTAAAAATAGTAGGTTTTTTCCTTTCCCCACTATTGAAATTCAGAATCAAAGGAACATGATCACTATTTGCCCTAGCCTTTGTATTGACACAAGCCAGAGGAAACCTCTGTTCAAAAGTAGTGGTACAGAAAATTTTATCAATGGTAGCCATAATTGGCTTCTCCTGGTTGTTAGTCCAGGTAAAAGATCTATTAGCAGCTTTAAGCTCAATCAAACCAAATTTGTTAATCCAGTCCTTAAACAAGTCAACCCATTTAAGGTTTATTATGCCATTACTTTTATCCTTGCAACTAGACACTAAATTAAAGTCCCCTCCTATCACAGTGGGTCCATCCCAATTAATCAGGAAAGAATCTAACTCCTGAATAAACCTCAGTTTACCCTCCTCATAAGGGGAGCCATACACCACAATTAATCTCCAGACAAAATTATCACTAGTATTTTTTACCATAGCTGATACACAGAATTCCCCATTCATCCAAGCCGTCACCTCAAACTTCCTATCATTAAAACCAACTAGTATGCCCCCTGCTGTACCAATAGCTGGAAGCACATGCCAACTAAAATCCTTATGGCTGTACTTTAGAAAAGAATCATTAAAAGTTTCCTTTTTAGTTTCTTGCACACCAACAAAGTCTAGATTATTCTCCTTCACAAAGTCAGTCAAGCATTGCAACCTGCCTTCTTTATTAAGGCCTCTAATATTCCAAAATGCTCCTATCATTTTCCACATTATTTGACAAAGAATCTACACAGCTTTTAGAAGCTACTTCCACCCAAGATTTACCATTCCTAGTAGTTGAATCCTTTAAAGGAGAAACACTGTGAAAGGTCCTAAATGGCTAGAGGGGGGGTGAATAGCCTAATTAAAAATCTACAAAGCACTAAACAAACCGGTTAGTATAATAAATGGCGAAGCAAGTGTTGCGCTAGCCTAGTGGGGGTTGCAAGCCAATCCTAACCAATTCTAGCCAACCTAATACACTAGGCACACTAAGAGTATGGTCCTTAGCAAAACAACTAAGCTACACAACCTAATACACTACTTTGCACAAATGTAATGTGAGAGAGAAATCAAGTGTGCAAACCGAGCCTTCGGGAAGATGACCAATCACCGTCTTGTCAATTCAATGAAACCCGAAGAGATGATCCAATAGAGAAATCCAAGTTGATCTCGAAGGATCAAGCCACACAAGAGCACCGAGGGACACAAGATTTATCCCGAGGTTCACGTGCTTGCCGGCACGCTACTCCCCGTTGTGTCGACCACACACTCGGTAGTTCGGTGGCTAATTGGCCTCACAAGCCAAGCCCTCACCGGGCGCCACAAGAACTCACACAAAGTGAGGGTAACTCAATGACACGAGATTCCACTAAGGATTCCTTTCGCGATCTCCCGCGGGGAAGGATCAAAACCCCTCACAATCACCGTACCTCCGGAGTGGCCAAGAACAACCTTCAAGTTTGCTCAACTCCGGCTCGCTGCTCCAACCGTCTAGGTGACGGCAATCACCAAGAGTAATAAGAAATCCACAATCACAACAATCACCTAGTGCCACCAAGAATGCAAGCTCAAAAGCACACACTAGGGTTTCCCTCAATCCTCTCTCAAAGTAGCCACGAGCTAGGAGAAGGAGAGGAGAGGGAGAGGAAGCTCTTGAAGCTCTCAAATCTCACACTAGAGCTCAATCTCTCACTTAGAATGAAGCACCAATGCTAGGGAGTGAGAGAGTTTGGAGAGAGGAGAGGGCTTGTTCTTCTTCTTGTTCTTTCTCCTTTTTGATTTTTAGTCGTGCTTCCAACTGTTGGGAGAGGGGAGGGATGAAATACTCAGGTTCGGAACGCTCACCGGAAGTTCCGGACCACTCAGATCTAGCCGTTACGCTGGGAAACTAGCCGTTTACGGGTTGACCGGAACTTCCTGTCGGCCAGCCGAACTTCCGGTCAAACCGAACTTCCTGGTCAACACCGAACCAAACGGAGCCACGGGCGCACTTTTGAACACGGCCCTACCGGAACTTCCGGTCAGTAGGCCGGAACTTCCGGTCATACCGGAACTTCCGGTCAACAACCGGAACCAAATGGAGCCACGGGCGCACTTTGAAAACAGCCCTTACCGGAACTTCCGGTCCACGGACCGGAACTTCTGACAGAACTTCGGGGCATCTTCCCGAGGCCATAACTCTTTCATCCGGTGTCCAAATAAGGCGCTCCATATATGATTTTTGACCATCTTGACGAGAGGAACGTAATGGTGAAGTCCATTCTATCTTTTGAGACCTTTTACCGAAAGGACATTTTTGAGTGCCAATGAACTCACCACGTCACTAAGCGCAATGCATATGCAAAAGAGATTCACACTTAGTGGCACTAGATAACCATTGCAATTAAAGATTTCTCCTCTTTATAGTACGGTTATCAATCCTAAACCCGGCCATCAACTTCTCTACTCACCTATGACCGGCAAAATGGAAATGCCCTAATATATACCTTTGCCTCTAGCATTCCATCTTGCTCCTCATCTCCAAGTGTGGTACTTGATCACTCGTGGTCATTTCCACAATCTTGATCACCTTTCCACCACTTGGCTTGGACCTCCCCTTTCTCTAATGCTACACACTTAGCAATAGGGTTAGTCCTAGATTTCATCAATTAGCCAAAACCAAACTAGGGCTTTCAATCTCCCCCTTTTTGGTAATTGATGACAACCTTCACAAAGATATGAAAATGAATATATATTTGGCTTTACACCACTTGTCCAAGCAATTTTAGCTTGTGAAGAAGAATTGGACAAGTCATGTAAAACACATTTGGTAGCTATGGCTCCCCCTACATGTGTGCTAAGAGTTTGGATTTCGAAGCCTTGCACACATGATAGATAAAGAGGTTTTGGGAGAGTCATTTCTACCAAATTGATGCTAAGATGTATAGAATGGACCTTTGAAGCGTGATACCATCGGAGTGCACATCATAAACCATCCTTAGCACCAATTGCCTAGCTAGATAGAACAAAAGGCTAGAAACCACATGAGATCAACATTATAAGCACGATTTCTAGATACCTCTTGGAAAAACCATTCTACAACTAGCTAGAGCCTATTCATGCTAGTAATCAATTCATCAATCAAGTTCTATATTGGCAAGCACCACACAAGCAAGAGAGATACCACTTATGAGATATATGAGTCTAAGTGCAATGCAAGCAACCATATGAATGTGCACAACCAAATGCAATCAATCATGTTCATGAGCTTGCTCCCCCTACTTGTATGCTTCAAAATTTTTGATCCCTCTCCATTCTTCAATCTCCCCCTTGATGCATATCGATCCCTCTCCATTCTTCAATCTCCCCCTTGATGCATATCTTTGCTCTAATCTCTCCCCCTTTGTCATCAATGACCATAAAGAGTTATGATCATGCTTGGTATGGACTTGAAATCATGGTGGGAGCATGGAGTAGAGAGATGATCACTTAAAGTTGAGGATCACTTGTTTCCACAAACTTCCTTCTCTTGTGGTTCAGACTAGCAAACTTGCATAAGTAATTTAGTTCGGTTTGAACCAATGACAAGCTTCTTCACACATCTTTCAATGGTTATCTTGTCAATGTTGAACTAAATCCTTTCTTGCTCATTTAACTAGATCAAACACTAGGTTCACATTCTCATGAACAAGTCATATTTAGCCACTAGATCATGCACGATATAGAAGCAATAGTGGCATAATATGGACTCAAAATCATTTTATTTTCATGAATGCAACTAATTCAACAAGAGATGTTATTAGATCATATCTATATGTTCTAAGCAAGTCCTTAGCAAGAATGAATGCAATATGCCAATCAATTTCACCTTTGCTTTAGTCGAAGGAGAGGCATGTCATATAATGGGGTGCATTCATCTCATGTTGGAGAAGTCAAGAATGTTCAATTCATTTCTCAATGTGCAAAATCTCTTCTCATCAAGTGGCTTGGTAAAGATATCAGCAAGTTGATCATCGGTGCCAACACTCTCAATAGAAATGTCCCCTTTTGATTGGTGATCTCTAATGAAGTGATGTCTTATGTCAATATGCTTTGTTCTTGAATGTTGAACCGGATTGGTGATGATCTTTATGGCACTTTCATTGTCACATAGCAAAGGCACTTGTCCAAATTTGATTCTAAAATCCTTCAAAGTGGCCTTCATCCATAGCAATTGAGCACAACAACTCCCCGCACTAATGTATTCGGCTTCGGCGGTAGAGAGTGCAACACTATTTTGTTTCTTGGATGACCATGAGACAAGTGACCTTCCTAGCAATTGGCATGTTCCACTAGTGCTCTTTCTATCCACCTTGCATCCCGCATAGTCGGAGTCCGAATATCCAATCAACTCAAAGTTTGACCCCTTGGGATACCACAATCCAACATTAGGTGTGTGCTTAAGATATCTCAATATCCTTTTGGTTGCCTTCAAGTGACTTTCTCTTGGTGAAGCTTGAAACCTTGCACACATGCACACACTAAACATGACATTCGGCCTAGAAGCGGTCACATAGAGTAGGCTTCCAATCATTGACCGATACAACTTTTGATCTACCATGTCGCCACTTGCATCCAAGTCAAGATGACCATTTGTTCCCATTGGTGTCCCAATTGACTTGGCTTCCTCCATTCCAAACTTCTTCAACATGTCCTTTATGTATTTGCTTTGACTTACAAATGTGCCTTTCTTCAATTGCTTGATTTGTAGACCAAGGAAATAGCTAAGCTCTCCAATCATTGACATCTCAAATTTCTTTGCCATCATGTTTCCAAACTCTTCACAAAATTCTTGGTTGGTTGATCCAAAGATGATATCATCCATATAGATTTGCAATACAAACAAGTCAATTCCAATCTTCTTGGTGAAGAGAGTGTTATCAACCTTCCCCATCTTGAATCCTTTAGAGAGCAAGAAATCTCTCAATCTCTCATACCACGCCCTTGGAGCTTGCTTCAAGCCATAGAGAGCCTTCTTCAACTTGTAGACATGGTTGGGCTTCTTGACATCTTCAAATCCCGGGGGTTGCTCAACATACACTAGTTCATTGATGAATCCATTCAAGAAAGCACTTTTCACATCCATTTGATATAGCTTGATGTTGTGGGCACAAGCATAGGCCAATAGGATTCTAATTGCCTCCAATCTTGCTACCGGTGCATATGTTTCTCCAAAGTCAAGACCCTCCACTTGAGTATATCCTTGTGCTACCAATTTTGCTTTGTTTCTCACAACTATGCCATCTTAATCTTGCTTGTTCCGGAATACCCACTTGGTACCAATGACATTGTAATTCTTTGGACGCTCAACTAGTTCCCAAACTTGATTTCTTTTAAAGTTGTTGAGCTCTTCATGCATGGCATTGACCCAATCACAATCCATCAAAGCTTCATCAATCTTCTTAGGTTCTATGGATGAGACAAATGAATAGTGTTCACAAAATGATGCCAATCTTGATCTTGTTTGCACACCACTTCTAATGTCACCAACCACTTGATCAAGAGGATGATCCCTTGCAATATGAGTTGGTTGGAGAACATGAGGTTGAGCACTTGAACTAGGTTGATCACTTGGTTGAGATGATGTACTAGCCACTTGATCTAGCAATTGAGAACCACCAGCTTGAGTTTGGACTTGAGAACTACTAGCTTGCACATTTGGAGATGTGATCACTTGATCTTTGTCATCTTCAACATCCACCACTTGAGTTGGCCTAATGTCTCCAACATCCATTTCCTTCATGGCTTGAATCAATTGAGTACCTCTCACATCATCAAGGTTTTCTTCTTCATCTTGAGAGCCTTTGGTTTCATCAAATTCAACATCATGTACTTCCTCAACTATGCCATGAGTGAGATTCCAAACTCTATATGCTTTGCTTGTAGTGGAGTAACCGAGTAGGAATCCTTCATCACACTTCTTCTCAAATTTGCTCAATCGAGTTCCCTTCTTGAGAATGTAGCATTTGCATCCAAACACTCTAAAGTATGCAATGTTGGGCTTTCTTCCATTCAACAATTCATATGGTGTCTTCTCCAATAGCCTATGACAATAGAGCCTATTTGAGCAATAGTTGGCGGTAAAAAGAATGATCCACATTGTATTCACTCAACATTGATCTTGCCATGTCAATCAAGGTTCTATTCTTCCTTTCAACTAGCCCATTGGATTGAGGAGTGTACTTGGCCGAGAATTGATGCTTGATCCCAAAATCATCACATAGCTCTTCAATTCTTGTATTCTTGAACTCACTACCATTGTCACTTCTCACTTTCTTGATTGATGTGTCAAACTCATTTTGATTTCTTTTGACAAATGTCTTGAATGTATCAAACACTTCGCTCTTGTCGGCAAGAAAGAACACCCAAGTGTATCTTGTGAAGTCATCCACTATCACAAATCCATATTTGTTTCCACCAATGCTCTCATACTTGGTAGGGCCAAATAGATCCATATGCAACAACTCAAATGCCTTGCTTGTGCTCATCATGCTCTTGTTGGGATGAGTGTTGCCAACTTGTTTGCCCATTTGACATGAACCACATAGCTTGTCTTTCTCAAACACCACATCCTTCAACCCTCTAACTAGATCATGCTTGATTAGCCGGTTGAGTTGCTTCATGCCGACATGTCCTAGCCTTCTATGCCATAGCCAACCCATGCTTGATTTAGAGATCAAACATGTTGTCAATTGAGCTTCACTAGCATTGAAGTCCACAAGATAGAGATTCTCATATCTAAAGCCTTTAAAGATCGAATTGCTTCCATCAACACTCACTATCTCAACATCATCAACACCAAATATGCATTTGAATCCAAGATCACACAATTGAGCCACGGACAAGAGATTGAAGTTGAGTGATTCCACTAGCAACACATTGGAGATGGACATATCATTTATAATTGCAATCTTTCCCAAGCCTTTGACCTTGCCTTTGCCATTGTCACCGAAAGTAATACTATCAACACCATTGCCACTTGATGAGATTGATTTGAATATTCTAGAATCCCCGGTCATATGTTGAGTGCACCCACTATCAAGCACCCAATGTCTCCCTCCGGCTTTGTAATTGACCTACAAAAGCAAATCAATTCTTTTTAGGTACCCAAACCTTTTTGGGTCCTCCAAGGTTAGTCACTAAGCTTTTGGGCACCCAAATTGCCTTCTTCTTTGGGCCAACAATGGGAGCACCAATGAACTTAGCCTTCACACCATTAGCACCCTTGGTAAGCAAATAACAAGAATCATAACAAATAGAGGATATGTTAGCATTCTTCTTGTTCTTGCAATATTGCTCTATATGCCCCACTTGCTTGCGACTAGAGCAAAAACGACCATTGCCTTTCACAAAACTAGTCTTGTGAGTGACAAAGGCCGCCTTGCCATTCTTGGGGGTATAGCCCAATCCCTCTTTGTTAAGAGAGAACCTTTGGCTACCCAAGCACTTTAGCAAGCGGGCATCTCCACCATAGGCCTTGCCTAGGGCATGAGTGAGCTCATTCACCTCTCTCTTGAGAGTCTCATTCTCCACCATGAGTGAGGCATCACAAGTGAAACCATCACTAATAGTAGATGTGACATTGCTTGAGCTACAAGAGGGGTTAGCGGGACCAACAACAATAGGAGTATAGAATGATTCATCAAGAATATCACAAGTAACTCCTATGTTGCATGTGTCTACGACATCCTCAATCTTAGCATGATCAAGGAGGGAGGAGTGAGCCTTTTCAAGCTTGGTGTGAGCCTTCTCAAGCTTCTCATGGGCTTCCATTAGCCTCTCATGAGCAGCATTGAGCTCATCAAAGGATTGCTCAAGAGCTTTCTTGCTCTTGCGCAACTCTTTGCACTCCTTCCTCTTTTCCTCAATGTAAGAGTGAGCATCTCGTAGCATGCTCATGAGGTCCTCCTTTGAGTACTCCTCATCATCATCACTCTCACTATCACTCTCATCATCGGATTGTACCTTGGATGGCTTGGCCATTAAGCATGTCGATGGTGAGTCGAAGAGTGAAGGCTTGTTGGGGATGGCAAGACTAGCAAATGCCTTCTTCCTTGACTTCTTGTCATCTTCACTCTCATCATCACTATCACTTGAGGCATCACTATCCCATGTGACACAATAAGATTGCCCCTTCTTCTTCTTCTTGAACTCAAGCTTCTTCTCCTTCTTTTCCTTCTTGTCCTTCCTCTCTTTCTTGTTCTTCTTCTTCTTCTTGTCATCCTCATCACTATCATCATCACTAGAATGAGGACAATCGGCAATGAAGTGATCTTTGCTCTTGCACCGAAAGCATCTCTTGGTCTTGATAGCATCTCTTCTCTTTCTTGCACCATAGCCCTTATTCTTCATGAACTTGCCAAATTTACGCACAAGAAGAGCCATTGCTTCGTCATCCACCTCACTTGAGCTTGTGCTAGCTTCATCACTTGATTCATGCTTCTCCTTGCCTCTTGATGAAGTAGCCTTGAAAGCAACCACTTCCTTGTCTTTCTTTTTTTCTTTGTCCTTCTTCTCATCCTTTTGGGAGCCCCCTTCCCGTTCCACACGGTAGGTGTCATTTGTGATCACCTCACCTAGTACTTGGTTAGGGGTCTTGGTGTCCAACCCTTCTCTCACTAGCATTGTGACCAAGACTTCAAATCTTGATGGTAGACATCTTAGAAACTTGTGAGAGAAGTCCGCATTCTCCACCTTCTCGACCAAACTCTTCAAGTCATTGACAATCACTTGGAGGCGGTGATACATCTCCGGCACACTCTCATCATCTTGCATCTTGAAGCTAGAGAGCTTGTCCTTGAGAATGTATAGCTTGGCACTCTTCACGGCTTGTGTGCCCTCATATGTTTCTTCCAACCTTGTCCACACATCATGAGCCCTCTCCAAATCCTTGATTTGCTCAAACACCTTTGACTCCAAGGCTTCATAGAATGTGTTGATTGCAATGTCATTGAATTGGAGCTTCTCTTCTTCTCTTGGAGTTGGATCGGCGGGATCAATCACGGCAAAGTCCTTGTCAACAACCTCCCAAACCTTCCGGTTGAGTGATTTCAAGTATGCACACATCTTACGCTTCCAATGATCATAACCGGTGCCATCGAAGTGCGGCGGCTTCCCCACATGATTGATATGGTTGACTTGAGCCATTTTCACACCGTAGGTTGTTAAGCCTTAATCAACGGTGACCTCGGCTCCGATACCACTTGAAAGGTCCTAAATGGCTAGAGGGGGGGTGAATAGCCTAATTAAAAATCTACAAAGCACTAAACAAACCGGTTAGTATAATAAATGGCGAAGCAAGTATTGCGCTAGCCTAGTGGGGGTTGCAAGCCAATCCTAACCAATTCTAGCCAACCTAATACACTAGGCACACTAAGAGTATGGTCCTTAGCAAAACAACTAAGCTACACAACCTAATACACTACTTTGCACAAATGTAATGTGAGAGAGAAATCAAGTGTGCAAACCGAGCCTTCGAGAAGATGACCAATCACCGTCTTGTCAATTCAATGAAACCCGAAGAGATGATCCAATAGAGAAATCTAAGTTGATCTCGAAGGATCAAGCCACACAAGAGCACCGAGGGACACAAGATTTATCCCGAGGTTCACGTGCTTGCCGGCACGCTACTCCCCGTTGTGTCGACCACACACTCGGTAGTTCGGTGGCTAATTGGCCTCACAAGCCAAGCCCTCACCGGGCGCCACAAGAACTCACACAAAGTGAGGGTAACTCAATGACACGAGATTCCACTAAGGATTCCTTTCGCGATCTCCCGCAGGGAAGGATCAAAACCCCTCACAATCACCGTACCTCCGGAGTGGCCAAGAACAACCTTGAAGCTTGCTCAACTCCGGCTCGCTGCTCCAACCGTCTAGGTGATGGCAATCACCAAGAGTAATAAGAAATCCACAATCACAACAATCACCTAGTGCCACCAAGAATGCAAGCTCAAAAGCACACACTAGGGTTTCCCTCAATCCTCTCTCAAAGTAGCCACGAGCTAGGAGAAGGAGAGGAGAGGGAGAGGAAGCTCTTGAAGCTCTCAAATCTCACACTAGAGCTCAATCTCTCACTTAGAATGAAGCACCAATGCTAGGGAGTGAGAGAGTTTGGAGAGAGGAGAGGGCTTGTTCTTCTTCTTGTTCTTTCTCCTTTTTGATTTTTAGTCGTGCTTCCAACTGTTGGGAGAGGGGAGGGATGAAATACTCAGGTTCGGAACGCTCACCGGAAGTTCCGGTGGTCACCACCGGAAGTTCCGGACCACTCAGATCTAGCCGTTACGCTGGGAAACTAGCCGTTTACGGGTTGACCGAACTTCCGGTCGGCCGGGGAACTTCCTGGTCAAACCGAACTTCCGGTCAACACCGAAACCAAAACGAGCCACGGGCGCACTTTGAACACGGCCCTACCGGAACTTCCGGTCAGTAGGCCGGAACTTCCGGTCATACCGGAACTTCCGGTCAACAACCGGAACCAAATGGAGCCACGGGCGCACTTTGAAAACAGCCCTTACCGGAACTTCCGGTCCACGGACCGAACTTCGACGTAACTTCCGGGGCATCTTCCCGAGGCCATAACTCCTTCATCCGGTGTCCAAATAAGGCGCTCCATATATGATTTTTGACCATCTTGACGAGAGGAACGCAATGGTGAAGTCCATTCTATCTTTTGAGACATTTTACCGAAAGGACATTTTTGAGTGCCAATGAACTCACCACGTCACTAAGCGCAATGCATATGCAAAAGAGATTCACACTTAGTGGCACTAGATAACCATTGCAATTAAAGATTTCTCCTCTTTATAGTACGGTTATCAATCCTAAACCCGGCCATCAACTTCTCTACTCACCTATGACCGGCAAAATGGAAATGCCCTAATATATACCTTTGCCTCTAGCATTCCATCTTACTCCTCATCTCCAAGTGTGGTACTTGATCACTCGTGGTCATTTCCACCATCTTGATCACCTTTCCACCACTTGGCTTGGACCTCCCCTTTCTCTAATGCTACACACTTAGCAATAGGGTTAGTCCTAGGTTTCATCAATTAGCCAAAACCAAACTAGGGCTTTCACACTGTCATTTAATAAAGGTGGAAATTTTCTAGGCAATCAACACCCAAAGTACTAGGGAGGTTAACCTCTGGATTATTATCCTCAAAAATAGCTCTATCATGCAACTCTTTTTCTTTTAGACTATCAATTTTTCTATGCACAGTTTCAGCATTAATGCCAAAAGAAATACCCACATCATTAGCTTTCTGTAATAAAACATTGCTGCTCTCAAAAGCAAATGAGGTTTTCTTGTATTTACCTTTTCCTTCATTCCTTTCTTTTTTAAGGTCTTGAGCCTTCTGCAGCATGGTCCTCCCATCATCCTGATATCTTCTAGGTCTGTCAATTCTTAGATTAGGTCCCCACTTCCTCTTTTGATTTTTCTTGTTATTCCCCTCATTCAGGATGCATTCAGTCTGATTATTGTTCTTCTAGTGAATTAACTCTCCCAGAGACATTTCCTCTTCCATGTGATCTTCTTGAATCTCATCTAACATAGTTTCCTCATCTGAATCTTCTAGCTCCATTCTTTTGAGAAGGTTAGTACGTTCCTCAGTGCCCACACTTGATTGTGCCAACTTTCTGAACTCTTCCCATTTTGAGTGATGTGATTCCTCACTGATAAGTTGAAGGAGCTTATTCCCAAAACCAGGACAGTCAGACTGTTGCAGGATGGTATTATCTGGTGTTAACCATAGCTGACTAGAACTACTTTCGCCATGAAATATCTTTTGCTGCACATCTTTCAACACCCCACACTCCATTTCTTTTTTATCTTTGCTCCCCATATTCTCAGGATCATGGATTACAAAAGAATCCCAACTTCCTCCCTCTTTGTTGTAGCTTGATTCCTCCACAGACCCTCTATCAGTAGACGGCTGTTGATACATACAGTTCTGCCCCTTAGTTGTTAATAGCTGATTAATGTCTCCATTCATACAAGCAATCAATTGCTTCTCCTGCTCCCAACAACTCAAGCTGTCCGTCCTATAAGCAGAGTTGTGAGTCGGTCCTGACTTTGATAACTTCTCAGAATCACTAGGAGTCTTCAACTGCTCAGATCTCTCAGAATCCTTCGGGCTATCATCCAGATCATCAGCTTCATCATCATTATCTTTCTCTTCATCTTTGTCATCCATATCATCATCATTCCCACCATCATCTTCCCCCTTATCAGAACCAGTGTTAGCACCCTTGTCCTTTTCCACTGTAAAGGATATGACATGCAGGTTTTTGTTGAACTCAAACAGCCTTTCTTTAGGTATTTTCATAACATCCCTGCAGACCACCTTAATTCTCACCACCTCATAAAAGGTCTTGAACAAAGTTGTCCAATCCACCTCAGACATCAGCCCAAAATCTGATGCAATTTGTGCAAAGACCTTCCAGTGACACCACCTAGGAGGAATTCCTCTCACCTGCACCCATGTTTCTTGCAAGACAGCATAAGGCTCCATGTCACCAATCCACTCTAGTACCTCTACCTGGACCCCTGCTTTCCTGAGATTGAAGGAGGGGTAGTTCTTTATATCTGACACCTTTTTATGAGGAGAAAATCTCACCAGAAAATTCCCAGGTTCAATTTCCCTAATCTGCCAAGGCCATTCCTTACAGTAAATATCAGAAAGCTCTCCTTCTAACTCAGACAGCGAGATTTGACCAGATTTAACTCTTACAACACCGCAATTGCTCAGATTCAACCATTGAGTAGACTCCACGGTAGGTAGCTCCAGATGATAAAAACCCAAGCCTAAACTAGAACTCCCAACATAAGCTGCTATAGGGTGATCCATCTTCCAACTAGGACAAACATTCATATGATGCCCAGCTATACCACAGATAAAGCAGATCTTCGGCCTCAAGCAATTCCCAACAAAATGACCCGGTTCCCCACAATTGTAGCAAGTCCGCTTGCGATACCTTGGGTCGATGAAGATGGGCAGTTCATCCTTCTTCTGGGTTGCTTGAACCTGCCCGTGCTTCGCTCCCCTTCGAAGAGGGGGTTGCTGGCGCTGCTGCTGGGGCGGTGGAGGGCGCGGAGGAGGCGCTTGTGCACGCGGTGGCGGCGGTGGCACTGGCGCTTGTTGACGTTGGGGCTGGGGTGGATTCAGTTGCCTCTGAAACTTTCTTCCATGATCCTGCCATCCCTGCCCCTGGGCTTGGGGTGGAAACCTCTGCTGCTGATTCGGCGGGGAAGGGCGCGTCTGCCCCTGGTACCTTATGGGATCAGGTTGCCAGATCCAGCGCCCACCTTCCTCCATTGGCTTCCTGAGCACTTGAGCGAAGGATTCCTTCCCACCTTTGCCCCAGAAATCCATCGCAAAGCTCAGCTTCACTGGTGGATTGTCGAATCGATCAGCACGACCAACCGGAACGCAATCCTCAACTGAGAAACTCCTGGATTTCACCAAATCCCGCCGAATCCAGAAGAGGCGGCCAGCGGAATTGACATCGGTGGTATGGAGAGGGTCTGAATCCCGCGCCCTAGGGTTCCTGGGCGGCGGCGGCGAGTCGATTGCCCACAGCTGGCCAAAAAACTCCACCACCACCTCGTCACCCTCGAGTCCTCACGTCTCCACCGTCAGATCCTCGCGCGATCCGCTGGTACTCGCCTCTCCACTGACTGGTGGGGGAGGAGGAGAGCCCCTACCCTGACCAGCGGACCCAGCCACGGCCTGGGGCCTCGTGGTCAGCCATGGAGGGTGCGGCCATGGCGGGGGGTCCAGGATCGCCTCACCCGTGACTCTCATGTGGAATATTGCTGAACGCATAGAGTCTCTATCTAGAAGTCTTACGCATCATATACATAGATGTACACCATATCTAGGCCGTACGTCCAATATATACGCACCAATGCATGCAATGAGTGGTCTGCTAGCAGGATCGAGCGATGAATCCCAACAACATGCTATAGTACACATGCTATCGTACACACGCATACAATATATACACATGCACACCACACATACACCGTGCATTTAATTTCTCAAACCAACTCGAAGCGCATGAGGAGCCTGACGTTGTGGAACCTGTTCCCCTGGCGGTCGAAGAGCGGCACCGCTCGGATGCCCGGACGCAGCTCCGACACCGGCAGCACGGTCTGCCCGCCGAAGACGTCTTTATCGGACACGTCGTACTGGTGTACCTCCACTCGGAGCAGCGCGATTTCGGGGACCGTCAGGTCGAAGCTGAACTCATCCTCCCACACCGGAACCCAGGTGTTCACTATGGTCTTGGTGTTCTGCATCGCCGTAGTGTCCGCTGGAACTCCGGCTATCCCAACCTGCTACCAACCAGTGGATGGATGGAGAGAGGAGCTCGAGGCTGATGACTAATTTCTATCTCTTAAAACACACCTAAACTGAACCTAAGTAACGGATCAAGACCTTTTATTCTGCCTTCTGCTGGTTAGCTCAAATTAGGTAGAAACTAGTCCATCAACCTGTGCTCTCGCACAGACTAAAACTTTAGGACATTTCTTAATGGCATGGGTGGGTAATTCAAAGATAGCTAGATCCATTAGTCATTTTATGTTGTTTTACACAATAGTAAACATGAGTAATTATTATATATTATAAAATAAAATAATTCCAATAGCTATTTTATATCAATGGTGATTAGGTTATACCAAATTGGTGGTCAGATGTTTATGATCTTTATGAGATCTTCTAGGATCTGGTTGTTAAAAATAATGAATATAATGATGAGAGGTCCATAGTTGAAAAGTTGAAGAATATAAATGTATTGTATGGAAGTTGGTACCTTTATTTCCCTCTCCCTTAATATGTTTTTCCTCCTTGCTCAATTGACTCTAGCAATTTTCACCGATTTTCCATGTTTTTCGTATTGATACTGAGGGATATGATTAATTATGCCAAAAAACTCTGTAGTAGAATGTGAACCTTAATTCATTTGGCTAGAAATTCAAGATTATAAACACGTGGAAGTAGATATATTCTTGTGTTGCTCTGCTCTTTTGCTTTTGAATTTATAATGTTGAAATAGATCGAAAATTGGAAGGTGTATTAGTTGACACTAATCTAATGTCATATGTCCCTTTTTCCAGCATTGATTCATATATAGTTGTGGTAAGGGATAATCATGCTTATCATGCGTTGTTTGGGGTCAAGATCCAGCAGCAATAGCAGGTGTTGTTTGCGGCATTTCCTAGCTGTAGGTGCACCTTGATTGTTCTGATTGCTAACATAGTTTGGAGCACTCCTGGTGGCAGTTGCACCTTGGCTATTTCGACCGCGAATGTTGTCGTCCACACGTAGAAATGATCTATTCATAATATCTTGGCACTTGCATTATATTGTCCTCCTTTTGGTACATACTCCCTCCATCCTAAGATATATGATATGTACATATTTCAAAATTCAAACTTTCTTATCTTTAACTAATAGTTAGCCTAATCAGATGAAAGGTTTATAATACAAAAGTAGTTATATTAGATTTAAATTTAGAAATACTTTCTAATAATGATCAAACTTTTGTATCTATAAATTATGTATTATAAGACAATTTTTAGACCAAAATATATTCTTAAAGACTGCACCGAATTAAATCGCAACTTATATCTTGAGACAGAGGTAGTAGTAGTTAAAATAATATATTTTTTCTTCTTTACAAATACAATAATGGCAGAGGTGGATAATTCTATAGAAAATAAATAGATCCAATGGTTACTGATTGCTAGAATCTTTTGATTTGGTAGTTCGATGTTTCTGATTAATATGAGAATTTTAATATTTATCTTTTTTTTCCTATCACGTTCGGTAAGAATTAATGTGGAGGCATTGGAGCCTCAAATCAGTAATAGGAAGATAACATGACCATCATCGACATAATGAAGCCATTGTTCTAAACTACTTAATGTTTTACCATTTATTACATCTTTGAAATTATTTCTAATCTTTTATTTTGTCGATGGCCATAATTGACATCATTAAGTTGTTTTTTTTGATGCAAAGACATCATTAAGTTGTTGTTCTAAACACCTTGACATATCGCCACTATGTCTTTAAAATTATTTAACATGTATTTCTTGGGATCTTCAAAGAGAAGGTGGCAACATTTGAATCATTGTGGCACTGGCCTAGATAGGAAACAAACCTTTCTAAATCCTCCAAAGCCTAATTGATCAGTTGTGTAACTTGAGTCACGTGGGTAGCAATGCCAAAGACATCTCCTATTATTTATAGACGTGTCGTGGGCCAGGGGGTGAACCTAGATGTCTCAGGGTTGCTGCTGATCACGACAGATTTCTTTTAGTCACAAATGAGTGTCTAGTGTAGTGGCAGAGAGGTGCTTCTGTCACAATTTTTTTTTGAATTTTTTAAGCTTCCTGGAGACCATTAATGGAGAAAGACATGAAATTGGCACTATAAGAAGTTCTGAAACATCTTTGCTCATCTAGGTCGTTCCATTTTATTAATACATCAATCTTTATGGTAGCATTAATTCATGAATGTATTGGCGTTATTCACTGGCACGACAAAAATAAACATGGTGTACGGCCCCAATGTGATAGTAGTTTTTTAATGTATTGTAAACGTGGCAAGATTTTATACATGCTCTTAATATATCTAGCTTCTTGTTAATATAGATTGACCAACCAAAAATGTGATCGGTATGCCGTTTAAGATTTCCTACGTGCAGCTGAATTTTTTCTCTTGAACAATAAGATTTTATATTATTTTTTAATCTATAATGGCAGAGGTGGGTAATTTCTTAAAAAACAAAATCTAATGATTACATATAGTGGCAACAGTGGGTAATTTTCTAGAAAATAGATCCAATAATTCTGGATGATTAATCATTAGATTTGATGGCCAGATGTTTCTAATTAGTATTTATCATTTTTTAATATGTCTGGTGAAAATTAACGTGGAGTCTCCGTTGAGGCCTCTAATTATAGTAATAGTAAGATTGGTTTGTTACTTCGAGCCTTAGTACGTAGTACTAACATAATAAACCTATATATGCTGTTTAACTTGTGGTGTACAATCTGAAGTCTACGTACCGACGTCCACAAATCTGGAATGAACGACGTGTGTGAGTGCTTAATAAAGTCCGTCAGCCAACCATCGCCCTTGTATACTTTAACCTGAAACTAAGTCAGCGTTTGTTTGTTTCATTATTAGTCTCTGAATTTTACGATGGATAGATTATTATTACAGTCCAAATTATTATACTGCTAGCAGCCGCACCTTCAAGGTCTTCTTCACAGGTTTGCGTTTCCTTGGATCAGAAACTTCTGGCCTTGTTTGCATTAGGAAGTCTGGTTTCCTCACGTAGCCACAGCCACCATTATTGGCTCTGAAAAATCCATGAATTAGCCAAAGGGCTCTTCCATATTCCTGGAATAAACAAGATTATCGTTAGAGGCTAGTGAAACCGTACGACCAGCCAAACGGGCATTCATGCGACACCGTACCCCTCCTAATTTTCTTTGCTTGTTCTTTATAGCATGCAGGGTGGCATTTGTTGGCCGCTATTTTTGAGGTTCGCTGGTGTTGTGTTTCTTAGTGGTGGAGTTTTGTTGTCATCTCTTTCGTGAGGGAGTTGTTTTCTTTTTCCTTACTGTAAAATGTTTTTTCTCTATTAATATATGCCCCTGCATGTTCTTGTTGTTAGCTTTTCAAAAAAAAAAATGACGCAGACAAAAGTGATAGTTGTCGTGTCAATGTCACTAAAAGCTTCTCCAAAAGTTTTTCTTAAGAGGATGATAATAATATTTGAAGATCTAATTAAAAAGTTGTTGGAGAACTAAAGTTTTTATTTATATCAATACAGAAGGATATCAAGAGGCTCTAGGAGTTGCTCTAATCAGTCATTAGCGGCAGCTGCAAAGAAAAATTGTCACTTTTATCCCTTGCAACAAATTCCATGGAACGGATCCCATCAGAGATATTAGAATGTGTCACGTAGCCAGTGTAGTCTCTTCCTAATGTAATCAATATGTGCATTTCTGCCATCTCTTGTTCAGTCTTTGTAAATATGGATGCACGTACATGGAGAATAATTGAACTTATCATCGATCTTAATTATGGAAACTTGTAGTTGTGGAATAGAATTATATATATATACCTGCATATTCAGGGCAACCATTTGAGCACCATGCACCCAGCCAAGAAATGGGTTGTAGTTGGATGAAATAACGCTAGTGGCCCTTGGGTAGCTCTTGATGGAGACACTTGGGTATATCCACAGTAAGTTTCTCTGTGTGAACCTATTCGAACCCAAAAGATTGGACGTTCAACAATAGGTAAGTTTTCAGTTAATTAACATAGATGGTATATGGTACATATCATCATTATCACCCTGGCTATTTCTAGGGCTGCCAGTAGCGGACCCAGGCTGGCGGAGCAGCCCAGGTGAGGCAACTGCAATATCTTAGTACACTGCTCCCTGCCCTAATAATCCATGCTCAACTAATGGACCGTCTACTAGGCACCAAGGGATTACCAACAGAGGAGCCCAGACAAGGGCCCAAGGTTGCCGGGCCCTAGGTCAGCCTATGACTGCTGTTGTCAAATCAATAATGTAAAGGGAGCACATTTTTGGTAAAGCTCGCATGCGCACACACATACACACATATCATAAATTAGTACAAAAATTATCGTAAATAGATGTGACTGAAGAATAACTTATTCTGTAGCCATCTATAGAGCATACTCTCTCTCTCTCTTCCTCTCTCTCTATATGTGTGTGTGTGTGTGTGTGTGAACTTATTACATTGTTTACCTCACAATGTCGGTGCCGTGATACTGTGCTGCTTCCTCAATTTGTTGCTTATTACTCCAACTGAGACGCCTAACTTCATTCGTCCCAAAAGGTCTGCGAATAGACAAAAGTTTTTCTGGTCTAATTGTAATCAGGTGGTGATACTGTGGATATTCGTCATCGTAGCCGTCGTTACGCTGGCTTGGCTGTACTAACACACCACCATCATGCTGCTAGGGTAAATCACAATTAGAATCATATTATTGTGCGGGTGAAATCTCAATGAATAGATTCTCTATCTATAATAGGTCGTGGCATGCATGGAAAGAGGAGAAGAAACTACACGTACGGGCTCTTTTACCTTTTGACGATCAGACTGGATTTTAGTCTGAAAAACCGGTACTTCTGGGCCCCATGCTGCATCGTCATCGCCAGCTCCTTCGCTAACATGAAGCTGATCGCCATCGCCCTGCTGTTCAATGGTGCCATGAACCTTTGACACATCAACCTCGACAGGCTCTCCTTTGTCCTTTTTGAGAAGGCTTGGGGGCTTTGTCGTGAGGAATACAGCACCCATGAGCTCATCAGGCGAAGGGAAATCTTTGAGGGGTTTATTATTACTGTAAGCGTTGCCACGAACGTCAACGTAATCGGCATGAGGCCAGTACAGTACGTCGCCAAGTACATCAAGCAAAACCTAAGTAGTAATAACAAGATTAATTTCCAGAAATACCGACGACGTTATTAGGGAACGAATGGATAACACAGCAACTAGCTACTCCCTCCGTCCCTAAATAACTGTCGCTTCACTTCCCGAGAAGCAAATGCCGGCAATTTTAATAAATAATAAATACCATCGATTAGTATCATAATTAGTATTATCGGAAAGATCTTTGGATCTAGTTTTTTAATAAAATTATTTGAAGATATAAATATTATATATATTTTCTTTAAATCAAGTTAAACTTGTGGCACGCATCCTACGGCGACACTTAAAAAGGGACGGAGGGAGTAGGTAGGTAGGAGAGGAGATTGATAAAGAAGCGCTCGGCAACAATTTCATAATCATCACATGCAAAGAAAAAGAGAAAGAGGAAGAGAAAGAGAAAGAGATCGAGGGACCGGACCGTACCAACCTTGGCAGCCTTTTTCTGGAGTTTAGACGATCGAAGGTTGTCTTCAAGCGTAATGATAAGAGGGTAGCGAGATGCAACAAAGGCGTATTCTTTGATGGATTTCAAGCACTCTGTTAGTAAAACCGGGGTGTTCTGTGTCCTGTGCAGAATTTAATTAATTCGTATATTGTAAAAGACAGTGTAATTAAGCACACACGAGAGAGAGAGAGAGAGAGAGAGAGAGAGAGAGAGAGAGAGAGACCAGCATACCAGCCATGGTGGATTTTGATGTCATCCTCTTTTGAATTGGGCCACATGGCGACCTCGATGGCCCTTACCCCCATCTTGAGCGCCCTGATGATGGCTTCGTCACTGCGGCTGCCGCCGCTGCTGCCTGCTGGCGTTGCGTAGTAGGGGTTGTGGCCCGAGTAGATGAAGTAGTGGGAGAGAGGCAGCGTCATGTCGTGGTGGACACCCTGGAGCCGGATGGGCGGGTTGACTTCGTGGGAGAAGAGGATGTGGCGGAAGTCGTCGAGGGTGAAGAGCAGCTGCTCACGCAGGATGCGTGGGCCGCTGCCGGTGCTGGTGCCTCGGATCTTCTCAAGCAGGCGTTTCACGTCGTTGATGTCGTCGTCGTTGGCGACGAGTGCTTGGCCTCGTTGTCTTTGGTACATGCTGAGGCAGCGGCGGAGGCCATCTTCATCCATATGAGGGGCCCTGCCGGCGTGGTGGGAGAAGAGGGCGCCAACGTCGTCCTCGGGCGGTGGCAGGGCCGCAGGCGGTGGCGATGGCGCATCCTGGGAGTGGAAGCGGCGCGGCTTGAAGATGAGGCAGCACTTGTTCGCCGTCCCCATCTGTTGCTGCAGTGCGTATATGCACGTAGGCTTAGCTTGATCGGAGGCGAGGTGGTGGTGGTGAAGGAGAAGAGAAGGCGCGGGAAGCATGGCATGGGTACGTGTGGGAGACGTACGAGGCGGCACGGCCAAGTAACGTACTCCCCCTATCCCAAAACAAGTATTGTTCTCGCTTCACAAGGGGGTTAAACTTTTTTTATTTGGACCAAATACATACAAGAAAATATTGATATTTATAATTCATAATTAATATCATTAGATACATTGTCGAATCTAGTTTCATAATAAACTATTTAAAGATACAAATGTTGTTAATATTTTCTACAGATCTAGTTAAATTTAAAAAAATTTGACCGGCGCGGATACTATAGCGACATTTATTTTGGGATTGAGGGAGTATGTGTATGTATATGTATATATGTGTACAGACTATATTGTACTGTATAGCTAGCATGCATGGCCACATGGGAGACAAGCTAGCTAGGGGGGCAAAAGGTACGGTTATGCTAAATGGCAAGGAAAAAACAAAACATGGCACATGCCAATCAACGGAACGAAGGAGTGATTAAAATATGCCATGCCTTACACCTAAAGATGTAGTAACATGAGTGTTCGAAGTTTAGGATGGATTCGTTTCTTTAGCAGACAGCCGGACGGTATAGAGGCCAGGTTACCACACGGAGAAGCAACGTAGGCAAAACAAAGGTAAGTTCTTCGATCATATAGAAAGGATAGAACCAAACCGTCAGCTGGTTCCGGAGGGGGGCCACAAGCATAATACTGGGAGTCTAGAGCCCAACAAAAAGACCACTGCATGCGTGCATTAAATTTGTGAAATATTGTACTACTGCTACAGATTAGGGCAAGGCTAATAATACAGTCTTCTACTGGCTGTATAGATCTTTATAGCCTACCTCTCAGGCCACTGATACAATGGTTTAGCCCTCTATACAAGATAATGGCCCATTTGTCTCTCTCACAGTTTTTTTTGGTTCTTGTGCCCAAGCTGGCTGTAAGTTTACAGTCTACTTCTCCTCTCTATCTTCTCCTCTCTCCTCCACCTCAGCATTTAGCCTTCTTGCAGCCCATCATAATACTTGCTCTTAGTGGTTACCGAGAGCATGCTTCTCCCCAGCATCTCTCTCTCTCTCTCTCTCTAGATTCTGCATTGTCGCACATTCCATTTAGGAGTCGGGCAGGGTTAGGCTCTTCCGCTCCCACAGCCGCCGCCAGACGACCCCCCCTCCTCACGCCTCCGGCCTCCTGCCGGTGGAGAGGAGGAACGGGGGGGGGGCATCGTTTTTAGTCGACCTACTATTTTATAGAGTCTGAGTCGAGTCCATCTAGGTCTAGGGTTCGCTCGCCGTCGATGTTCGGCAGCAGAGTTAGGTTTTGTCGGAGGAGTGCGGCTCCTTTGCGGCTTGTTTTTCTTGGTGACGCCGGTGATGCGGAAGCGGCTGCGGCACAGCGGAATAATTTCTTCCAGCATCTTCCGTTCTCCGATAGCGATCTAATCCGACGTCAACAGAGAGGCTGGGGAGACCTGTCCAGGAGTCGAGGGTCGGCGCATCGTTGTCTTCTTCAGGTGATGATGGTGTTGACCCTGTTAATCTCGAGGAAGATATTCTTTAGTGAAAATCTGAGCTTTGCTCGAGTTGCCGGCGATGGAATCAAAGGATGCGTCGTGGGTGCGGGAGTTGGCCGATGTGCCTGGGAGGCAGTGTCGGCTGATTCGTCTAGAAGTAAGTCCTCCTCTACGGTCTCCACCTTATGGAGTTTGGCTCTGATGCCCGACGACGTTTGGGAAGCGGCTTCGATGGTGGTGATGAACAGATCTCTGAAGGTTTCGAGGAAGACGAACAGAAATTTTGAACTTCTTTGTAATTTTCCTTTTCTTTGCAGTCCTGTTTATAAAAGGACCGGTGTAATGCGCTGAGATTAATACATGTTCCTTCTAAAAAAAACATGGTTACCGAGAGCAGCACGCCACCCACAAGGCCACAAGCATATGGAGGGCTCCGGCTTGTAAACCAATTTATTGTCTCTGATCATCATTGAAAGAAGGGAAAGGTCGGCGGGCATCGGCTTTGTCTCATTGGGTGCATCGTCCGACCGGGTTTTGCTCCAGCCGCAATAAGGTTAGTTTCAGTGACATGCCAATTGCATTTTGCTGCCTACAAGACTAGCGGGGCCGCAGCAGGCCATAGAGTGGATAACTTTATTAGGCCAGTCTTAGTGGTGAGTTTTATTTCGTTGTTTTCAAGAATGCCATGTCATATAGTTTTAAATGAAACTTGGATAAAACTCCCACTGTTAATGCATAGTTTCATATGCATTTAATATCATGACTCATAGAAAGTTGGTACTCATGCCAGAAAATACACGGCGATGTCATCAAATATGCTTATGTGGCAACATATTTAATGCGAATGAAACTCGCATGAAACTTCCACTGAGACTAGCCTTAGTACCAGTTTTTAGGTGACGGTTTTTTTTAAAAAATAATTTGTGGGCTTGTAATCCCAACAATCATAATATTCCTATCAAAGTTAATTACTATAGAACATAGGAATGGGGTTGTTAATTTTCTATTTCCTATTGATGATATTATACGTTCATATGCCCCAATTCCATAGGAAAAATAAACATAAACTAGCTCAAACCTCAAATTATTTGTTCATTTTTTTGGGATGTGCAGTTTGTGTCATCTGAAATTTTAGTGTTCGAAATATGCGTCCCGTCCAAATTTCTTACTTTATGTCCCATATAAACAATGAAACGCGCTCCACAATGTGTTCTTAAATCCTGTCGGACAGTGACAGAGCTTTGTTTGATTCAAGAGGGGGTCAAGGGGTCAACTAGGGTCCATAGAGATGAAATATCACTCTAAACCACCAATCTTCCATCTTGCAAAATTCAAGGATACGATAGGCCAAGCTTACTATTGCTCTTTTTGCTCTGCAAACAAATATTCCCATTATTTTAAGTTATAAGTATTTCTAAACTTTTGTCTAGATACATAGATTTTACCTTGTATCTAGATATACACTATGTGTCTAGATTTATAGAAAAATTATATACTTAGAAAACTAAATAATTTATAATTTAGAACAGATGAATTAGTGCACACAACATAGGATATGCACGAAGCATTGTCCCGATGTATGGGTTTTGTAGCATGTGGCATCCATTTTAACGTTTGTTTCTTTTCTTAATCATCTTATAAGAATCGCTGCATGGATAGCAAGCTTGGCACCCGTGTGTGGAGAAGACACGCCCGGAGGTGACAAACGCCAACCGAGGGATGCCCCCATCCCCTCGGTTTGTAGGGATTGGCGCAAATAAATAGGGAATATTTGTTTAAAGTTGCGTTTGTTTTTAGGGACAAGTAGAGATGTGAGAGATCTTACTATTACTAATTAGAGGCCCCAACGGAGGCACCACGTTAACTCTCACCAGATGCGCTAGAAAAAAAGATAAATTCTGAAAATTCTCACAATAATCAGAAACATCTGGCCATTGATTTGGTAAACTCTAATTATTATCTCAGATAATAGCCGTTAGATGAACAGTAGTTTATAGAAAAATTACCCACCTCTGCCATTATAAAAGTGCATAAAGTAACCCCCTAAATTTACATCTAAATTACCCACCTCTGCCATTACGAAAGACAATTCAGAATAACCCCTATATTTAATTTCTATACGTCACTATTATATAGATAAATAAATAGCCTAAATCTTTTTCTTTTATAAAATCGGTTGGAAAAGCGGCCGTACAGAGGCAGTTAGTTATTTCTAAAAAAACAGCATATATACGAACTACTATTCACGTTAGTTAGTCATAACTAGAATCGGATTGGTTGTCCATGACATTCACTATTGGTTATAATATTTTTTTAATAAAAAATCCACTAGAAGCTTAATAATGAGGTTTGCTGTTCATGACGTTCACTATTAGTTAATAGTTTTTAATAAAAATTCCAGTACAAGCGTAATAACCTATTAATGTAAGATTATTTATAGTAATATTTTAAAAAGGAATCCATATCCATCCATACAAGGCTGTTCATGACGTTCACTATTGGTTAATATTTTTTAATAAAAATCCAGTAGAAGCTTAATAATATATTAATGTAGTATTATTTATAGTAATATTTCAAAAAAGAATCCATATCCGTCCATACTTACTAAATATCAGAAAGTCTCATGTTAATAAAAATTTACCTAATCGTTAAACAAAAGATTCAGAACAAGAAATCCATCGGTGAAAAGGTGGTTCAAAGTAACTCCTAAATTTGCATCTAAATTACAAATATTTATTATTATAAATATAATTCAAAATAAAATACTAAATTTCTTTAGGCTAACCATATTGGTAATTATGAATGATAATTAAAATAACCTTCTAAATTCATAACTAAAATATAAACCTCGACCATTATAAATGATAATTTAAAATATCCTATTAATATTTTTAATTAGTCACCTCTACTATTACGAAAAGATAATACGATGTAACCCTTGAGTTTAACATTTAAATTACCAACATATTGTTATGTAAGATCCATGCAATATGTTACCCACCATTGCTATTGTATAAAACAATGTAAAGTTTAACCTATGACTACATTTAAATTATCCATCTATCTAAAGTGAACATAAATTTACATCAAATTATCACCTACTTTTATTATAGATAATCTACCTTAAATTTGCATTTGAATTTATATAAGAAAACTCAAAATACCCCGCCCCTAAAATATTCTCTTCATTAACTAGCTTTGATCATCCATCTATGCATATTCATTTGTACTTACTATTACTAACTGGACGCATACATCCATGTTGGTTCTCACTAGAAGCACCAGAAGAAAAGAAACTAATAAATTCCCACATTAATAAAAAAAACACGAAAGACTCAGAACAAGGAATCCATTTGTTTCAAGATGGCAAGATGATTCAAAGTAACTCCTAAATTTACATCTAAATTATAAATGTTTGTAACTAAGAAATATAATTCAAAATAATCCCCTAAACTTTTCTATAAATTAACCATGTTTGCTATTATGAACAACAATTTAAAATAACCCTCTAAATTTATAAGTAGAATATAGACTCAGCTACTACAAAGCATAATTTAATATAGCCTACTAATATTTTTTATATGTTAGGCACCTCTACCATTAAGAAACATAATACAACTTAACCTCTAAGTGTACACTCAAATTATCAACATATGTCATGTAATACCCATATGATATATTACACATCTTTGCTATTGTGTAAAACAATAAAAATTATAACCCATGTATTTAAATTTAAACTAGCCACCTATCTAAAGTGAACCTAATTTTACATCTAATTATTTACCTACTATTATGACAGATAATCCACCTTAAATCTACATGTGAATTTTATAAAAGATAGTTCAAAATAACCTTTGAATTTTTCTCTAAAATAACCTGCTTTTATCATCCATTCATCCATATCCCTATCCATCTGTACTTACTATTAATGATTGGACGCTAGCCCTCACGTTAGTTCTCATCAGAGGTTCTAGAAAAAATATATAATAATATAAATTCTCATATTAATCAGAAACATCTAGCTATTAAATGAAAGCCTTGGAACAAAGGAAGCCATCTTATATGACATCCATTCTGTTGTTTTCATTAATGGAAAGATGATTCCAATGTAATCCCGCCCCCCTAAATTTGCATTGGATCACAAATGTTTGTAATTATGAAAGACATTTCAAAATTATCACCTAAATTTTCTCTAAATTAGCTAACTTTTCTATTGTGAACCATAGTTTAAAACAACTCTCAAAATTTGTAACTAGAATGTAGACATCGGCTATTATAAAAGGTGATTAAAATAATGTATTAACACTTTTTATAAGTTAACTGCCCTTACTATTTTGAAGGATAATATATGTTTACTTTCAACTTACCAACATATGCTATTATGAAACATCCATTCGACATATTACCTATCTTTGCGATTGTGTAAAACAAAAGTTTAATCAAGCCACCTATGTAAAATGAACCAAAATTTACGTCTAACTATCTACCTCTATGATAGATAATTAGAAAATGAACAACCATGTTTTATGACTAATATGTTTGAGCCAAAATGATGTTCATAAAACATGTGTTTTTATCGATTAGAAATATGAAATAGAAATAATTCTTATGTCTCATAAGATTCTAACCCGTGCGAAAGCACGGGTTGACGGACTAGTTGATCCTAATTTGTTGGAACTGGATAATCTCATGTATGTGTTTATTTAAGGTGATGGGAGTGTCCCCATTTTGTGTTTCGTATGAGACAAGGTGAGGGACAAAATGTATGGCAACTGTGAAGCAACCATGCATGGAGAACACCCACCAGCATGGTATGCAGGAGGCGCTAGGCATGGAGGAGTCCCACCAGGATGGAGCGCTGGGGTGACAAGGCCAGGCGTAGAGCAGGGCGGCGTGACATTGAGGAGGCCTATGGGGCGGGGCAGCCGAGTGCATAGTAAGCCCACTGGGGCGGCACGGCTGGGACCGTGCAGTGGCGGAGGTGCGAAATAAGCTGGGCGGCTTGGATGTGGGGCAAACAAAGAAAGAAACCGCCAGCAAGGAACAACACAGTACCTTCCTTTTCTGGGATAAAAGGAGAGATGACATCTAAGAGGAATATCCCCTCTTAGGGAGGGTTCTATCCCACCCCCCTCCAATCCAAACACCATAGAAAGAAAACGCTATTTCCTGAACCAAATGCCACCTAAGGGGATGACCCTATCCTAGCTAACTTACAACCAAACACTACAAAAAAAAAAGATCGTCCTAACTCATCCTTTTTTTATCCATGAAACCAACAAACAAATACTTAAACAACTGAAGCCCCATTTGGCACAACCTCTCCAGCAGCTTAAAGAGTTATTTGGAGCTGTTTCTTTTTTGTTAAATGGGTTACAATGGAATAGCTCCTCAAAACCTCACTAGGTGGACGCTGATGGAGCTGAAAATATTAGCTTCTCTAGGCTCCCTCTCCAAGATATACTACGAGAAGCTGAATTACACTTTTTTTTTCCAAAGTAGCTTTAGACCTAGAGCTTCACTAGTGGAGTTATTCATGGAGCGAAGACAAAAAGAAATGCTCCACCAGTGAAGCAAAGCTGTGGGGAGCCTAAACTTCCATCGTTCATAAGGCATACGCATATATTAAGGTTTAAATTTTAGAATCTTTGACCAACAATTTGGCTAAAATTTTTTATACAAATTTGATGCGGTTAGGTTTGTAATTCAATGTACTTTCCAATTATTATAAAATTTACAAACATAAATAATATAATATAAAATAAAGTAAGGCTCTCTTTGGATATAGATATTGGGTTAGAGGAATTGAATTCAGTGCCATTACCAATTTAGCCTTAGAATGGAAATAGGTTCAATACCAAATCTATTGTTTAGCTGTAGATAGGATTGTTAGCTAGAGTTACGTAAAGTTATAATGCCAGTTCATCTCTGGATGTCCATGCATTGAAATGACCATAGATCTCCCTTCCTCCACTCCTTGCATCTTTGCATATGAGATCTCCTCCGCTGGCGAGAATTCCTTATCTTGAGCTCTCCAACAACGAGTCCCCTTTGTCCTCCCTCTCTTCCGGCAAGGTCGCCTTCATCCTTCATCTCCACTAATATATCCACATCGCATCCATACTTCCACTCCATTAGTGAGGTCCACTCTGTCCTCCCTCTCTGTCGACAAGGTCCCTTCTGCCCTCCTTTCTTGCGTCCTCTACTCGAGCTCTCTACTAATGAGGTCCCCTTTGCCCTCCCTCTCCGCCTCTCCATATCGCCTCACCCTTCCTCTTCATCGCCAAGATCCAATCCCCTCTCCTTCTCTGCTAGCAAGATCTCTCCATTCTCCCTCTTCACGGTGCCTCTACCCAAGCTCTTCGTCGGCGTGGTCCTTTCTGCCTATGCGGTTGCCGGAGTAGAGGGACACAACGTCAATTGCTGGAGCAGAGAAAAAAGGCGGCGCTCAAAGGGCAATCCGAGCCATCACAGGCAACAGCAAAGGGTGGCCATGTGAAAGGTCCTAAATAGCTAAAGGGGGTGAATAGCCTAATAAAATCATTCAAATTCACTAAGCAACCGGTTAGTAAGCAACAAAGCGATAAGCAAGTTATGCGCTAGCCTAACAAGGGGTTGCAAGCCACATACCATAATTCTAGTATTCTAGCACACTAGATCACACAAACAAGCACTAGAGCTAAATAACTAATAACAACAAGTATTCTAATGCAAGAAAGTAATCACGAGGGAAGAATTTAAGGAAGTGCAAACCCTGCCTTGTGGATTGAATCCAATCACCAATATGAAATCCGATATGATCTCGAAGGATCAATCCACTTAAGAACTCTAAGGGACAAAAGATTTATCCCGAGGTTCACGTGCTTGCTGGCATGCCACTCCCCGTTGTGTCTGTTGACAGTCACTAAGTACCAATTCTACCCGTCAATAATGTGAAGAAATAAATGAAAATAGAAAGTGAAGTGTAGGATAGCGGTTTAATACTAATGGATTTCTATTTATACATGAAATCTTATTTAAATATAGGCAATACTTAGAAAAGTGATAGAAAGGAGGCATTTTGAGGCCACCCAAGCGAGATGGGCTAGAATGGCCATCTTGGGGCTCGGCCAACCACATCCATGGTCGGCCGAGGGCCCTCTCTCTCCTCCACATCACCAATCCATGTCCAAGGTCAGGTGGCATGCCCAAATCACTTTCCACCATTGGTTGGTGTCGGTTTGATCCAAGGGTGGACAATGAGCCCTGGTGGATCATCAGACCCACCGTCATACACCCAAGGGGCCACAACCGCCATCAAACCATCTTTGGACAGGCATCAATCGACTTACCTGCCACTCCACCACCATCAGAAAGCCATCCATTGCTGTTGGATGGAAAAACAGTGGAATGGAGGTCAGGTGAGGGCCAATGAGGTCGGCCGACCCCCCAAACCGCCATTCCACCGCCTCTTGCACGTACAAGTAACCCTTGCTTCCATGAGCCTATATAAGGCCTTGCTCGGTGCATTGGAGAGGGGACACTTAAGAGTAGAATAGAATCTAGCATTCCAAGCAGCGAAGCTCTGCAGCAGCGTAGAAGTAGTAGCTAGCTTGTAGCAAGGAGAGTAAAGAGGAGCTCCTAGGAGGACCAGAGTCTTTTGGTCTGATATAGCTTCTCTTTTCCCTGTAATCTTCAGCATTACTTTATTAGTACTTTATTTTGTTCAAGTACTTGATTGAGTGATTGCTGTGCTTTGCTTAAGTCTTGTCCTTATCATACTTATCATTAGAATCTTGAGCTTAGCATTAGCAACCGTAGTTATCTTAGTCATTAGTGTGATCTTTTTTAGTGTTCGTCTTACCATCTGAATAAGGCGTCTTAGCCCCATTTCATCGGAGCTCAGGCTGAGATAGTAAGTCATTAGATTAAACATGGTGCTTAGGCTATTGCTTACCTATAAGTTTGCCTAGACCTTCGGATAGCTGTGGTAGGTGGAGGTGGTGTCAGCCCTGTTCATCCTTTGTATTCCACCACATTAGGTCTAGAGATACATAGGGCCCTGAGGTGTAAAGTGCCTAGGTTGAATCCGGCGCCCACAACATTAGGGATGATAACACTAGTACTAGTTAGCTCAGTTTACTATAAGATTATACCGGCTACTCTACGCTCAGCTACGCTACATTTCTAGTTATGCTTTGCGAGTGTCCCAGTTATCCATAGGTTAGTTATCTATCTTAAATTAGTTACTCTTTACCAATTATCATCAACTACATACCTTTGTTAAGCCTGCTTAGTCACATTAGGTTACCACACTACCTAGCCTCCTTTGGGAAAATATAAATCGACATTCGGTACTCACCAAAGAAGTGCTACACGATACTTCTATGTGCTTGCGGAATTTCTATTATGATAGTCACGTTAAGAACTATCAATAAGCATTTCTGGTGCCATTATCGGGGATAGGGATTTACCTCTATTTCTAGTAGCGACGTTAAGAAGTGCCAACAATCATTTCTGGCGCTGTCGTCGGGGAGAAAATTGTGTGCTATATTTTGTCGCTAGGCACAGTTAATCTAGGTCTATCAGTTTTATCCTTTTAGTTTATTTTATTCTTTTTAGATTTCCTTTTTAGCTGTCCTGGTTTGTGTTATCATGGCCAACAAAACTATCCGTGAGTTCTCTGCCTCCTCGCCGCTAACATAGCCACTAGTCCCAATGTCATCAATGCGGACACTCACTTTGAGCTTAAACCCGCTCTGATCACTATGGTACAAGCTAGTCCCTTTTGTGGTAAAGCTCACCAGGATGCTAATGCGTATCTCCAACACTTTTTGGAGATCTGTAGTACCTTGAATATTAGAGGAGTGACCCAAGAGGCCATTCGCCTTCATCTTTTCCCATTCTCCTTGTTAGGGAAAGTGAACTAATGGTTCTATAACAATTGTAACTCTATAGACACTTGGGAGAAGTGCTCTAATGCCTTCTTAGTTAAGTTCTTCCCAATAGGTAAAACCAATGCTCTTAGAAATAAGATTTCTAGTTTCTAATAATACGCGAATGAGTCTATCTCCAAAGCATGGGAACGATTACAAGAGTATATCACTGTTTGCCCGTATCATGGTATGGAAGACTGGCTTTTTGATCTAGAATTTCTACCATGACTTAGTCTCATTAGATAGAAATCATCTAGATGCTACCGCTGGTGGTGTATTCTTTTTGCTAAAAGTTGCAGATGCCAAGGAGTTGATCGAGGAGATGGTGTCCAATCAAGGATGGAGTGAAGAACGACTACAACCCCACAAATGAGGTATGCATTCTCTTGATGAAGCTAACATGCTTGCAGCCAAGGTGGATCTATGTTAACACCTCTCAATGTTACCATATAAAACACCGGGTTGTCATCCCCAGCAGTAATATCAAGAGGTGTGATATTAAATCATGCCACCATTTAGAATATAGAAATAGTATCCACAAACACACAGATCAAATACCATTGTAGCATTTTACCCAGAGTATTACCAGGTTATCATTTATATTTTCCAAGGAAAGTTCTACGGGGTTTACGTGTAGAATAGTTGGATAACCTATAGTGTAATAAATAGGCATAACCATATCCTCGCTACTCAATGTAGGGGTAAGTCACAAGATAATGATAAAGATAAGTATAAATCATCAGTAGAAACAGATAGAGACTTCTAGCTATATCATTAGGGCTACTAGCAGAATATCAAGAGATATTCCTAAGTTATTCCTAGCTACATGCCAATGCATATTATGGTTAGTGCAATTACACCTAGTAGTCATCACTAAGGTTAGCATTATATCTACTCATAGTGGATATACTAGGGAAGTTTGAGAACATAGCACGCCCTTCCTTCATATACAAGCCCTACACTGTGTCTATAAACGGGGGGTGGAATACATAGGACTCAATAGGGTTATTACACCCACGATCTACTAAACCCAGCCTATAGGGTGCATTCACAGGTAAACAACGTATAAGCACCACGCTTACATAATGTTGACCACTTACGCAATGATCAATTAGATGAGCGCTATTCGAACCTATGAATAAGTATAATGTTAATCTAGCTATACTAAGCATATAACCACAATAGATAAAGAATATAATAACTATAAATATAAGTAGATAAGTATTCATCAATTCAATTATAGCAATCATATAATCTATACAATGAAAGAGAATAAAGGTGAGAGGAGGTAAGAACTATTCCAAATCCAAGCTCTTGATGGCTCTAGAATCCAGGCCTTCGCTTGCTTCCCTCTAGTTCTAACTAGTTAGCTATCTAGGCCCTAGCTAAGAAGCTCCTATTAGAGTTTCTGGCTGATGATCTGACTTCGAATGAGAATGAATGAATGTGTCCCCCTCCCGGATGGGGTCCTGCCCTTCTTTTATAGCTCTGGGTGATGATTGTGAGCCATCAGATCAAACCGACTTTGATGTACGGCTAAAATTGAAACCCTAAGGCGGTGGAGCAACCTGGGCGAAGCGGGTCCCGAATGGGCCAGGGCCCAGACCAACCAGTCCAGGGCCAGATCAGTCGGTCTGGCCTGGTGGCCGCTGGTCCTCCGCTTCAGTGTGGTATCTTCTGGCCTCTTCTAGAACCTTCCTGCATTGTTGTGTGCGTCCAATTTCTTGTTCTATGTTTCGATAAACTCCTGGGATTGTGTCTTTTCTAGTTTACACTTGCAGAAATAGTGAAATACTAAAACTCATAGAATTTTGTTAGTGTAAACCCTATATCTACTTTGGTGATCACAATTGCATTCTTTTCTATGGCTAGTTGATGGTTAAATTCATACATTAACGACCGTCAACAACTCTTCTAAGCTTAACCTTTGCTAGTCCCTTAGCAAAGAAAACTCAAAAAACTTATTATAAGATATATGTTTAAGCATTGTAGCCATCTCAGAATGACTCCCTAGAAGTATACCTGCAGTCAGACAGAAATTCTTCTCTAAGTTATATAATAATTGAACTGGCTTTCAAACTTACTCATATTACCTTTGACTATGGGGCTTATTAGCTCTTCCTTGGGCCTTGAGTAATCGACAGACAGAAAGATCCCACCCAAGCACTATGTCTCAAGTTCTTTGCTCAACTATCATTTTGGAGTTTTTAAGGGTTTCCAAATAAAACTCAGAGTTTTCTATATATGACACTCTCAAATCTCTCAATATATGTGGTATTTATGGATTCTCACCAAGGTAGTGATGATAGTTGCCTTTCTTTTTATCCTATAACTAAGGCTTATGTGGAGCTCGTTGGTAAGGAGAAAACTTGAAAGAGCAAACTTGCAATGCATATGTTGTAAAGTCAAACAACGGATCCATGGAGAAACAAGTCTGTTGACACCATATTTTGGCAGATAGGAGACTGATCGCGGACCAGGATTGTCAGGATGTATCAGGATGGTTCTTTCAGTTGATCGGCTAAAACAAGGAGATCAGATAGCGTCAGATCAAGACGTGCCAAGATCCAATAGACAGAGATAAATACGTTGGACTCCAGCAAAAGAAAAATTGGAGTCCAAAGTTACCTTATTAATTTCAATTCATGTTCGTTTAGGACTTATGTTAGATTTTCAGGCTATATATCAAAGACCCGACCATTGTAAAGACATCTAATCAATCAATACAACAACAGCTTCGGCCTCCGGCCACCCCTTAGGAGTAGGAGTAGAGTAAATCTCGGTGGGGCTTTGATGAATCGAGCTGCATCGGTTGAGTCTAACCATCGGTTTGCTTGTAAGTATTGCCACGGTTCATGTCTCGTCTATATGGCTACATCATTTGACCTCGTATAGGCTTGATTTGAGCTAGTTATCAATTTATATCTCATTTGTATGGCTGCATCTAACGACCCCACTGCGAATTAGGTATAAGCTAGTTTTTGGCTCTATTAGATTGGCAATCTAGTAGATTTATTAAGTTACTGTTGACACTGCTTAACGTCGCTACCAAAAATAGAGATAAATCCCTATCCCCGGCAACGGCGCCAAAAAGCATGTTGATATCTGTTAACGCCCACTGAATCATCCGCAAGCGCACGGATACCGTTGTAGCTTTATCCAGAAGTATTCTAGGTTTCGTTCCACTGAGAAACGTGTGAGATCAACTACGGTCTAACTTAACTAGGGGTAGCACTAAGGGGAAGATAGATACTAGATTAGGGTAGAACAAGGATAGAACTAGGGCAATAATTAATGAGGTTGAGCGTAGCAATCAATATTGATGATAATAGGAGAGCAGAGAGGATAACTATGGTTTTCTCCTTCTAACTTGGGTAAGCCTATGTCTTCTATTGCTAACTAGGAACATTACATGAGGAGGGACACCGACATAAGATGTAGATCTCCTTAGCAATCACGTCCTACTTGGCCTACAAACGAGATATTAGGATAAATAAGATTCAACAGAGCTATAAGTCACCTCTGCGAGCTACCACCAAATCCAGAATGTAGAGTGCATCCACAATTATCCTAAGCGTAAGCACCATGCTTACACCTACGGTAATACTCTAATCCCTCTAGAACAGGAATAAAGCACTCAAAGAGAGTCGTGATCCAGATAAACAATAAAGGCATAGAACTTACTCGCATTAGAAGTTGATCACCAGAGACATCCCAGGAGCAAGCTCAAGTAGAGCTTGATCCCGCCAAGGTACAAGCCGTAGAGAGGGCACCGATAGGATGGCACCTCCTCCTAACTCTTCCCTCACTCTTCGTCTCATTATTATCTAAAGACTAGATCCTAGAGAGGACTAATCTTCTCTTGATGGCTGGCCCCAGAGAGGTTATCCATTCGAGGGACATCTCTCAATTAGGGTTTTGGAGAATAGCAAATGAATGTGTGTTGCCCTGGGGGGTCCTGCCCTTCTTTTATAGCCCGGTGGGACGAACATGAGCCCTTGGATCAAACCGACTTCGACGGACGGCTTAGATTGAAACCCTAAGGTGGTGGAGCACCTGGGCCAAAGCTGGGCCTCATTGGTGCTTGTGCCAGACCGGCCGGTCTAGGGTGGGACCGGCCGGTCCCACTCTGGGCCCATTCGCGGTCCGCTTCGCCGTGGTGTCTTCTCGCACCTTCTGGTGTCTTCTAGTACAGCCCCCGCGGTGGAATTCATATCTTTTCATCCAGAACTCTAAAAATGGTAAATGTCCGTTTCGATCAGCTCGATGAGCTCTTCGTAATGGTGTATTCCAATTCATTATTTGAGGTGCTTATAATCTGTCATGTTGGTCCTTTTTGATAGCTTTTCCGATGTGTACCTGCAGAGACAAGGATTCACCAAAACTCATAGAATTCTGTTAGTGTAAACCCTGAGTCTATGTTGGTGATTGCCAATGTGCCTCTTTCAGGAGTTAGTTGATGGGTAAATTTGGTCATTAATAGCCATCAACAACACCCCCACACTTAACCTTTGCTAGTCCCTTAGCAAAGCTAAGCTCAGAAAAGCTATTGAAAGATATGTATAAGTTCAAGCATTGTAGCCATCTTGATGTAACTCCTTAGAAGTATACCTGCATTCAGACAAAAATTCTCCTCCAAGTTTAAGCAATAACTGAGCTGACTTTCAAACCTACTCATGTTACCTTTGACTATAGGGCTTATCAGCTCTTACTTAGGTCTTGAGCAATCGAAAGACAGAAAGATCCAGCCAAGCACTATGTCTCAAGCTCTTTGTTCAACTATCATTCTAGAGGTTTTAGAGGTTTTTAAATAAAACTCAGAGTTTTCCATGTATGACACTCTCAAATCTCTCAGTATATGTGGTATTTGTGGATTCTCATTAAGGCAGTAGTGATGGTTGCCTTTCTTTTCATCCTATAACTAAAGCTTATGTGGAGCTCATAGGTAAAGAGAAAACTTGGAAGAGCAAACTTGTAATGCATATGTTGTGAAGTCAAACAATGGATCCATGGAGAAATAAGTCATACAATCGAATTAAGATGCGAAAGTGTATGGATATGGTGGACATTTGGTGGAACCTAATTCTACTATGCTCTTTGAAGACATATCTCTCTTTTGGAATGTGAAACTTGGCCAGAGAGTATGAGCTATCTTTTTCTATACTTTTTTTCTCTTTTTTTTCATCAGGGAGGCTGGTATCTAAGTACCCATTGCTCTTGGACACTTGTCCATTTTTTTAACTCCCTTAATTTTTCTCTTTTTTTATGATAACTTTTGCATAGGTCATAACACTCCTTTTGGCATAAAATATTTTTGAGAGATAGCAACAAGAACAAGGAGCATTTATTGGGTGGCTATCTAATGAAAATATTTTTATGTTCTCTCCCAATATAGGAGCAAAACATTTTTGGATGGGTGTAGATGGAATGACATGTTGTTGCGCCTACTCTAGTGTAGAGTAGTGCATATGCAGGTTAAGTGTATGTGGATCTTGATTCAAGAGCGTGACAAATCTCTCACAAGGGTCACAAAGGTTGACAAAACTCAATGCAAGACAAGCAGCATATATGTGGAAGTTTATCTAGCCTATCTCATCATGTTTGACTCTGGTGGAAATGTAAGCTTTATCATATAGGGACTCATTATGTAAGGTTTTTGTATTTTTTAAAAGATAAATCTCTAGAACTTTAGTATCACTCAGAACAAGATAAATAGAAGCTCAGAATTTCTCAATCTTATCAATCAGGTACCTAGACTTAGTTCAAGCGTATGCAACCCACAAGTTTTAGGCTCAGAGCAAATCTTCAAGTTAAAACAGTTAAAGCCAGGAAAACTTATGTCTAAAAACTAGGCACTTCAAAGGTGTTATGATAGAGCAACATTTCATCATTTTCATCTTTAGGGATCATCTTCAGGGCTTACCTATTTATTGACTCTATCTAAACAAATATTTTTATTTTGTTTTAGATTTTTAAGACTCATACTATATAGAACTTTAAAGACTCTAAAAAGCATAGACCTCTATATGTCCACATATTTTTGGTATTTTTAAGTTTTTTTATGATACTATGGTGAACCTTCATGTGCTCACATATTTTTGGTATTTTTTATTTTTATGACTGAATCGATAATCACGTAGGTATACTTACCTGGGTACCTAGGGGATGCCTTCCCCCAAAGCTGGTTGTTGTCGTGGTTGAGCATTGAAGCTGAGCAGTCCTCGTGGTGAAGCTCATGCTTACAAGAGTAAGTGTAGCCAGGAATCTCGGTCTCATCTAACAAGAAGTTGCTTTCTCCACACAGTGATTAGCTATGTGTTGGAAAGGTGTTCTTCAAGTGATGTCGATGAAGATTCCTAGGTGGACTAGCTTTGGGAGTCATCCTGCAGCAAACATCTCACAAAACATTAAAACTTGTGGAACGGACTAGGGTAAGTAGTTAGTGGTTAGCTGTTTCACGGACTAGTTATTGTGAGAGGTTTTTAAAGGTTGTTATAGTGTATACAATGCAGCAAGGTGCTCAATAATTATTTTTGGATTTTCTAGTTTATTATACAGGAAAGAAAACATGTATGCATGATTATTTTTATTATTTTTATGCCACCACCGTGGAGACTCCTATGGGCTTTTACACACCAAAGAACTATTCACATAGGGTTTCAAGTTTTATAATACATGAATTATCTAACAAGATGAATGCATATTTATTTTTATTATTATTATTTTTTTTTAATGTAATGCTAATAAAGTAAACATGCTAAAGAGAAAATAATTCATGCAATACAAGGAAGTAAATATAGATAACTATCGATGTTACCTCACGGTAGGAGTTCGGATTTTAAAGTCTTCTGGACAAGACTTCTCCCTTCTTATTGATTCCTCCAGCGCTGATGACGTGGAGTTTCTTTGGTTGGGTGCATGGGAGTGCTCCTTCTCCAAGCTAGCTCTTTCGATGAAGACAAAGATTTCTATGATGATGCCCTTTATGATGTATCACCTTCTTCTACCTAATCCATCTTAATTTTGAGATTTGATTTTGCTTTGACAGGTTTAGGACCTCCACTTGTACAAAGTAGGGAATTGACTCCCCCACACTTCACTTAAAGTGTATCCTGCTCATGAAGACAAGGCAGAGATCAAGTGTATGGGCTCTACTGGTGGGAAAACACCAGCAGAACCGAAACTTCTATTCCACATCTCTTGTCCTTAGTCACTTGAAACAACATGGAGTTGATATTATGTGCTTTGTTCAACATTATCATGAGAGGTAGCATTAGAAGGTTGAGCAAGGATGTAACATTTAACTTCATTAGGCTACAAGAGTTGAAGTGCTTAACCCAAGAAAGGATTGTCTATCTGTATATGACGTATCAATATTTACATGATCATGACTACCATCTTCCAAGCATAAGGTGTGTAACTTTTTAGCTCATTTGGTTAAGTCTATGGATCAAGATAGTGATGCTATGAACAACTTTCAAGAACTAGACATGTTGAGCTAATCAGGATTGATCATGGATAATTATTACTCAAACATGTTTGTTCTTTATTCATGTTCATACCAAAACCAACAAGAAGCATTTTAAGTAGTGACCATTTACCTGTGGATGTTATCTTCATCATTGGAGTACGATGACACCATGTGATGAAGAGTAGATGACTTTTGATGGTCCTGTTGTTTTGTTCGATGCTTTCCTTGTTTGGTCAACCTCATATCTCGGTTCATAGTTCCTCTTGTTTCTAGATGGTGCTCTTTTTGTCGTGTCATCTTTTTTTTCTTTGTCATTTTGGATTTTTATGCCTGCACAGGATTAGTGGACAACACATACCTGAAGGAGTATACCAATTCGTATGGGGGATTGTTGTCTAGTCCTTCCATCAATGATGAATGAGTTGTGTCTTCAGTGTGCAAAGTTATTAGAGTTCGTCATGTGCCTTGCTTCATCTCTGAGTTGAATTCATCTCTTGACTTACCCAGATTGAATTTGAGAATTGCCTACAGGGGTTAGTCCAACAAGTGTCCAATGTATACATAAGCAATATTTAGTTCAATAACCAAACTAGACTCTATGTCTAATTTAATTAAGGTAGGCTATTTAACCTAAGGACCACTCTTAATTTAAATACCTATGGAAGTATGCGCAGCACTTCCAAACCAAAACTTACTAGAGTAAACAAAGATAGCATGAAAGCATTTTAGAGATTTATTCAAATAGAGATAGAAGAGCATGATTGTTATATGGCAAGTTGAGCATGGCTTAAATATAGAGACAGCTAAAATTAGCAACATGGCATGAGATTTTTCAGGGAAGCATATCCCCCACACTTGAATTCTTGCAAGGCAAGATCAAGTTTGGATGGATGTGATCTAATGTTGCATAATAATTGGTTGGACATAGCTTGCACCATCATCCTTCATTTTTCTTGCTTCAAACCTGTAAGATTAGTAACAAGAATACCCGAAGGAATATTTTCATAATTATTTCTCTATGCTCATCTCATAAGGGCAGTTCAGGCAAGAGTTCATGTTATCTATCGAAAGCCCTAGTTCTTGGTCAAAAGCTTATTTTTGGGAAATCTCAGAATCGCACTTCAAGATGGTGAAGTGGATTCCCCTCCAACACCAATCCTTATCTACCTACCTTAAGATCCGCACATCGAGACTTGCAATGTTTATGATAAACATATGCATCTACAACCTCCCTTTTAAAGTTTTTATGGACAAGATGTATGAGGAGGTTGAAGATCTCGAGTGTGGTCAAGGTAGAAAGACCAAGAGATTCAGGAGATGTGTAATATGAGCCTGGCTTTGATGAGGTCTTTTTGTGGTAGCTTCTATGCTCATTGATGTCATCATTCTTACTATTCTCTAAGGGTGATTCTACATGAATGTCTATAGGTGAAAATATTATCTCCTTTATTTCATGCCTATGACTTTCATCAATCATATTAATGTCTAAGATCTCCTTAGGATTGGTGGCTCTCAAGTTGGTCTCATCAATGGCCTCCTCCAAGCTTAGATTCTCTAGGCCTAGGCTGGATTCAATTAAGGCTTCTTCATGGTCCATCCATTCAATGCATTCCAGCCATTGTTGCAGTAGTTCTTGATCACCCTTGAGTCCCTCATGATTCATATGCTCTAAGTGTCTTAGTGGATCTCTAATGTCATCTTGAGACTCAGGAGAACAAGTGTCAAAGGTTTCTTTGGGGTCAAGGATGGGTTCAAATAAGATATCTGATGTGGGCATAGAAGAGGAGAAGATAGGATTGGAATCAATTTGACTTGGCTCTCCTTCTATGGCATCACTAGGTATACCATTCTTGAATTCTTCCCAAAAAAGATGCTTTCTAAGAGATTCCTTCTCAAGAGGATTTGAGTTATATTCACTCGAAGGTCTCTTATAGGACTGAAAGTTTAGCTCTTCCCTATATCAACACCAAAAAGATTATACTCCAAAGGTTGAATTTTTTCTTTTCTTGGTGGATTTTGGGATCTAGATGGTTCAGGACTGATAGCTAAATGTTGGGATTGGAATAAGTGTGATTTAGCTATCAAAACTTCCTCTTGTCTAGGAAACAATTCTTTCTCTTTCTCGAGGGGTTCATATTGAATGCTGGGGCAAGGTGTCCTTCCATAAAGTTTATCAATCAAAGACCTTGCCTCAGTAGCAGTCACATGAAGAAAAGATCCTCTAGAAACTATATCAAGGGACTTCTTAAAATCCTTACTAAGGCCTAAGCAAAAGTGTTGAAGCAACACTGGGTTTAAAATGGAAAGATCTAGGCCTATAGTGAGGAGATCGTTAATACGATCCCATGATGTTTCTAGAGATTCCTCCTCTAATTGTTTAAAGCGTAGAACCTCTTCTCGAAGATTAATTACCTTAGAGATGAGAAAGAATTTGGATTGAAATTCAGAGCATAGCAATTCCCAATCTCCTTGCATACTCCCTATGGTTTTGTTGTACCATTGTTTAGCTTTTCCCATTAAAGAGAACGGAAAGAGCTTCCATCGTAAAGTCTTATCAGACATACCACCAATGCGAAAGCATGCACATCTCAGTAAGAACTCTCGTAGGTGTGAGTATGGGTTTTCATCGTCTTCTCTAGAGAAGGATTGTTGTTGGACAAAGTCTACCCAACACGGACGCAACTCATAACCAGATGCTAAGATAGGCTATAAAGATTCTAATGGCCTAAAGCTTACACATGTGGGGTTAGCATATTGATTGATAGGAATGTGACTCATGCTAAACCAAAAGTTGAAAATAAAAGAAGATAGAAAGAATGAAGAAAGAAAGAAGAGAGGAGTAAAAGATAAGAAAGAAGGATAAAGAGAAAAAGGATAAAAGAAAAAGAAAAGTTAAGCTAGGTTTGTAGTCAACTCAGCAAACCGTTTCCCCGGCAACGGCGCCAAAAAGCTTGTTGACACTCCTTAACGTCGCTACCCAAAATAGAGATAAATCCCTATCCCCGGCAATGGCGCCAAAAAGCGTGTTGATATCTGTTAACGCCCACTGAATTATCCGCAAGCACATGGATACCGTTGTAGCTTTATCCCAGAAGTATTCCAGGTTTCGTTCCACTGAGAAACGTGTGAGATCAACTACGGTCTAACTTAACTAGGAGTAGCACTAAGGTGAAGATAGATACTAGATTAGGGTAGAACTAGGGTAGAACTAGGGCGACAATTAATGAGGTTGAGCGTAGCAATCAATGTTGATGATAATAGAAGAGTAGAGAGGATAACTATGGTTTTCTCCTTCTAACTTGGGCAAGCCTATGTCTTCTATTGCTAACTGGGGACATTACATGAGGAGGGACACCGACATAGGATGTAGATCTCCTTAGCAACCGTGTCCTACTCGACCTACAAACAGGATAGTGGGATAAATAAGATTCAACAGAGCTATAAGTCACCTCCGCGAGCTACCACCAAATCTAGAATGTAGGGTGCATCCATGATTATCCTAAGCCTAAGCACCATGCTTACACCTACGATAATACTCTAATCCCTCTAGAACAGGAATAAAACACTCAAAGAGAGTCGTGATCCAGATAAACAATAAAGGCATAGAACTTACTCGTATTAGAAGTTGATCATCAGAGACATCCCAGGAGCAAGCTCAAGTAGAGCTTGATCCTGCCAAAGTACAAGCCGTAGAGAGGGCACCGACAGGCGGGCACCTCCTCCTAACTCTTCCCTCACTCTCCATCTCACTATTATCTAAAGACTAGATCCTAGAGATGACTAATCTTCTCTTGATGGCTGGCCCTAGAGAGGTTATCCATTCGAGGGACATCTCTCAATTAGGGTTTTGGAGAATAGCAAATGAATGTGTATTGCCCTGGGGGGTCCTGCCCTTCTTTTATAGCCCGATGGGATGAACGTGAGCCCTTAGATCAAACTGACTTTGACGGACGACTTAGATTGAAACCCTAAGGCGGTGGAGCACCTGGGCCAAAGCTGGGCCTCATTGGTGCTTGGGCCAGACCGGCCGGTCTAGGGTGGGACCGGCCGGTCCCACTCTAGGCCCGTTCATGGTCCGCTTCGCCGTGGTGTCTTCTCGCGCCTTCTGGAGTCTTCTAGTGCAGCCCCCACGGTGGAATTCATATCTTTTCATCCGAAACTCCAAAAATGGTAAATGATATATCCGTTTCGATCGTCTTGATGAGCTCTTCATAATGGTGCATTCCAATTCATCATTTGAGGTGCTTGTAATCTGTAATGTTGGTCCTTTTTGATAGCTTTTCCGATGTGTACCTGCAGAGACAAGGATTCACCAAAATTCATGGAATTCCGTTAGTGTAAACCCTAAGTCTATGTTGGTGATTGCCAATGTGCCTCTTTCAGGAGTTAGTTGACAGGTAAATTTAGTCATTAATAGCCATTAACAATTACTGATATTGTTTGTTTTAAATTTAATTTATCTTTTGCAACAATATCATTGCCCAATCAAGATTGACAGATTAGATTGCGCTTAAAATCTATCAAAGATCTATTGTTTTGGTGTTAATCCATGCCACGCTTATCCTTACTGAAACAGTCGATCGGGCTCGTATCGGCTAATTTATCAATCTTGGTTTTCATGTGTAGTGGGTTCGAGGCTTATCTGGATGCGAGTGGACCCAATAGTCGATTTTAGAGCCACCGGCCGTTATACCAGCTCTATCTTTGATTTGAGGGGCTGCTCATGTTTGGAGATCCTTGCTTAACAAGAGTAGATCTAGGTTATCTCGGAGTCGCTGGCCATTAGACCAGCTTTATTGTAATTTAGGTATGCTTGTAGCTATGTTTGAGATTGATTTAGAATCGCTGGCTGGTAGGCCAGCTCTGCTTTGAGTTGAAGGATAGCTGCGGTTAAGACAAGACGTCCGTTTCTGCTTCATAGACCCTATATTGGCTAAACAGCCGATCTAGTTATGTTTCACAAGTAGCATTTATGTGTAGATCTATTTGAAAGTCAAATAGACTAGTATCGTTTGTTAGATCTGCTGAAGCCTACCAGTCGATAGACCAGATGGATGTAGGTTTAGCAAGCTTCATGAAAGTAGTTTATCAGGACCGCTGGCCGGTAGACCAGTCTTGGTGAGCTATTATTTATTTGGTGATCAAACCAGATTTATACATATGAACTACCCCATTACATGGACCCTATATCGGCTAAATAGCCGATCCAATTATGCTTTCAACGACAATACATGTACATGTGTAGGCTTAATAAATATGCTGGCGTAACCTAGTCTGTGTGCTACTGTAGGCTGCATGGAAACACCCCAATTAGCGAACAGGTTATTTTATTGGATTAATCATTATTATCGGCTGTATGGAAATGCCCTACTGTTAATGATTGATTTTATCTGGCATGTTCGTTAAACTGATAGTATTTAGGCTGGCATGTGTTGCATAATTTGTATCCTTTATTAATTGATGAGATCGGCTAAATAAGTTGCATTACTTGCTACATATGATGATCAGCTATTCAAATCATATTATTATTACATGCTCTGCACTGATAGGAGTTGACTTTCTAATTAACCTCCTTTGATTCATGGGTCATTGAAGGCCATACATCTTGAAACTATCTGGCAACAAAACCGGGAGGTTCCAGAATCTGACGTTTGTTATCCCTTGTCAATTGTAGGTAAAATTGACTGGCACGCCCTAGATCGAAGTCACCAAGCTTGGCTTGCCTCGTCCAGGCTCAGGGGATCAAGGACTTAGGCTCCCGTACGCTCTCTGAGAGCCTGCTCGTGTGCTGCACATTGATGCGGGAAGGGTCTCCTCAACACTTTTTGCATCAACACACATTTTGGCACGCCCGGTGGGACCACAATCACCAACATGGACAATGATAACATTCTGAATGTGACCATAGATGAACTTCCTGATGATATGAAAGAATTGGTCACTAGAGCCATCGCTTAATTTCAAGACAAGTGCCTGCTGTCTTTCAGTAAGAATAGAGGAAGAGGAGTTTTTCAGAAGACCCGCTTCCCAAGAGTGATATTAGATATAGAGCGAGATCCTGCCATCCAAGTCCAGCAGAATGACATGTATGAAGTTATCAGCAGAGCTATGGCCACCACGCTCACCAATCACAATGAAGTCTTTTTGAATAGCATATCCAATACCATAAAGGAAGCTTTCAGTCTGAATACAGAAAATAGAGGCCCAGCTTATGCTAATTTTGCTGGAAACAAACAAGTAGATGGAGGTCAATCATCTGGAGAAGGAATGTCTGGAGAACAACCGACAGGCAATCTTCGTACCAACGGAGGTGGTATTATGCAGCAATCTATGCAACAACCGATAATGGATCATAATGCTGGTCAGTCGGCTGTAAAAATAGCTCCTCACAGCAGAAGAATTGTTAGGGATTTCAATGCTCCACCATATCAAGGAAGGGTAGCACCTGGTGAAATTCCCCCTGGATATCATTATGTCTCTAAGTATTATACCCTTAACGCTCAAGAGAATCTTGGTTATCACCATAACGCTCAGCACATTAATCAGCAAGGTCAGGGAAACTCAAACGCCCAGTAGGGGCATCATTTCAGGTGGATCAGCTGATGAGCCAAGTGACCGATATGGTACATCGCCAATTTGGCTTGATGCCTAAGATGCATCCATCACTTACAAGAAACTGTATCCAGCATGGTATGATCAAGTGCTGCTACTGCCAAGATATAGATTGCCTAATTTTGTTAAATTCACTGGAACAGGCTCAACATCAACAATGGAACATGTCAGTCAGTATCTTGCTCAGCTTGGAGAGATAGCTGATGAACCGGCACTCAAAGTGCGGTTTTCATCTCTTTCCTTGTCTGAACCTGCATTCTCATGGTTTGCATCCTTGCCATATGAATCTACTAATGGATGGGATGACTTGGAATCCATGTTTAATCAATACTTTGATTTGGGAGTTATGGAAAAGGGAATTAGAGATTAGTTGATGTAAGGCAAGTAAACACTAAATCTGAAAGTCATTATATTCAAAGGTTCAGAAAGGTCTGGAATCAATACTACACAATGACACTATCAGAGGCAGAGGTGGTTAGCATTGCAATTCAAGGGCTAATACCAGCTATCAAAGAAAGAATTGGGTTCGGTTGCCCAAATCTAGCTGTTTTGGCCACAAAAATAGCCGACATTGAAGCTCAGTTTAGATACACATGTTATAATAAACCTCAAAAGGTTGGCAGTTTGGTTCGTGCATTCTAGAACAAATAGCTGATGAGAGTGATGAAGAAGAAAGTGATGAAATAGCTGCTGTGGATTGGGTATAGAAATATTCTGAATATATGCCCTGGGTAAAGAACAAGTCCACAGAAGAAGAAGAGACAAAGTTTAACTTTGACATAACGAAGGCTGACAAGATCTTTGATTACCTGTTAGAGAAGGATCAAATTAAGTTGACAGGGAATCACAAAATACCATTAGCCAAAGAACTTAAGAAAAAGAGGTATTATAAATACCATAATTCTATTACTCATAACACTAATGATTGCAAGATCTTCAGAGAAATCATTCAGCAAGCTATCAATAAAGGACGAATTGGTCTGGAAAAGACTAAAGGTGGTATGAGTATAGAAGGCCATCATTTCCCAACACACATGGTCACATCTTCTCTCTAGAAGGGTAAATTCAAGGTGCTTACCTCTGATAGAGCCAAAGAAATAGGAGTAGTTGACTCAAAGAGGCAAATCTCGGCTAAAGAATATTAGGTGGTTAAGAAGAAGCAAGATCAGCAAAATAGCCGAAACAGAAGAAAGAGTGCTTCGCCAACTGCTCCAATATTTCATCAATGAAGGGCAGTGGGAAGTGGTCTTTCTTTGTGGCCGTGTTGAGTTTTTGGTAGTCTATGCACATTTTCCACCCTATGATGGTACGTTGTGGGATTAACTCATTTTTGCTATTTTCAACTACCGTCGTACCACCTTTCTTTAGAACCACTTGGACGGGGCTAACCCAATCGTTGTGTGATACGGGATAAATTATCCCAGCGTGAAGAAGTTTTAACACTTCTTTCTTCATGACTTCCCTCATCGCATTATTTAGCCTTCACTGAGGTTCTCAAGTGGGTGTGCTTGAAGGGTCTATCGGAATGCGATGGGTACAGAGAGTCGGGCTAATCCCCTTTAAATCTTGCAAAGAATACCCAAAGATGGGCCTATGCTTTTCTAAAATGGCAATGAGTTTGGATGTCTCCTCTTCACTAAGTTTGTCACTAATGATAATAGGAGTTTCTTTATTGTCATTAAGGAAAGCATAGCGTAAACCGATGGGTAGGGGTTTTAGCTCGATTGGAGGTTTTGTCGGGGCTTCCTCTTTAGGAAGTTCTGTGGTCTCACCTAAATCGTTCTTTTCTTCTATAAAGAATTCAGCATCTTTTTCTAAGAACGATTCTGGTGAGTCAAAGGGCATCACCGGCATAACTTCCATGGGCACGTTAGGACAAGGGGGGTAGTTTGCCATCATGGTGTTGGTATGTGGAAAATGTATAGCAAACTTGTCCCCTTCTAGCTTTGCATGGAATTTCCTAGAAGTTGGTGGCTCTAAAAAGAACTTCTCTAGGGGGTGCCCAATCAGGATATCAAAATCCTAAAGATCGAAGACATAAATGTCTAGAGGTATTTTGACATCATTGTGATGTAACGGTATATTGAACAGTACCCCTAGCCCCTTCAGTCTTGTTTACGGCTCACTATGGAAGTATGTGTTTGTTGGAGCAAGCATTTCTTTGCTTAGAAAAGTCTTAGCAAATGACGTGGACATCAGATTTGCTCCAACAGTGGGATTGTGCAGAGTCTTCACCCACTTCTTACCAACTTTATTTCGGATTACCGAAGAGAGACAGCATACTCGAATTTCTTCAGTTGCTAACTCCACTTCCTTGGTCTACTCTTTGTTCGTAACAGCTAACAACACTTTGATAGGTGTTTTAAGATGTTCTTGGTTGAGGGTGTTGCCTAGTTTCTTAGGAGTGGGTGGCTTCCGATGTCACAAGTATTTCGAGGTGTTACCGAGATCTTCAAAGAGATCATCCTCAAAAAATGGAAGGTCCGAAGGTTGGAAACCTTCCTCCGGACTCTGGTATTCAGCTGAGGGTCTCTCTATGGGTGGTAATGTTTTGGCTTTGGCCGAAGAGACTTCCTCTCGACATGGTTCAGCCTGCACTAGGAGGGGTTCTAGTGGAGAAGCGTTTCTAAGATACGGTTTAGGAGTGTTTTCCCTTCCACTGCGGTTAAGTGTGTGAACGAACCTCCGGCGGCTATATCGAGGTGTAGGGTAGCTTTTTTTCTAAGTCCTAACCAAAAATACTGTAATAGCACATGGTTGGGTATGGATAGGTCTGGGCCTGACTATGATAGGATTAGGAATCTATCCCAGGCTGCACCTAAGATTTCCTTCTCATTCTGTTGGAAGTTGAGTATTTCTTGTTGTAGGGCAGCAATTTGGGATATTGGGAAGAATATGAGATAAAATTTGTTCCTCAATTCTTCCGAATCTCCTGATACCTTTCCCATGTTTTGGGTGTACCATTGTTTTGCTCTCTTAAAGGGAAACAATTTCCACCGTAGAGTCTCTGGTGACATGCCTGCTATGGTTAGGCATGCACAGAGTTGCTCAAACTCCCGTAAGTGATGGGAAGGGTTTTCATAATCTAACCCTAAGAAGGTTTGTTCTCAAACCATGGCTATAAAGTCAGGACGAAGTTCGTAGCCTAAAGCTGTAATTGGCTTTGATGATTGTGGTGGCTCTATGAACTCGAACTTAGGAGCAGATAAGTTTTGAATTGAAATATTCTCTATTTTTTCTTTTTCTAAAAGAAAGGATAAAATAAAGGATACACGGGTGGACTAGGTTCAAAGACTAAAACGACAACCGTTCCCCGGCAATGGTGCCAGAAATGCTTGTTGGTATTTCTTAGCGAATGCAGCCAAATCCACAAGCGAATGAAAGTACTGTCATAGCACTTCACCCGGTGATAAACAGGGTATCGTATTTTCATGAAGAATGGCTATGCTTAGTCATTGAACTTAATCCTCTCTGGAGGGTCGAAGGAGGGATAACTTAGGTAGTGAGGTTTTTTCTATGGTTTAAGTTCTCTATACGAAGATAATCTCGCTTACTACACTCTTGCTTCGGGCACCAGATCATACCTAGTCTGCTAGGTGACGCCGGTTTATAACTCTACGCCACACCCGAACGTGGGGGAATACAAAGAATGCTAGGGCTGTCACCACCTAACACCTACCCTTCACCCGTGGAGTTTGAGGCAAACGAGGGTAACCTATAACTTAGACACCACGTCTACATTATCGATTACTATTCTAGCGTTGGCCAGGAACATCCGTCTTTATCAGGAGTCCTCTACTAGAACATTCGCTACTAAGACAAGTAACGAACAACGAACCCGCAAGAATGTAATACACAAGAAAACACGAAATAAAGACTTACCACCGTAGTCAAACACGGACCTTATACTCCAAGCAGTATACGGCCGTAGAGGTAAACGTCGAGAGAGAGCCGACATGCTCGGCACTCCACCTCCTCAACCCGGAGACACCAAATCCAAGACGAGAGATGGCAGACACGCTCGAACCTCCTCTCTACTTTTCCTCACTCAATCCCTACACTAAACTAGCTAAGTTAGGATGGAATTTGAGCTTGGCCCTCTTCTTCTTCTCCACTTGCGTTGTGTCCTTTGAGAGGGGGGGGTGAGGGGGTCCTTTTATAGTTGCTGGAGGTCAGTTCTGGCCTAGACAGCAGTAACTCCTCATGCAACCGACCTTGGAACCGCCTAAGTGAACCACTAGAGAAAGGTGGGCCCAAGAGGCGGCGCTGGGGGTGCGGCCCCACCCTGGTGCGGGCGCACTAGGGGAGGCTCAGCTGGCCACCGCCTTTCTCTGGTCGGTTGCTGGTTGGGTCTAGATGCTTGCCATGTGTGGTGCTCGGCCCAATTGTGCAGATGGATATGGGTTCCTCTAGAATTGCTTTTATTCTTGGGCCAGATCTTTGGATTTTTGATATACTTTTGGCCCATCTTTGATGTTCTTCTATGATTATCCTGTAAAACATGTGCAATCACCAAAACTATGTAATTTGTTAGTGTATAGACCCTATATTCTAGTTATGGTGGTGTTTCATCTCTTTTTTGTATATATGTTGGCAGTATAAGATGTGAGTTAAGCACTGCCAATACCTTCCAGAACGAACCTCCAACCATAATGCTACTAAGGGATTAGTCTGTCTATAATCCCTTTCTCAAGAATTCTTCTACCTACTTCATACTATATAAGAAGGAAAAACAAGAAGCCCAGGGCCTGATCGACCTCACAGAATCATCTTCACTAGAGAACAGAAAAAGCTCACAATAGATACTCAGAACAATAAGGGGGAAAACCTATTTATAGAACAAGATCGGCGCACATAGACTGAGTCTACCAAAGCAAAAGAAGGCTGACAGGACTTAAAAGCAAGTTCACAAGTCGCACAGTAGAGGGTATAGCCCAACTATATTCCATCACAGTAAATGCAACATGTGAAGATAGGAATCTAACTATCAACCGCCAGACTGACAAAAGTAAAGGCAAACGGACAAGAAGTTTTAAAATCCTTTGACTGAATATGAAAGAACTAGGACAAAGGCTCGGGGGGCTACAGTGTATACACCCTCCACTTTTTTCTTAAAAAATCTTAGACCCTCCAGCTTTTCATTCTGGATAGCAAGAGGCTCGGGGCTATACTCATTGAGTGAACCTTCGGTGCACTCTTTGAAAAAAGTGTCAAAAGAACTCTCCAAAAGACTTCTAGAGAAGAAGAGAGAACTCGGGATGGCAGAAAGACTTCTAGAAAAGATATGTATCAAGAGTCAAGCTCAAGTGGAGATATTGATCTTGCCTCCCCATCTTTCTCTTTGAAAAATAAATTGTTTCTTAGCCAGGAAAGATATTGATCTTGCCTCCCCCATCTTTTTGTACAAACCAAGACTTCGAGGGCAGCATCATCGCCTGGCATGTCGCCACAGATTTGTACTATCATGCTGCCGGCGACAAAGTGGAAGACATGCTTCAGGCGAGCCAGGAGCTCTCCAGATACATGATGTTCCTCTTTGTGGTATGCCCCTACATGCTGCCCGGGCCTGTATGGCAGAGCCAATACGGCAAGGCATGTGGTCTCTTGAACAAAGCCAAGGCCACAGAGGAGGAGGAACAGGGGGCCAAGGCTGTTACAAAGAAACACCGGCTTGACTGGGTTCTGAGCACCTTCATGAAGAGCTTGAAGAAACTACCTCTAAGCCGCCAACAGGTCAGTTTCATGGGTTCTTTCCTGGCTACTAAGTTTCCTCCAGCAGATGATAACCCTGCGGTAGGAGGATTTGCCAATGCCCAAGAGCTCCACAACCGTCCTGAAAGGCTGCAGGTGATCTTTGGCGTGTGGGCAGAGATGCTCTGCTTTGTTGCCAACCATTGCAGCAGGGAGTCCCACGTCAGCCAACTCGGCTCTGGCGGCGAACTCGTCACCATCACATGGCTCATGATCAATCACGCCAACTTGTTAACTGTCAATGCCAGAAACCCTCCTAGTACCGACGGATCCAAAGGGTCGATCGAGACGTTTTTGGAACCCAAAAAGGTCCTAGTTACATACCGCGATAAGGAATGTCTCTTACGAATTACTTTATTGATGATCAACTTCTCTTTTGAGAAGGCACTCCTTCAATGTGTCCTTTCGCATGTATATGTATTGGCTGTACTAATTTAAGGGATTATTGTATAGCCACTTTAAGTTATCATAACCACTGTACTAATTTACAGGATTATTGTAACCTCTCCTAAGTGATTTACTATAAGATTATGATCAATATCATTGTGAGTTATAATAACATATGTATATATATTCCTTTTATTGTAAATTACCGACCGCAGATTACTCTCTCTCACACACACAAATAGCGGTGAAGTTGGTAGTAGCTGATTTGGTGGGTAGTCGCTATGTTTCCCGGGTGCATTGAAACTGGCAGGGTTCAGGGGAGAAACAAAGGAGTCCAGGCCGTCCGTCAGGCATGCGCCGCAGTAACCTCTGTGTATTTGCAGAGAGGAAGTGGCGTTGTATATGTTAGCATTTGCCAACAGCTTATATATTGTGTTGGTGGTGCCAGTGTTTGTTGTTATGATATGTTGCTTTTCCATGTCCATTGGTTGTATATATGCATTGTAGTTCAGTTCTAGCACTAGTGGGTGTGTGTATATGTTGCCTCTTCAGAAACGAAGGATGGGGGGTATTTAGATCCTATGACGACTAAAGTTTAGTCCTTGTCACATTAGATATCAGGATGTTAATTAGGAGAACTAAACATAAGTTAATTATAAAACTAATTACATAGATAGAGGATAATTCACAAGACAAATTTATTAACGCTAATTAATCTATCTAGCATATGTTTACTATAGCACCACATTATCAAATCATAGATTATTTAGGCTTTATAGATTTGTCTCACAAACAGCCTCAATCTATGTAATTAATTTTACAATTAGTCTATATTTAATACTGCTAATTAGTATCAAACAGTTCAATGGGACAAAGATTAAACTTTAGGAAGTGGAACCAAACACCTCGCACCAAACACCCCTTACGTTTGCAAGAAATCGGAATGGAAGGCTAGGTAGTGAAAATGCTTTGCCTGTTTGTCTCGAAATTGTATACCATGCATCAAACATATCCTTAAGGTATCAGGTAGCCAAGGAAATTTACAACAGCTCGCTGGAGTAAAAGCAGGATGGAAGCAGTGACTTGTTATGCATTTCGTCACGCAAATGTTGATACATGGAAATCACCTCTGATCACAATCTCTCAGCTATATAGTATGTCATAGGCTCATAGCAAGGACATTCATAGACATGATTTCTGCTGTATAACAAAGAACAATATTCGCACTCGGCAATCCCCATCATGCCGGTTCTGCATATATACAGCTCTCCTCCTCTTTGTCCTTTCCCTTTTCTTCTGATAAGATATACTGTAAGCAGATAACTAAATGAGGGCAAGTGCACTACAGTTGTTCCTGACAATATGTTGCCTGTGAGGCACTATGCATTGCAATATGATTTGACCGAGGCATGTAGTGAACAGAAGTTTCAACCAGTTGATAGGCCATATAGCTTACTCGACACCTGTCCAAGCTAGAACTAATCGACTCAAATCTCCCAGATCTGCTTTAAATATATACAAAAATCAAGTGAGACTTCTTGAAATCCAATCACAATTGCTTAAGCAAACGGTGGAAGTTCAAAAATGGACCTTTTCTCAGGAAAAATAAAGAGTGAGGAAAGTAGATAATTACCTAAAATTTAAAAATGTTCTTTCCACCAAACATGCATGCCACTGGGTGAATATTTAGCACCTCTCATTCTCACAACTAGTTGATCAGTCCCATCGAGTATCCGTAAAAAGCTGGGCAAGCAGCTCTCCTGTGGTGTCATTGTAGAAATTTAGCATTCAGCAATACAATTGAAAGTACTGGTAGTCTCTAACCTAAGCTTCTGAGTTCGCAGTGCCTAAATTCCCAAGCCCACAGCTATAGAAGACGATTATATCAGTCTGTTCACTTGGGTTGATTCTCCATGACACTACCCCTGACACTATCAAGTCCTGCAAAATATGTTTAGTCAATACAGGGAGCAAATATAAAACAGAAGCAGAACAGAAAAATACATCTTGACCACTTTCAGTACACGTGTCTGTGTAGGTAATAGGGTTTCTTCCAAAACCATTGTTACAGTTCTCAGCAAATCTAGATAGCAACGAGTTCTCCGATGTCTCATCATCCGATGTGGAAACATAGAGGAATGCCATGGAAAACTCTGAATTTGTGAAGGAGAGCTGGTAGAAGCATAGTGATTATGAGCCATGGAAAATTCGATGCTTCAGTTAAACAATATCTGACAGAAAAAAGAATGAGGGCCAATGATTACCTTCAATGTGTCTGCTAAAAAAAAACAAATAAATGGTCAGTTACAACTGAAGCAATGGATTTCTCAGCAATAACTTCACCATATATAGATTAGAATTAGAATGGTGGAGAATTTGCAAGTTTTATATCCTCATGGAATCAATAAACAAAATATCGTAAATATCGAATCTGAGCAAGCACTGCTCCAGTTTAAAGGAAGTATTTCATTGAAACAATATTTGCACAAGCAAATAACCAGTAAATATTCGATAAGTATTAAGTACCTTTGAGCCAATGAAAACAACACCAACACTCTTCTGAGTATCCTCCCTTGAACAATTGAGAATGGAAAATGATGACATCAGGGAACTTATGAAACTTGTTTCGATGCAAGAGTTGATAATTTGAAAAGAACTGGCATGAGAGCTTTCCTCGAGAACAGATTTAGCTTAGCTCTTTGGTGAGACTGTCTGATAATGGACTACCTCCTTAGCGTCATCAGAGCGGAATCTGGAGGACAAAGGTAGATGGAATGTAGGTCATTCTAGGGAAGTAAGCTCATATATTCTTGCTTACAATAAATAATCGACATGAACTAGAAATTTCGACTATGGTTAACACTAAGTGAACTGAAAATACAACAATATTGAACAGGGTAACATTGGGTCTAGTAAGCAAGTAACCAGTTCCATTGCAATTAGAGGCCACAAGTGACCCAGAAAAAGTAAAAGCCAAAAGTAACTCCAGGTTCATGCTGCAGGTAGCAAAAGAACGGCACACAATATTTTCAAGCACTAGCTACAATGAGCACTATGCAACATCAATGATGCAAATTTTCCATTTTGTTTTCTAAGTCTCACAAGGGCCATCAAGTTTATGAATTTCCTAAGCCTAAAGTTAGAATCTTGAATTTGCAACAGTGTGTTGGATGAACATGCATTTTCAATTGTAAACATAAAAGACATCTTAATGTGGTAATGCATAACTGAAGTTGCAGTGAACTGTTGTTTCCTCCCAATAACATGTGGTACACTCTTCGACAGGAAGTCCACAGATAAATTTTAAACACATTAATTATCCCATTGATTGAGCCATCTTATATTAATTCAGCAAACAAACTGCAAACAAAGAAACTACTCTGTAAACAAAGAATATGAAATTTCATGTGTATGAAAACGCTCTGTACACGAAGTCACAATGGTCTGTACTTTCTGAGGGCCTATTTGGTGTGGCTCCTGCACTGGCTCCTCCACAGGCTCCGGCACCGGAGCTGGCCGAGCTGCACCAAACACGGCGGCAGTAAGGAGGGCCTCTCTCATGAATGGGAGGAGCCGGAGCCCTTTTTGTGGAGAAGCCAGAGCCCAGAAAACTGGCTTCGCCTTGAGGGCTCGGGCTCCAGCACAGGAGCCGCGCGGGCAAAGCCCACTACTACAGAAATGGGCTTTAGCCCCGGGCCTAAACGGCCTTTAGTCCCAGCTACGGAGCCGGGACTAAGGTTTCAGGACTAAATGTCCCACCTTTAGTCCCGGTTCATGCCCCAGGACTAAAGGTCCACCTTTAGTCCCTAAGTTGGTAACACTGTTACCAACCGGGACTAAAGGGTGCGCCAGGGTGCGCCACCTGGCCGCCCCTTTTAGTCCCGGTTGGTAAAGAGTTTTTTCTTTTTCCTTTTCTTTTCTTTTGGTTTTCTATTTCTGGTTTACAATTATATTATTATTATTTTCGAATGCGTATTGTTCGCTGTTTGTTTACGTAGATGCGCACCTATAATTTATATAATTTAGAGTATTTACAGATTAATTATGCTCCGCCACTCAAGCATCGTACAAATGATCATCTTGGTTTGGTTTCATTGGCTCGTCAGGGTTGAAGTAGTACTCACCGGCGGGATTCAGGACCTGGTCGTTAAGAAATCCTGCGATTGTCTCCTGAATTCCTTTTAGAAGGACTTCATCCAACACCTTCTGTCTCAACCACGTCTCCTTTAGTAGACATTAAAGAAAAAAGTTATAGGTATGAATAAGATTTATTAAATAGCAACAAATAAATGAAATGAACTTATTATTTATACATGTTACATACATTTGTATGCTCAAGGTTTGTTCTTTTTTCATAGACCGTCAGAAATTCGCAGACATAGTAGCCACACAAATTTTTGCCCGATGGCAGCCGTAGAATCCACTGAAGTAGGATAGGCTTTGAAAGTGGCGCTTTCAAATCTGGACGGTGTTGCTGCACGAACCCAGCCTAAACCCTAATAATAAAACAATCATTATTAATTATATATTATCGAGTTAAAGAGCTCAAATTAATATTTAAAGATCGAAGTTACCCTTGAATAATATCTATCATTTCTTGGTAATCTTCCTGTGGTTTTCTCAACGAGTCATAGATTAGCAAATGAGATTGCCAGAGATCAATCACAATTAGTATCCAATAAAAGCTGTATTTTTGTATAGGCAAAATAATTATATATCTTCATACTAATCTGAATAATGGGTTTAATAGAATGTACACAAGATAACGATACTTACTTAAAGTTATAGGGAAAGAGTATATATCTTTTATCCTTTTGATTGATCAAGTACCTCCATAGATTCTCTCCGTTTGACGTCTCCATAAGACATACGGAGTCTTGGGGTCTTTGATTACAATATAAGGATCTACAAATCTAATCTCCTTATCATTTCTAGCTCGGAGGTCCTTCATCATGTTTCTGCATATGTATAGCCGGTTTATATAATTAGTTATACATATACATGATAATTTACGGTGATATTATTAAAAGAAAGAATCACTTATAGATAAAAGCAGCTAATTAGGGCTTTGTCTAGAGCGTCCATGTGGTATAGCTGGTGTAGCTCATTAAATTGAACATAAATAACATCATCACCATGGAAGTAATGATGGTTTCTAATTCGGACGCAAATATAGTCATCTGCTCTTCTGCCACACGCTGCTAGGTATCACTGGTTGAGCAAGTATATTTGTGTGCCAAGTTTGCTGAGGGCTGCAGGGTTGAATAGACTCTTGCCATATTCATATGTCTTCTACCAATGATCAATTTTAGGAGCACTTTCAATTGCTGCCCCAGCTATCATTTGGGATAAGCTAAGACCAGTTTCCACAAAAAAGTTTTCAAGATCCTCATAGTTTAAATCTGGAGGTATCTGCTGGTCTAGCACGTCGATGTTTGAACCATATTCATTCCCAATAACTAGCGGGGGCACTGATTGCTTTGATTGTTCCCCGAGCTGTGCTACACCCTTGCGTGCTCTTTTCTCTTTCTTCTTCTCTTCTTCTAGGGATTTGGTTAGAGTGCGATCATAGTCAGATAAAGATGATGATTTTTTCTGAGCTTCACGCTTCTTTTTTTGTTGAGCCTCAACCCTTTGCCGTAGATGTTCTGGCTTTAGTAAGAGGTAGGGCTTCTCAGGGTTTCACTTGGATTCTCTTTCATTCTTAAGTCTCTTGAAAGAACTGTCCACATCTGACTTTACCGAAGCATCTATTTCTGTAGCAGTCTTCTCATAGGATAGCTTCTTAGGAATGACGGGTTGTTTCTTTTCAGAGGCTTTCTTTTTTGGTGGCGGGGCGGCTGACACATTTGATCGTGTGGCCAGCCTCTTCTTCAATGGTGGGTCCACTAGTTTTGGTGCTGGAGCCACATGTGGAGGCGATGGGGCGGCCAGTGGGGGTGTTGGAGCCCGACGTGGAGGCGAAGGGGCAGTCGGTGTCGGTGTTGGAGCCCGAGGAGGCGATGTTGGAGCCCGAGGTGGCGGGGTTGGAGCCCGAGGTGGCGGGTTGGAGCCCGAGGTGGTGGTGTTGGAGCCCGAGGTGGCAGTGTTGCAGCCCGAGGTGGTGGCATTGGAGCCCGAGGAGGCGGCGTTGCAGCCCGAGGCGATGCAGCCGTGTCTTGCACTGCCTCGTCATCACCCACAGCACTATGACATGTTGGTGACCACCTGTGAAACTAAAGAGGTATATGAGTAAACCACTAACTAAGGGAATGCAAAGTAAAGTTAGTGAATAAATGTATCGTCAAGTTTCATCCACACCTGGGGTTAGGTTCATGACAAGATGGTGGTAGACTACTAGGTGAAGCCCTAGGAATAATGATGTAGCGCTTGCGCCAACAAATGAATGTCTTCTCTGCTTGTCCTAGAGTCTTCTCTCCATCACCTCCTTCTATCTCAAGCTGCACATTTTTAAAGCCTTTGACAACTTTATCCACTGAGACACTAGCATATCCAGCTGGAACTATCGCCCCATGGATTCTTGGTGTCTTCGTAGGGTCGATAAGAGTTACAACACCGACAGCAACCATGACTATGGCAGCCCCCTATGGAATGTGCAGCTCATATGTTGTTAGAGGTTCAGTGACGTCATCCACCGGAAAGCGCAGCCCCACGTCGTCTTGAATACTTGGCACCTCCGTGGAAGCGCAACTGCTTTTCAACTGACCGGGGAGGATGTTGACTCCTGGCTCTAATGCAGTTTGCCTTTGCATAGAACTTACTGCTTCCTACACTTGCCTTTTGATTTCCTCGTTTATTCTCTCTTCAAGTGCTTTCTCTCGCTGTATCGCTTCACGAGCCGCTTCCCGTGACTCCATCACCATTGCCTCCAACCTACGCAATCGCTCTGCCTCCTCTTCCTTCTTTCTTTGGCGGCTTCTATAAGTGGGTCTATCTTTAGGGAAGCCATGCTCCCACGATATCTCCCCATAGCCTCTTGTTCATCCATCATGTTCAGCAGTCTCCAGGGCGTATGTCAACTCATCCTTCTCTCTATTTGGCTGCCAGGTGCCACTTTTAACTAATCCTCGGGCATAGGCCATTCTCTGTCCCACTCTTTGCAGCTTCTCGCCATACACTACCTTTCCTGTCTCTAGGTCCAGGGTTCCCCCATGACCGAAGAACCAATACTTGGCGCGCTCAGGCCAGTGCAGTGATTCTGGTTCCATCCCCTTGTCAACAATCTCTTGTTCTAGTTTCTGCTACTTAGGAATAGCAGTCCAGTAGCCACCTGAACCCAAGTGATGGTGGTATTTCTTGTGTCTAACATTTTTCTGATTATGGATCATCCGTGCCTGACCCTCATCTGAGTTCTTAAACTGTACAAACTCATCCCAAAAAGGCCTCAACTTGACATAGGCCTTATTGGTGAAATCTGGTGTCCGGTTATGTGCAACAAAAGTCTTGTGGAGTTTCTTCTTCTAAGCCTGAAATTGTTTGGCCATCTTCTGCATAGCCCAGATTTGAACCTTCTCCTTCAAAGCTTCATCCTATGTATCGAGCGTGAAATGTTGAAGGATATCTAGCCATAGCAATTTCTTGTCACGATCTGAGACATAACTAATAGTAGGGTCATCTTTCCGTTGCCTCCATTCTCGAGCACTGATTGGGAGCCCGTCCCTTACTAAGTATCCACAGTGCGCAACAAATTTCTTTGAATGTTCCCCAAGTACTTGGCCTATACCCTTGTCGAATTCTGATAGAATGTACTGACCCTCCAACGGCTTCTTCGGGCCTCGCACTTTTCTACTACTCCCGGTAGTTGTCGCTGATCCAGAGGGCTAGACAAACAAGTATAAATATATTAATACAAAAGCCATTCTTTTTAATTTCATGTATATACATATAGATTACATTGTAGATAGACCTCATCAGGATTGTCTCCCACAAGTTCTTCATAATCGGAAGTACTTGACTCCCATCATCTATTTGTTCATTGTCATCACCTTGGACTTGGGGATTTTGATTGCCGCCGCTGTTGATTAGGTCCATCATTGCCTCATCCATGTTATCATTCGGATCGGCCATTTCTGGAAAAGTTGTTAATTAAAAGATGTTAGAATTCAATTTGTCATGTAGCGCCACAAGAAAAAAAAAAAAATATACATGAGGAGGTTAATAAAGTTAATTAAAAGTACCATTAATAAAGTTACTTGACATAAAGTTACATAATAAAGTCACATGATATTACTATTATTAATAAAGTTACTTGCCATTCTATTAAATTACAATGTTACAAAACCTTACATATTACATGAGGAGGTTAGTAAAGTTAATTAAAAGTACCATTAATAAAGTTGTATGACATAAAGTTACATAATAAAGTCACAAGATATTACTATTATTAATAAAGTTACTTGCCATTCTATTAAAATATTACAATATTACAAAACCTTACATATTACATGAGGAGGTTAGTAAAGTTAATTAAAAGTACCATTAATAAAGTTACCTGACATAAAGTTACAAAATAAAGTCACATGACATTACTATTATTAATGAAGTTACTTGCCATTCTATTAAAATATTACAATGTTACAAAACCTTACATATTACATGAGGAGGTTAATAAAGTTAATTAAAAGTACCATTAATAAAGTTACTTGACATAAAGTTACATAATAAAGCCATTCTATTAATAAAGTCGCTAGGTCATCGTGTCTTGTTCGTCCGGTCGTTGCTAGGTCGTCGCTAAGTCGCTAAGTCGCTAGGTAGGAGTTTGGTCGTCGTGTCTTGTTCATCCGGTGGTCGCTAAGTCGCTAAGTCGTCGCTAGACCGTCGCTAAGTCACATGACATAATGAAGTTACTATCAAATGACATAATGAAGTTACTATCACATGATATAATGAAGTTAGTCGACATTAAATATTAGAAGACTTATTGATAAGTACCATTAAATATTAGAAGACTTTATTAATAAGTACCATTAATATGAGAAGACTTTGTTAATAAGTACCATTAATATTAAAAGACTTTATTAATAAGTACCATAAATATTACAAGACTTTATTAATATATTACATAATAAAGTTAATTATATTGAGTAAGGTGTTTAATTATATTCGCTAAGTTGTCGCTAAGTAGCTAGGTCGTCGTGTCATGTTCACTAGGTCGTCGTGACTTGGTTCGCTATGTTGTCGCCCGGTCGTCGCTAGGTTGTCACTAGGGCGTATCTTCGTTCGTCCGGTACTCGCTAGGTCGTCGCTAGGGCATGTCTTCGTTCGTCCGGTCGTCGCTACGTCGTTAGGGTTTTGAATAAAATGAATTGTTTCGATTTGCTCACGAATATCATTCGTCGCGTGTAGGTGCTCTCTTCCTCTTGCCACATTGTGCATGGAGGTCCTCTCGGCTCGATGGCTGGCCACAATACACATACAAAGGATCGTCCTCGGCTCGATGGCCGACGCACACAACACAAACACGATCGACTCGATGGCCGATGCGCACAACACACACAACAAAGCATATGTCCTCGCTCGCGTGCTGGCGCTCACCGTCAACCGGAGAAGAACACGGCTGCGCGGCTTCCCTGCTCTGGTCGAAGAAGACGACAACGCAGGCGGCACGGCTCCCTGGCCGGTGAAGAAAGCAGCAGGCGTGGCGGCTCCCTATGCAGTGGCCGGGCCAGAAGCAGGCGGCGGCGCGGCTCCCTCTGCTGGCCGGAGAAGAAGAGCATGCGGCGGCTCGGGAGACCGACGCGAGGACGGCCCCGCGACGCTGCGAGGCTCGGCAGGGCCGGGCGAGGAGGACGTGACGGGCGGGCGGGCCGAGGAGTACGCGGCGCGCGCTGCTCGGGGTGAGCCGACGAGGACGACCGGCGGCGCGAGGCTCGGGGCCGGGCAACGAGGACGGCCGCGGCGGCATGAGGCTCGGGGCGGGCGACGAGGACGGCCAGCGGCGCGAGAGGCTCGTGGGCGGGCGACGAGGACAGCCGGCGGCGCGAGGCCCGGGGCGGGGCGATGAGGACGGCCGCGGTGGCGCAAGGCTCGGGGCCGGGCGACGAGGACAACCGCGGGCGGCGTGAGGCTCGGGCGGCGGCGCTCCCTCCGTGGAGATGGCGGAGAAGAATAAGACGGTAGAGCGGCGGAGAGGAAGCACGTTGATCTGGACGGAGGTGGAAGACGACGGCCTTTAAATATCGGCCCTGACTATTAGTCCCGGTTGGGCTCAAGCACTGGGACTAAAAGGCTGTTAGTCCCAGTGCGTAAGGCGCACCGGGACTAAAGGTTAGACCTTTAGTTCCGGTTCCTATTACGCATCGGGACTAAAAGTATCTTTAGTCCCAGTTTCTATTACCGCCCGGGACTAAAGGCATATTCCAACCGGCCCCTGACATTAGGGTTTGTTGTTTATGTTATTTATGTATACTTATAATATATAGAATTTTTTTGTTAATTGCATATTAAATAATGGAGAAGGTATTAATTTGTTAAAAAATAACAGTTGCATTTTCTGTTGTCTAATTGCTTATTTCAAAATTTGAGAACATAAAATCTTTTCATCCCTTATAGTAGCAAGCATAAATATTAAAAATAATTAGAATTTTGTTAATGCAAAAATGTTTGACTTATTTAAAATATCTTAAAGTAGTTGTTTTCGATAGAAGATTTGTTTTTGCACTATTTTAACATAAATTTTGTTCATTAATCATCATTTGTCTCCAGAATCGTGATATACGTGATATTCAACATGTAATCGGGTTTTTTTTTAAAGGAATTTTTCCTTTTTCTAATGCTAAATTGATCTCGACAAGTTCTTACTATGCACATGCTTAACAAAAAATACTTCAAGATATTTCATTATTTGAAATGATATGAAATAAGAAATACTAATACAAAAATCTTAATAAGTTACAATTCTCACATACGCAATCTCTAATACAATCTATTTATTAAACATCACTATTTATTAGGCGGGCACAGTAGTGTCTAATTGCTTTCATAACAAATTTGACAACATAAAATCTTTCCATCCCTTATAATAGCAAACTTAAATATAAAATCTTTCCATCCCACATGTCATGTCAATATTTGAAATGATATAAAATAAGAACAACTAATTTAAACATCTTATGTTACAATTGTCACGTACACATACTCTAATACACTCTATTTATTAGGCGGGCACAGTAGTGATCTTCTTTTTGACGTATGTTCCTTGGTCATGATCTTGACGTAACCATGGAGTGTCCTCAGTATTTATCATGATACTCAGATCTTTGGTCACATTGAAAGGCGTGATTCGGTCATCCCTTTCATAATCTTCTGAAATATCTGACTTATCCTCAATTCCCACAATGTTTCTTTTCCCTGAGAGAACTATATGGTGTTTTGGCTCATTCATTGATTTGTTGTCATTTTTCTCTCTCTTTTGTTTTGTAGACATGTCTTTCACATAGAACACTTGATTCACATCAGCAGCAAGGACGAATGGTTCACCTTTGTAACCAACATTGTTGCGGTCCACTGTTGTCATTCCATAGTCTTTGTCAACTGTTACCCCGCCTCTGGTATTCTTGACCCATTAGCACCGGAACAAAGGGACTTTAAAATTAGGTGCGTAGTCTAGTTCCTAAATCTCCTCTATGCGACCATAATATGTTTGTCTGTTTCCATTCGGGTCGGTGGTGTCTACGCGAACCCCACTATTTTGGTTCGTACTTTTTTATCTTGGCCTAGGGTGTAAAATGTATTTCCATTTATCTCATACCCTTTGTACGTGAGGATGTGCTATGATGGTTGCCTAGCCAACAAAAACAGTTACTCATCAATCTGGTCATTACCCTGACATTCTTTTCGTAACCAATCACTGAAAGTGTCCATGTGCGGACGCATAAGCCAAGCTCCATTCTTCTCTGGGAACTAGGATCGTAGAAAGTCCTTGTGTTTCGTGACATATGGCTCCACCACGGATGAGTTTTGAAGAACTGTGTAATGTGCTTTAATGAAATAATCGTCCCCCGTACTGATGTATGTTTTCTTTTCTATCGTTCCCTTTCCGCTCAGTCTCCCCTCGTGTCACGATTTAGGAACACCAATTGGATCAAGTTCAGGAATGAATTCAACACAGAACTCAATGACCTCCTCTGTCCCATAGCCCTCTGCAATGCTTCCTTCTGGCCGAGCACGCTGATGAACATATTTCTTCAGGACTCCCATAAACCTCTCGAAGAGAAACATATTATGCAGGAACACAGGACCAAGAATATTGATCTTCTTGACCAGATGAACTAGGAGGTGTGTCATGATATCAAAGAAGGATGGAGGGAACACTAACTTAAAGCTGACAAGACATTGAACCACATCATTCTGTAGAGCAGCAAGTTCCAGTGGATTTATTGCCTTCTGAGAAATTGCATTGATGAATGCACATAGCTTAACGGTGGCCAGACGTACATGTGGAGGTAGAATTCCTCTTAATGCAACTGGAAGCAATTGCGTCATAAGCACATGGTAGTCATGCAACTTTAAGTTCAAAAATTTCTTCTCGGGCACATTTATTATACCTTTTATATTAGAGGAGAATCCAGATGGGACCTTCATGCTTCTTAAGCATTCAAACATGATTTCTTTCTCTTCATTGCTAAGAGTGTAGCTAGCTGGTCTAAAATATTGGCGTCCATCATCTGTCTTCTCTGGATGCAGGTTGTCTCGCTCTTCCATACGCTGCAAGTCTTGTCGTGCTTCAAGTGAATCCTTAGGCTTTCCATACATACCCATGAATCCTAGAAGATTCACACAAAGATTCTTTGTCAGGTGCATGACGTCGATCGCATTCCGGACCTCTAGGACTTGCCAATAGGGTAGCTCTCAAAATATTGACTTCTTCCACATGGGTGCATGACCAGCTGCATCTTTTGGAACTGGTTGGCTGCCCTATCCCTTACCAAAAACTATTTTCAGATCCTTAACCATCTCAAATACATCTTCTCCAGTTCTGTTGCGAGGCTTGCATCGGTGGTCTGCCTTACCTTTAAAATGCTTGTCTTTCTTTCTAACTGGGTGATTCATAGAAAGAAATCGACGATACCCAAGGTGCACGACCTTTCTGCATTTTTTAAATATATACTATCAAGGTCATCAAAACAGTGTGTGCATACATTATATCCCTTGTTTGACTGCCCTAAAAGATTACTTAGAGCAGGCCAATCATTGATTGTCATAAACAACAGTGCTCGCAAGTCGAAGTATTCCTGTTTGTACTCATCCCACACATGAACACCTGTTTTGCTCTATAAAAGTAGGAGTTCTTCAATTAATGGCCTTAGATAGACATCAATGTCATTGCCCGGTTGCTTCGGGCCTTGGATGAGCACCGGCATCATAATGAACTTTTGCTTCATGCATAACCATAGAGGAAGGTTGTAGATATATAGTGTAACAGGCTAAGTGCTATGACTACTGCTCTGCTCACCAAAAGGATTCATACCGTCCGTACTTAAATCGAACCTCAAGTTTCTTACGTCTTTTGCAAACTCTGGAAATTCTCTATCCATTGCTCTCCACTGAGACCCATCAGCAGGGTGTCTCAACATGCTGTCTAACTTACGGTCTTCTTTGTGCCACCGCAACAACTTTGCATGGTCTTTATTTCTAAAAAGACGTTTCAGATGTGGTATTATAGGAGCATATCACATAACCTTTGTAGGGATTTTCTTTCTGGGACGCTCTTCCCCCTCAACATCGCCAGGGTTATCTCGCCTGATCTTATACCGTGATGCTTTACATATGGGGCATTCATCTAAATTCTCGTAGTCCTTGCCACGGTATAGGATGCAGTCGTTAGGACATGCATGTATCTTTTAGATTTCTAATCCCAAAGGACAGACGACATGTTTTGCTTCGTACGTAGTGGTGGGCAATTCATTAGGGTTCGGAAGCATCTTTTTTTAGATCTTTAGTAATTGTCCAAATGCCTTATCGGATACATCATTCTATGTCTTTCATTTCAACAACTCCAGTGTTATACCCAATTTTTTTATCCATCTTGGGCGGATGGGTATAGTAATTTCTTCTGATCTTCTACCATGCGGTCAAACTTCGCCTTCTCTTTTTCACTTTCGCATTCTTTTTGTGCATCACGAATGGCATCACCAAGAGCATCACCTTCACCAAGAGCACCTCCCTCTTCTTCAGCTTCTCCCATTGCTGTACCATCGAAGCCACCGAATTGAGCAATAATGTCGTCAGGCTCCAGTTGTTCTTGTTCTTCTTCACATTCTTCCATTATTATCTCGGTTTCTCCATGTTTGGTCCAACAAATATAGTTTGGCATGAAACCCGACTTCAACAAATGTGAGTGATTGTTTCTAGAGCTAGAATATTCCTTCAAATTCTGACACAAGGCACATGGGCAACGTATGAATCCATCCCGCTTATTTTTCTCGGCCACTCTTAAGAAATAAAGCACACCATCAATGAATTCTTTGGAGCGGCGATCGGCATTGTACATCCAACCACGTGTCATTGTCTGCATTGCAACATAAAGTATAATAAGTTTCTAATTTTTACTACAGAAATAAAAGTAACAAATAACCTAAAATTCTCTATTTCTAATTTTTCTCAACAAGCAAAATTAAAAAAACACCAAAGTTCTCTATTTCTCTAAATAATCAAGAAATTTGGTAGGCATACTAGTAATAATTAACTAATTAACCCGGTCACAAATTGCAAATTAATGTATGATAAGTTTCTAATTTTTTATAAAAAAATGAAAGTAATAAATAACCTAAAATTCTCTATTTCTAATTTTTCTAAACAAGTAAAATTAAAAAACATAAAAGTTCTCTAGTTCTTTAAATAATCAAAAAATTTAGTAGGCATACTAGTTATAATTAACTAATTAACCTGGTCACAAATTGCAAATTAAAGTATTATAAGTTTCTAATTTTTTAAACAGAAATTGAAGTAACAAATAACCTAAAATTCTCTATTTATATTTTTTCTAAACAAGCAAAACTAAAAAACATCAAATTTATTTTTTTTTTAACTAATCATGAAATGTGGCATGCATACTAGTTTAAATTAACTAATAAACCTGATCACAAATTACAAAATAAAGTATTATAAGTAACTAGCTAACTCATAACCTAAAATTTTCTATTCTTATTTTTCCTAAATAAATTTTATATTCATACTTAGTTATAATTAAATATCCTTTAAATGTATTATTTATACTTAGTTATAATTAACTAATTAACCAGATCATAAATTATAAACTAAAGTATTATCAAATGTTAATTTTTAAAAACTAATTATAATAAAAAACCATAAATTTAGTATTTTTTAACTAAACCATAAAATAAGGTAGACATAATAGTAATAAATGGTGTATGCTAATTTTTAGAGTCTTAATTGTAGTTATCTACATTAAAATATTCAAACGATAAAGTGATTGGAGTTTAAAATAGTGTAGAAATTAAAAAATAAGAAACTACATGTATAACACTACAAAATGAGATAACCTGCAGTTAAAACTTGAGAAGATGAAGTTAGTAACCTCTAAACAAGTAAATAACGGCGTAGAAGTAATGAAATGAATGAACAGCCAGAGATGTGAGCATAAATTAAGCAAGAACCATGAAGAACATGAAGAACAAAGAAGAAGAGTGAGCTCGGGCAGCTCGGCCAGGGGAGGAAGAAGGATTCAAATATGGGGGAAGGATTTAATCCCAGTCCCTAACACCAACCGGGACTAAAGTCCCATCTTTAGTCCCGGCTGGTGTCACAGACCGGGACAAAACCTTTAATGCCGCCTGGTGTCACAGACCAGGGCTAAAGATGGACCTTTAGTCCCGGTCGGTAACACCAACCGGGACTAAAAGTCCTTCCTGCAGATGCCTGACACCGTAGCCGTTGGGCTGGGGACTTTTAGTCCCGAGGGCCACCAAAATTATGAATTCCCTACTCCTAAAGTCAAAATCTTGAACTTTCAACAGTATGTTGGATGGACATGCATTTAAAAAGTTAAATGTCAAAAACCATCTGATATAATATAGTAAAGCACAAATGCAGCTGCAGTGAACAGCTATTTCCTATCAAATCCCAATATCCCAATAAGTTGTAATATGCTATTCTATAGCACGGAAGCCGCAGACAAGGTTTAAGAACATGGGCTAAATATCTTATTGATTGGGCAATCTTATACGTACTATTGTACTTATTTAACGAAGGTACAACGAGCAAACTGCAAGTAAAGAAACTATTCGTTGAACAAAGATTAGGAAATTCCATTTGTATGGCAAAGATCTGTACACAAATTCACAATGGATTCTACTGTATTGTCTAAGGGAAGCAGAACAACCGGAACCCCCACCATCAATACCAACCATCTTATATATCTAACAAAAACACAGGATCTCATGCTAGGGACGGAAAAGGTAAGCGCAACGAGTTACCCATCCGTAGTTCTTGGGTGCCCAGAAGAACGCTGGCGCCGTCACCGGCGCCAACGACGCCACCAGCGCCCATGACGAGCAACACCGCCCATGTCGCTGCCATCTGCTTAAATCGAACCCCGCTGGTCGTGGGGGCCGGGGTTGGGGGTTTGGGGGTGTGGCGGCGCTGGGGACAAAAGAGACCCAAAAATTGAGGAAAACCACTGGCAGAAATCGATTTGAGCTATCAAGCACGGAGATCTTGGAAAAATCTTACCTCTGGGCGCAGCAGGGCTCTGAGATTGGGGATTTGCGCCGCCGCGCTCAGTCGGGTTCCGCGCTCGAGGAGTCGCCGCGGCTGCGATCTGAATCCGCGCGGCTACTTCTGGAGGTGACGGGGCCACGGGGGGCAACTACCACGCTTACTTCAGAGAGGCTGACGTGTGGACCAGGATAACCGAGGCCTGCGCCACAGGGGAGCAACTACCATGCTTACTTCAGAGAGGCTGATGTGTGGGCCAGGATAACAGAGGCCTGCTGTCTATGTGTTCGAGTTCGTGTTTTTTTATGCCTCTCGGCGAGTTCGTTTTGTCATAGGGGGGCCATCATAACACCACCGTATACGAGAACCACCCGACGTATTGGGTGTGGGATACTCCCTAGTTGGTTTTGCTACCCAGTTTTGTATACGTGGACAGCCACTGTGGCAATCTTGGCCACGTTCGACTTGGGCAGGCGGCCGCTAGCGTGCGCTCGGCTCAACACCTCGCGCTCCTCTGTGGGAAGCCCATTCACATAGAGGCATGGACGGCGCTAGGGGTATGTCTGAGTATTCCTTAGAATACCCAAGATTTAGGTGCAAAAGATAAATACATATAGTATATGTATAATATACATGTATAATCTATTTTTAGTTGGATCAAGAGCCCTACAGGCTATCCGCACTCGTCATACTCTAAATTCATCCTCTAAAGGGAATATTCCATCCTGGTTATCGAAATTCTCTCCTCTATATCACTTTCTCCCGCACTCATCTATTCTTTATAACTCTACTCTATACAGTGGTGTTAACACTGGATTTTGGTAAAGACTGAGAAGATGGCAGGTGGACCAGTACACAACAGACTCGCGAGAAGCAAGTACTCAGAGCATTCGGCAAACGTCCATGCGGTCGGCTGTTTCTAGCGATTTGGCATATGTCCATGCGGTCGGCTATCCTGAGAGACGGTTCCATACGGGAAATAAAGGTGGCAAGTAAGAGCCGACCAGAAGGAAAGAATTATAGTGATAAAGGCAATAAGACTCCAAGAAAGATTGAAACTAAAGTTATCATACATTTTAGGCTCTTTTGGTACTTTGTAATCATAATCTTTTAGGACTCGTGTTTTGTTCAGGGTATAAATATAAACCCTCAAGCATTGTAATATTGTTCACAACCAAATCAATACAATTGGCCCCGTGCCAAGTTTCAAATCCGTTGTCGTGTCATCGAGTTCTTCGAGAGAAGCCATCGATCCGTTGACCTCCGTAAGTTCCGACAACATTGTTATCATGTCTAGTATCATGCGGTGGATTTAGATGTTGATGCAAGTAGTCTTGTTTGTCTCGATTAGATGGCCATTGTTGGTACTTCTAACGTCACTACTAAAAAGCAAAAATAATTTCTACTCCTAGCAACGGTATCAGAAGTAATCGGTATATAATTAAGTTGTCATTAACAACTAGCCACTCTAGGATTACTAACATTCCTAAACATGAAGTAGGTTGTCATCCCTAATTATATTGCTAGAAAATTATTATAGATTTATACTATACTAATGTGACTAGGCAGATAAAGATATAAATATAATATGAATGTAAGCTAATGGGTTCTGCAAGCGGACAGATAATTATACCGTTGTAGCATTTTACCTAGGGAAGTCTGCAGGTTGTCGATTTATAATTATACCTTGGGGAAAGCGATGTAATAAACTATTATCTATCATATTGATGAGAAATTATATAGACTGAATAAATGATATTACCTAAGTCATATACTCTACTCATAACAGGTAGAGGTCACAAGATAAATAAAGATAAATATGGGTGATAGCATAATCATCAAGTATCATAATAAAGATAATCATCAGAGCATCTTACTAGTCATAATCATAGCTAGCCATTGGATAAACTAGGGAGACAAGTCTGTAACTGCGTCAATGAATAATTCTAATTAGTGCAACTACATCCAGTAATCATCGCTAAGTCAACCCTAAATCATTATTACATGTAAAGAGGCATCAACTAATAAGGGTATTAAGACCTAAATCACCTCCTTCGTGACCGTGCCCATGCTAGTCCTATATACGGGGGTGGACTACAGAGGAACTAACGTAGCTATCACCTACGCAGACTACCACACGTCCCGGCATATCAGGGTGCACTCGCAGATAAACAAGACATCTAGACACCTCGTCTACATATCGCCTATCATCTACCCATTGTACAAGTGGATAAACGCTATACGAGCAATTACATGAATTCAATAGGATCAAAGTAACTAAACTAGATATATAATTAAAGTAGACAATGACTATTGCAATTAAGAACATATGAATCTATTTAGAGTAAAGTCTCCCTAATCTGAATAATGAATACAATAAAGTAATTAAGAACTAGATCTATTACCAAACTCTTGCACTCTAGACAGACGCCAGGGGCTTCAGATCCCGATGAAGAACTAGATCTCCTCTACTTCTAATCTAGCTAGCTAATCCTATGAACTAGAAGGCTCTTGATAAACTTGAAGGCTCCTTGATGCTCGATGGCTTGAGGCCTTGATGAATAATGAATTGGTTCTCTCCAGAGGGGTCTACCAACATATTTATAGTCCGATGGGATGCGCGTGCGCGGTAGGATCAAACCGACGTAACGTAGGGCTGAGATGACTCCTTGGAGGCGGCGGAGGAACATTCCAGAATGGGGGAGCAAACCCTAGCAGGGGGGCGCCGCCCGGTGCCATGGTGGGGCTGGCCGGCCCCACCTGGCGGCCTCTGGCCCCCTCGCTCCTTCCGGTGTCTTCTGGAGTCGTCCTGAGTCTTCCCGTGGTGTCCTTCGTGGCGGATAAGTTTCGTGGTTATTTTGCACTAGAATCCCTCTTTTTCGGCTTTTCTGAAAATCTCTCTGGAAAATATAGAATATGCAAAACTCATGGAAATTATCAGATAAAGCCCTAGACTAGTGTGTTTTTATGTTCTCCTTTGGGCATAATGTCCTAGTAAAAGTTGACGCTAACGAGTGTCAACAATACCCCCAAGCTTACCTTTTGCCAGTCCCTTGGCAAACAAACTAAGCCTAAGTGTAATTGTGTTTGGATCAGGAGTTGCTTCAATGTTGTTATACTTTCTAGTACACATGCTTTTAAACAAAAATTTTCTTCGGATCAAACAATGTATGCTCTTATCTTTAAACTTACTCATTTTACCTGTAGTATGGGGCTTCACAGCTTTTGCATAGATCTTGAGCAATCAGAAGATAGAACAATTAAGCTAAGTACTATAGCTCAAATTCTTTGTAATACCAATATTTTAGAGTTTTTCATAAGTTTTTAGAATAAAACTCAGTGCTTAATTGTATGACACCCTCAAGTCTCTCAATGTATGTGGTATTTGTAGTTCTCTCTTGAGGCATTAATGATGTTATGCCTCCTATAGCTAAGGTATGTATAGTGGAGCTTATAGGATTTAGCAATAATAAGGTTGGGCATACTTGTAAAAACATGTATTATAAAGTCAACTAGTGGATCCACAGAGAATCGAGGCATACAATCAAACCAAGATGTTCATGTATATGGAATATGGTGGATAGGTGCATATGTGTTATTTATGGCTAATTTCTTTTCTAACTGTTGCTCTTTGGGAATGACTCTCTTTAAAACTTTTTCTTAGGAAAGACATGGGCTATATTTATTATTTCTTCTTTTTATTTAGGGAGGTGGGCATCTAGTACCCATTGTTTTAATGCTGGGACACTTGTCCATCTTTTACTCCCCTTTTCTTTCTTTCTTTTTCTTTTCTTTTCTTTTCTTTCTTTTGCATAGCCACATGCATCCTTTAAATATAATAAATAAATCGAGAGATATAATCAGGACTTAGAGCATTAAAGATAGGGGTTATCCTATAGGGTATTTGTATATTTTTATGTCCTCTCCCAGTGTAGGAGATGAACATTTTATAATGAACATGTATGAAAATATGGTGAACGATTATGATTACTCCTTAGAGTAGGAATAATGCATATGTGGATTAGAGTGTGCAAGTTTTTCTTGGTTTCAAAAGCATGACAAGACTCTCATAAGGTATACAAAACAGATTGACTGAACTCAGTGCAGAGCAAGTAGCTTAAATGTGAAAAGGTTTTCCTATCTCCTAAGATATTAATTTTGGTTTTGGTAGGAATTCATATTTGTCATATAAGAGCTCATCATGTAAATTTTAGATTTTTAAAATAAATTCTCCAGAACTTAGTAATGCTAGGAATAAGATAAATAGCAGCTCAACCTTCATGAATCATATCAATCAGCTACCTAGACTTAGCATAAGCTTATGCCTCCATAATTAAGGTTCAGAATAAATTCTCCAATTAAAACAACAGTACTTAGAACCAGGGAGATTTTAAATTTGGCAAGTAGGTACTTAGTAAGCATTATAACAGAGCAACTATTCACCATCTCTAAAATAATTTTAATATTAATCAATTCTATCAGCTCTAGCCTGGACTAATTTTAAAGTATATACTCTATAGACTAAATATTTATTTGGTTTAATTAATTATATATTTTTTTTATGGTTTTATATTTAATATCTAATAAAAGACTCTAAGATTTCATGGACCTTCATGTGCCCATATATTTTTGGTATTTTATGACTATTTAGTAGACTCAAAAATCGCTTAGGTGTAGTCACCTGATAACTAGAGGATGCCCCTCCCCCAAGCTGGATGGTTGCAATATCTGGTGTGGACATTCTTCAAAGCGAGCTAGCCAGTAACGAACCCAGTGGTTGCCACTTGATAGATCCTCTTTTTGCTGTTATGTCATTCCTGCATAAATACTCCACAAAAAGGAAAACTAAAACTCGAGGCTCAAATTTAATAATGGGTTAGCGGTCAGCTAAAGAGTAATTGATTACCTTTATGAGCTATGTTTATTGTTGCCTAATTTAAGCAGGATTTTATTTTTTTAATTTTTATTTTATGATGCAAAAATTTAAATATGAATGCTATATTTTTATTTTTATTTTTATACCACCATAGTGGATATTCCTTCAAAAAATACCATCGGGTATCCACATGGGGCTTTATGATGCCATGAATAATGCAAGAAATATTTTTGTTGTTTTTATATTCTAGTATATGAAGAAAATTATGCTACTAAATTATAAATGCAATTTAATGAGATAACTATCATTCTAACCTTATGGCTAGGGTACGGAATTTAAAGTCTACCGACAGGACTTAGACAGGGTGAGCACTTACTCAGTGGGTTCGTTGTCTGAGGTAACCTCATTCAATTCCCTATCTTGTGGTGATGCGTTGCATGCCTCCTTCCATCTTGCTTTGGTCTCTTTTGCTTCTCTCTCCTCTAATTCTTGCTCTTCATCTTTGTTTGCGTTCTCCTACGCTTCTAATCATGCTACGATCTCCTCCTTTTCTTCTTTGGCGATTTGGTCCATCCTCTCAGCTTCTTCTGCCCAGCTACACTAGCGAGGTACTTGCTTGTTCTCTTCTTGCTCCGGAAAGTGGTCTTCGTACTTCACGACCTTGCCAGGGAAGTCTTCCCATCCACAGTGAGGCTGGGCAGCCTGACGGTGGGCTTGGCGTCTTCTCCTGTTACGTTGCTTTCTGGTCTGCTCATGGTTATTTAGCGTTCTGAATTGACAGCGTACCTTTCCGGTAGGTAGGTTGAAGTGGATATGTCTGGACCTAATATAGATATTGGCGTTGGCAGTGTAGAGGAACGGTCTTCCCAAGAGGATCGGGGAATCATCGTTTTCCTGCATGTCAAGGACTAGAAAATCTGTAGGTATATATTGTCCTTGAATTCTTACCATGACATCCTTGACCACTCCTTCAGGAAACCTTAGTGATTGATCCTCCATCTGAACTGAATACATGTTGGGTATAAAGGTAAATCAAACAATTTGTCATATACCTGTTTTGACATTACGTTGCAGCCTAATCCGGTGTCGCAGAAGGTGTGACGAAAGGTGGTGTCTTTGATTGTGCATTCGATGATTGGGACACCTGGATCACCTCTCTTGATTGGAAATGGCTTGGATAGCAGGTGATCATTTTTTGTGTTGAGAGCAGTGATCAGTTGAGTTGTCTCCTCAGGTGCATGCTTGGTCCTCCTCCATCTTCTGTTGTTTCTGTTGTTCTTTTTCTTCGGTATTGGTTGCTGTTCTTGCTCTTCTTGTTGCTGAAATTGCTTCGGGGCTGCAGGAGCTTTCAGGACGTGGTTCTTAAATGTGAATCTCTCCTTTTTGTCCTTGATGGATAGGACGATCTTAGCGTACTCCGCATAGATGATGGCTTTTGTTGTGCACAGGAATGGTCTACCCAAAATGATGGGTGCCTTCTCATCTACTCCTGTCTTTATGACCACAAGGTCAACTGGAACATATGACTGCTCCACTCTAATGATAACTTCTTCTAGTACTCCCTCTGGGTAGCAAATGGACTGATCTACAAGCTGCAAATGCATGTTTGTGTACAACAGGGGATTATTTAATATTTTCTCATAAATTACCTTGGTCATGATGTTGACACTTGCACCAAAATCGTAGATAGCCTCTAGAAAGCTATGACATCCTATTGAGATAGGAATGACAGGTCTTCCAGGGTCTCCCATCTTCTCTGGTAAAGAGTGGTCAATCCACTGTACATCTACAGGCTCAATATGATATTGGGTTACATTGTGAATATCAATAAGGTTAGCAGTTTCTAAGTCTTCTGGTTGGCCTAGAATCTTGCCTTTTTCTAATGGTGGGATAGCAGCAGCTAACTGAGCTAATTGTGATTCTAACATTTTATTGAAGCTATACTGGTTCTTTATGGCAGAAGCAAAAGTATCTGTTCTATTATGTATGTTTTTCCAAAGTTTTATCATTTGATGTTAGCTTTCTAGTCATTTGATCTAACAATTTGGATTGACTAGTAACTAATTCTCTCAAAGGTGGAAGGTTCTAATTATTAAAGTTGTTACCTTAGTAATTATCTTGTCGAGGTTGTTGGTTTCACCCTTGATTTTGTTGAGGACGATAGTAGGTGTTGTTGTTGATGAAGTTCACATCCTCTTACAGTGTAGGGCAGCTGACAGCTGAGTACCCATAGTCTCCACATTCTTCACGTGTCATATGGGAATCATTGATGTGCATGACTTCCTTCTTCTCTATGTCAAGTTTCTTCATGATGAGGTCTAGCTTGGCAGTGACCATGTCAGCTTCCTTGAGATGATAGATTCCTCCTCTCTTCTTGCGAGGCTGAGTATGTTCTTCATTGCATGTTGAATTTGAGGTCATCTTCTCAAGAAGTGCTTTAGCATCTAAGAGCTTTAGTGACAGGAAAGCTCCCCCAGCTGCAGCATCAATAGACTCACGGGTGCTAGAGATGAGCCCGTGATAGAAAGTCTGCATTAATGGTCACTCCTCTATCCCATGATGAGGACAGTCTTCAATGTAGTTCTAGAATCTTTCCCATGCTTCAGTGAATGATTCATCATGTTGTTGTTGGAAACTTGAAATCTTCCCACACAGAGCATTGGTCTTGGCTATAGGAAAGATTTTTACCAGGAAAGCGGTTGAGCATAGGTCCCATGTAGTGTGTTTATCTTTGTTGATATAAAACCACTGCTTGGCTTTCCCCAATAATGAGAATGGAAAAAGACAGAGTAAGATAGCATCTTTTGATACTCCTCTGATAGTGAAGGTGCTACAGATCTCTAGAAAGTGTTGTAAGTGTACACTTGCATCTTCATATCCTTTTCCACAGAATTGGCTGGCTTGAACCGTGGTGATAAGAGCAGGCTTGAGCTTGAATCCATTCTCTCTAGTGTTGACTGCTGGTCCAGTCTGGATGTTTGCTGTTGTTAGGGCAGAGAACTCTCGCAGTGACTTCTCAGCCATGTCTTCAAACACAGGAGCTAGGTTTTCACCTAAATGCTCTTCTGCTTGTTCTTCCACTTCTTCAAATTCCACTTCCAGTGTTGGAGCCGGCTCCTCTGAAGAGCTAGCTTGAGCAGTAGAGGGTGTTCTTGATGGTGACCCAAATTTGTCCCTTGCTTCTACAAACCTTTTCTTTCTAAGGAGTTTCTCTGGATCATCAGTAGAGTTCTTTGGAAGAGAGAAACTATTCATTCATCACCCTGCATAAGATAAGAAAGTGATAACAATGAAGGGTGTACCAGACAGAGTTAGATATCGATTGGTAATATGACTTTATCCATGTGTATATAGGCTATCAATATATCCTAAGTTTATTATGCCTTCCCCGGCAACGACGCCAAAAATGCTTGTTGGTACTTCTAACATCACTACTAAAAAGCAAAAATAATTTCTAGCAACGGCATCAGAAGTAGTCGGTATATAATTAACTTGTCAATAACAACTAGCCACTCTTGAATTACTAACATTCCTAAACATGAAGTAGGTTGTCATCCCTAATTATATTGCTAGGAAATTATTATAGATTTACATTATACTAATGTGACTAGGTAGATAAAGATATGAATATAATATGAATGTAAGCTAATGGGTTCTGCAAGCAGACAAATAATTATACTGTTGTAGCATTTTACCTAGGGAAGTCTCCAGGTTGTCGATTTATAATTATACCTCTGGGAAAGCGATGTAATAAACTATTATCTATCATATTGATGAGAAACTATATAGACTGAATAAACGATATTACCTAAGTCATATACGCTAGTTATAACAGGCAGAGGTCACAAGATAAGTAAAGATAAATATGAGTGATAGCATAATCATCAAGTATCATAATAAAGATAATCATCAGAGCATCTTACTAGTCATAATCTAGCATTGGATAAACTAGGGAGATAAGTCTATAACTGCGTTAGTGAATAATTCTAATTAGTGCAACTACATCTTGTAATCATCGCTAAGTCAACCCTAAATCATTATTACATGTAAAGAGGCATCAACTAATGAGGGTATTAAGACCTAAGTCACCTCCTTCACGACCATGCCCATGCTAGTCCTACATACGGGGGGTGGACTACAGAGGAACTAATGTAGCTGTCACCTACGCAGACTACCACACGTCCTAGCATATCAGGGTGCACTCACAGATAAACAAGACATCTAGACACCACGTCTACATATCGCCTATCATCTACCCATTGTACAAGTGGATAAACGCTATACAAGCAATTACATGAATTCAATAGGATCAAAGTGACTAAACTAGACATATAATCAAAGTAGACAATGACTATTGCAATTAAGAACATATGAATCTATTTAGAGTAAAGTCTCCCTAATCTGAATAATAAATACAATAAAGTAATTGAGAACTAGATCTATTGCCGAACTCTTGCGCTCCAGACAGACGCCAGGGGCTTCAGATCCCGATGAAGAACTAGATCTCCTCTACTTCTAATCTAGCTAGCTAATCCTATGAACTAGAAGGCTCTTGATGAACTTGAAGGCTCCTTGATGCTTGACGGCTTGAGGCCTTGATGAATAATGAATTGGCTCTCTCCATGGGGGGTCTACCCACATATTTATAGTCCGGTGGGATGCGCGTGTGCCGCAGGATCAAATCGACGTAACGTAGGGCTGAGATGACTCCTTGGAGGTGGTGGAGGAACATTCCAGAAGGGGCAGAAAACCCTAGCAGGAGGGCGCCACCCGGTGCCATGGTGGGGCCGGTAGGCCCCACCTGGCGGCCTCTGGCCCCCTTGCTCCTTTTGGTGTCTTCTAGAGTCTTCCTGAGTCTTCCCGCGGTGTCCTTCGTGGTGGATAAGTTTCGTGGTTATTTTACACTAGAATCCCTCTTTTTTGGCTTTTCTGAAAATCTCCCTAGAAAATACAGAATATGCAAAACTCATAAAAATTGTCAGATAAAGCCCTAGACTAGTGTGTTTTTATGTTCTCCTTTGGGCATAATATTCTAGTAAAAGTTGATGCTAACGAGTGTCAATAGCCATGCGGTAGGCGTTTGCTTAACAACCAAGAAATCTTTGCTTATGCTTTGTTCATCTCGACTAGATGGTCGTGCGGCAGGCGTTTGCTTGATAGCTTAGCAAAGCAAGATAGTTATCGGCTCTATTAGGCTTGGCAAGATCTAGTAGATTCATTAAGTTATCACGTGTTGCATGTTCTTAATATTTTTATATATTTGTAACACTTTTTTGCCCAATCTAGATTGATAAGGTTTGGCTTCTTATTCTTATAGATCTATTTGCTCTTAAATGTTCTTACTTTCATATCATCATGATAAATAGATCATATGCTCACAATAGCCGAATTAGGTTCAATCTAGATTGTTACATGTTGCGGATTCTTGCACGTCGAGCGCGTCTAAACCTTGACAAAGCTAGATGTCGTGCGGTAGATACAAGTTTTTGATTGGTTTGTTCATGATTGCTTGTTAGTTCCTTCTTCATAGACCCCAATTCTGCTGGTTTGCCGAATATGGTTATGCTTCAATTCACAATCAATTTTGACTTGTTCAAACATGTCTTCTCATATGTACGTAATCGGCAATCAATTTTTTACATGTTCTATCTTTATATTAGCTGAATGATCTACAAACATGTTGGCAGACAGCTTCTATAGTTGTATGTCGTCGTAAGTGGCTTCAGGGCCGTATATACGGAACTGTGCGGTCTCATCCGGTATGTTCCGATTTTGTATTTAATAATTTTTTATCACTTGTCAGTTTTAGGTCAAATTGACTGGCACGCTTTCGGATTTCAAACCGCTCGGGCACCCGTTTGAAGCCACGCTTTCTGGCTTGCTGTGTGTGAGACACAGAGCGCCACATTTTGTGTCAACACACTTTTTGGCATGCTCGGTGGGACACTGCGATTCAAGATGCCTGAAATCAACAATGAGCATGCTCTGGACGTGACCATGGATGAGTTGCCAGAAAACTTGAAGGAGATAGTTCAGCGGGCATGTGAGCAATTTCTATAGAAGTGCCTGATGTCTTTTTCCAAAAACAAAAGCAACAAGGTTTTCAAAAACAGTCACTGCCAAGGGTTCTCCTTCTACACCAAACTGATTACACTGAGCAAGAAGATGCTCAAAAGATGTCAGAGTTAGTCTACAAGGCTTTGGGAGAAACTATGATAAATCATCATTCAGCTTTCTTAAATACCTTTTGTGCGATCATGGTTAGCACTTTCGGCCCAACGGCTGATAAATACTTTGAGGAAGCTGCTGGCCCTATCCACGGACCAACACTTTTCAATATGCCAAAGTATCCAGAGAAGAATGCTGGAGATGGTGGAGCGTCTGGTTCGAACAAAGGTGGACCTACTCCTAATGAAAAACAGCAACCCCCTATGACTTACAGCCAACTTGCATTTGGTACAACAGGGAATGTACCTCAATCAGCTTTCAGAGTGTCTCCAGCATCAAACAGGTTACATAAGAATCTATATGGAGATGAATATCAGGAATTTGCTGATTATAGTGCTATTGATGCTTTACCGAATCCAGGGTACAAGAACGCATCAGGATTGCCTTCTAAAGGGCAGGTACATGGAACCCCAAATTTAAGTATTGATCTTATCATGCATAGGATGGCTGATATGATGCAAAATCAGTTTGGCTTAAAGCTAAAGAACCAGTCCTATTCGTACAAGTCTCCTTATCCAGAGTGGTACAACAAAGTGGCACTTTCTCCAAGGGTGAAGCCTCCAACAGATTTAACCAAGTTTTCTGGTCAAGATGATACTAGCACCATAGAGCATATCAGTCGGTACTTGATGTAGCTTGGGGAAGCTTCCACAGACGAATCTTGGAGAATTCGGTATTTTCCTTTGTCTCTCATAGGGCTAGCTTTCACATGGTTTACATCTTTGCCAGCTCATTCCTTTGGCACATGGGCTGAGCTAGAGCAGAAGTTTTATTCATATTTCTTCACGGGTACTAATGAGAAGAAGCTGGTTAATCTTATGAGTCTAAGACAAAAGGCTAATGAAACACCATAAGAGTATCTTCATGTTGACACCTCTTAATGTTATCTCTAATAACGGCGCCAAAAATGCTAGAATAGTGCACCGCCACTAGAATGCCAAGTTGTCATCCCCAGCATAACACCAGGGGGTGTGGTATTAAATCATGCCAACATTAAGAATATAGAAATGTATCCGCAAGTGCACAGATCAAATACCATTGTAGCATTTTATCCAGAGTATTATGGGTTGTCATTTATATTTTTCCCAAAGGAAGGTTTACATGGCTGTGTAAAGGTAGTGTGCTGACCTAGAGTGTAACGAATAGGCATAACCGTGTCCTCGCTACTCAATGCAGGGGTAAGTCACAAGATAATTGATAAGATAAGTATATAATCATCAGCATAAACAAATAGAGACTCCTAGCTATATCATTCGGGTTGCTAGTAGAACATCAAGAGATATTCCTGGGTTATTTCTAGCTACATGTCAATGCATAATATGGTTAGTGCAATACACCTAGTAGTCATGGCTAAGGTTAGCATTACATTTATTCATAGTGGACATACTAGGGAAGTTTAAGAACATAGCACGCCCTTCCGTCGTGTACAAGCCCTACAGTGCCTATAAACGGGGTTTGGATTACATAGGCTACCAAACCCGGCCTATAGGGTGCATTCGTAGATAAATAACATATAAGCACCACGCTTACACAATGCTTATCACTCACCGAACGATCAATTAGATGAGTGCGACATAATGTTAATCTAGCTATACTAAGCATATTACCACAATAGATAAAGAACAAGATAACTATGAACATAAGTAAATAAGAATTCATCAATTCAATTGTAGCAATCATATAACTATACAATGAAAGAGAACAAAGGCGAGAGGATGTAAGAACTACACCAAATCCAAGCTCTTGGTGGCTCCAGAATCCAAGCCTGCGCTTGCCTCCCTCTAGTTCTAATCTAGCTATCTAGGTCCTAGCTAAGGAGCTCTGATTAGGGTTTCTGGCTGATGATCAGACTTCTGAATGAGGAATGAATGAATGGTGCCCCTCCCCAGGGGGTGCCTCTCCTTGTATAGCCCTGGACGATGATCGTGAGCCATCGGATCAAACCGACATTGATGGGCGGCTAGGATCGATCCTCAAAGGCGGTGGAGCGGACCAGGCGAACCAGGGCTGAACCAGAGCCCACCCAGACCGGTCGGTCCAGGGCCAGACCGGCCTGTCTGGCCTGGTGGCCTTCGGGCCCCTGGCTCGGCGTGGTGCCTTCTCGTCTCTTCTGAAATCTTCCTGTGTAGCCGTGGGTCCATTTTCTGTTTCCTTCTTCCGATAAGCTTGTATGATTGTGCCTTTTCTGGTTTATGCCTGCATAAATAGTGAAACACCAAAACTCATAGAATTCGGTCAGTGAAACCCTATGTCTACTTTGGTGATCACATTTGCATCCTTTTCATGGCTAGTTGACATTTGAATTTCTACAATAGTGGCCGTCAACAACTCCCCCAAGCTTAACCTTTGCTAGTCCCTTAGCAAAGAAAACTTAGAAAAGTTATTAATAAAATGTATATGTTTTAAGCATTGTAGCCATCTGGGAGCAACTCTCTCTAGAAATATACCTGCAGTTAGACAGAAATTCTCCTCCAAATTATGCAATAACTGAGCTGATTTTTAAACTTACCCATATTACCTTTGACTGTGGGGCTTATTAGCTCTTCCTTGGGTCTTGAGCACTTGACAGATAGAAAGATCCCACCTAAGCACTATGTCTCAAGCTCGTCGATCAACTATCATTCTGGAGTTTTTTAGAGGTTTTCAAATAAAACTCAGAGCTTCCCATGTATGACATTCTCAAGTCTCTCAGTATATATGGTATTTGTGGATTCTCACCAAGGCAGTGATGATGATTGCCTTCCTTTTCATCCTATAGCTAAAGCTTATGTGGAGCTCATAGGTAAGGAAAAACTGAAAGACCAAACTTGCAATGCATATGTTGCTAAATCAAACAATGGATCCATGGAGAAACGAGTCATGCAGTTGAATCAAGATGTATAGGTGAATGGATATGGTGGAAGCTAATTCTACTCAGCCCCTTGAATGCCTCTCTCTCCTTGAAAACTGGTCAGAGTCTATGAGCTATCTTTTTTTCTCTTTTCTCTTTTTTTCAAGGAGTCGGGTATCTAGTACCCATTGTTTTGCATTGGGACACTTGTCCTTCTTCTTTTCTTCTTCCTTTTTCTCAAATATCTTTTTGCATAGCTCATAGCACTCCTTTTTGGCATTTATGGATCTAGAGAGAGATAACACAGGAACATGGAGCATTTATTGGGTGGCTAACCTAATGGAATATTTTTGGTATTCTCTCCCAGTGTAGGAGAAAAACATTTTTGGAATGGATGTAGGTGGAATGACATGTTGTTGCACCTACTCCAGTGTAGAGTAGTGCATATGGAGGTGGATCTTGATTCAAGAGCATGACAAATCTCTCACTAGGGTCATAAAGGTTGATAAAACTCAATACAAGACAAGCAGCATATATGTGGAAGTCTAACTAGCCTATCTTATCATGTTTGGCTCTGGTGGGAATGTAAGCTTTGTCATATAGGAACTCATCATGTTTTTGTATTTTTCCAAAAGATAAATCTTTAAAACTTTAGTGTCACTTAGAACAAGATAGATAGTAGCTCAGACTTTCTCAATCTTATCAATCAGGTACCTAGACTTAGTTCAAGCGTATGCAACCCACAAGTTTCAGGCTCAGAGTAAATTCTCATGTCAAAACAGTTGAAGCAAAAACTTAGGAAACTTTTATCTAAACTCTAGCCATTTCAGAGGTGTTGTAACAGAGCAGCTAATCATTAATTCAATTCATCTCAAGAGCTTCCTTTTTATTGACTCTAGACAGACAAACATTTTTATTTGGTTTTTCAATTTTTAAGGACTCAAACTATAAAACTCAAACGACTCTAAGGACTCTTAAAAAGCATGGACCTTCACGTGTCCACATATTTTTGGTATTTTTAATTTTATGACTAACTCGATAATCGTGTAGGTACACTTACCTGGGTACTTAGGGGATGCCTTCCCCCAAGCTAATTGTTGTCGTGGTTGAGCATTGAAGCTGAGCAGTCCTCTCGATAGGGCTCATGCTTGTAAGAGCTGGTGTAGCTGGGAACCTTTATCTCATCCAACAAGAAGTTGCTTTCTTCACACAGTGGTTAGCTGTGTGTACTTCGAGTGATGATGATGATGATTCTTAGGTGGACTAGCTCTCAGAGTCATCCTACAGCATACATCTCACAAAACACCAAAACTCATAAAACGGATTAGGATAAACAGTTGGTGGTTAGCCATTCATGGACTGGTTGTTGTGAGAGGTTTTCAAAGGTTGTTACAGTGCATTTAGTGCAGCAAGATGCTCAATGATTATTTTTGGATTTTTCCTTTTATCAAACAGAATAAAATATGTATGCTAATTTTTATTTTATTTTTAGGCCATCACAGTGAACGCTCCTTTAGCTTGCGCTATAGGGGGGTTACATGGGGCTTAAAGGTTTTCCAAATGTTTTGTGGTTTTCTATAAAGATGATAAAGACTAACTATGAATAAAAATTGCAAGAAAGTAAATGGATAACTACCATTGTTACCTTATAGCAAGGGTTCAGAGTTTAGAGTCCTTCAGACAAGACTTCTCGTCGTCTTCATTCCTGGGGTGCTTCATCAGATCGCGAGGATGGGGACCCTGACGTTGGACCTCCTGGTGACGATGATTTAGTTGAGGAAGTTACCTTTTCTTTCCATACCTTTGTAGGTTGTTGCCTTGGTGCTATAGATTCTTCCTTGATTCTCTCCTCCTCAACATTGCTCTTTTGAGTGCGATTGCTTCGGCGCTGACGTCTCCCCTTGTACTGGGTAAAAGCTGCTAATCTAGGGGAGTTATAGTCTTTGAAATAACAGCGTATCTTCTCTCGGGGAATTAGAAGTGGACTTAGCCTGATCCATTGTAGATGATCGCATTGGTGGTGCTGAGGAACGGCCTTCCAAGTATGATGGGCGTCTCGTCTTCTTCTCCCATATCCAGTATCATGAAGTCGATCGGGATGTAGTGGTCCTAGATCTTGACCATGATGTCTCTGGCTACTCCCTCTAGAAATCTAGTCGTGTTGTTCGCCAGCTACAGCTACATATAGGTAGGGTATAGTGGTGTATCAAATAATAAATCATATATCTTTTTAGACATTATGTTGACAGCTGATCCTGTGTCACAGAAAGCATTGTAGAATGAGCACCGTCCAATAGTGCAATCAATGGCTGGAGTGCCTAGATCCTCCTTCTTGGTTAAGAATGGTGAAGATAATAGGTGGTCATGCTTATACTCGAGAGCCTTGACTACTTGGACTTGCTTTCTCACTTGTCTTCTGTTCTTATTCTTTCTCTTCCTATTTGAATTTTTCTTAGTTCCCTCATTTGTTGGCTTGACTGGAAAGTAAGCTCCTCTTGGATCTATAGGAGCTTTAAGGGTCTTGTTCTTGAAATGGAACTTCTCTTTATTGCCCTTGATGGTGAAACAAATCTTAGCACTATCCTTGTAGATGACAGCCTTTGCAGTACTCAGGAATGGTTAGCCAAGAATGATCGGACTCTTGGGATCTCTACCGGTATCTAGGACTACAAAGTCTACAGGTACATATGATCTTCTGATTCGTATGCACACGTCATCTAAGATTCCTTTGGGATACTTGATCGTCTAGTCTGCAAGCTACAAACACATATCTGTGTACAACAAAGATGCCCATGGAAAGACTTGGTCAAAAATTACCTTAGGCATAGTGTTGACACTAGCGCCTAGATTGCAGACAACTTCAGGGAAGTCGTGCTGCCCAATAGAGATGGGGATCACAGGTCACCCTAGATCTCCTCTCTTAGGTGGCATAGACTCATCCTTCCATCCTGTTGATGCTTCAACGTAGTAACCTGCATACACATCAACAAGATTCGCAGTCTCCGGCTCTAGAGGTTGTCCTGGAATCTTACCTTCGTTGGTCGTTGGAACAACGGCCGCAAGCTGAGCTAATTGTTATTCTATCATTTTATTAAAGCTAAGCTGGTTCTTAACAGCAGAGGTAAAGCTATCCATTTTAATATTTATGTTCTCTAGCATTTTACCATTGGATGCTACCTTCCTAGATAAAGTCTCCACAATTTTATTTTGGTTAGAGATTACTTCTCTCAAAGGCAATTGAGCATAGTTATTATAATTAGTGCCTTAAAAGTTACCTTGGAAGTTACCTTGGTAGTTGGGCCTTTGCTGGTTCCATCCTTGATTTTGAGGACGATAGTTGCTGTTGTTATTGATGATGTTCACATCCTCACAGGTCTCAGGGTAGCTGTTGCCTAAGTGTCCCATGTTGCCACATACTTCACAAGTCATGCATGAATCATTAATGCGCATGACATCTTGTCTCTGGCTAGTCTTGTCTTCCAGCTTCTTCATGAGCAGGTCTATCTTGGCAGACAGCATGTCTACCTCCTTGAGCTGGTGCATTCCTCCACTCCTCTTGCGGGTGGTCTGGCGCTCATCATTCCAATCTTGATTGGAGGCCATCTTCTTCATAAGAGCAGTAGCTTATGATATGGTCAGTGACATGAATGCACCTCCAGCAGTGGCATCAACGTTGTTACGGGTGCTGTTGGTAAGCCCATGATAGAAAGTTTGCATCAGAAGCCAATTCTCTATCCCGTGATGAGGACATTCTGATATGTAATCTTGAAAGCGTTCCCATGCCTCAGGGACTGACTCATTATGTTGTTGCTAGAAACTTGAAATCTTCCCACTTAGGGCACTTGTCTTGCCCATAGGAAAGAATCTTGCAAGAAAAGCTGTGGAGCACTTGTCCCAAGTTGTATGGTTATCTTTGTTGGCATAGAACCATTGCTTTTCCTTTCCCAATAGTGAATGGGAACAGACGAAGCAGAATGGGATCCTTTAGTACATCTTTCAGCTTAAAAGTGCTACAAATCTCTACGAAGTGTTGGAGATGAGCACTTGCATCTTCATGTGCTTTCCCATAGAACAGGTTGGCTTGCACCATGGTGATAAGAGCTGGCTTGAGCTCAAATCCATTCTCCCCAACTTTGACGTTAGGTCCAGTGCAGATGTTGTTGGTGTTCAGAGCGGAGAACTCACGCAGTGACTTATCAGCTATTTCCTCTAAGATTGGTGCTAAGTTGCCCTCTTGCTGCTCTTCTTCTTCTTCTCTTGTAGGAGCTTGCTCCTCCAAAGAACAAATCTCAGCAGTGGGTGTCCTTGATGGAGATTCAAAGATGTCCCTCACTTGCTGGAATTTCTTTCTTCGAAAGAGTTTCTCTAGATTTTCAACATAGTTATCTGGCAGATCAAAACCACTTATTCATTACCCTGCATAAGATTTCACAAAGATAGAAAACACAAGGGTAAGCCTGCATTGAGCAGGGGTCTATGGTTTCCTCTATCTCATTAGTTTGTTAGGTCTATCGCCATCCTTTTTAATTACCAATTGTCTTCCCCAGCAATGGCGCCAAAAATACTTGTTGACACCTTTTAATGTTATCTCTAATAACGGCGCCAAAAATGCTAGAGTAGTGCACCGCCACTAGAATGCTAAGTTGTCATCCCTAGCATAACACCAAGGGGTGTGGTATTAAATCATACCATCATTAAGAATATAGAAATGTGTCCGCAAGCGTACAGATCAAATACCATTGTAGCATTTTACTCAGAGTATTACAGGTTATCATTTATATTTTTTCCAAAGGAAGGTCTACATGGCTGTGTAAAGGTAGTGTGCTGACCTAGAGTGTAACGAATAGGCATAATCATGTCCTCGCTACTCAATACAAGGGTAAGTCACAAGATAATTGATAAGATAAGTATATAATCATCAGTATAAACAGATAGAGACTCCTAGCTATATCATTAGGGTTGCCAGTAGAACATCAAGAGATATTTCTGGGTTATTCCTAGCTACATGTCAATGCATATTATGGTCAGTGCAATACACCTAGTAGTCATGGCTAAGGTTAGCCTTACATTTATTCATAGTGGACACACTAGGGAAGTTTAAGAACATAGCACGCCCTTCTATCATATATAAGCCCTACTGTGCCTATAAACGGGATTCGGATTACATAGGACTCAACAAGAATGTCACACCCACAATCTACCAAACCTGGCCTATAGGGTGCATTCGCATATAAACAACGTATAAGCACCACGCTTACACAATGCTTATCACTCACCCAACGATCAATTAGATGAGTGCTATACGAACCTATGGATAGATATAATGTTAATCTAGCTATACTAAGCATATAACCACAATAGACAAAGAACAAGATAACTATGAATATAAGTAAATAAGAATTCATCAATTCAATTGTAGCAATCATATAACTATACAATGAAAGAGAACAAAGGCGAGAGGAGGTAAGGACTATACCAAATCCAAGCTTTTGATGGCTCCGGAATCCAAGCCTGTGCTTGCCTCCCTCTAGTTCTGAATAAGGAATGAATGAATGGTGCCCCTTCCTAGGGGGTGCCTCTCCTTTTATAGCCCTGGGCGATGATCATGAGCCATCGGATCAAACCGACATTGACGGGCGGCTAGGATCGATCCTCAAAGGCAGTGGAGTAGACCAGGCGAACTGGGGCTGAACCGGGGCCCACCCCAGACCGGCCGGTCCAGGGCTAGACTGGCCGGTCTGGCCTGGTGGCCTCCGGGCCCCCAGCTCGGCATGGTGCCTTCTCGTCTCTTCTGGAATCTTCCTGTGTAGCCGTGGAGTCCATTTTCCGTTTTCTTCTTCCAATAAGCTTGTATGATTGCGCCTTTTCTGGTTTACACCTGCATAAATAGTGAAACACCAAAACTCGTGGAATTCGGTCAGTGTAAACCCTATGTCTACTTTGGTGATCACATTTGCATCCTTTTCATGGCTAGTTGACAGTTGAATTTCTACAATAGTGGCCGTCAACACTTCGCAGGTTCGAGAGACCAAAAATCTTTGTTACTCCCTGAATCTACCGGATGATCAGTTGCTAGAGATGGCAATAGCAGGCATGCAGCCGAATATCAGAGAGAAGCTATTCAGCATGGAGTTTGATGACCTTGGTTAACTATCACAGCGACTGGCAGCAATGAGTAATCAAGCTCAAGGGTTCAGGAGAGATAACTGCTTTCAAAAAGGCAATGTTGCTAATGAGATGTATCAAAGGTTTCTGGAAGAAGCAGCTCAGTATGATGATAAAGATGAGATAGCCACGGCTAAACTGGTTTGGGGAAAGAGGCCTACTCAAGTTAGTCAACGCTGGTTGAGGCAACAAAAGGGGACATATGATTTTAATGTCTCCAAATCAGATAAGCTCTTTGAACTGTTAGTAAGGGAAGGACGCATCAAACTACCAGATGGACATCCTATGCTGCGCCCTGAAGGAGTGAAAGACAAGAGGTATTGTGGCTACCACAACACTAATTCTCATTCCATTAATGATTGCTGAGTGTTCAGAGTGCGGATTCAGAAAGCCATTCAAGAGGGACATTTGAAGTTCGATGACAAGATGAAGGTTGATGGTGAGCCTTTTCCTCAGAATATGATTTCTTTTTCCATGAATATGGTCTCTACAAATGATCCTAAAGGTAAAGGTATTGACATTTCTAACGTCACTACTAAAAAGCAGAGATAAATCCTACCCCTAGCAATGACCCTAGAAATGGTCGGTATATAATTACTTGTCATTAGCAACTAGCCACTCTTGAATTACTAACATTCCTAAACACGAAGTAGGTTGTCATCCCTAATTATATTGTTAGAAAATTAACATAGATTTACATTATACTAATGTGACTAGGCAGATAAAATATATGAATAAAATATGAATGTAAACTAATGGGTTCTGCAAGTTTTACGAGATAATTATACCGTTGTAGCATTTTACCTAGGGAAGTCTCCAGGGTTGTCGATTTATAATTATACATCTAGGAAAGCTATGTAATAAACTATTATTATTATATTGATGAGAAACTATATAGACATGATAAACGATATTACCTAAGTCATATACTCTAATCTTAATAGGCAGAGGTCACAAGGTAAATAAGGATAAATATGGGTGATAGCATAATCATCAAGTATCATAATTAAGGATAATCATCAGAGCATCTTACTAGTCATAATCATAGCTAGCCATTTGATAAACTAGGGAAATAGGACTATAACTACGTCAATTGAATAACTCTAATTAGTGCAACTACATCTAGTAATCATTGCTAAGTCAACCCTAAATTATCATTGCATGTAAAGAGGCATCAGCTAATGAGGGTATTAAGACCTAAGTCACCTCCTTCGCGACCGTGCCCATGCTAGTCCTACATACGGGGGGTAGATTACAGAGGAACTAACGTAGCTGTCACCTACGCAGACTACCACATGTCCCGGCATATCAGGGTGCACTCGCAGATAAACAAGACATCAAGACACCACGTCTACATATCGCCTATCATCTACCCATTGTACATATGGATAAACACTATTTAGCAATTACATGAATTCAATAAGATCGAAGTAACTAAACTAGACATATAATCAAAGTAGACAATGACTATTGCAATTAAAAACATATATATCTATTTAGAGTAAAGTCTCCCTAATCTGAATAATGAGTACAATAAAGTAATTAAGAACTAGATCTATTACCGAACTCTCGCGCTTCAGCCAGACGCTAGGGGCTCCAGATCCGATGAAGAACTAGATCTCCTCTACTTCTAATCTAGCTAGCTAATCCTATGAACTAGAAGGCTCTTGATAAACTTAAAGGCTCTTGATGCTTGACGGCTTGAGGCCTTGATGAATAATGAATTGGCTTCTTCCGGGGGGGTCTACCCACATATTTATAGTCCGGTGGGATGCGCGTGCGCCACAGGATCAAACCGACTTAACGTAGGGCCGAGATGCATCAGGAGAGGCGGTGGAGGAATATTCTAGAGGGTGGAGCAAACCCTAGCCAGGGGGGCGCCGCCCGGCGCCATGGTGGGGCCGACCGGCCCCACCTGGTGGCCTCTGGCCCCCTCGCTTCTTCCAGTGTCTTCTGGAGTCTTCCTGAGTCTTCCCGTGATGTCCTTCATGGCGGATAAGTTTCGTGGTTATTTTGTGTTAGAATCCCTCTTTTTCAGCTTTTCTAGAAATCTTCCTAGAAATTACACAATATGCAAAACTCATGGAAATTGTCAGATAAATCCCTAGACTAGTGTGTTTACATGTTATCCTTCGGGTAAAAGGCCCTAGTAAAAGTTAACGCTAACAGGTGTCAACAAAAGGCAAGGTAAAGGTGTTAACCTCTGATAGAGCAAGGAAGAATGGTACTGTTGACCCTGATCAGCAAATCACTAGTTAAGAGTTGCAACGACGGGTTCGGTTCCAGAATAGCCGAACTAAAAGAGGTGAAACTTCTAAGCCTAGAGCTACATCATGCATTTTGCTAAATAAATGGTAGAGGCAGCAAGAGAAAGAGTATTATGAAGAGCAAAAGTTTATGGAAGAATGCCAGAGATATGAAGAAGAGGTGTATCGAAGGGAACAAGAAGAATACATGAGAGAACAGGAGCAATCCCATTGGAGGTGTTCATTCTTTAAGCATTGTTGGAATGAAGGCTTGAAACTACCTGCTAGAAATAATTGCCTTGAATGCAGTGATCAATATTTGGGGTATAGACAGTCTCGAGCCAACCGCCGCCCCATTCACGAAAGACTTGGAGTGCAGTTTCCTGATGACGATTGGCGTTTTAAATTAGACGGTTTTGAACATCAGCAAAGGAAAAGATTTGCAGATCAAAGTTGGGTTCATTACAAGAAGTATGATAAGGGAGAGAGTTCTCATGAATATGTATGGCAAAAGGACAATGTTGTGCTCCAGGATTAAGGAAAAGCCAAAAGAGAAGAGTTCAGCGCTTGAGGAACGAAGAATTGAAGCAAGCAGCTGCTAAGAAGAAACAGATATGGCGTCCTAAAGAGAAGCCTAATGAACATGGTCCTTCAGCTGATGCATGTATGGCTTTCTTCCTTACATCAGAATTTATAGCTCCTAAAAGCCAGAATATCCAAGAAGAAGTGTACTCCAATTTTGATGAAAGTGAGTTTCAGGATTTAATGGCCTAGCTTGTCTTGACGCAACAAGCAGTTTTTGATAAACCAACCAAATATCATCATGTGAAGCCACTTTATCTGAAAGGATATGTCAATGGCAAGCCTCTGACCAAAATGTTTATTGATGGAGGAGCTGCTATCAATATTATGCCATACACCACCTTCAGGAAGCTTGGGATTACAAGTGAAGACTTGTTAAAAACTGACATGGTTCTCAGAGACTTTGCTGGCAACCCTTCTGATACCCGAGGAGCTGTGCATGTCGAGTTGATGATCGGGTCAAAGACGTTGATTACTACATTCTTCATTATTGATGGCAAGGGGCATACAGTCTGCTTTTATGGAGAGATGGGATCCATGCTAATTGCTCCATTCCTTCAACTATGCACCAGGTTCTTATTCAGTGGGTTGGAGATGATGTTGAGAATGTTCATGCTGATGATTCCGTGAGTGTTGCTATTACAGAGCCTGTTTAGTGGGAATATGATGGTGTTCATTGTTTCTCTGGTAGAATATGGGGAGAAGGTCCTGTAAATGTCTTCGACAGGGATCAATAGCCGATCCAAGCAGTTGGCTCTCATAGTAATTTTTAATGGGTAATCCAATCGATGGCAACAAAGGAAAGTTGGGATGTGGTTTCATGTTGGCCGACAAGTTGGAAGAGATAGATGTTGGTGATGGTACTAAGCCAAGACCGATGTACATTAGTGCAAGTTTAAACCAAGAATATAGATCACAGTTGATAGACCTTCTAAAAGAGTTTAGAGATTGTTTTGCTTGGGATTATACAGAGATGCCCAGATTGAATCGTTCTATTGTTGAGCATCGATTGCCCATTAAACCCAGATACCGTCCTTACAAACAACCTCCACAAAAAAATTATAAAGAGGAGGTATTGGCCGATGTGAAGAAGGAAATTAAAAGATTGTTAGAAGCAAACTTTATTCGGCCATGTAGGTATACAAAATGGATTTCAAGCATAGTTCTAGTATACAAGAAGAATAGAAAGATGAGGGTCTGTATAGATTTTAGAAATCTTAATAAGGCCACTCCAATGGACGGGTATCCAATGCCAGTTGCCGATTTACTAGTCGATGTAGTAGCTAGTTATGAGATCATCAGCTTTATGGATGGGAATGTTGGCTATAACCAAATTTTCATGGCAATAGAAAATATCTCAAAGAAAGCTTTCAGATGCCCTGGTCATATTGGTTTATTCGAGTGGATCGTCAGGACATTCGGATTAAAGAATGTCGGTGCAACTTATCAAAGAGCAATGAATTATATTTTCCATGAGTTAATCAGCAAGATTGTGGAGGTCTATATCGATGACGTGGTGGTCAAGTCTAAAAACCATGAAGGGCATCTAGCCGATTTAAAGAAGACTCTGGAGTGCATTAGAAGGCATGGTTTGAAAATGAATCCAAACAAGTGTGCTTTGGAGTTTCGACTGGTAAGTTTTTAGGATTTCTAGTTCATAAAGGAAGAATTGAAATTGGGGGAAAAAGCATAGAAGCAATAGACAATGTTGTCCCTCCAACCAATCTCATGGAGTTACAATCATTGCTTGGCAAGATTAATTTTGTAAGGAGATTTATATCCAATTTATCAAAAAGAATCTTGCCTTTTTCTCCACTATTGAAGTTCAAGAAGGATCAAGAATTCGTATGGGGTGACATACAACAAAAGGCTTTTGATGAAATCAAGGAGTATATGAAGGCGCCACCCGTGCTGGTACCTCCGCAGCTTGACAGGCCTTTTAAGTTGTATGTAGCGGCACCCCTCATGCAAGAGTTCGAAGGAAAAGAGAGAGTGATATCTTATCTTAGCCAAAAGTTGTTAGATCCAGAAACAAGGTATTCGGCTACAAAGAAGCTTTGCTTGTGTGTGTATTATTCATGTACCAAATTTTGGCACTACTTGTTAAATGCCGAATGTGTGGTGGTTTCTGAATTTGATGTAGTAAAACACATGTTATCAATGCCAATTTTGAATGGAAGGATCGGCAAGTGGATTTTGGCTTTGTCAGAATTTGATTTAAAGTATGAATCAGCAAAAGCAGTAAAAGGTCAAATTATTGCTGATTTTATTATCCAACTGTTGGTATTTTTAACTGCACTCCATTAAATAAGTTTTAAGTAGGATTATCCACAAGCGCATAGATATCATACCAGTGTCACATTTTACCCGAAGGTTTTAAATATCGTATCCACAGAGAACAGTTGTGATGATGACAACGTCTATAGACTTAACCCTACAATTAGGCTAGATCATATCAAGAAAAAGGAAATAGCTAATGTACTCTAGTTCTGACTCTGGTAAACTTTGTATAATATCATCCTATCAGACAAGTGACCTGAATAGGAGAAGAAACAGAGTAATCTTTCTACCAGACACCTATAAGCCTATCAGTCCTATCAACGGGAAGTGGACTACAGAGGATTCAACGTAGCTATAAAGTCACCTACATGAGCAACCACTATCCGGCTGATCAGGAGACATTCACAAGTAAACCTAGCCTAGACACTACGCCTACACTACGAAATACTACTTCAACCAAGTAATGACCAAGATCAAAGCCCTCAATATGAGATGTGAACCAAAGAACGAATAAGAACAAGTTGCTTACTTAAATCAGAATGGTAAATACAAAAGTACCTCAGAATACAGCTCTGGATGAGGAAGCTGAATCCAGAAGAATACAGCCACAAAGAAGCGCCGACATGCCGTAGCTCCTCTAGAATCTCTACTCCTCTACTCAATCTCTCTAATCTCTAAACAAGACTAGATCTAGAAGAACTAGTCTCTCCTAATTGCTACATCTAGATGAACTAGATCTAGATGAACTAGAACTAGATCAACTAGAGGGACCCTAACCCTAATTATGTAGAGAATATGAAGCACCGGGGTGTAGAATGCCTCTTGGAGGGGCCTTGGGGCGTCATTATACAGGCCGAGGTGGAGTAGGGGGCAAGGAACCGCCACGTCAGCGATCCGCGTCTTCATCTCATATGCACCGTCGGATCAAACCGACCTAAAATCGACGTAGAGATGCTTTGATTGGCTTCCAAGGAACCGTGGAAGGAAGACTCCAGAAGGCGGCGGCCATCGGTGGAATTAGGGTGCTGACCGGCCCTAGGGTGGGGCCGACCGGCCCCACCTGGGCTCCTCTGCGGGCCCCGCTGCTTCGGGTGTCTTCTAGACCGTTCCTGAACCTGTTGGCGGTGTAGTTGCGTCGTGGTTAAGTTTCGTGGTAAATTTGCACTTAAATCCCTCTTTTTGTCTTTTCTGGAAAATTCCCTGAAAATTTCACAAATCACCGAAACTCGTGGAAATTGTCAATTAAAACCCTAGAGTAGTGTGTTTTTATGTTCTCCTTCGGGTTTAAAGTGCTAGTAAAAGTTGACGTTAACGACCGTCAACAATAACCCCCAAGCTTACCTTTTGCCAGTCCCTTGGCAAACAGCCTAGATCTAATTAATAATAATCTTGGATCAGGAGTTGCTGTAATACTTTTATTTCTTTTAAGCACACTTGCTTTTAAACATAAATTTTTCTCCGGTTTAGACAAAACTGCTCTAACTTTCAAACTTACCCATTTTACCTTTAATTATAGAGCTTTACAGCTTTTGCATAAGTGTTGGGCAATTGAAAGAGAGAACAATCAAGTCAAGCACTATGTCTCAAATTCTTTACAGTACCAATATTCCAGAGTTTTGTAAATTTTTATAATAAAACTCAGAGCTTAATTATATGACACCCTCAATTCTCTTATTATATGTGGTATTTATAGATCTTACTGAGACATTAATAATGTCATGCCTTCCTACAACTAAGGATCATAGTGGAGCTTATAGGAGTGGCAATAACAAGGATGAGCATACTTGCAATTCATTTATTGTAAAGTCAAACAATAGATCCATAGAGAATCGAGGCATTCAATCAAATCAAGATGTACATGTGTATGGAATATGGTGGATAGGTGTATATATGGTATTTAGTGGCTAATCCTAATTCGACTTTTGCTCTTTGAAAATAACTCCCTCCTTAGAACTTTTTTCGCGGGAAAACATGGGCTATCTTTATTCTCTCTTCTTTTTTCTTTTAATTTGGGAGGCGGGCATCTATGTACCCATTGTTTAAATGCTAGGACACTTGTCCATCTTCTACTCCCATTTTTTTCACTCTTCTCTTTTTTTTCAATACTTTTGCATAGCCACATGCATCCTTTGAATATAAATAATTGGAGAGATAATGATAAGAACTTAGAGCAATTAAATGGGGGTTGTCCTATAGGGTATATTTTTAGATGTTTACTCCTAATATAGGAGAAAAATATTTTTAAGGTGGATCTAGATGAAAGTGAAAATGGATGCGCTTACATCCTAGACTAGGAGTAATGCATATATGGGTGGAGTGCGTAAGTGATCTTGATTTTGAAAGCATGACAAGACTCTCATAAGGTATATTCCACAGGTTGACTAAACTCAATGTAAAGCAAGCAGCATGAATGTGTAAAGCTTTTCCTAACTCTAAATGTATCATATATGGCTTTGGTAGGAATTTAAACTTTGTCATACAAGAGCTCATCATGTAAGATTTTGGGTTTTTAAAATAAATCTCTAGAACTTAGTAATGTTAGAAATAAGATAAGTAGCAGCTTAGACCTTCATGTATCATATCAATTAATTACCTAGACTTTAGCTCAAGCATATGCCTCCACAAATTTCAGGTTTAGAGTAAATTCTTATATCAAAGTAGTCATGTCCAAAACTTAGGAAAATCCATGGTTAAAACTAGGCACTTGAAAGGAATTATAGTAGAGCAACTATTCATCATTTCCACTTTAAAAGCTTAAAGAGAGAGAGAGAGTTCTTCAAACATACTTTAATTATTAAATCTAACACAGACTATAGCTTACTAAAATAAAACTAATAGTAAAGACATACCTTAATCATGATGATAACGGGGGTGCGTCTCCCCCAAGCTAATCCCTTCGATCGCATCGAGCCTTCATGTGTCTAAATATTTTTGTGTTTTTTAATTAAGGGTGAGCCTTTATGTGCTCACTGTTGGTATCTGTTAATGCCTACTGAATAATTCCGCAAGTGCACGGATACGTTGTAGCACTTCACCGGATAAGTATACCCAGTTTTAATATCGAACCCAAAGGAAGATGTGTGAGGGTGTTCTAAACTACACTTAACCACTGAGTAGCAAACAAGGCTATAGAAGGTAGGGATATAGAGGGGACAACTAGGGCTTCTAGTTCAGGCTCAAGTAAATTATGATTAAAATATCTCGCTGGGGAGTTGGATAGGATAAGCACAGGCAAAACTATACTTAACTACCAACTAGTCTCCTGCTAGGCCTACTGACGGGATAGTGGAATAAGTATGATTCAACGGAGCTATAAGTCACCTCCACGAGCTACCACCAAATCTGGTATTCTATGTTGCAGTGTAGCTCAAAAGTGTATCTTTTCTGATGTTTACCTGCAAAACCATTGGTTCACCAAAACTCGTGGAATTCATTAGTTAAAGCCCTACTCTAGGTAGATAGATTGCTTTTATATCATTTTGGAAGATTAGTTGACGGTTGGATTTGATCATTAAGGGCCGTCAACACTCACATATTTTAGGCATTTTTAAATTTTTCTATGATACTATTGTGAACTTTCATGTGCTCGCATATTTTTAGTATTTTATGACTATATAAAGTAGACACGATAATCGCCTAGGTATAGTTACCTGATAACTAGAGGATGCTCTTCCCCCAAGCTAGATGTTTGTAATACTTGGTGTTGATGATCTTCAGAGTGAGCTAACCAGTAGCAGTCCTGGTGGATGCCACTAATAGACTCTCTCCTTGTCATAATATTGTTCCTGCATAATTATACTCCAACAAGAAAACCAAAACTTGAGGCTTAAATTTAATAAGAGGTTAGTGATCAACCAATAAGTAATTGATTATTCTTTGAGTTGATTTGAAATGAAAGATTCTAGTAGGATTCTCTTTTTAGAATTTTCTAGTTTAATTATGCAGAATTTAAATATATATACGCATGATAGATATAGTTGTATTTTTATGCCTCCACAGAAAATATTTATTCTTATGGGGCTTTGACTTCTTCTTTTTTTTATAATACAAGAAAGCAAATATAGAAACTATTATTATTATTATTATTTTTATGCCACTACAGTAAATATTTCTACAGGGTTACCATAAGTTTATTCACGTAGGACTTTTAATATTTTATGATGCAGTAAATAAAGCAATAAAGATTTTTATTTCCTTTTTAATATTTATGAAGATGAATATATTAAAGTGAAATTATTAAAGTAGATAGGAATACTTAATTAATTAGATAACTAACATATTACCTTATGGCAAGGGTACGAAATTTTAAGTTTACCGATAGAACTTCTTCTTCTATTCTTGTGTATCTCTCCATCTTGAGAGATGGAGGTCATGATGGTTGCATACCTCTAGTGATGATGATGTCACATTTGTTCTTTGATTTGACCAATAGGTTGAAGTAGAGCTTTAATAGTAGCTAGCAGCATCTTGCTCAGTGTGCATGCTCACAGAACTTTCACTTGTAGAATTAATAAACTTTGCTCGACGTGTTGTCCTGTTTGCAAAACCAACATAGAGATCAAGTGCATGGACTCCGCTGGTGGAAAAACACCAACAGAACTAAATCTATTTCTTTATTTATTTTTCTCTATCCTTAGGCATGTTGAACAAGATAAAGTTAGTGTTATATGAATTATTTATTTATACCATGAGTGGTAAGATTAAAAGATTAAGCATTTAATATTGCATTTGAGTTTACATGGTAGAAAAGAATGAAATTGCTTAATCAATGGAAGGAATGTCTATCTATAAATTTTTCATATGAGTATGACTGTCGTCTCCCCAAGATTGAATATAATGTTTTAACTTGTTTAGTTAAGACTGAGATTAAAAGAACAGTGCCATGAACAATCTCAAAAGACAAACCATGTTGAGTTAATCAGGTTAATCAATTTAAATTGTAACTCAACATGTTTGTGTTTTAATTTATGTGTACATCAAGATCAAGAGAAGAGAAGTGACCACTTACCTTAGAATATTACCTTTATTATTAGAGCGTGATAGCACTAAGTGATGAAGGGTAAATGATTGGTGGTCCTTCCTCTCTTGAATCTTGAGTTGCTCATGGACATCTTGTCTCCTCTGTTGCACTCATTCTTTTGTCACCTTTTGCTTGTTTGAACTTTTGACTCTTTTCACTCTAGTTTACAACAGATTAGTAGACAACACATACCCGAAGAAGTATATAAATTTTCAACATAGGTTGCTTGTCCAGTATTTTATTTTATTTTGTTTATGCTAATGAAAAGATAATATTAATATTGTTTAGCATAAATCATATTTTATACAGACATAGCCTGAGGCAAAGTAACTTGTAGCAGAAGATAAAGTGAATGAATCATTAATGCTCACAGTTATTTTATTCATGATGAATGCGCTGTGTCTTCCTCTATAAAGTTATTAAAGTTCAGCATGTACTCTGTCTCATCTCTAATTTAAATTCCTCTCATGACTTACCCAAATTAATTTTGAGAATTTCCTGTAGGGGTTAGTCCGACAAAATATCCAATGTCTACACAAGCTAATTTTAGATCAATAGCCAAACTAAACTCCATGTCTAATCTGACCAAGGTAGACTACTTAACCTAAGCACCACGCTTAATTTAAAAAGCCTATGAAAGTACCCTAGAAGTACTTCCAAACCAAAACTTACTATATTGGACAAAGATAACATGAAAGCACTCACAGAGATTTTATTCAGACAGAGATGAAAGAGCATGATTATTATGCAACATTTTCAGCATGAATTAAAAAGGTAGAGACAACCATTATTAGCAATATGATTTAAGATTTTTTAAATAAGCCCATTCCCCCAAGCTTGAATTTTACGTAAATGTAACCTTGAGTGAATGTAATGCATAATGGTTGCTTTGACATACCTGGTGCTGCCATTAGTTATTTTCTTACTTTAAACTTAAAAATAGTTAGTGACAAAAATACCTAAGGGAATATTTTAATAATTATAACTCTATGCTCAATTCACAAAGGTATTACTTGAAGGGGCAAGCTCTAATTCTCTTTTTTTTGGAGTGGTTATTTTGGAACACAAAGTTATTTTTAGGAAACTTTCTAATTATTGTACTTCAAGTTGGTGAGGTGGTTTCCTCTAGAACATTAGCCCTTGTGCACCTATATCCATATTACAACGAGATCTATAATATTTACGATAAACATATGCATCTACAACCATCCTCTTAATGATTTTATGGATAGGTATAAAGAGAGGGTTGGAGATCTCGTGTGTGGTGATATTAGAGAGACCAAAAGATTCAGGAGATTTCTCATATGAGCATGGATTTGATAAAGTGTTAATGAGATAATTCTCATGCTCATCGATGTAATCTCCCTTTTTAAACTCTAAGGGTGTCTCTTCATTGTTGTCTATAGGCAACAAGTTTGTCTCTATTATTTTAAGGCTATGACATTTATTAGATGTTTTATTTTCTAGGATTTCCTATGAATCGATGTCTCCAAGATTGGTCTCATCTAAAGCCTCCTCTAGACTTGGTTGAGTTCTGTTTAAGAAATTGATTTAAGCTCATCATTTGAATTTAAACCAAGTTTAGATGCTAGTGCTAAAACTTCATCCTCTTCCATCCATTTTTTTTGAACAATAGCATATGTATTTCTAGTATATTCTATTTCTGCCATTGTCATTGTTCTTCTTGGGCATTCCTATAGTCTTCATGACTCCTATTCTTAGGATGTCTTGATGGATTTCTAGGGTTATTATGATGTTTAATAGAAAGAGCATAAGAAGATTCATTGGGATCAAGGATGGGTTTAGAGATGGGTTCAAAGACATTTATTGTGGGCATAGAAGGGGAGAAGATAGAATTTATTCCTAAGTAGCTTGGCTCTCCTTCTATGGCATCAACATGCCATCCTTGCACTCTTTCTAATGTCTTTCAGGAGGGAAAGGAAGTTGACTACACTTTTTCTAAGATGCTCTTTGGAGTAGATCTAATTTCCATTGATTTATGAGCATCTTAGCTAATTGGAAGTCTAAATTATCAAAGTAGAATTTTAAAGGTTTAGGTTCAACAGCTAAATCTTAGAAATTGAAATGATTGTGTTTTAGCTACCAAGACTTCTGTATCTAGTTTGGGTGATAAGTTATCCCGAATCATATTAATTAGACATGGGCGCAGCTCATAGCCAGGTGTTATGATAGGTTCTATAGATTTTGGTGGCTCAAAGCTTTTGCACATGCCATAAAGATAAATAGAAATAAAATTAAAGACATCCATAAGGATGAACACAAAAATAATGAAGAGAATGGGATAAAACAGGATTGAAGGCATCCATAAGGATGAACACAAAAATAATGAAGAGACTGGGATAAAATAAAAAAGATAAAAGTATGATATAAGATTAAGCTAGACAAGTCAAAATCAGCAAACCGTTCCCCGGCAACGGCGCCAAAAATGCTTGTTGGTATTTTTAACTACACTCCATTAAATAAGTTTTAAGTAGGATTATCCGTAAGCGCACAGATATCATACCAGTGTCATATTTTACCCAAAGCTTTTAAATATCGTATCCACAGGGAACAGTTGTGATGATGACAACGTCTATAGACTTAACCCTACAATTAGGCTAGATCATATCAAGAAAAAGGAAATAGCTAATGTACTCTAGTTCTGACTCCGGTAAACTTTGTATAATATTGTCTTATCGGACAAGTGACCTGAATAGGAGAAGAAACAGAGTAATCTTCCTACCAGACACCTATAAGCCTATCAGTCCTATCAACGGGAAGTGGACTACAGAGGATTCAACGTAGCTATAAAGTCACCTACGTGAGCTACCACTATCCGGCTGATCAGGGGGCATTCACAAGTAAACCTAGCCTAGGCACCATGCCTACACTTCGAAATAATACTTCAACCAAGTAATGACCAAGATCAAAGCCCTCAATATGAGATGTGAACCAAAGAACGAATAAGAACAAGTTGCTTACTTAAATCAGAATGGTAAATACAAAAGTACCTCAAAACGCAGCTCCGGGCGAGGAAGCTGAATCCAGAAGAATACAGCCACAAAGAAGCGCCGACATGCCAGAGCTCCTCCAGAATCTCTACTCATCTAATCAATCTTTCTAATCTCTAAACAAGACTAGATCTAGATGAACTAGTCTCTCCTAATTGCTACATCTAGATGAACTAGAACTAGATCAACTAGAGGGACCCTAACCCTAATTATGTAGAGAATATGAAGCACCGGGGTGTAGAATGCCTCTTGGAGGTGCCTTGGGGCGTCATTATATAGGCCGAGGTGGAGTAAAGGGCAAGGAACCGCCACGTCAGCGATCCGCGTCTTCATCTCATGTGCACCATCAGATCAAACCGACCTAAAATCGACGTAGGGATGCTTTGATTGGCTTCCAAGGAACCGTGGGAGGAAGACTCCAGAAGGCGGCGGCCATCGGTGGAATTAGGGCGCCGACTGGCCCCAGAGTGGAGCCGGCTGGCCCCACCTGGGCTCCTCTGCGGGCCCCGCTGCTTCGGGTGTCTTCTAGACCCTTCCTGAACCTGTTGGCGGTGTAGTTGCATCGTGGTTAAGTTTCGTGGTAAATTTGCACTTAAATCCCTCTTTTTGTCTTTTCTAGAAAATTTCCTGAAAATTTCACAAATCACCAAAACTCATGGAAATTATCAATTAAAACCCTAGAGTAGTGTGTTTTCATGTTCTCCTTCGGGTTTAAAGTGCTAGTAAAAGTTGACGTTAACGACCGTCAATACCAACATCGTGATCTTTCTGTTGAGATGATAAGCATTGTACCTTGGGCTTTACTCTTCGATGGTTCGTCCTATAACAAAGGTGGAGGTGCTGGTATTTTCTTGATTTCCCCGCGAGGGGTAACTTTTGAATATGCCATTTCCATTGGATCTTATGTTACTAATAATCAAGCAGAGTATGAGGCATTGCTTAGAGGGCTTCGACTTCTTATAGAGATAAAGGCTATTGCTGTCGAAATCTTTGGAGATTCTGAATTGGTGATTAACCAGGTAACTGGTCAGTATGAATGCAAGAATGACACATTAAGAGAATTTTATGAAGAGTGCCTAGAGCTTTTGAAAAATTTTTAGGTAGTAACCTTGCATCATATCCCTAGGGAGCACAATGAAGAAGCAAATAATTTAGCTCAAGCTACTTCCAGATACCGTGAGAATCAAGAAGTTCTTGCTATAGATGAGAATGTTTTCGATATTGATCAAGTGGTTGATGATTGGAGGTACGAGATTACCGATTATCTAAAAAATCCATCATAGAAAGTTTCCCGAAAACTCAGGTACAAAGCCCTCAAATTCATACTTCTTGATGGTCAATTATACTACAAATCCATAGATGGGGTATTGCTTAAATGCTTGAATCAAGAAGAGGCCAGAAAAATGATGTATGAAGTACATGAAGGATTATATGGTGCACATCAATCAGCTTACCGAGTGAAGTGGATAATTAGGAGAACTGGTTATTTTTGGCAACCATGCTAGAGGACTGTTTTGAATATTATAAGGGATGCCAAGATTGTCAAAGATTCGGCAATATTCAAAAGGCTCCAGCACTTCTATGAACCCAATAATCAAACCTTGGCCATTTAGAGGATGGGGTATAGATTTAATTGGTCAGATTAATCCTCCTCTAGTAAAGGGCATAAGTTTATACTTTTGGCCACAGATTATTTTACCAAGTGGGTTGAAGCTATCCCTTTGTAGAAAGCTATGTCGGAAAACATGATCAGTTTTGTAAAAGAGCACATAATTCACAGATTCGGGATCCCTCAAACTATAACGACTGATCAAGGGACTCAATTTACTTCCTTAGAGTTTTATGATTTTGCCGAAGACATGGGGATCAAGTTGTTTAATTCTTCTCCTTATTATGCACAAGACAATGGCCAAGCAGAAGCATCAAACAAGATTATGATTAGGATCATCCAGAAGAAGATTGATGAGAAACCAAGAAGGTGGCACTTGGTTCTTAATGAAGCTTTATGGGCTTACCGAATGGTTTGTCATGGGTCTATTCAAACGTCTCCCTATGAGTTAGTTTATGGGTATCATGTTGTATTACCATGGGAGTTACAGTCAGGTTCAAGATGAGTTATATTGCAGAAGGATTTAAAAAAGGAGGATTATAAAAATCTGATGATGGATGAGTTGGAAGATTTACATCTAATTCATCTTAAGGCACTGGAAAACATTAAGAAAAACAAGATACGTGTTGCTAAGTATTATAACAAAAAGGTTAGAGTAAAACAATTCACAGAAAGAGATCAGGTTTGGAAAACTGTATTGCCGATTGGAACAAAAGACAGAGCATTCAGCAAATGGTCTCCAAATTAGGCAGGACCTTTTCGGGTAGTGAGATGTGTACCTGGCAACGCATATATATTAAAAACTTTGCTAGGGGAAGAATTTACCAGAGCTGTTAATGGAAGGTTTCTTAAGAAATATTATCCTAGCCTTGAAATTGGTTCATGACAAAGAGTTTAAAATCCAACATATATAGCCGATGAGAGAACATCGCCTTTAACTAAAAATACTCCAAGATGGGAGAATAGCTGATACTGTTTGTGTCACCTTTAGAGCAAAAATATAAACCGAATGGATTGTGAAGAGAAATGTTTTTAGCATTTTGTCTAGGTAGGTTTATCAGGAGAAGAGAAAGGTGAAGCGCATTGAATGAAAATACTGAGTGACGTGTGACATCGGTTGCAACACAAGGCCAAGATCTAATCGACTAAGGTGACATCATGCGTTCTGTGAAGCTGCCTCATTTGGAAAATTTCGAAGAGCAAACAGGAGTCATGAACAGGCATGTCACCGGAAGCAAATCGTTTGTACATCCAGTCCCTAGGTACAAACTACCCCTCAAACAGTTTGTTGAGGACGGATTGGCATCAGTAGACTGGGAGAGGGCGGCGGCGTGATCTTCGTAGTACTCTAGGCGCTCGTTGATGTCCTCGATCTCTTCTGGAGGACCGCCGAAGAAGCCAACTGGTTGGATGGAGTTGTCCTCACCAGTCTTGGAAGACATCACCACCAGCCCTAGGGAGACACCGAGGTGCACACCTTGGATGACGGCCTAATCAACACGGCCGTCCACAGCATCAAGGCGTGCCTCGGCGGTCTCCCCCTGGGCGTTCACCTTATCAGCAACCCTGTTCGCCGCCGTCTTCAGGCGGTCATTCTCCGCAGAAAGTGCTGGACAAAGGAAAAATGAGTCAAACAGGAAGAGGAGTCCAGAAGAGAATCTGAGCAAGGTTGTCGAACCAGTAATGGCATCGCAGAGCTGCTTCCGCTGGTCCTCCCATTCGGCTTGTTCAATGCCGAATTGCTTGGAGACGTCGCCCAGCTCCCTCCGAGCCTCATCCCTCTCCTTGCGAAAAGTGAGCGCCTCCTCATGGACATACAGAGGGTCTTCTCCCTCTGACTCTGCCAGACCCCAAGGATTGGGATCGTATCAGTCTTCAGACCCAGAGGAGCTTGAAGAGCTGGAGGAACTGGAAACATGCACAGGATGATCAGAGGTGCCCGATTGAGTCACCGTCATTGGAGGAAGAAGATGACTCTGGCTGGTGATGACCCTTGCCCGAGTGAACAAAAAGAGAATCAAGATTCAAGAAGATGAATAGAAGATAGAACCACAAGACAGCAAAAGACTGATTCTCTCCCATGGCGTTGGCGACGCGATGCTCGGCTTCCCTCCGCTTCCTCTTCAGCAGGGTGCTCGCTACGATCGTCACCGTTCGCCATTACTGCCCTAGGAAGTTAGGTTTCTTTCTAGATTGATTTGGGCAGAGAGATGAAGAGGCGGTGATGAGAATGCTTGACTGGAGGTATCAATGAAAGCTGAAGAGGGGTCTTATTTATAGGCCGAGTGAAGAGTCGAGGCATAAATCTCGGAGTAGAGGTTGGAAATACCAAGCGACGAAATAGGGTTTTTCTCCTTTTGGGCCGTTACCGGACTGGGCTAGATTCGGCTAAATCAAAATTGTTGCTTTAGAAGAGATTCTGTTATACTCCTAATCGGAAAATTAAAGACAGTCGGCCATGCTCTCAATCAGGCAGAGATATAAAAGCCAAAAAGTAAAAGGGATCCAATCGTTCAAAGATGCAATATACCATGTTTTAATGTATTACAAGCCAATGTTTCACTCGCTCAAAAAAAGTTTGATTGCGTCTATGGCTTCAGTCCTGATTCGGCTAACATCACTCAGCACCTTCTTGTCATCATCTTCAGAGCCTTGGATATTGGTGAGCTTTGCTTTGAGCTGTTGGTTATATTTGATGACAGATGCTATTTTTTTTTGTTGCTTCTATAGAGCTTGGTAGATCAACCAGATTTTAGCATTCAATTGAGCCAATTTGGCTTCTAGCCTAGCCTTTTCCTCCTCCATAGCTTCCAGTTTAGGTTCCAAAGTTGCCAAGGAATGTTTAGCAGCTTGAATCTAGGAATGCAGCTCTTTGGCTTATTGTCTCTTCATAGACCTGTTATTCTGCAGAGTGGCTCTAGAGGTTATGTTCTTACTTGCTCTCCTAACCATAGCAAAGTGATCATCAAGATGAGCTATAGATTCTAGGGAAGCTCTAAGAGTAGGAGGGATTTCTTGATCAATGAGCTCGACAAGATCCCTTATCTGATCTGCATCTTGGACCAGGATGTCTATGTCCTTGTTCAGTAGAAGAGCTATGTCCTTCAACTGAGCTTGATTTTCTGCTGATAATCTCTGCTGTGATGTAGTTTCTTCACCCTTCTCATTGATATATTCCTCAACGGTGAAAGAATAGCTGATAGTCGGCTTGATATCATCCTTAAAAAGGAGGGAACTATTAGTCGACTGGATAAGTTTACTAGAGGATTGATGAGACAAAGCACTACCTTTTGGATAGGACTTTCCTCAGTTTGAGCTTTGCCCTGGCTTGGTTGGGGACTTGACTGAATGCCTAGAGATGATGAGCTCAAAGCATGATAAGGGGAAGATTCTTCTGCTATCTTGTCCAGGAGCTGATCTGTTTCTAAGAATGTAGAGGGGCAGAATGTAAATACTATAGGTAAATCTGATACAAGAAAAGAAATAATCAACTAAGAGATTGCTACCAATGTGATCAATGGCTTCATGAATTTCTGCACCTTCTTCTAAGGAGAAATTTTCACAGTTGTTGAAATATTGGCTGACCTCAAGGGTTTAACCTGTGGCTACAAACGAAGGAAGTGAGCACAAGATTGTTGCCAAATAAGAGTTAATGAAGATTATACCTTAGGAAGTAATTTAGCTTTCTTAGATCTTGGCTTCCTAGTTACAATGATATCCTTACTTGATCCAGTAAGAGCCTTCCTCTTGTTCTCTCCTCTTAAAGGTGCTAAACCCAAAGCTGCGGGAATTTTCATGAAAGCTACCAAAGTTAGAGCATTATATCCCAAAGCAGGATTGGGTCCAGCTTGGTAGTATTGAGCCACTCTGGAAGGAGGAATAGGTTCGATATCCTGTGAATGACAAAGTGTTAAAATGAGAGATAAACCCAAAAGCAGAAGAATTATAAGTGCAAAGATATTACCTCGCTATCAGAAGCAAATTGGGGCTACAAATCTTGGCATAGGGGATGTACTGGTATATTGAAGATGTGAGCATGCCACTCTTGCCACCAAGAAACAAACAGAGGATGGGCAGCATCTATCAATCCAAATGAGGAAGGTTCATACGTTGGCAAGTCCCATCCAAGCTCAAAGACCTTTTTGGTTTTTATGTCATCTCTTATTTCTTCCCTAGGATTTCTGATTTTGGAGAAGAATAATCTTAGAGGCAACTGACCACATTCTAATTGTCTGGCTGCCATGTTTGGGTTATAGAATTCATAGGTGGGGCACAGTAACCTCCCATGGTGAAATTCTACTAGCAGAGTGCAAGGCTTGATGAAGGAATTGAAAATCTCTATGGATACTTGGTCTGAGCAACCAGATTCATAACTGAACTTGCAGGGGAGGGTCAAATCTTTATTTTCTCTATAAGGAAGCCAGATCACATTATCAAATCCTCTGAAGAAGAGCTTAAAAAGATGACCAATGTCCATATTAATGATAATGGTAGATGCTGCTTCCCCATATGTTTGACAGGCTTTCTCTTTTATTGTACCAATCTTCAGCATAGTTGACTGAAGAAAAACCCAAGTTGTGGAAATCCACAAAGACGATTTGGTGTATGTACAGCTGCAACCACATCTGGACCAACCATCAAGGGCTCTTCACACAATGTATTTCTCCTTGTTGACGCATCTGAATGGTGATCTGATGCATCATGTGATAGACAGCCCCTAAAAGATACTTGCCCAATGGAATTAAGGTACCAAGAGCTAAATCCTCAGCCATCACCATGCGGTTCAAAGTTGGTTCGTTGGACTTTCCACAGAAGATAAATCTGCACAGCCACATGTTCAAGAAAGCCTTGTATTGTTTATCAAACACAGCACCAGACGACATGTAAGTTTGAATATATTTAGTCCATCCACCTCCTGACTTAACAGCTTTCTTGCTGCTGTTGCCCTTATACTTGGAGTGGTACACTGGTTTTGTCACATTCAAGCCAGTCATCATGAACACATCAGCTAAAGTGATGGACATTGGGCCATGACCAAAAATGAAAGCATTGGCAGCGTCAGACCAAAAGTGAGTAGCTGCTATCAGAAGAGGGTCATTCCTAGGCGTTTCTGACAAAGATAACTCCAGACAGTGCTGAATGTCTTAGATTTCCCAGTTGCTGCTGTTCTTGTCTGATATCCTCCGGTACCAGTTTTGCCATCTGGCAATTGGGGGGAACGGCCAGGTCTTGAAGGTGTTCGGCCACTGATTCGGCGGGGTGACTCCAGACTTGAAAGGGATCCTCAGAGTTTCTTTCTCAATAAACTCAATCAGGTTAGGATCTCCCATCGGATCAAGGAAATAAGAAACGGGGTTCATGGCATAAGAAATCAAGATCTGATCCTTGTATTCCTTCAAGAACAACAAGAGCAGAAAGAAAAATAAGTCGAAAGAAAACAGGGGATCGATTTTGGGATTGCCGAATGCGTAAGGATAAATAAAAATTACCTCTGGAACTCCGTCCTGGGTCGCCATTGGGGATTCGAAGTTGATTTGAAGCTGTGCTAAGAAATTCGGATTTTGAGCGGCGGCTGCGATTTTAAACAGTGTTGACCTAAACGAGAGAAAGAGCTTGTGGTCAATTTCAGAATAAAATCACTTTTATCCCAAAATTGAGGGGGCATGTGTTAACACTAGATTTTGGTAAAGACTGAGAAGATGACAGGTGGACCAGTACACAATAGACTCACGAGAAGCAAATACTCAGAGCATTCAGCAAACATCCATGCGGTCGGCTGTTTCTGGCGATTCGGCAAACATCCATGCGGTCGGCTATCCTGAGAGGCTATTCTATTCAGGAAATAAAGGTAGCAAGTAAGAGCTGACCAGAAGGAAAGAATTATAATGATAAAGGCAATAAGACTCCGAGAAGGATTGAAACTAATGTTGTCATATATTTTAGGCTCTTTTGGTACTTTGTAATCATAATCTTTTAGGACTCCTATTTTGTTCAGGCTATAAATATAAACCCTCGACCATTGTAATATTGTTCACAACCAAATCAATACAATTGGCCCTATGCCAAGTTTCGAGTCCTTGGTCGTGTCGTCGAGTTCTTCGAGAGGAGCCATCGATCCGTCGACCTCCATAAGTTCTGACAACCTTGTTATCATGTCTAGTATCATGTGGTGGACTTAGACGTTGATACAAGTAGTCTTGTTTGTCTCGACTAGATGGCCGTACGGTAGGCGTTTGCTTGACAATCAAGAAATCTTTGCTTATGCTTTGTACATCTCGACTAGATGGCCATGCGGCAGGCGTTTGCTTGATAGCTTAGCAAAGCAAGATAGTTATCAGCTCTATTAAACTTGGCAAGATCTAGTAGATTCATTAAGTTATCACGTGTTGCATGTTCTTAATATTTTTATATATTTGTAACACTTTTTTGCCCAATCTAGATTGATAAGGTTTGGCTTCTTATTCTTATAGATCTATTTGCTCTTAAATATTCTTACTTTCATATCATCATGATAAATAGATCATATGCTCATAATAGCCGAATTAGATTCAATCTAGATTGTTACATGCTGCGGGTTCTTGCACGTCGAGCGCGTCTAAACCTTGACAAAGCTAGGTGTCGTGCGGCAGATATAGGTTTTTGATTGGTTTATTCGTGATTGCTTATTAGTTCCTTCTTCATGGACCCCAATTTGGCGGGTTTGCCAAGTATGGTTATGCTTCAATTCATAATCAATTTTTTACACGTTCTATCTTTATGTTAGCTGAATGATCTACAAGCATGTTGGCAGACAGCTTCTATAGCTGTATGTCATCGTAAGTGGCTTCGGGGCCGTATATACTGAACTGTCTGGTCTCACCCGACATGTTCTGATTTTGTATTTAATAATCTTTTATCCCTTGTCAGTTTCAGGTCAAATTGACTAGCACGCTTTCGGATTTCAAACCGCCCGGGCATCTGTTTGAAGCCACGCTTTCCACCTTGCTGTGTGTGAGACACAGAGCGCCACATTTTGTGTCAACAAGTGGGACCCACATATCAGTACTTTTTTTATCCCCACCGCATTCCCTCCCCACTTTCTCTCTCCTCTATCCTCTCCCTTCTCCCCTACACCGCTCTCCACCTCTCTCTTTCTCTGAGATAGGGCGTACCTGGTGGCGCTGCCGCCAGCACGGCCGGACCGGCCGGGCGCCCGCCGGGCGGCGGCGGGACCTGGCGGCGGCCGCCCCAAGCGGCGTCAAGGTGGCGGCCGCGCGCCCGGCGGACCTCCCTCTCTCCTCGCACCGGCGGACCTCCCTCCCTCCCCTGCCCGGCTTGTCGGCGAGCCTTGGCAAGCTCCCCCCGCGCGGCGGCTAGGGCGCTTCGGGCATGTGGGCGCCGGCGGCACAATGAGCGCGTGCGGGGAGCTGGCATCCGCGCCAAGCGGCCAGCTTCGCCCGGCAGCTTGCGCTGTCCCGCGGCGGTGACGGCCCAGGCCGCGCACCCGCGCTGAACCGCAGCCGCCCGGCCACAGGCGGCCGTGTGCGGGCCCGAGCGGCGTGCGGGTCGCGGCGAAGCGCGGGTGGCCCTCCCTCCTCCGTCGTCCCTCTCTGTCTCAATCTCTTCTCCTCCCTCTCCGGCGATGCTTCCGCGCCGAGGAGGAGGCGAGGCCGGGCGCCGGCGCGGGTGGCCGGCCGAGCGCGTGTGGGGCCCAATCGTCCTTTGGCGCAGCCCCCGTATCGCGCCATCTGTGGCGGACGGAGACGAGCTTCCCGGATGAGCTGGCGGCATAGCGTACAGCGCTGCGGTGATTCCCGTCCGGGAAAGCGCATCCCGGACGCTTCCCCGGACGTGAGTGCAGATAGTCTACCACGCTTACTTCAGAGAGGCTGACGTGTGGATCAGGATAACCGAGGCCTGCTGTCTATGTGTTCGAGGCCACGGGGGGCAACTACCACGCTTACTTTAGAGAGGCTGATGTGTGGGCCTTGATAACAGAGGCCTGCTGTCTATGTGTTCGAGTTCGTGTTTTTTTGATGCCTCTCGGCGAGTTCGTGTTGTCATAGGGGGGCCCATCATAACGCCACCGTATACGATAACCACCCGACGTATTGGGTGTGGGATACATGTCCACTACCTATAAAATCATATATTCAGCACAATAAATTTTGTCAAACCGATCATTTTAACCCCTAGTTGGTTTTGCTACCCAGTTTTGTATACGTGGACAGCCACTGTGGCAATCATGGCCACGCTCGACTTGGGCAGGCGGCCGCTGGCGTGCGCTCGGCTCAACACCTCGCGCTCCTCCGCGGGCCGGGGAGCCCATTCACATAGAGGTATGGACGGCGCTAGGGTTATGTCTGAATATTCCTTAGAATACCCAAGATTTAGGTGCAAAAGATAAATACATATAGTATATATATAATATACATGTATATTCTATTTTTAATTGGATCAAGAGCCCTGCAAACGAACCTGTTAGCAGCGAGCAGGCCTACCTGGCCAAGGCCCAAGCGGCCAGAAGTGCTCCTTGAGCATCCATTCATAAGTCACAGACTCAGTCACGACTCAGCAACTCCTGTGTCCTGTCCCAACTCTGGCGGCGGCGGCTGCAGTGCATCTCGATCTGCTGTTGCCGGCTGTGGCGATGGGCTGCAGGCAACACATCTCGAGATCTGCTTCGGCTGCGACCGTGCGGCGGCGGCCGTGAGCGGCCGGTGACCAGCAGCCAGGGGGCAGTAGTGCATCCTCGTCAATCGTAAATTGTGATTGCAGCAAGATTTAGGCAACTTTGAAAGCTGAATGACATATTCAATAGGTAAACATAGAGCTACTTTTTTTCATGGCAGCATTTAGTTCACTTGATTCATTTGCTGCTTATGATGAAGCCAAGTTGGTTACACTTGCTACAAACTTTTATCCTAAGGATTTCACAACTTAGAAATTAGGAAACTTCCATGCCAACTTATTGTGTACATTATATTTCTCATGTTCGTAGAGATAAAAGATTTAAAATTTTGAAGAACCTATATGAACTTTCAGTTAAACTTGTGGACACACGAAAACATGAACAAGAACAATATTAAATTTCTTTTGTTTACAAACTTCTTAAGTTGGTGCTAATCCTCCCCACTACTAGTGTTGAAAGAGTGTTTCCATGATGAATTATGTGAAGAACAAGCAATGGAGTAAAATGGATGATGAATATTACTTGGTTATATTTATTGAGAGGAAATTTTCTAGTCTAGTGAAAGATGAGGATATTATCAATCTCTTCAAACAAGGGGATCATAAAGTTATATTATAGTAGCCCTAACTATATTCTAATATTTCTTAATTATTTATGTTTCAAACTTGTACTTTAGTTATTATTATGGATTTATTAAATATTATGGCAATTATAATTTATCATCCATTATTTTACACATTTGCTTCAAAATTTTATACATTTGGCATACCCAGCCACAAATTCCTGACTCCGTCAATGCATAGAGGGCGTCCACCACCTCGTATCCAACGCTCGTGCTCACCAATATGTCCACCATTTGCCGCGACCTCTCCCTCGCATTCGACCGCTGCTCGCCACTTCAGCGACCTCCTCACCGCTCTTGTCAAGGCTGTCGGCGCCGGCAGCAACCCACATGGGCTACGCGCGTACGCTAGGCCCAAGAAGAAGGAACGGAACGCGAGCAAGAAGATGGACCTGCACGGGTTGCGGTACCCCATGCTGTCCGCACGCTTCTTCCGCGTTGCAAGACGCACAGTGACTCATACCGCGGTGGCGAGTAAGCCGAGTGGGCATTGACGAGTGTGTCGCAGATGCAGAGGCCAAAGAGCGCCGGAGCCGTGGCGCAAGATGAGCATCTGCTCTTCCTATGCCTCAGCACTCCATCAGCCTAGACATGTTCACGGGATAGACGTACGCAGTGGCGGAGCCACCACTTGGCCACCCCAGGCGGTCGGCCGCGCTTGACACCAAAGTTTAAGGCTTCGTTCATTTCTTCCGGTTTGAAAACAGGTCCGTTTCTTTTTCTGGACCGGATTGAGTGATTCTGGGTGGGCCACTGAAACCTGGTCTGGATCGAATCCAGGTGTTCTTAGGTGTGGCTCCAATCTGGGATGAAGAAGGGGTGGAAAGGCCTGAAATGACCTGATTTTATTTCAGATTGGGCCTATCCGAACAACCATTCCAGGTCAGTCACAATTCGAATCCAAGCCAAATAATTTTATCAAAGTCGTAAATAAATGTACAAAAAAAGTACCTATTTTATCAAAGTCGTAAATAAATGTACAAAAAAAGTAAATGTGGCAGATGAAAAAAAAATTTGTTCGTGAGGATTTAAAATATATATACAGTACTTGAAATCTAAAGGCATGTCTCTATTTTCTATTTCCCTTAACACTTGTTATAGGAGATTTGAGAAAACAATAATTCATGCATTGAGCAAATATATCAAAGAAAAAAATATATTTCCTTTTGACACATGGGACCCATCTGTTGGTGGGCCAACTGTTTATTTTTCTTCCCCCGTTTTGTTCTTGAGCGTTCCTCTTCCTCGACATCAAGCTTTGATTCGTGTCAAGAAATGTAATATAGAGAATCCAATCCAACGAGTCCATACAAAGGAATCTCTAGAAGTCTTACGCATCATATATATGTACACCATTTTGGCCATACGTCCAATAGGCATCAATGCAATGAGTGGTCTACTATCAATCCCAACACTCCAACAGCATGTTACAGTAGTGCACAGCACACACCATTTCTCAAACAAACTGGAAGCGCATGAGGAGCCTGACGTTGTCGAACCTGTTCCCCTGGCGGTCGAAGAGCGCCACCGCTCGGATGCCCGGCCGCAGCTCCCACACCGGCAGCACGGTCTGCCCGCCGAATACGTCTTTCTCGAACGCGTCGTACTGGTGCACCTCCACCCGGAGTAGCGCGATCTCGGGGACTGTCAGGCCGAAGCTGAACTCTTCCTCCCACACCGGAACCCAGGTATTCTCAGCGGCCTTGGTGTTCTGCATCGCCGTAGCGTCCGCCGGAACTCCGGCTATCCCAACCTGCTACCAACCGGGTTTTTTTTTTGATCAAACAGGAAGGGCAGAGGCCCCTACTGGAATTTATTGAAAAAGAATATACATAGTAAAATAGGATAAAGAAAAAAAGAAGTTCTAAGACAGAGAAGAGCTCGAGGCTGGTGACTAATTTCTATATCCAAGCAAGTTTATTTCTTGATCTGTTACTTAGGTTCAGTTTAGGTGTCTATTAAGAGAAAACGGAACAAACGTTAATAGGACATTTTATTTTTTGCCTTCTGCTGCTGGTTAGCTCAAGAAATTGGTTTGTTAATTTGAGCCTAATAAACCTATGCTGGTTAACTTGTGGTGTACAATCTGAAGTCTACGTACCGACGTCCACAAATCTGGAATGAACGACGCGTGTGAGTGCTTAAAGTCTGTCAGCCAACCATCGCCCTTGTATATTTTAACCTGAAACAAAGGCAGCGTTTGTTTGTTTCATTAGTCTCTGAATTTTACAATGGATAGCTTGGTACAGTCCAAATTATACTGCTAGCAGGCAACCGCACCTTCAAGGTCGTGTTCACAGGTTGGCGTTTCCTTGGATCAAAAACTTCTGGCTTTGTTTGCATTAGGAAGTCTGGTTTCCTTACGTAGCCACAGCCACCATTGGCCCTGTAAAAGCCACGCATTAGCCAAAGGGCTCTTCCATATTCCTGAAATAAACAAGATTATCTTAGAAGAAGCTAGTGAAACCGTACGACCAACCAAACAGGAATTCATGGGACACCCCTCCTAATTTTTCTTGGCTTGTTAGTTCTTTATAGCATGCAGGGTGGCATTTGTTGGCCTCTATTTCTGAGGTTCTCGCTGGTGTTGTGTTTCTTGTGGGGGTAGAGTTTTGTTGTCGTCTTTTTTTGTGAGGTTATTTTTTTTAATTTTTTCTTATTGTAAAACGTTTCTTCTCTCTTTTAATATATACCCGGCATGTTCTTGCTGTTAGCTTTTTGAAAAGAATAATGTAGACAAAAACGATAGTTGTTGTGCCAACGTCACTAAAAGATCTCCAAGAATCTTTCTTAAGAGGATGATAATAGTTGGAGATCTAATTAAAAAGTTGTTGGAGGGCATTGTTTCACTAAAGTTTTCATTTCTATCAATACAGATGGATATCAAGAGGCTCTTGGAATTGCTCTAATGAGTCATTAGAGGCAGCTGCAAAGAAAACTTGTCACTATTATCCCTTGCAAAAAATTCCATGGATCGGATCCCATCAGAGATGATCTCAGAATGTGTCACATAGCTAGGATAGCCTCCTCCTAATGTAATCTGACATTTCTTGTCCATTCTTTGTAAATATGGATGCACGTACATGGAAAATAATTGAACCTATCATCAATCTTAATTATGGAATTTTGTAGGCAATCAATAGTTGTGAAACAGGAATTGTACGTATATACCTGCATATTCAGGGCCACCATTTGAGCACCATGCACCCAGCCAAGAAATGGGTTGTAATTGGATGAAGTAACGCGAGTGGCCCTTGGGTAGCTCTTGATGGAGACACTTGGGTATATCCACAGTAAGTTTCTCTGTGTGAAACTGTTCGAACCAGAAGATTGGACGTTTAGAACAATGGGAAGAGGTTACAGGGTACATCAGTAACGTTTTCAGTTAATTAACATAGATGGTTTGTCATGTGAAGGAAATGAATGATGTTTATATATATGGAAATGAAGGAATCCGGAGTAATTAATGAAAAAAAATATTAAGGAATCAAAGGTAACTTTAGTCTATGGCCAAATGAATGAACTGCCGGGAGCTCGTATAACTATGCTAACTATGGTAGAATATTTTTAAAATGTTAATAAGCAAGACGTGCTTTTATTCATTAATAATATCTTCCATTTTGTTCAAGCAGGATTGAAAGTATTTGCCTTGTTAGGCATAATGCCCTCTGCAGTGGGTTATCACCACTATCACCCAAGCTATTCTACTGCTGCCAGTAGTAGACCTAGGTAGGCGGAGCAGCTCATGCAAGGAATTGCAATATCCTAGTATATTGCTCGCAGCTCTACCCATGCTCAGTAAATGGACCGTCTACTTGGCCCCAAGGGATTACCGTAAGAGGAGCCCGGGCAAGGGCTCAAGGTCACTGGACCCTGGGTCCATCTATGAATGTGGCTGTTAGAAACATGCATGAAGGAGAAGGACTATTGCCGTCAAATCGGGGGTTGTTTAAACTCACTGGACTTTGCACGCACGAGAGAATTCGGAGCATTGGTGGCTTCTCGGCGCGGCGACACGCATTTTTGTATGTTTTACATAAACACCCTTTTAATTTTACATAATCAACCGCCGTCCAACAGCCAAACCCTACCGCAGCCCTCCGACCCTGTCTGTTTCTCGGTCTCTCTCCCTTCTTACTGCCGCCGCCGCCTGCACGCCCGCTCCTTCCCGCACCGCCTCCATGCCTCTCCCCATCTTGCCCTCTACACCTCGCATCGCCTCCATGCCGGCACGAGCAGATTCCTTCGCGCAACAATTTGACGAGGGGCCGGGGGAAACCGCGGAGAAGGAGGCATCCATGGATACTGCGTGCGGAGGACTGGAGGAGGGTTCCCACTCCCGAAGACCCCGGTGCACCATCCGGATCTAGGCGCCCACAGAACAAATCGTCCTCGACGACCATTGATCTAGCCGACCTCCAGAAGCCCGTGGTGCGCACGGCGAGCTCCAGCAAGCAGGTGAGTAGGGGACTGGGCTTGAGCTCCTGGACTCTATTTGCTTCTAGACTTATATCACGTTGGGGTAGTGGGATCTGTGGCAGCTAGATTTTACCTCGCTGCTGAGTTGTGATTGCTAATATTTTTGTTACTTTGACAGGCAGGAATTGCAGCGTACATTGGCGAGCAAAGAAGTGGCGCGGCGGCAGGGCCGAGAAAAGGTATGACCAGCAGCTCCCTTTACCCTTCTCCTTTCATCGTTATTACCATTATTATTTGTACCTCTTCTCTTGGATCCATCCACTGTGTGAGCTTCTCCCTCTCAGGTTGGATACATGAGCTCCTTGTTGGAGTACATATCAAGGGGACCTTGGGAGCTGTAGATCTGTGATTGTAGTGCTGAAATAATTTTCATCCACCTTGTTTGCATTTAGTTTTGTTACGTCCTGTGGTGCTAGATGCCTTCCGTTCCAGAATGAGGAAACTGACGAAGCAAGGGGGAAAATTTCTAATGCTAACAAGAGGGGATCAGTTCTCTGATTAAACTATAATTCAACACTGAACAATGAAGAAAAAACGTGGCAACAAATTTGAAATTGATTGAGTACCAAAGTTTTTGAACTTAGGGCAATTAAGATGCATGCCTAATAATCTCTACAATCCGATTCAGGTTTTTGGTCTCAAGATCCTAATTATTGACCTCCATAAATAAGATCATGCTTATGGAAGGGATTGGAATTTTATATATCTACTTATTTGTTGTCTTTCTTTCTTGGATTATACGGCAGTCATCTGGTGTTTAGCTTTCCAAATATAATAATCGTTTTGTTGGATTTTATCACTTCACTTCAATGATATCTTATGTTGTTTGTGAGGATATTTTCTAAGACCTGCCTCTTACAGGTATTGACACTACGGGACTATTTTTGCTTTAACATTAATGGAGTGAGATCAGTGCAAAGCTACGGAGCTCTATCAATTCTTTGTATGTCAGCAAAATCATCTCCCAGGATTCCGCAAACAAGTCCCTCAATTTTGTACTCAGCGTTTTAGGAACTGAGGATTTGTCAAATGGAGATGAAACTCAGAATGATGACTTTGTGTCAGCACTGTCACGTTCAAAGATTTGTGTTTATTAGCCATATAGCACTAAATCATTTGGCACACACTGAGATTTTCGTTGGTAAAATTCAGAAATAGAAACAGTAGAATGAAAAGTCTCAGCCCACCACTGAGGATCTTTCATCTGACTGTCTAAAAGATCAGAGATAATTCTTACTTTACTGCTAAATCTCTGTCCTATCTCAACTTGTCCTTTATTGCCTTTCAATGTTTAAGTTAATTTCACAGGTTGTGCTTTATTATGTAACAGGCACAAGACATAAAATGTTGGACTAGGACTTGCAACCATAGATATTGCAATCAGATCTCTTACTGAGAGTGCAGAAAAGGGAAATTGTTTGCTGTCATCTGAGAAGAATCTCATATGACATTGTTGGCCATTTCTCTCAAAAGTCTACTGGAATCTTAAATTTTGCTGCAAAGGTTTATAGTGCACTGGACTTCCTCTATTTCATTTAAACATTTTTCCATTACTATCTGCACTTACCAATTTCTTCTCTTTTTAATGTAGTTCCCAAAGCTGTAGTGTGAGAAGCATTGCTTTAGTGCTTTTTATACTGATTCTAAGCGATGGTCCCATATTTCCACTGATGTGGCTACCACTTCAGCATATGCTTGCTGTGCGGCACAAAGATTCTTCTCTTTCTGAATGTTTTCAGGTTACAACACATTCCTAGACTAATATTGGTGGATTGCAAATTGTATGAATTGGAATGAACTAATGATCTTAAGCATAGTAGGTACACTCATTATTCATAGTTTGCTGACACCCTCTAATGGAACAATGCTTTCCTCATGTAGATCATAGCTTTTGTGCAGCCCAAGAAACGATTGGGACCTGATTTAGCAAATGTGATGCTTTGTAATTAATATGCACTTGACAGGCTTGAAATTTTATTGAATTATATTTGTGTTTCTGTGATCTTGAGATGATACAAACTTTATTTTGTCTATTCACTAATTTTTTTACCTTAAACTATGATTTATCCCTCCCCTGGTGTTGAACATGAGGGTAGGCTAATAGCTAGAGGTGTATACTAATAAATAAATGCTCTACAGTTGTGGCTGCTAGCTGGTTGTTGGTTTGTGTATGAGCGACTTTTGCTTAGTGTTTGACATCTGGCTTCAAAAAATTGCCACCCTAATAACAATGCTTTTGGAAGACCTATCGGGCACAAACTATACTAAATAAAAGCAGGAAATTAAACATGTTTAATTTCCTGCTTTTATTTAGTATAGTGAACTTTTTTTTAATTGCACATTTGATCACTACAATATACTCCCTCTGTTCCTTAAAAAGGGTCGTTTTGGGCGTTCGTGGCACGAGTTTGATTCGATTTGTAGAAAATACATGAAATATTTATATTTCTAACTAATTTTGTTAAAAAATTAGATGTAAAGATCTTTCCGATAATACTAGTTGTGTATTGTAAATATTAATATTTTTTAAAATAAAATTGCCGGCAGTTTTTTCTCGGGAAGCGAGAACGACTCTTTTTTACGATGGAGGGAGTACTGGTTAAACTGTTTGGTAATTATAAACTCACATCAGTCATTATGACTTATATTCTTAAAAAATAATACTTGGGTATATCATGCATTAAGTTTTCACTATGCACTTTGGGCCGGTGAATCTACCTAGGATTCACGTGCTTTAGATGAATGGGTATTGCAATCTACCTAAGATTAACATGCTTTAGATGAATGGTTTATTACGTGGTTTCCATCTGATTTTGTACCTTGCTCTTTATCATGTTTGGTAAGAATGTATCCCTAATGCCCTTTTTTCCCATTTCACTACTGGAAACTTGAAATTCCCTGACCAACGTCAGTCAAAACTAGAATTACCCTGTCGAGCTATCCCTGACGGTATTTTTGTTTTTCCTGACGGTAAAAAATTTCATAGCGATATTTTTATTTTTTATGACCATACGTACATTTTCATGCCAATATTTTTATTTTCCCTGACGGTAGTGCACCGTGAAGGAATTTCAAGTTTCCAGTAGTGTTGCCAGAGCTCTTGCGTCTACAGGTTCCTAGGAGCTGTATATGTGTGCTTATCACTGCAAAGGGACTTTGTCACTGTGATGACCAACACTATGTCCTTTGAAAAATTCATGGTTGTAAACTGTGTAGTTTACTGTTATTGTCTCTAGGTTCGCGAACTGACCACAATCATGCGATATTTAATGAATGGCTATGTAATGTATGACTGAGCGAAACCACATGTGAAATATGGAAGATGAGGTAGCTTCATAATTTGTAATATGCATCTGTTGATATCATGATATGATATGCTTGATATTAGATGCTAATATCGTGTGATGTGACCAATGTTTGTGGTTAGATCATAACCTTATCATTTGATTATAATTATAAAGCTATGTCTAATATGTATGGATCATAGCTTTTGCTCTTCAGGTCATTGTAGGGCGCCCGAAGGGCACCTGATGTTCTAGTCAAAGATGTAAAGGGAGCAAGTGACACACACACACACACACACACACACACACACACACACACACATATACATATATATCCATGAACTTATTGCATGTTTACCTCACAATGTCGGTGCTGAGAAACTGTGCCGCTTCCTCAATTTGTTGCTTATTACTCCAACTGAGACGCCTAACTTTACTCGTCCCAAAAGGTCTGCTAATAGACCAAAATTTTTCTGGTCTAATTGTAATCAGGTGGCGATACCGTGGATATTCATCATCGTAGTCGTCGTAACGCTCTCTTGGCTGTACTAACACACCACCATCATGCTGCTAGGGTAAATCACAATTAGAATCATATTATTGTGCGGGTGAAATCTCAATGAATAGATTCTCTCTCTCATCTATAATAGGTCGTGGCATGCATGGAAAGAGGAGCAAAAACTACACGTACGGGCTCTTTTACCTTTTGACGATCAGACTGGATTTTAGTCTGAAAAACCGGTACTTCTGGGCCCCATGCTGCATCGTCATCGCCAGCTCCTTCGCTAACATGAAGCTGATCGCCATCGCCCTGCTGTTCAATGGTGCCATGAACCTTTGACACATCAACCTCGACAGGCTTTCCTTTGTCCTTTTTGAGAAGGCTTGGGGGCTTTGTCGTGAGGAGTACAGCACCCATGAGCTCATCAGGCGAAGGGAAATCTTCGAGGGGTTTATTATTACTGTAAGCGTTGCCACGAACGTCAATGTAATCGGCATGAGGCCAGTACAGTACGTCGCCAAGTACATCAAGCAAAACCTAAGTAGTAATAACAAGATTAATTTCCAGAAATACCGACGACGTTATTAGGGAACGAATGGATAACACAGCAACTAGCTAGGTAGGTAGGAGAGGAGATTGATAAAGAAGCGCTCGGCAACAATTTCATAATCATCACATGCAAAGAAAAAGAAAAAGAGAAAGAGAAAGAGAAAGAGAAAGAGAAAGAGAAAGAGATCGAGGGACTGGACCGTACCAACCTTGGCAGCTTTTTTCTGGAGGTTAGACGATCGAAGGTTGTCTTCAAGCGTAATGATAAGAGGGTAGCGAGATGCAACAAAGGCGTATTCTTTGATGGATTTCAAGCATTCGGTTAGTAAAACCGGGGTGTTCTGTGTCCTGTGCAGAATTTAATTAATTCGTATATTATAAAAGACAGTGTAATTAAGTACACACGAGAGAGAGAGAGGACCAGCATACCAGCCATGGTGGATTTTGATGTCATCCTCTTTTGAATTGGGCCACATGGCGACCTCGATGGCCCTTACCCCCATCTTGAGCGCCCTGATGATGGCTTCGTCACTGCGGCTGCCGCCGCTGCTGCCTGCTGGCGTTGCGTAGTAGGCGTTGTGGCCCGAGTAGATGAAGTAGTGGGAGAGAGACAGCGTCATGTCGTGGTGGACACCCTGGAGCCGGATGGGCGGGTTGACTTCGTGGGAGAAGAGGATGTGGCGGAAGTCGTCGAGGGTGAAGAGCAGCTGCTCACGCAGGATGCGTGGGCCGCTGCCGGTGCCGGTGCCTCGGATCTGCTCAAGCAGGCGTTTCACGTCGTTGATGTCGTCGTCGTTGGCGACGAGTGCTTGGCCTCGTTGTCTTTGGTACATGCTGAGGCAGCGGCGGAGGCCATCTTCATCCATACGAGGGTCCCTGCCGGCGTGGTGGGAGAAGAGGGCGCCAACGTCGTCCTCGGGCGGTGGCTGGGCCGCAGGCGGTGGCTGGTCCTCAGGCGGTGGCTGGGCCGCAAGTGGTGGCGCGTGCGGAGGCCGAGGAGGCCGAGGAGGCCAAGCAGCACTTGTACGCCGTCTCAATTTCCTCTCCATCCAAAGAATGCAGCGAGGCTTGATCGGACTGACGCGAGGTGGTGAAGAAGAAGAGAATGGAATGAAGCATGGGATGGAAGAAGCTAGGGTGCCAATTAACAGGTTATGGCAAATGTGTAGGAAAACAAAACAAAACATCGCACATGGCAGTCAACAGAATGAAGTTGCCTTTTTGAGGTCCAAGTCTGATTGTCTGAATCGACAAGCAAGGCAACCCGGTTCTATTCTTTTCTTTGCCCCTGGCCCCTGCTCTCTTGTCCCTTCAGCCTTCACATCGTTGTCCTTTCAGCCTTCAGCCCGTGCTGTATCATCCGTTGATGTGCCCTTTGGAAAATATGTCGCTTCCTTTTCTGCAAGAACTCTCTAATTAACCAAACTAAATGAAGTTGTCATCCATTTATCACACTTCATTAATCAAGTCATTCGGGTCTTTTTAGATTTATAGCTTTTGCTACATACATAATAAAAACTAACGGAATATGGCAGCATGGGAGAGCGACCTAGCTAGCTAGGGGGCCAAAAGGTTATGCCAAATGGCAAGGAAAACAAAACACGGCACATGCCACTCAACGGAACCAAGGTGCCTTTTTGAAGTTTGAAGCAAAATATCGACAAGCAAGGCACCCCTGCTGTATCCTTTTCTTTGCACTTCGCCCTTGCTTTGGTTCCTTGACACGACAAGATGAATTTGTTTATTTATCCTGAACCGCACCCAGTGGGTGGCGGCGGCGGCGAGCGCGGCGGTGCCGGCGTCTCGAGACCTTGATCCACAACTATCAATCGATATCCTAATTCGAGTACACTCTAGTAGTTCAGTTACATCTGTTATCAGATTCCTCGATCCTCGTTCACAATTCCGCAATCCGTCGGTCGAAGTTGCAAACGCTTCAAGTTGGATCGAGATCTTCGAGTGTCTAGCAATCCGCTCGAACTCGAGATCTCTCTGTAACTCCTAAGCACGTGACTCAATTTGTGGTGGAATCGCGACTCTGGCATCACATCACTACCTCACGTGTCGGCTGCTGACGATGGCGTCTCCTGAAGAACAACTGGGAAAAATCCTCACGCTATTGAACGAGAATTCCCAGGGAATCTGGGATTAAGAGATATGCGGATTAAAAAATTTATGGAAACTCGAACGGATTTGAAATTTAAATTTTAAAAAATTTAAGTTATTATTCTCGGCACTATTCAAATTCAGTAGTTCTTATTCAAATTCGGAATATGAGCAGCGCTCGAGCACACGGCTTAGTTCTTATTATTAAAAGACTAGCCTATAGTGTTGTTGGTAGATGATTAGAATAAAAAATATGCAGGTGATGGTGATGCGTGAGTGATTAGCAAAAAATAAGCGTGGATGAATGCGACTCGCGCGCGATTAGCTGATTAAAATATATGTAGATGAAAGTGACATGCGTGTGATTAAGAGATATGCAGATTAAAAAATAATATGCGTGCTCTTCTTAGGATCTTGGCAGGCTAGCGAGACCAACAGATTCAGCTGGTCGTGCGACTTATGCTTGTATGTATCCTACTCGATACTTACTGTATGCATCACTAGCTTCACTACAGAACCAGACTAATTATTCTTCTCCCATGCTATTCCCAGCTACACTCACACAGAATTCAGACTCTATCGTCTCCCTGGGCAGTTCCACCCGAAGGAAACACTTCTCTGCGGTCACAAGGTTCTCTACAAACACCGCTACCTGGGCCGACACGAAAAACACACGCAGAGGTTTTTCCTCTAGAGTCCCTAGCATAGAGGCGTCACCCTATATGAATGAGTTTTAAGGAAAAAAGAGATACAAGCAAGAAAGCTTAATTCATATTCACAGAGTAAGCTTACATACGGCTTTTCATTTTAGAAAACCCCAAGCACCTAGCATAAAACCTGATTACCTTACAAGCGTAGGAAGATCATGATGACTTCCTTTATTTTCTAATTTACAAGGTGGTGGAGTAATACAGTGGTAGTGGTGGAGTGAGGTAATTTACAAGGTGGTGGAGTAATACAATGGTAGTGGTGCTTTAGAAAAACATGATCGAGGAAAGAAAAGCGAAACACTCCACGCACTGGGAAAAGGCTTCCGCGACAGGAAACCGGCTACTAGTTAGGAAGTGAACATAAGGTATCAAGAGGTCCCTCACAGTCAGGTGCGATGCAATTGCCCCCTATTAATCAAGTACCCCTCTTCCTATTTTGTTTAGGGATGTTGCAGGGGACCTGGGGCATTTCCATCTTCTTCTTGTCGTCCTTCTCACCCTATGCCGCCGCGTTTCCCGGTCCTTTTCTTTTTTTAGTGCTTCGACCCGAAGCGATAGCTTGACGCGTTTTCCGTGGATAAGATGGCAGCGCTCCAGCTCACTAAAGAATGGGACGGCAGTGGTCTGCCGGGATCCAATACACATACGAGTTATCACAGGGAAGCATACCAGTTAGAAGAAGCAAGGCAGGAATGACCATTTAGAAGAAGCAACGCAGGAATGAAACAATAGTAAAGTAGACTGGGGACGGTTTCCTGAGGTGTCTTCAGTGCGCTGGTGGTCATGTGCAGACGGATGAGCGGATGGCGAGATGCCAAATGCGGATGTCTGGCTTCTCCTTTTAAAGTGCTGAAGGAGCCTTCTGGAGTGCCTTTGTGTTTATCTTCTGAGAGGCTTTTGTGGTTAAGGAAGACAGATGGACTGTCATCTGGCGAGGTCTTCAATTATCTACTCATACTGTTTGCCTGGACGGCTATACGTCCTGGCTACAGTGTCTTCATGTGGGTGTTGTCTTTGTCCTTCTGGATAAGTCTTCTGATGTCCAAATGATTGATGCCGAGGATACAAATTAAGTACTTTGGCGATTACACAGTATCTTTAAACGTGGCGAAAGTTCCTACAGCACCTTCCCTCCTCACCGATCCCAGTTCATCTACAGTATAAGGGTCTGTTGCTACAGTCCTGGTTCTACTGTAGCACATAACGGGTTTACTTTGCCATAGACTCGTTGGTGTACCACGCACCCTCTTTTTTTCGCCCTAACCCCTCCTTACTGCTACCAAATCAACTTTTCCCCGTGCCCGTGCGAAAATCACTATTGATCAATAGTAACGAGCATCTTTAAGGCACATAATACTGGTCATCCACAGTACCAGAAACACTGTAGCACATACCGTGTTCTATTGTACCACACGCCCGTTACTGTACCACCCAACTCTTTTTTTTCTTTTAATTTGTCTCCAACCCCTTCCTTTGTGCCAGCAAATCAGGTTTTTCTCCACATCCATACGAAGCACGGGATATATATATATATATATATATATATATATATATATATATATATAGGGAAATTCTATTCTATTTCTGGGGAGTAGTTACTCTCATGTTAATATCTCTAAATTTAATCTGTATATGTTACACCATGATACATCCAGCCCCACACAGCGCCGTATCTCAGAGAGAAGAAGACGAGGCACTACAAAGTCATCATCCACATCAAGTCAGTTGCCGACTTCTTTCCCAGAGCGCCCTCGCTAGGTGGCTCCCCGCCATCCGACGACGGAGACAGCGGACACGATGGCAACACGGACAACCACCACTGGGGCTCGGGACCACGGCTCTATGGCTTCTCTTGCCCTAGGGACATTCCGGACAGCGACGACGTCCAGCAGGGAGGCAACGCAGGCGCCGGAGGGAGACGCGCTGGCGGCCACACACACGGCCACACGGAGCACGCCACGACAAGGGCCTGGACGGTCAAGGCGGTCCAAAGGCAACTGTGCAACGATCAGCACGGACGTCAAAAGCAAAAGAAGGCGTCCACAAGCCGTAGCAACAGGATTCAAGTGTGGCGACCGAAGCAGGCTCGCCAAGAGGCTGGAGCCCCGGTCCCGCCAGTGATTCAAATCACGAAGTCTGCAGCAGCTGTGGAGCGTTTGGTGACTCACCACGAGGCTGGAGCCCCGGTTCCACCAGCGAGTCAGGTCACGCCTCCTACATCGCCTGCAGGGCATCCGGCGCGAAAGGAATCACCAAGGACAGCTGTTATCCTCCCGTCGCTCTGTGCCGCGGTTGAGGGCGACGTCGACAGCCTAGCCATCCACTTTGGGTCACTACTTTTCTAGCGGGTAGAAGCGGCAGGTGGACCCAATGCTCTGGGAGGCGCAGCCCAACCTACAAGAGAAGCCAACGCAACTAGGGGCCAACAGCTAAGGCCGGTGGGAAGACGGGCTTGAACGAGGTGCACAGTGCCAATGCTGTCATGGAACAGGCACCGTCTACACCTGCAACCCACAATGCCGCAGGCAGCACAGCAGTGAGCATCGAGGCCTCCGACCTTGCTACCAGCGTCCCCACGACACCGGCTACAAGTGAACCGGAACTGCAAGCACGTCCAGCCAGCAGCCATTGCGAAGAAGCAGTCGTAAACGATGAAGCACCTGCATGCACCGATGCCAGTGCAACCCCACCCCAAGCAGCAACGCAGGCCAACAACGACGATGACGCTGTCGCGCTGGGCAGCCGCGGCGGTTCCGGGAGTGGCCAGCGAACCTCAACTGGTATGAAGCTCAAGCGCTTCACTGAACGCATATTCCAGAAAGCAGTTTCGCCACACTTGCAGGACAAGCCAGCCTGGCAGGACACACTCCGGGAACCGACGGAGCCCGAGCTTCTGCTTAGGAGTAGGCGTATCGCTGCACAACCATTGTCCTAAGTACCAGCATCAAAGCGGGTTGAAGTCCTGGTCATGAAGCGTCCCGGTATGTTGCCGGAACAGGCTCGACCATCACCTTCAACGAAGGAGGCTTACGATAGCATTTTCATGGACAAATTGACACCGTCGCACGCGGAAGCCATGCGGGAGCTATTCCCAGACCTAGACCAGCCCCAGCGGTCAAGAAGGAAAGGCGCAAGACATGCTTAAACGCCCTCCCGCGCGATCGTCAACATCCAAAATGGATAATACGACCATCTTGTGCTGGAACGCGCGTGGGCTAAACGTTGCAGCCCGCGCCGGGACAATGTGCGCACATTAGTGCAGAAAGAGAGGCCGCATGTCATCTGTATCGTTGAAACAAAACTAGACGATGTACCCCAAATGCTTGTTTTGTCCATGCTAGGAATGAACTTTGTTGACTATGCGTTTGTGCCAGGCTGCCAGCAGCCGGAACTCACAGGGGTATCTCTTGATTGCAGCCAGGAGCCCCGATATCAGACTGAGCGACGTACACATTGGTTGCTTCTCCGTGTCAGTCCAGGTCCATGGTCCAGTTGAGCACCAGCAATCTTGGTGGCTCTCGGCAGTGTACGGGCCGCAGGACGACAACGAGAAATCAATTTTCATGGAAGAGCTAGCGGCCATCCGGGACGCCTGCCCCAGCCCATGGGCTGTCTTAGGCGACTTCAACCTCATTCTTGCATGAAGCGGACAAGAACAATGCAAGAATTAACAGGACAAACTTGCACTGGTTCCGTCGAACTGTGGCAGAACTTGAGCTGCTGGACATCCACCTACACGGCCGAGCGTATACATGGAGCAATGAGAGACGTTCACCAACGTTGGTGCGCCTTGACCATGCACTCGTCTCAAGAGACTGGGAAGAGATGTTCCCAAACTGCCACCTGCAAGCACTTGGGTCGGACGCCTCCGATCACTGTCCGCTGCTGCTACAAACCAATTTGTCTATACATGCAAAGCCACGGTTCCATTTTGAGGTCTTCTGGCCAAAAACGCAAGGCTACCAGGAAGCACTTGCAAGGGGCAGGCACTGTGCGCAGACGATTTCAGACCCTCTTCTAAGGTTCGATGCCAAATTGCGCAACCTAAGAAGGGAGCTACAAAGCTGGGCGGCCAATAGAATTGGCAAGGTCTAGGAGCAACTGCTCATGGCACGCGAAATCATCCTGAAGCTTGATCAGGCGTAGCCGAGCATAGGGAATTTTTAGACGAAGAATACAAGCTGCGTAAAAACTTCAAGCTCAAGTGCCTCGATCTATCATCCCTAGAGCGCACCATCACGAGGCAGAGATCACGCATCCGATTCATCGCTGAAGGGGCGCGAATACCAAATATTTCCATCTCCTCGCGAGGGGAAGAAAAAGGCGGAACTGCATCATGTGCATGCATAAGGAACGCAAGTGGAGACGTATGCACTTTACAGGCAGATATGGAAGCCGCCATCAACGACCACTTCTCCAGCGTGTTCGGACAAGAGGCGTCGGCGCCGTACTCTCTGGACTATTCGGCACTCGGCATCTCTGACTTGGACCTCCCATTCTCAGAAGACGAGCTGCGGTGGCTGACATGCCATCAGATTGAGCACTAGGGCCGGACAGCTCCACAGGAGCATTCTACAAATCAGCCTGGGACACAATAAAGGAGGACATCCTCGCAACCTTGAATGCTCTGTTCTTTGGAGACAGCAGGGTGTTCCATAAACTAAACAACGCATTCGTGGTGCTGCTGTCCAAGAAGCCAGAAGCCGCGGCGCCAGCCAATTACAGGCCCATTACCATGATCCATAGCTTCGGGAAGCTAGCATCCAAGCTGATGGCCATGCGACTAGCACCAAGACTGACGAAGATGATCTCGGCAAACCAAAACGCATTCATCAGAGGACGTACAATCCACGACAACTTCAAATTCATTCAGCGAGCTGCAGTTTATCTCAGGAAAAGAAAAATCCCATCTGTTCTACTCAATCTGGACATATCCAAGGCGTTCGACACAGTGGCGTGGCCATTCTTGTTGGATACCCTGAGGGCGTTTGGGTTCAGCAGCCGGTGGTGGACTTGGGTGGCAACGCTACTATCATCAGCATCGTCAAGGATCTTACTCAATGGCACACCGGGAGCACCAGTAAAGCATAGGCATGGAGTACGCCAAGGGGACTCCCTGTCACCGATGCTATTTATCATTGCCATGGATGTACTAGCGAGGCTATTTGCCACTGCAAGGGAACACAGAATCATCAGACCATTGGAGACACATGCAATCAAACATCGCTATTTGCCACTGCAAGGGAACTAAGAATCATCAGACCATTGGAGACACATGCAATCAAACATCAGTGCAGCCTCTATGCTGATGATGCAATCTTGTTCATTCATCCGGGGCTCAGGGAGGCGATAGTAGTCAGAGAACTGTTGAGAAAATTTGCTGAAGCGTCAGGGCTCATGACCAATCTCGCTAAATGTTCCATCACACTGATCCATGGAGACCCAGAAATTCTACCGCAGCTGCAACAGGTCCTCGGTTGCCAAATCAAAGAATTTCCGATATCTATCTTGGCCTACCGCTCAGCACAAGAAAAATTCCAAAAGATCACATCCAATCCACTATGAGTGCGATGGCCAGAAGACTGCCAAGCTGCCATGGGCCTCTCATGGCCAGAAGTGGCCGGCTCATATGGATCAGCTCCGTGCTTGCAGCAGTACCGATCTACACCATCATCGTGGACGGCCTACCACCATGGGCCAGGAAGGAAATCGGCGTGATCTGCAGATGCTTCCTCGGGATTAGAAAAGAAGGATCCATCCAAGGAAAGTGTATGGTGGCCTGGCCAACGATGTGTCGCCCGAAAGACCTAGGAGGCCTAGGCATCCCAGACCTCCACCTTACCAGTATCGCTCTACAAACAAGATGGCTCTAGCTACGGCACACGGACGACTAGCGGGCTTGGGCAGAGCTACCACTCGCAGTTGACAAGGAAGTCCAAGCACTATTCGCCGCCTCCACCTACTCAATCATCGGGAATAGCGAGAACACAAAATTCTGGATGGGGAAGTGGTTGCACAGGGAGTCCATCAGTGCTATGGCGGTCAGTCGCAGACACAACCACCACATGACTGTCATGGCAGGACTTCAGAACCGCTCCTAGGTCACACAGATAGAGGGAGGGATCATCGTCCCAGTGCTGTAGGAATACCTGAGAATTTGGGACCAGGTTTTGGACATCCAACTCAACGGCAACGAAGACAGACTGGTGTGGAGATGGACCGAAGATGGTATATACTCCTCTCCATCGGCATACCGAGCACTCTTCTTGGGGTCGCACCCCATCCTGAGATGTGATAGAGTGTGGAGAACCTGGGCACCGCTGTGGGTTCCCATCTTCTTGTGGCTAGCTCCACATCGTCGTCATTGGACAGCAGACCGGAGGAGACGAGACGGCCTCAATGTAGCCGACAACTGCTACCTGTGCGACCAAGCGCCTGAAACAATCGATCACATAGTCGCCGCTTGCAGCTTCTCCAAGCAAATTTGGTGGAACATCTTGGCGGCAGTTGGGGCAAACACCTCTCACATTGGTGATGTGATGATCTTGCAATGGTGAACCTCATGGCGAACACGCTGGCATGGTGAAAAGAGAAAGGGTGCAGACTTCCTCTTCACGCTAGTCGCATGGGAGCTATGGAAGGAACGCAACGCAAGATGCTTCCGCAGCGCCTCTTCCACAATCCCGCAAGTGCTGTCCAGCATCAAGCATGCTGCCAATGAATGGGTTGATGCCGGTGCACACAATTTAGGTTGTGTAATATGTGAGTAATCCCCTAGGTCATTATGGCTAGAAAGGGCAAGCGCATAACCATAGTATCAGTGCCCCCCCTAGCACGTCAACGAAATGTATAAAACTTTCTCCCACTTAATACAAATGATACGCAAATCTTCTGCGTATTTGAGAAAAAAGTTTTAATTGCTTCAATTAGATATTCCTTTTGTTCATTGCAATGCTATGCACGACATTGTTTTTACATACATGCATACAGATTACAGACAACATGCTGAGACGAGCAACCAATCCTAAATTGTTAACAAAAAACAAAAGTGCCTCTTAAGATGTGCATACAAGCCTTCCCACATCTTATTCACAAAAGATGTTTCGAGCCCCGTCATTATTTGGTCTTTCTCGAAGGCACTTTTTTTATGGCCAAAGTTTGCAATGTTGCACTTCATATTAGGTTAAAGCTGTCGAAATTATTGCAATTATATCTCTAATTTTGTTACCATCTAAAATAGTATTTTCCAATTAGGTTTTTTACACCACCTCTATTAAGGTTGTTGTATAATTGTTGTTTGCTACCACTAGTACACAGATGATTTGTCTTGATGGCGGGGATTTATTTTCACAGCCGGTTTCAGTTATGGAGCACCTGTGAAAATCAACAAGCGGGTCCCACCTTAAGAAGCACCTATGTAAAAGGATTTACACTGATGGTTCACATAAGTGAACTGTCTGCGTAAATGGTTCTATTTACACTGACAGTTCACTTAAGGAACTGCCAGTGTAAATGAGGTACAACACATGCGGTAAGTGAACCGCTTGTGTAAATGATGCCATTTACACAGACGGTTCACTTTAGGAACCGCCTGTGTTGTACCTTTTACACAGACAGTTCTTTAAGTGACCCGCCTATGTTGTACCTCCTATTTATACCCCTTCTTCTCCCCCACACCAGAACTGTAGCGCACAGCAACCTTCCATTGGAGGCGATTTTGGAGGTCCAGATTAGGGAAGATACAAGGGAGGAGGTTTTGATCTTGATTTCTTCGAAGGAGCTTGCTAAGAAGGGATAGTTTATGTCTTTTTTGCCTCTTTTTAGCCATTCTTGCTCGATTCTAGCCACTTTTCGGATCTAGGATTTCACCTCTAGTAAGAGAGAAGAGTGGCTAGGTTTTTTCCATTTTTTCATTAATTCTAGCCACTTTTTGGATCTAGTGTTTCTCTTATTGGATCTAGGGTTTTATTAATTACTCTTGTTTAATTATTTAGTTATATTTAGTTCAATTAAGTAGCAGTGATGCTTTTAATTTGGCCTTCATTAATTAATCTTATTTTAGTTATTAGGGTTTTTCTATAAATTGATGCTTTAGTTAATTGGTCTTGTTTAATTATTTATTTATGTTTACTTTAATTAAGTATTGATGATGCTTTAATTAGGGTTTTATAAATTATTCTTGCTTTAGTTATTACAGTTTTATCTACAAATTAATGCTTTAATTAATTAGTCTTATTTATTTTTTTTAATTTTGCTTAGTTTACATTAGTACTAGTGAGTAGGGTTTTATTAATTAGTCTTGCTTTAGTTATTAGGGTTTCATTCATAAATTGATGCTTTAATTATAAGGAATAGGTTTAATTATTTCTAGAAGTTTAACTAAGTGTTAGTGGGAGGCATATTTGTTTATCTAGTTCTTTTAACTAATTCTACGGTGTAAACTCTTTAATATTTATTAAGATTTAATTAGCTAGCATAGATTTGTTTATTTGATTTGTTTGGTTATTTCTTGAATGAGGTTATTTAATGATTGTGTGTTTCATGCATTCCTATCTCTAACAATACTATATGCAATTTAGCCTCAAGGTGTACTACTTGAGAAATATATAAGAAAAGGGTTATTTTCATCTACATTCCTTTGAAGGAGTTTGCTGATCATCTAAAGCTTAGTTAATTAATATCGTAAAACATTTATGTTTCCTTTTTAGTGATTACAATATATAAATCTATTAAACTTTTTAATAGATAACGATGGATAGAGCATTCTGGATGTATAATTTAGAAAGAGTAGATCCATCATACATACCCGAGGTTCGTAGGTTTATCGATGCTACCAAAAACCATACTTTGAGAACACAGATGAAGCACATATGTTGTCCTTGCATAGACTACATAAATCTTATTATTTTTGAAGGCACCAAACTAATCATAACTTTTCTGGTCTATCGAGAATTATGAAGGTTACTTGATTTGGACAAAGCATAAAGAGGGTAGCTCTACGCCGTATATAGCTAGAAACCCTACAAACATCAGTGCCAATGGCCCAGATATGCTTGCTGACGAGTATACCAGTTCATACACGAGACACAACACCATTGTCCCCAGCAGAGTGAACATGTTGTACCCGATGTTCATGATGATGCAAATGTTGGAAGAACCAAGAACAACAGAACTCAAATGGCGGATAAAGACATAATTCATTGCTGCACTATTGCGTCGTCATACGAATCCATCAATGTTCTTCATGAAAGACATGGAGGCATCAGAGAAGGCGGCAGCAGAGCCATTGTACGATGAGAATAAGGGTTGTACCAAAGAGTTCACGATATTATGGTCTATGCTTAAGTTGTTGATGTTGAAGATATGGATGGTTCGATGCCAGCTTCGATGCATTATTGAGTACTTTCGGAGAAATACTTCCAAAGGAGAATAAAGTACCTGCTAACACATATTACGCAAAGAAGCTAATCAGTCCACTTACTACGGATGTCCAGAAGATCCACACGTGCAGAAATCATTGTATCCTATATCGAGGTGATTACAAAGACTTGGACAAATGTCTAAATTGTGGTGCAAGTCAGTACACGACAAAAAAAGACTATCTACAAGAAGAGAATGCAGCTTCTATTTCTAAAGGGAAGAAGAGAAAGAAGACCCAATAGAAAAACCAATGGAGTTCAAATCACTACAGCAAAGAAAATAAAGAAGAAGACTATTATGCACAGAAAAGGATTCCTGCTATGCTGATGTGGTACCTTCCGGTAGTAGATCGGTTGAGGTGTTTATTCGCAAACACTGAGGATGTAGAGCTTATGACTTGACATGCTTCTGATAAACACAAAGTAGATGGAAAGCTTCGACATCCAGCTGATGGCAAGCAATGGTAAAAATTCAATGAGGACCACCTAGAATTTGCTAAGGAGACAAAAAAATGTTAGGTGGGCACTATGTACGGATGGAATAAATCCTTTTGCTGAAAGGAGCAGCAAGCACAGCACGTGGCTGGTGATCCTCACCATCTGCAACCTCCCTCCACACTTGGCGTAGAAGCAAAAATACCTTTTGCTAACTATTCTTATTTCTAAGCCTACTCAACCTGATATTGATATGGATGTATTCTTGGAGTCATTAATGGAGAAAATGAGAATATTATGGGATACAGGTGTTGACATGTTGGACGAATACCGAAAAGAGTCATTCACACTGAGAGCAATTATTTTTGTTACGATCAACAATTACCTCGCTCACTTTGTATTGTCAGAACAGTTCAAGGGTAAGGTCGGTTGTATAGTATGCCTGGATGAAAACTTTTACATGTCTCTCAGTGCATCCAATAAGATAGTGTACATAAGACATAGGTGTTTCTTATCGAAAGACATAGGTACCGCTTGCGAAAGATGGATAGGTACTTTGACAATCATGATGAACTGAGGCCCACTACTCCATCTGGTAATAGTAAAGGTCATAGAGTGTATGAGATAGTTAAGAACATCAAGTTTGTTTTTACGGAGAAGATAAAAGATGAAAAAGCAAGAAAGGATGCGAAGCCAACTGCTGAGGCTACATTCAAAAAGATGTCAATTTTCTTCAAGTATTTTCCATATTGGAAAGAGTTTGACGTACGGCACGTGGTCGATGGTATGCACATTCAGAAGAATATGTTTGAAGGCTGTTGGTATTTCTTAGTGAAAGTAGTCAAATCCGCAAGCGCACAGAATTGCCGTCATATCATTTAACCTGGTGATAGACAAGGTATCGTAATTTCATGAAGAAAGGTTGTGTCTAGTCAACTAGCTTAGTCCGCCCTGGTGGGTTGAAGAAAAGAGATCCTGGGTAGTGAGGTTTTTCTATGGTTTAGATCCTCTACTCGAAGATAATCTTACCTACTACACTCTTGCTTCGGGCACCGGATAGGACCTAGTCTGCTAAGTGATGACGGCAAACAGCTCTACGCCCCACCCGAACGTGGGGGAATACAAAGGATTTTAGGGCTGTCACCACCTAAAACCTACTCCTCACCCGTTGAGTGTGAGGCAAATGAGGGTAACCTATAACTTAGACACCACATCTACATTATCGATTACTATTCTAGCGTCGGCCAGGAACATCCGTCTTTATCAGGAGTCCTCTACTAGAACATCCGCTACTAAGGCAAGTAACAGACAACGAACCCGCAAGAATGTAATACGTAAGAGAATACGAAATAGAGACTCACCACTGTAGTAGAACATGGACCTTATACTCCAAGCAGTATATGGCTGTAGAGGTACACGTCGAGGGGGGACCGACACGTCCGGCACTCCGCCTCCTCAATCCAGAGAAGCCGGATCCGAGACAAGAGATGGCAGACCCGCTCGAACCCACTCTTCTTTCCCTCTCTCACTCCCTACACTAAACTAGCTAGGCTAGGATGGAATTGGAGCTTGGCTCTCTTCTTCTTCTCCACTTGGATTGTGTGTCTTGATAGGAGGTGAGGGGGTCCTTTTATAGCTGCTGGAGGTTGGTTCTGGCCTAGACAGTAGTAACTCCCTATGAAACCGACCTAGGAACCGACTGAGTGAACCGCCAGAGAAAGGTGGGACTGAGAGGCGGTGCTGGGGATGCGGCCGCACCTTGGTGCGGGCGCACCAGGGGAGGCTCGGCTGGCCACCACCTTTCTTTGGTCGGTTGCTGGTTGGGCCTGGATGCTTGCCTCGTGTGGTGCTCCGCCCAAGTATGTACATGGATGTGGGTTCCTTTAGAATTGTCTTTGATCTTGGGCCGGATCTTTGGACTTTGCTATGCTTTTGGCCCATCTTTGATGTCTTTTCATGATTGTCCTGCAAAACATGTATACTCACCAAAACTATGGAATTTGTTAGTGTATAGACCCTATATCCTAGTTATGGTGGTGTTTCATCTCTCTTTTGTATGTATGTTGACGGTATATGATGTGAGTTAAGAGCCGTCAACAAACTCCCCCACACTTAGTCCTTTACTCGTCCTCAAGTGAAACTTGTGACTAAGGTAGATAGGTTTTCCTTGCAGATGATACTATGCAGTTTTATTTCAAGATTCCATCTAAGTCCATGAATTTCAAGGTCCATCACATTTTCTCCTAGACAACTTGAATAGCAACAATGACTTTGATTTTACTTCCCTTACTCTACTTCTGCTTAAGGACTTGGGTTTTTGTATATTTTTGAAAAGGTGACAAAACTTTGCTTTTTCCTATGATATCCTTGGTTTCATGGAAGACTTTTTCCTCTTATGTTATTCTGCTAACTTCTAGACTTCATGGGGGAAAGTACCATACCTTTAGATCGGGAGGTATTTTTATGAAGCTTTTATTTGCATACCTCTGTACATGCTCTTTCCCTCTTCTGCTTCTTTGAGAAATGTGGGCTATCTCTCTAGCGGGTACTTTTGCACCCATTTTTTCACTCAGTCGGGTGTCTTTGCACCCCTTGTTTTACTCTCATTTTTTTGGCACATACCTTTTTGGTATGGCATCTTTTCTGGCTCATGCTTCTTTGGCATGGCATTTTTTCTTTGTTATAGTCCACATTCTCTTTTGGCATCTGAGTTTTATGAGTCATGCAACAGGAGTGTACATTTTATTATTTTTTTATGTGAATCCTGATCAGTAGGCATTATACTTTTCTCTGATTAAGTCATAGGAAATTAGTGAGAAATTCATAATTGGTAAAGTTTCTATGTGACCAAGGTCTATCAAGAGAAAAATGCTAGTTCATCATGGTTATTTTTATTTATAAATCCCAAGTCTTTTTGCATAGAGTAGAGCAAAGGTCATATTATCATTTGTCATTTACACTAATTCAAGTTACTAGCAGGAAAAAGATGTACTTAAATAAAGTTCATAGATCAGGTTTCTCTTGTAAATAAAATGTAAGCGTATCATATACAAGGTGAGAATTGTTAATTCCATACCTTTGAGAGATGAATGCTCCTCCCCCACACTTGTTTTTCAAGAGAAATTAGGCACATATTACAATTGATGAAAGTAAAGATTTAGGAAGTAAATACTGGAAAAGTAAAATTGTGTCTTAACTTATTGGTGCGGGAGTGACTGATGATCACTGTAGTGCTGAAAGCACTCTCGCTGCCTAGCAACTTTTTCGATCCTCCGGCTCAGGGCGAACCTAGAGGTGTCTAGTTCATCCTGCAGCTCGGTGATCTTGAGCTATACTAGTGCAAGGTCCCCGTGCAGCTTCCTCACAGGATACCTAAGTGAGAGGACCAAGGTGCTGAGCGGGACGACAGCAGAGGCTCGAGTCGAAGTTTCCTACTCGAGATCGCTAAGAACGGCCTGCCTGTGGATCCAGGGATTCCCCGCTCTCTTGAACCTGAGAGGGAGGGAAGGATCCTCTGACGGCTCCTTTCCCTTGGAGCCTGAGGCCTGGCCGTTGCATGCTGGTATAGGACCCATGTCCTTGCGCATGAGCCCCTCAGCGATCATCTCAGATTGATTCAATCATTAAAAAGGTCAAACAATTTAGATAAATAACTCTGTCCAGAAATTGGACAAGACTAGCTCCTGAATTTATCAATTTCATAGGCAGAGCTATAGACCACCAAAATTAGTTATTCATGACAATTTGAAATTTGAAAGGCTTATAAAAAACACTACAACTTTCTAATGGTCACTCAGAGGTGATTCTCAAGATAAACAAGCCAAACAATCTAATCTCTTTGGACTGCACAGGAAGCATGTTGACAAATTGTACAATCAATAACTCCTATTTTTGTCATCCTAAAATCATGAAATTTTAGGACAAGCAAGATATAGAAGTTAACTACAACTTTTATATTCAGATCATCCATAGAAAACTTGGTTTACTACATGGAAACAATCACTTACAAGAACTGCTGTGCTTGGCTGGGGTAGCAATGTGAAGAAATGGAAGTAGTGGCTAGCTTGATGGAGGAGCAAGGGAGGAGCACCGGCAGGGAATGGAGTTGGGTGATGGCTGCCTACTCCTTTCTTCCTTGGTCTTCACTTTGCAATAGAGAGCAAGAGACATATATATAGGAAGGGAAAGTAAGAGAAGAAAAATTTGATTTCTCCACTTCAATTAAGCATATCATGACACATGGGAAGAGAGGTGGCATGGAGAAATTGAAAGAAGGATCAAGAATCATGACACATGGTAGTTTCTTCACTTCAATCAATTATACCATGACACATAGAAAGAGAGGTGGCATGGAGAAATTGAAAGAATGATCAAGAACCATGACACATGGTGGTTTCTCCACTTTAATTAATTATACCATGACACATAGCAAGAGAGGTGGCACGGAGAAATTGAAAGAATGATCAAGAACCATGACACATGGTGGTTTCTCCACTTCTATTAATTATACCATGACACATGGTGAGATAGGTGGCATGGGAAAGTGCAAGAAAAAAAAGAGGTGACAACACATGAATGTAGAAGAAGAGTGGAAAAGACAAATTAAAATTCTCTACTTTTCAAACTCTAATTTTTTGATCCAATTCAAAATCTCATAATTTGAGCTTAGAAAGAAATAGGGTTCTAAAAAAAAAATCTTTTTTTGCTGATTCCTAATTTAGCAATTAAATTAATGATCAATTAGCAAACAACTAATCTAATCAATTGCTCTATGGTACAGTACAATGTTTGTACTTTGATATAAAACAAAAGTTTGGAACTTTTTATTTTCAAAATTGGTGGCAGTTATTTCTCCAAAACTGAATTGGAAATTCCAATCCCACGCTTAGTCATTTTCAGGAAGTGGGGTTTGGAATTCCATTTCACCTTTGGTCTCACATTTAAATACTTTGAATTGGACAACTTGCTTGAGGTATGATTGCAAAATTGGTCACACACCAAAGTAGATGGTTAACATAACCATGTCACGAGGGACAAGCATTCAATGCACTGCAACTATCTATGCAACATTTTTAAATTTTACTAAGCATGATGCTTGATGCCTAAAATGATGACATGGCAATTTTATTAACGCTTAACACCTGGGGTGTTACAGCTCCTTCCCCCTTACAAGAATCTCGTCCCGAGATTTAGAGAAGCCTAAACTCTAGGTTTAGTAGTGGAAAAAGAAACGTGTCACACTCTTTTTCTTATAATATATTCATAGGACAAGAGAAAAAGTTTCGGTTTACAACACGACACCTACAGAAGGTAACAACTAGAAAGGAGTTGTTCACCTAGATAGAGGCAAGAAAATCTGGATAGTTTTCCATTAAATAATCCTCCGATTCCCAAGTTGCCTCATCCTCTGTATGCATGTTCCACTGAACCTTATAGAATCTGATTGTTCTCCTTCGAGTAACACGATCCTTTTGATCCAAGACCCGAATCGGATACTCAGAATATGTCAAGTCTGGTTCAAGTTTAACCCCTTCAATATCAATGGTTTGTGCAGGCACTTGAAGACATTTCTTCAATTGGGAAACATGAAACACATTATGCACGGCAGAGAGATTCTCAGGCAACTGGATACCGTATGCCACTGAACCACACTTGTAAGGACCAATATAACGAGGGGCTAATTTGCCTTTAACACCAAACCGGTTCACTCCTTTCATCGGTGATACTCGAAGATAGACATAATCATTAACTTGAAACTCTAAAGGTCGACGCCTTTTATTAGCATAACTCTTTTGTCGGGATTGAGCAATTTTTAAACTGTATTGAATAAGTCGAACTTTCTCTTCAGCTTCTCTGACAATATCAACTCCAAACAACCATCTTTCTCCTGGTTCTGACCAGTTGAGAGGAGTTCTACATCTCCTACCATACAAGGCCTCGAATGGTGCCATTTTTATACTCTCTTGATAACTATTATTATAAAAGAACTCTGCCATGGGCAAGCATTCATCCCATTTCTCAGGATAGGCAAGAACACATGTCCTTAACAAATCCTCTAGAATCTGATTTACTCTTTCGGTTTGACCTCCAGTCTATGGGTGATAAGCCGAACTGTGTAGAAGCTTCGTACCCATGGACTTATGCAATTGTTTCTAGAAACTAGAAACAAATTGTGCACCTCTATCCGATATGATAGTTTTGGGTGTACCATGCAAACTCATGATTTGGCTAATAAATAATTTTGCATAACCAAGAACTGGATATTTATTTTTCACCGGCAAGAAATGCGCTTGCTTAGTGAGACGATCCATTATCACCCAAATGGAATCAAAACCTTTAGCTGTTCTAGGTAGCCCAATAATAAAATCCATACTGATATCCTCCCATTTCCAGGATGGGACTAGCAAAGGTTGTAATGGCCCTGCAGACTTGAGATGACTTGCCTTCACTTTTCGACAAATGTCACACTTTGCAACATATGTAGCAATTTCGATCTTCATTTTGGTCCACCAGAACCGCTGTTTGAGATCCTGATACATCTTTTTACTTCCTGGATGGAGAAAGAATCTAGTTGTATGTGCTTCATCAAGGATTTGTTGATGTAACTCAGGAACTTTTGGAACTACCAAATGGTTATTGAACCAATGAACATTATTTTCATCAATTCTAAAATAGGGAGCTTTCCTAGTTCTAACTTTTTCTTTGATGTGAGCAATACCCTTGTTGTCTTGTTGTGCAGCTATAAATTGAGCCTGGATAGTTGACTCAATAGCTATATTGGCCAAAGTGCCATGTGGGACTATTTGCAATTTTAATCTTTCCATTTCTCGACATAAGGTTGGTTCCAGTGGTTTTGATGCAAGACAGTTGCATTGTGCTTTGCGACTTAGAGCATCAGCCACAACATTAGCTTTGCCGGGATGATAGTGCACTTCTATATCATAATCTTTGATCAATTCTAGCAACCTTTGCCGCATATTCAACTCAGATTGAGTGAAAATATATTTCAAACTCTTATGGTCAGAATATACCCGACAAATACTTCCCGATAAATAATGCCTCCAGATTTTTAGTGAATAAACAACCGCTGCCAACTCAAGATCATGGGTTCGATAATGCTCTTCATGACGCTTGAGTTGCCTGGAAGCATAGGCAATAACTCTTCCTTCTTGCATCAATACACATCCAATACCAATGCCTGAGGCATCACAATATACATCGAATGGCTTTTCTATATCCGGCTACGCTAGAACAGGAGCGGTGGTCAGCAGCTTCTTTAGAGTTTGGAACGCTGCTTCGCACTCGGAAGACCAGACAAACTTGGTTTGGCTCTTTACAAGCTCAGTGATGGGTTTGGCAATTTTGGAGAAATCAGGGATGAAACGACGGTAATATCCCGCCATTCCAAGGAAACTGCGAACTTGGTGGATGGATGTGGGTAGTTTCCAATTTAGAACATCCTGAACTTTGCCAGAGTCGACTGCGACACCTTCGACGGATAGGACATGATCAAGAAATTGAACTTTATTGAGCCAAAAGGCACACTTACTAAATTTGGCATACAATTGGTGCTCTCTGAGACGGGTCAAACGGAGATGCTCCGCATGTTCTTCTTTGGTTTTAGAATATACTAGGATATCATCGATGAACACAACGACAAACTTATCGAGCTCCGGCATAAACACAGAGTTCATTAGATACATGAAATGAGCCAGTGCGTTGGTTAGACCAAAGGACATAACTAGGTATTCATATAGGCCGTATCTGGTAACGAAAGCTATTTTGTGAATATCTTCTGGTCGGATTTTTATTTGGTGGTAACCGGATCGGAGGTCAATCTTGGAGAACACTTTGGCTCCCGAAAGTTGATCAAAAAGATGATCGATACGAGGAAGTGGGTATTTATTTTTGATGGTAACTTCATTTAGAGGACGATAATCGACACACATCCTCAATGTTTGATCTTTCTTCTTTACAAAAATTGCAGGACATCCCCACGGAGAAGAACTAGGCTGGATATAGTCCTTGTCTAGCAATTCTTGCAGTTGAGTTTTCATCTCTGCTAACTCTTTAGGTGGCATTCTATAGGCCCTTCTCGACACTGGGGCAGCACCAGGTTTTAAATCAATCCTAAACTCAACATCACGATCTGGAGGCAATCCTGGCAGATCGTCTGGAAATACATTAGGAAACTCTCGCACTACAGGAATATCTTTCAATTCTTTAACTGTGGCTCCATATACCCGCTCAATTGCTCTTTTAGGAGTTGGTAACTGGATAAGCAGTTTGGATTCATTGTGAGGAGAGTTTAACTGGATATCGGTGTAGTGTCACTACACCACAACACCGGATCAGCGTTAGACATCTGACGCTAAAACTCTTTTTTATCGATAGATGATCTGACGCTAAAGATACCTAAGAGACTATCTGACGCTAAATCCTCATTTAGGGACTCACTATCTGACACCATAGGTACTCATAAACTATCTGACGCTAAAGCCATGTACCATGTCAATCTATCTGATGGCAAAAATAAATGGGCCCCACCTAGCTCGCGCCTCCAAATACATTCATCTCCTTTTGGCTTGGCCCATGAGTAAACCCCAAATCTTTCTCTTCCCCGGATTTTGATGTAATAAATGATTTGAGCTGAAAATGTCATGAACATAAAAGTTGTAGAATTGATCATGATCTACAACTTTTATTTTAGTCATTTCTTCATCCGACAAAATAATTGCAATATTGTTCACAAAATTTACATCTCCCTCTTAAAGTTTATGAAACCAAATGAGACAAATATAAAATTTATGAACAATGCTAATATCACATTGTTGGATGAATAGATGACCAAAATAAAAGTTATATATCTTGATGAGTTTTACAACTTTGTTGTTGATAGCTTTTTTAGCTGAAATCATTTACTGCTGCAAAATATTATTTGAAGTAGTCATTATTTAAAATTCAAAATTTTTAATTGTTTAAACAAAGTCAGATGGAGGAATTACCAAAACAAAGTTTGTTTATCTTGATGATTTATAAAACTTTATATTTAATGAATTTTTTATTTGAATTTTTTATAGTTTGGAAATTATGTTTTCTTCAATTTAGAGTTTATAATTTATTTTGGAAGAAAAAAGAATGTAATTCATCCTATTACTATGCAGGCCACCAATAGCCCAACAACAATGGCCTGCTCAGCCCATTACTTCGGTCCGATATATTGCAACAGTTGGATGGAACCCTAATGAATCATAACCGTTGGATCGAAAGCACTAGGTATATAAGCAGCTCTTCAACCCTCCAAACCCTAACCTCCTACTCTTCTCTCCTCTCCTCACCGTGGATACCTGAGGTCTGGCCGACGCTCCCTCCAGAGCCCCCTCCACCAAATGGTGCTCCCGGTGCTCCCTACAGTGGATCCGGCGCTCACTCCAGCGGCGGCCCCCTACTATGGCGGCGCCCCTTCCCCAGATCTAGCGCTCGATGCCCCCTCCACCAGGACGACGATGAGGAGCAGCGGGCGGCGCTGGTCGAGGTCGGAGCATGACGACGGCGTGTGGCACGGCACCGACGGGCGCAAGCACAGGCGCACGTGCAGGCCCCGCTGTGGCCTCCCGGCACGCGCGGGCTCCGTCGCGGCCTCTGGGCGAACGCCCGCCTTACGCTAGTTCTTCGTCGTCCCCTGCTACGAGCACGGACAAGGTATATGTCCCTTGCTGATGCGTATTTCGTTCCAATCTGATGAACTTCTAGAAGGGGCTAGTGGATCTGCTCCTATCCTGGAGTCTCCGTGGCAGAGCCCAAGTTTGTTTCATTAACTGACTGACAGTAGAAGAAACAGTCATGGTCCCATCTGATAGAAGAATATACCGTACATTGTTAGCATTCTTGCTGGTTACAAACTGCATTGTTAGACTAGACATTTGAGAAAAGATGTTGACAAACTGAAGCCCCTCCATCATTTCAATTATTTTTTTTTCTAAACGAAGTACTAATTTAGCTCATTGTCGGTTCAATGTGAATGCTTTTGTCAGAAATAGCAGAATTTGTTGACTTGCTGGTTACAAACTTGCCATGGCCTTGTTGTGGCAATGGCTCTATTGTGTACTTTACTTAAAAGTACTACTGCTTTATTTTCCTGGTGATGAAACTGAATAATAACAGGTACAATTTGAGGCTATAAAGGGACAGTTCTTGTGTGAGATATACGAGTCTACACTTTACAGAGTTGGAAAATGTCATAGGATTGTATGCAGGGAACTTGTGTAGGTGAGTTCACACTAATAGTATATTTTTTTTTCAAATATAGAGTAGAGGTGAACCTACTGTGTGGTTAGTATTGAAGACATTGACCTGTGAACACATGACTTGCTGAAGTTATCTTGATGCTCTTAGATTTTATAGGCTGAAGTTGTACTCAGAAAGCTAGCTATTTGCATATCTATTGCAATTTTTCGACAAGTGGGTTCAAATGTACCTTGTATTCTGCACATATAATAAGTTAGAAATATTAATAGTGTACCAGTGCAATCCAGTGTTTCATATTGCCTATAGTTAAAGTTGTTTGGTTGCAGCATTTTCTCTCATATTTAATAAGCCTGTAGTCAGCCTCTCAGATTTAGTTGCAGCCAGCCTAAAAAGTCTGATGCTTGCAGAACTGCAGGTAGCTATGTTGGCTGCTGGCTGGTAATAAACCACTCTAGCAAGGTAAAGACTTTTTAAAAAGTCTCTAACTTGTGTACATGTACCATATTATTTTTTAGATTCATTGTTGATTTTTAAATGCTGCCATGCTTAGGTTATTCACATCTTGTAACCTTGAAATTAGGAGGCCTTGTATTATAGGGTCTGTAGTAGTCATCAATAGTAAACAATAACTTTCCTTTCAGTTCCACACATTTTATTTTCACTCATGGTATTACAATTAACTGAAATGATTTGTTCTCTCTGAACTATGTGTCTTATCTTACCATATAAGGATTATGTGTTGTGTTTGTGAGGAATCGGGGTAGTCCAGACTTTAGTACATGATTGGCATCTGTTGAACATATGAAATATTGAAATATTCATGTTTACTTTGTTTTAATTTCAGAACTGTAGTAACTCCTAACAATTATTAACCTAACATGTTTATCCTTATCTTGTAATATGTGTTAATGAAGTTACAACTTTGAGTAGTATTGCACAAGTGTTGGACCTTCAATTCGTTGTAACCCTCCTGATTTATGATTTGGGATGCATTAGCTGATTCCTTGTTTCTCTCATGTAGATCAGAGAGTTGCTAGAGAGCTCAGAGGTATGTATCTTCACAATTTTGACCAAAACTTTACAATAGCTGCCATTGATAAGCTAGCTGACTACCAAAATTATAGACCTTTATCTTGTACCATTCAATTTATTAAGTATTAGCCATGTGCAACCATAAAGCAAACAACTTGCAGAAACATAGATGTGATTTTCTGCAACAACCAAATGTCAAGGATAGAAGGAGCCATCTAACATGTGATTTTATTGCGCCAAGGTCTGCATTTTGCATAATTGTTCTACTCAATTTCAACATAGATATCATTGGTTTACTTAATTAATAATTGTTTATTGGCTGGTTAATGCTCTACCACAAAGGATGAGGTCGTTTGACACTGCATAGAGTGCAGAAATGTTTGCAGCTATTTGCTTTTATAGATGGTAAAATAGTTCAGATAGTGGTACCTTGCATATTGGTCTGCTTGTTGCAGCAGCTCATGCTGAATCAACAAATACCACCCTTATGACTCGTGGTGTTTATTTTGATTTTGAGAAAAGTACTACTTTGAGTAGTGGCACACTTTCTGGTACACTTTACACAGAGGAGCAGGCTGGATTTAATTAGGCCCATGTTATGCAAGATCTATTTTTGCAAGAATAATTCATTACTAATTTACTACTGTAAACCTTTTTTTTGTGCAAGTTTCAGCATGCTCTTTAAATCCATCAGGAAGTACAAAGGCAATGCATCTATGTCTTCAAAAATCTGGATTACCAGGTGACCACTCATGCATGTAATTCAATATTTAGTCTAGGATCAGCTTCCGTGCTAGTGTTAGCATCTCTTCGTTTTTTTATTCATAGATAGATGAATTTTGTTCATCGAAACTGTCTTGTTGAACTGTAGCGCAAACAAGTCAAAACAAGAGTTACAACGAGATCTAGTTTGCATGTTTGTATCACAACATTAGCTTCAGTAGCACAAGTGTTACTTGACTAGTTAAGTTTTTTTAGAGCATCTATTTACTAGATGATTTGATTTGCTCTGCACATAAGCTTCAAAGATATGGAAAACCAAGTCCCAATCTTGAGGCCTTCAGAGTCTGGTACTAACTGCATGTTAGGTTTTGATTTCAAGGTTTGCTGTGGTGCTAGTTAGCAAGTTTGTGGATGATTTGTCACTCAAAGCTGATTTGGGTGGTAGTCTTATCTCTTTTGGATGGTAGTCTTATCTCTTTTAGATATATAGGTAGCTGATACTCTAGACTTATCATTGATGATTCAATGTTTTATGTTTGTAATGAATGATCATTTATGTATATCTCTGAGTATTTGGATGTGGTCATGAATGGATCTATTTGTATGAGAAATGTGCACAGTGAAGTTTTGTATTAAATTGTAACCAAATGGCCTTTTATTTTTTTAAATGCATTTAAATGATCTCGTCCAACCATCTGACGCTGAAAGCACCTATAACATCAAATTGTCTGCCGCTATAAAGTATTGGCAGGACATCTGACGCTATATAGTATTGGCAAGCCATCTGACGCTAAAAGTCCTATCTAACGCTAAAGATTTTTAGCGGCAGGACTTATAGCGTCTGCAGAAGTCTGACGCTATATGTCTTTAGCGTCAGACCATCTGACGTTGTATCCACTTCTAGCGTTAGATTATCTAGCACCAATTCTGGTGTTGTGGTGTAGTGTGTATTAATGATGGCTCCACGCTGATTCATCCAATTCATACCAAGGATCACATCAATATCTTGATCCTTTAGTACTAGAATATTTGTGTAGAAGGTGTGCCCTCAAGATCTACAGGTATCTGATATACCATTTCCTTAGTGAATATACGTCCCCCAGGAGACTGTATATGATAAATATTTTCTAGTCTCGATGGGTATTTGATGCTTCATGACAAATGCTCTATTGATGAATGTATGCGAGGCACCAGAATCAAATAGAATAACTGCAAGATGTTGTGCAACAGGAAACATACCCATCAAACCTAGTTCTCCTTCAGGAATAGCTTCCATTTGAGTATGATGAACACGACCAGTCTTTTGCACAGGACCTTTCTTCTGAACATTCTGCTGCTGACTCACTTGTGGCCTCTGCGCATTAGCTTGTTTTGGCATGCGGCAATCACGAGCATAATGCGCAACTTTACCACAATTAAAACATAGGTTGGAATTATATAGGGCATTAAAAGGATGAACACCAGTGGTATTCGGCTGATGTGGATAGAGAGGATTTGCAGCAGAACGGACATATGTCTGCTGCTGGCTTTGCTGTTGTGGTGGATTGTACTAGTTTTGGTGAGGGGTTTGATAATTCATTTTTTGGCGTTGAGCCTTACCACTAGAGGATTCCTTAGTCACATTCTTTCTCTTCCTTATATCTTCACACTGATGGAAATTTTTCTCCATGGAAATGGCAATGCTAACACTTTCATTGTAACTAGCATTGGGATTAGCTATAAGCATAGACATGATCTGAGGTTGCAGACCACGCAGGAAGCAATCTTTCTTCTTCTCATCAGTGTTGACATGCTCAGGAGCATATTGGGCCAACTGATTGAACTTGTTGACATATTTCATAACTGTTCGATCTCCTTGCTCCAGATTCAGGAATTCTACCAACTTCATTTTCATGAGACCTCCCGGAATATAGTGAGCCCGGAAAGCTTCACGAAATTCAACCTAGAAAATTCTGTGACCCGGTGGCTGGGTGGCACGGTAGGTAGCCCACCAGGCGCCAGCAGAACCCTAGAGTTGTTGTGCTGCAAATTTCACCTTCTGATTCTCTAGACAGTCAACAACATCAAACTTCTGCTCAATGGTTCGGATCTAGTCTTCGGCTTCTAGAGGTTCGTTTGCCTTGGAGAATACAGGTGGACGAGTACCCATAAAATCCTTGTACTTGCATTCTTCAGTGTGACCTTGATGACCTTGCGCTCCATTCTGCTGTGCCATAGCATTCAGAAGATGAGCGTTCTTGGCACTAGCATTGATAAGTGTAGCCATAGCATCCATTAGGTTTGGCGGTGTTGGTGGTGGTGGAGGTGGATTGTTTCTTGCACCCCGAGAAGTGCCAGGGATATCAGAATTAGTTCTCCAGAGCGAGTCCTCATCTGTGTGCCATGAATCAAAATTTACTTTCTAGATTTTTATAAGGAAGGGAGATAAATTTTTAAAGAAGGGTAGCATGAATAGAAAGGGTATAACACAACACACTTTTGTAAGGGAGGTATTTAGCGTAGATATGACATGATGCATGACGATTTATAGATCCTCCAGAACATCCTCACCAACGACACACACATATATGATGGCACATACATACGTATCTCTTTTCTAAGTTCACTCAGCCCTTTTCCCTACAGTAATAATGTATAACACACAATGAAAGTAATAAAATTAAATGCTCCCCATATAGGTATACCCCTGTATACATATATGTAGCACTAAACTACCCGAATAATCATCATCATATCACCCATATGAACATGTGTGTAACATGTAAATATTCCGGTAACCACACTAGCACTCCCCTAGACCGGCGGCTGTCTGATCATGCGCTCACAACTCACACTTACCTCGGCGTAGGTGCGATGTTGCATAATTTAAAGAGACAGTTTATACTGCATATATCCATATATGCATGTACGAATATATACATATACTTCCATATGAGGTCACCACCACCCTTAGGTCATCGGGTGACAAGATAACAATTCAATACTTACTTTCTTATCTGAGCATAGAGGTAAATGATCCATACCATTCGAATAATTCCCCCCCATAAGTTAGTTTACTTAGGTGCCATCATTTATATACTCACACACAATCAAACTCTTAATTAAAATAAAGCACACCAGAGTACCAAGGTACTCTCAACTTTTATAAATTAGGGCAAAATAGAAAACACATGCTACTTACTCATACTATCGCTATAATAGTGATAGTGCTATCTCTCAAAAGCAGGAGGAAAGAAAAGCAGGGGATGCGTCAGAAATCACTTTTAAGTTTTTGCAAAACTTGAATTAGTGTTAATTTTGAAGTTTTGTAAAAAGTAATACTGTAATAACATGTAACCATTGCTCTGGTACCAGCTGTCACAGAACCGCCTAAATTGATTGGCCCACATACACGTACCGTTGCTTCTCGTGCCTTTAGTTACTTATGCATTGGGTCAACCCACTTAGACGACTCTGCTTTTCCAAACAGGATCGCACGGTTACATCGGCACCACAGTATTACAACAGAGTTTTCATAATTATACAAAATATATTACGTCAGAGTAAGCAGAAGTATACAACATAGTTTTACAAACCGGTGTAACTTTTATTACAAACCATGGTTCAACTCTCTCTCACAGAGTAAGTAACATTATTAACTTTATTACAAGCACACAACGGAAAGTCACCCTGCCCACGGGTGCACGCAATTACAAAACTAAATTTACTCCTGCTCTTCTTCATTCAAGACCGTCATGCAGCAGGGACAAAACATCGCCTGTTCATGCGGTTCACCTGCAACGGGGGTTTAACAAACCCTGAGTACATGAGGGTACTCAACAAGTCTTACCCGACATATGGGAGAATATCAAGGGCATGCTGGCTTAATGGGATTTCTGGGCCAGAAACCAGAGAATATTTTTGTGGAAAAGCATCTAGAGATTTGATCCTTAATTTTAGATTTTACCTCCAAAATGAGGATTAGCAAAATTTAAGATTAGCACCAGTTCTAATTAAACATGATATATAATAATCACACTTTTACAAATCCTTTCATGGCCACCATCATATTCGAGTTGCTAACTACGATGTAGGGCAGCGGAATGAGTCTCCATAACCGAGGAGCAATGATGATTCGAACCGATTAATAACCCAGCTGGGGATTCCTAAACCACACGACATATGCAGGCCCCTAACCTACATATATCAACCCTTTCTCCTAGATCCTCCAAATGAGTCAGGGTCTACGCTACCCGAGAGTACAGTACACCACCGCCATATGCCATCCCCTCCTGGATTCACATGCCATCCCTTTAGGACTCATGTGCCACCCCTACCTGTGGACTCATAGGGTGGGTACACGCTACTCTTGCCATCTCTCCACTCCCAGTGCGTAGGGGTCCATTCCCAAACTAGATTAGCCAAGATACACAGGCTTACCAGAGTATGTGACTAGTACTGTAAAGTCTCGCTCACATATCAAGCCTACAATAAAACGGTCCTTAATCGACACAGACGGAGCACTACACTGATCGACACATAGTGCACACCACCCATCCGGTCTCGATTTAACCATCCATCTCACTTACTTGTACCTGAGAGAGGTTGTTGGTATTTTTAACATCACTTCAAGTTAAGTTGTCATCCCTAACATGATGCCAAAAACCAAGGATAAAAATAATCTTTACGCAATGACACTAATTAGAATATATCCGCAAGCGCACAGATAATTCTCCCGTTGTAGCATTTCACCCAGAGGAAGTATTCCGAGTATCGTTGATTTATTTTATGCCAAAAGGATAAAGCAGCTATAACTTATACTATTGATGTGAAAGATAAACCATAACTAGAATCCTACTCATAACAGGGATAAGTCACATGATAAAAGATATATATGATAAATAATAATAATGATCAGTCATCATAAATAGATAAACATCAGAGCTCTTCTAGTCATAACAATAGCTAGCCAATGGATAAATTCAGGAATAAATACTAAGGTAATTCTATAACTACATCAATGAATAACTCTAATTAGTGTAGCTACATCTAGCAATCATTGTTAAGTTAACCCTATATCATTATCACATGTAAAGAGGCATCAACTAATAAGGGTATTAAGACACAAGGGTCACCTCCTTCGCGACCGTGCCCATGCTAGTCCTACGCACGGAGGGTGGACTACGAGAGGAACCAACGCAAATGTCACCTGCGCGGACTACCACACGCCCCGCAAGACGCCAGGGGTGCACTCGCAGATAAACAAGATATCTAGACACCACGTCTACATATTGTCTACCATCTACCCAGCGGCCGCTTGGGTAAACGCTATACGAGCAATTACATGAATTCAATAAGATCAAACTAACTATCCTAGACATATAATCAAAGTAGACAAAGACTATTGCAGTTAATAATATATAAGAGATTAAGAACAATGTTGCCTGAATCATAATGAATACAATAAGAGCAAAGTACTAGAACTATACTGAACTCCGCGCTCCAGACAGACGCTAGGGGCTCCGGATCCCGCTGAAGAACTAGAACTCTTCTACTTCTAATCTAACTAGGCTAAAGCTATGAACTAGAGAGGCTCTGATGAACTAGAGAAGGCTCTTGATGGCTGGATCTCCAAATGACTTGACGCCTTTAGGGAGGGGGTCTACCCCTTTATTTATAGCCCGGTGGGATCGACATGCGCCGCAGGATCAAACCGACGTAACCAAGGGCCAAGATGACTCCTCATAGGCGGTGGAGGAACATTCCAGAAGGGGGGCCGAAACCCTAGCAGGGGGGGGCGCGGTCGGCGCCATGGTGGGGCCGGCCGGCCCCACCTGGCAGCCCCTCGGCCCCGGTCGCTTCGGTGTCTTCCGAGTCTTCCTAAGTCTTCCCGCGGTATCCTTCGTGGCGGATAAGTTTCGTGCTTATTTTGCACTAGAATCCCTCCTTTTCAGCTTTTCTGGAAATCTCCCTAGAAAATACAGAATATACAAAACTCGTGGAAATTGTCAGATAAATCCCTAGACTAGTGTGTTTTCATGTTTTCCTTCGGGTAAAAAGCGCTAGTAAAAGTTGACGCTAACAGGTGTCAACAGAGGTACTTGGCCGAATGATCAAGTCATCACTTCTCAGGACATTTCCTAAGCAAAGCTCATAGCAAATGATAACTTACCACATAACCTTTAACTAAGCAGGGCTAAGCATCACTAGCCTAGACCACTAAAAAGGATCTTTGGATAATGTGTCAAGGATAGGGTGAGTAATGCATCAAGTGGTTTACCAATATTACTTATCCAATTCATGCATGAAATATAAAGCAATTGTGTAATATTTTCAAAAACACAAGGAAAAGAAGTTTATGCTCCGGGGCTTGCCTTGGTTAGCTATGTTAGACTCCTCAGATGGACCACCAATATCGAACTCAACCTACTCCAAGGGATTCACCTCACCCAGGATTGGATCACCACTAACTTCTTCACTCACAGAAACTATCGAAGATAAAGAGTGCATGCTTAATTTACCAAAGTGCTATAGATGGGATGCAATATGGAATGATCTTAAATGAATGAGAGAATTATAGTAAAACTAGGACAGCAGCATTGCTGTTACTTCATTCAATTATAACTGGAGATCTAGACACCCAGTAAAGGAGTTTTTAGACTTTTTGGAAAGCTTATAAAGTTGTCTACCACTTTGTTATTATCATCTCAGATTGATTCAATCATTAAAAAGGTCAAACAATTCAGATAAATAACTCTGTCTAGAAATTGGACAGGACTAGCTCCTGAATTTATCAATTTCATAGGCAGAGCTATGGACCACCAAAATTAGTGATTAAAGACAATTTGAAAGACTTATAAAAAACACTACAACTTTCTAATGGTCACCCAGAGGTGATTCTCAAGATAAACAAGCCAAACAATCTAATCTCTTTGGACTGCACAGGAAGCATGCATAAATTGATTGACAAATTGTACAATCAATAACTCTCATTTTTGTCAGCCTAAAATCATGAAATTTTAGGACAAGCAAGATATGGAAGTTAACTATAACTTTTATATTCAGCTCATCCATAGAAAACTTGGTTTACGATATGGAAACAATCACTTACAAGAACTGCTGTGCTCAGCCGGGGTAGCAAAGTGAAGAAATGGAAGTAGTGGCTAGCTTGATGGAGGAGCAAGGGAGGAGCACCGGTAGGGAATGGAGTTGGGTGATGGCTGCCTACTCCTTTCTTGCTTGGTCTTCACTTTGCAATAGAGAGCAAGCGACATATATATATAGGAAGGGAAAGTAAGAGAAGAAAAATTTGATTTCTCCACTTCAATTAAGCATATCATGACACATGGGAAGAGAGGTGGCATGGAGAAATTGAAAGAAGGATCAAGAATCATGACACATGGTAGTTTTTCCACTTCAATCAATTATACCATGACACATAGAAAGAGAGGTGGCATGGAGAAATTGAAAGAAGGATCAAGAATCATGACACATGGTAGTTTCTCCACTTCAATCAATTATACCATGACACATAGAAAGAGAGGTGGCATGGAGAAATTGAAAGAATGATCAAGAACCCTGACACATGGTGGTTTCTCCACTTCAATTAATTATACCATGACACATAGCAAGAGTGGTGGCATGGAGAAATTGAAAGAATGATCAAGAACCATGACACATGATGGTTTCTCCACTTCAATTAATTATACCATGACACATGGTGAGATAGGTGGCATGAGAAAGTGCAAGAAAAAAAAAGGTGGCAACACATGAATGTAGAAGAAGAGTGGAAAAGACAAATTAAAATTCTCTACTTTTCAAACTCTAATTTCTTGAACCAATTCAAAATCTCATAATTTGAGCTTAGAAAGAAATAGGGTTCTAAAAAAATCCTTTTTGCTGATTCCTAATTTAGCAATTAAATTAATGATCAATTAGCAAACAACTAATCCAATCAATTGCTCTATGGTACAATACAATGTTTGTACTTTGATATAAAACAAAAGTTTGGAACTTTTTATTTTCAAAATTGGTGGCAGTTATTTCTTCAAAACTGAATTGAAAATTCCAATCCCACGCTTAGTCATTTTCAGGAAGTGGGGTTTGGAATTCCATTTCACCTTTGGTCTCACATTTAAGTACTTTGAATTGGACAACTTGCTTGAGGTATGATTGCAAAATTGGTCACACACCAAAGTAGATGATTAACATAACCATGTCACGAGGGACAGGCATTCAATGCACTGCAACTATCTATGCAACATTTTTGAATTTTACTAAGCATGATTGTAACATCCCAGAAGAAACACCACAAATTCTTCTAGAGAATTACCACACACCAACACTAACAACAGAGTACGCGGAAGCAACAATTAATATAATATATAACGATAAGGAATCTTTACTAAACACCAGACTAACATAATTCAAACCAACCAAACCATGAGCCAACATAATAAATATCAAATGACCAACTAGTCCATCATTAACCAAAATATTATTATTATGGCATACGTCTCCTATGATATGTATGACTCATAAGTGAAGTGCAGACATGTCGCTACTCCCATCCCTAATCATGCATCTTCAAAGCTCATTCACCTGAGGGGAAAAAAGACGTGTGAGGTTTATGAAAAACCTCAGCAAGCAAACCGCTTTAACCGAGTTATTTAAATCGCAATTTAATTAAATATCAAATTTAAATAACATCACAATAGATATAGAAATAGCTTCATAGAAATTTAAATATGTTAAAAGTGCATATATGAATGATGCAGTGCAATACAATGAAATGCAAATATGAATGATGCAATGCAAATGCATGACTTCTCTTCTACCCTTACATCCCAAGAAGAGGGAATGAGGGCTGCAACCACATTGCTCATCAATGTGCGTTGCTGTACCGGTACTTACCGCACCAATTTGGCTACGGTTTCTTCCAAATGCATACCAACGGAGAAAGTGCAAGTGCAAAGGTTGCAATGCAAGAAATTTAAGTACATCATAGTCCAACAATAGAACCACCAGATATAAATTCATATACTTCAAAGTGAAATAATTAACTTCAGATTTCAGATTATATTGATAGCGTGAGATACTCATAATTTAGTGGAGGCAATTCAAACAACCAAGCTAAAGCATGTGGACCACAACGCCACGTTTACTTGCCTTCACTGAAGATCAAAAGTGAGAGCTAAGAACGATCCGAAGGTGCACCACCTGATTACAAGCAAATCTCAGTACAATCACCATCATACTAACATAACAAACCACAAATTGCACACCAAAACGTCCAAAACCCGTCATTCAAGCATCTACCGTATCGCTACAGACTATGACAACAGCACTGTCCCTTCTCTTTTTCATAGACACTTTCCAAAGCATTCAAAAATTATCAACATCCACCAGGTGGTAGAAGACTCTATTACCTACAAGTTTGGTATAATACAATTTGGCAAAAGAAGTTCCCAAGATAGCGCAAAAATCCAATTTATCTAACTGAACTTTTCTGTAAGTCAAAACAGAACAGCAACATTCTTAAATTGACAACTAAAGATTTACTTATCCAAAAAATATGATATAAGACAATCTAGAAAGATTATAGAATATCCTACAACACTTATTTAGACCATAAATTCTAATTCTTCAATTATCATGGAGAAAAACTGAATAGATCTAAAACTGTCCTGATTCTCTTCACTGAAAAATAGTCCAATGTAAATGATCATATCTCCTATAATACAGAGGCTATGAGGGTGATTTTGGTGCCAAAAGAAAGGTATTAAAATTCTCTAAAACTTTGTCCACAGTATCAAAATTTATTAAAGCAACTAAGATGCCCAAAAACAGTGGTAAACAAACACTGCTCAATCTGAAGGCATTTTCAGAACATGGATGATAATTAATTTCGAGAATTTCAGGAATTACTATAACTAAACACCATCTAATCCAATGATTCGATCTATAAAACTTGATCTAAGAAAGTGGATCATAATTTGGCACTTTACCTAGGTCAACCACAGCGAGCGCAACGACAAGACCCCGATGATTCACTCCTTCCTTCCTTTCCTTCTTTATTCACCTCACGGTGATCTATGCCGCTATTGCCGTCTCGTCGATCCGATCTACGGCGAACCATGCTATGTCCATCAAGAACAGCGAGGGACGAAGAATAAGGGCAAAACAAGAGGAAGGGATGATGGCTAAGCAAGTCTAAAGAACGGCACTATAGAAGACGATGAGGACGAACGGCGGCGGCGGCGGCAAGACCTTCTCCCTTCTCTCCCTTCTCCTTCTCCTTCTCTCCCTTCTCCTTTCTCTTTTTTTATTTCTTGTGGCTGAACAGGGCGGCGGCGGCCAGAGGGTTCCGGAAAGGAAAATAACTGCAGGGGCTCAGGCACTGTAGCGCAGCTACAGTAGTCGCTGTTTTTTTTTCTCTTTTTTTTTCCAAACTTGTAATATGCATATCTTTATGATACGAACTCAAAATAATTTGTATGAATAGTCAAACTGAAAGGTTTTGATGAGCTCTACGCATTGGTGATGTCCATTACTCCATTAGATCAAGTGACAAAAATTCAAATTTTCCGCCTCTCTTAAATCCAATCAATCCTCGCCAATATCACTTGATCTATAAAAAAAAAATTCTATATCTACCATGCATTCTAGGGTATTACAATGATGCTTGATGCCTAAAATGATGACATGGCAATTTTATTAACGCTTAACACCTGGGCTGTTACAGGATTGATCCGCCATCTACAACTGAATACATGTTGGGTATAAAGGTAAATCAAATAATTCATCATATACCTGTTTTGACATTATGTTGTAGCCTGATCCGGTGTCGCAGACGGTATGGGGAAAGGTGATGTCTTTGATTGTGCATTCAATGATTGGAGCACCTGGATCACCTCTCTTGATTGGAAATGGCTTGGGTAGTATATGATCATTTTCTGTGTTGAGAGCAGTGATTAATTGAGTCGTCTCTTCGGGTGCTTGTCTGGTCCTCCTCCATCTTCTGTTGTTTCTATTGTTCTTCTTCTTCGGCATTGGTTGCTGTTCTTGCTCTTCTTGTTGCTGGAATTGCTTTGGGGCTGCAGGAGCTTTTAGGATGCGGTCTTGAATGTGAATCTTTCTTTCTTGTCCTTGATGGATAGGACGATCTTGGCATACTCCGCATAGATGATGGCTTTTGTTGTGCATAAGAACGGTCTGCCCAAAATGATGGGTGCCTTCTCATCTACTCCTGTCTCTATGACCACGAAGTCAACTGGGACATATGATTGCCCCACTCTAATGACAACTTCTTCTAGTACTCCCTTATGGTAGCAAATAGACTGATCTGCAAGCTGCAAACGCATATTTGTGTACAATAGGGGATCATTTAATATTTTCTCATAAATTACCTTGGGCATGATGTTGACACTTACGCCGAAATCGTAGATATCCTCTGGAAAGCTGTGGCATCCTATTGAGATAGGAATGACAGGTCTTCCAGGGTCTCCCATCTTCTCTGGTAGAGAGTGGTCAATCCACTATACATCTGCAGGCTCAATATGATATTAGGTTGCATTGTGAATATCAACAAGGTTAACAGTTTCTAAATTTTCTGGTTGGCCTAGAATCTTGCCTTTTTCTAATGGAGGAACAGCAGCAGCTAACTGAACTAATTGTGATTCTAACATTTTATTGAAGCTATGCTGATTCTTTATGGCAGACGCAAAAGTATCCATTCTAGTATGTATGTTTTCCAAAGTTTTATCATTTGATGTTAGTTTCCTAGTCATTTGATCTAACAGTTTGGATTGACTAGTAACTAATTCCCTCAAAGGCGGAAGGTTGTAATTATTAAAGCTCTTACCTTGGTTGTTACCTTGGTAATTACCTTGTCGAGGTTGTTGATTCCACCCTTGATTTTGTTGAGGACGATAGTAGGTGTTGTTGTTGATGAAGTTCACATCCTCTTGCCGTGTAGGGCAGCTGACAGCTGAGTGCCCATAGTCTCCACATTCTTCACATGTCATATGGGAATCATTGACATACATGACTTTCTTCTTCTCTATATCGAGCTTCTTCATGATGAGGTCTAGCTTGGTAGTGACCATGTCAGCTTTCTTGAGATGATGGATTCCTCCTCCCTTCATGCGAGGATGAGTAGTTCTTCATTGCATGTTGAATTTGAGGCCATCTTCTCGAGAAGTGCTTTAGCATCTGAGAGCTTAAGTGATAGAAAAGCTCCCCCAACTGCAGCATCAATAGACTCACGGGTGCTAGAGATGAGCCCATGATAGAAAGTCCGCATTAATAGCCACTCCTCTATCTCATGATGAGGACAGTCTTCAATGTAGTTCTAGAATCTTTCCCATGCTTCAGTGAATGATTCATCATATTGTTGTTGAAAACTTGCAATTTTCCCATGCAGAGCATTGGTCTTGGCTGTAGGAAAGAATTTTGCTAGGAAAGCAGTTGGGCATAGGTCCCATGTAGTGTGTTTGTCTTTATTGATGTAGAACCACTGCTTGGCTTTCCCCAATAATGAGAACGGGAAAAAATGACGGAGTAAGATAGCATCTTTTGGTACTCCTCTGATCGTGAAGGAGCTGCAGATCTCTAGAAAGTGTTGTAAGTGTGCACTTGCATCTTCATGTCCTTTTCCACAAAATTAGCTGGCTTGAACCATGGTGATGAGAGCAGGCTTGAGCTTGAATCCATTCTCCCCAGTGTTGACTGCTGGTCCAGTCCGGATGTTTGCTGTTGTTGGGGTAGAGAACTCTCACAGCGTCTTCTCAACCATGTCTTCAAACACAGGAGCTAGGTTTTCACCTAAATACTCTTTTGCTTGTTCTTCTACTTCTTCAAATTCCTCTTCCAATGTTAGAGCTAGCTCCTCCGAAGAGCTAGCTTGAGCAGTAAAGGGTATTCTTGATGGTGACTCGTATTTGTCCTTTGCTTCTATAAATCTTCTCTTTCTAAGGAGTTTCTCTGGATCGTCAGTAAAGTTCTTTGGAAGAGAAAAACCATTCATTCATCACCCTACATAAGATAAGAAAATGATAACAACAAAGGGTGTACCTGATAGAGTTAGAGATCGATTGGTAATATGACTTTGTCCATGTGTATATATGTTATTAATATATCCTAAGTTTATTGTGCCTTCTCCGGCAACAGCGCCAAAAATGCTTGTTGACATTTCTACCGTCATCACTAAAAAGCAGAGATAAATTCTACCCCTAGCAACAACGCCAGAAATGCTTGGTATATAATTAACTTGTCATTAGCAACTAGCCACCTTTTAATTACTAACATTCCTAAACATGAAGTAGGTTGTCATCCCCAATTATATTGCTAGGAAATTACCATAGATTTACATATACTAATGTGACTAGGCAGATAAAGATATGAATGAAATATGAATATAAACTAAATAGGTTCTGCAAGCGGATAGATAATTATACCGTTGTAGCATTTTACCTAGGGAAGTATCCAGGTTGTCGATTTATAATTATACCACTGGGAAAGCTATGTAATAAACTATAATCTATTATATTGATAAGAAGCTATATAGGATGAATAAGTGCTATTACCAATGTCATATACTCTACTCATAACAGGCAGAGGTCACAAGATAAATATGAATAAATTTGGATGATAGTATCTTACTAGTCATAATCATAGCATCTTACTAGTTATAATCATAGTTAGCCACTGGATAAATTAGGAAGATAAATCTATAACTACGTCAATGAGTGACTCTAATTAGTGCAACTACATCTAGTAATCATCGCTAAGTCAATCCTAAATCATTATTACATATAAAGAGGCATCAACTAATGAGGATATTAAGACCTAGGTCACCTCCTTCGTGACCGTGTCCACGCTAGTCCTATATACAGGGGTGGACTACAGAGGAACTAACGTAGCTGTCACCTACGCAGACTACCACACGTCTCGGCATGTCTAGGTGCACTCGCAGATAAACAAGACATCTAGACACCACGTCTACATATCGTCTATCATCTACCCATTGTACATTTGGATAAACGCTATATGAGCAATTACATGAATTCAATAAGATCGAAGTAACTAAACTAGACATATAATTAAAGTAGACAATGACTATTGCAATTAAGAACATATGAATCTAGTAAAGTCTCTCTAATCTGAATAATGAATACAATAAAGTAATTGAGAACTAGATCTATTACCAAACTCTTGCGCTCTAGACAGACGCCAGGGGCTCCAGATCCGATGAAGAACTAGATCTCCTCTACTTCTAATCTAGCTAGCTAATCCTATGAACTAGAAGGCTCTTAATGAACTTGAAGGCTTCTTGATGCTTGATGGCTTGAGGCCTTGATGAATAATGAATTGGCTCTCTCCAGAGGGTCTACCCACGTATTTATAGTCCGGTGGGATGCGCGTGCGCCGTAGGATCATACCGACTTAACCAAGGGCCGAGATGCATCAGGAGAGGCGGTGGAGTAACATTCCAGAAGGGGGAGCTCCAAACCCTAGGGGGGCGCCGCCCGGTTCCCTGGTGGGGCTGGCCAGCCCCACCTGGCGGCCGCTGGCCCTCCTGCTCCTTCCGGTGTCTTCTAGAGTCTTTCTGAGTCTTCCCGTGATGTCCTTCATGCCAGATAAGTTTCGTGGTTATTTTGCATTAGAATCCCTCTTTTTTAGCTTTTCTGAAAATCACCTTGGAAAATACAGAATATGCAAAACTCATGGAAATTGTCAGTTAAAACCCTAGACTAGTGTGTTTTTACGTTCTCCTCCGGGTATAATGTCCTAGTAAAAATTAACGTTAACAAGTGTCAACACCAACTAAGTAAGAGAGAAATTTTTTGATAGCAAAGACTACGGCTAGGAGTTCTTTTTCTATTGTGGTATAATTAAGCTATGCTCCTGTTAAAGTCTTACTAACATAGGCGATGCCGTGATGCTTTCTATCTTTGGTTTGTCCTAGGACTGCGCCAACCGCGTAGTCGCTAGCATCACACATGATTTCAAACGGCATCATCCAATCAGGGGGTTAGATGATTGGAGCCGAGATGAGGGCTTTCTTAAGGGTGTGGAATGCAGCTAAGCACTCATATGTGAACTCAAAGGGAGCATCTTTGGCTAACAGGTTGGTCAGTGGTCTAGAAGTTTGTGAGAAATCCTTAATGAACCTCCTACAAAAAGCTGCATGCCCTAAGAAGCTACAGATCCCTTTTATGTTCACTGGGGGAGGCAATTGTTCGATCACCTCGATCTTTGCTTTATCTACCTTAATTCCCCGTTCTGACACTAGGTGTCCTAAGACGATGCCCTCATGGACCATAAAATGGCATTTTCCTAGTTTAAAACAAGGTCCTTTTCTTGACATCGTTGCAAGACTTTGTCTAAATTTTCTAGATAATGATCAAAAGTTTTCCATAGACTGAAAAGTCATCCATGAAAACCTCTATGATTTCTTTGATCATGTCAGAGAAAATTGACATCATGCACCGTTGGAAAGATGTGGGTGCATTACACAACCCAAAAGACATACATCGATACGCATAAGTTCCATACGGGTACGTAAAAATTGTCTTGCTTTGATCGTCAGGGTGGATGGGAATCTAATGATAGCCTGAATACCCATCTAGGAAACAAAAGAAAGAGTGTTTCACCAACCGTTCCAACATTTTATCAATGAAGGGCACATGGAAGTGGTCTTTCTTTGTGGTGGTGTTGAGTTTTCGGTAATCTATGCACATCCTCCACCCTGTGACGGTGCGTTGCGGTATCAACTCATTTTTACTATTTTCAACTGCCGTCATACCGCCTTTCTTTGGAACCACTTGGACTGGGCTGACTCACTCACTATGTGGTATGAGATAAATGATCCCGGCGTGAAGAAGTTTTAGAACCTCCTTCTTCATGACTTCCCTCATCACATTGTTTAATCTTCGCTGGGGTTCCCAAGTAGGTGTGCTAGAGGGGTCTATCGGGATGCGATGGGTACAGAGGGTCGGGCTAATCCCCTTCAAATCTTACAAGGAATACCCAAAGATAGACATATGCTTTTCTAGGATGGCTATGAGTTTGACTGTCTCCTCTTCACTAAGCTTATCACTAATGATAATAGGAGTTTCTTTGTTGCCATTTAGGAAGCATAGCGCAAGCCAGTGGGTAGGGGTTTTAGCTCGACTAGGGGTTTTATTGGGGCTTCCTCTTGAGGAAGGTCTATGGTTTCATCCAGATCATCCTTTTCTTCAGTAAAGAATTCAGATTCTCTTTCTAAGGCTGATTCTGATGAGTCAAAGGGTATTACTGATTTAACCTCCATGGGCATATTGGGATCAAGAGGGTTATTTGCCACCAAAGGGTTGATTGTGCAAAAAATATGGCAAACTTATCCCTTCTTAGTTTTACATTAATCCCCTTAGAGGTTGATGACTCTAGAAAGAATCTCTCTAAGGGATGCCCTATTAGGATATTAAAATTCTAGAGATCGAAGACATGAAAGTCTAAGGGTATTTTGACATTGTTGTGATGCAACAGAACATTAGATAATACCCCTAGTCCTTTCAGTCTCGTGTTTGGCTCACTTCGGAAGTAAATGCTTGTTGGAGCAAGCGTTTTCTCGTTCAGAAAGAGCTGAACGAATGATGCAGACATCAGGTTTGCTCCAACAGTGGGATTATACTAGGTGTTCACCCATGTTCTACCAACCTTGGTTTGGATTACTGAGGAGGGATAGCATATCCGAATGTCTTCAGAAGCTAATTCCACTTCCTCTGTCCATTCCCTATTCATGGCAACACACAAATCCTTGATGGAAGTTTTGAGGGTTTCTTGGTCAAGGGTGCTAGTTGGTTTCTTGGGTGCTAAGGGCTTCCAGTGGCACAAGTATTTCGAGGTATTGCCTAGATTTTCAAAAAGGGCATCCTCAAAAAAGGAAGATCTGAAGGTTTAAAACCTTCCTTTGGATTCTTATGTTCAGCTGAGGGTCTCTCTGTGAGTGGTAGTGTTTCAGCTTTAGCCAAAGAGACTTCCTCTTGGCATGGTTCGGTTTGCACTAGGAGGGGTTCTGGTGGAGGGGTATTTTTGGCTATTCTGGTTAGGAGTGCTTCCCGCTCCATTGTTGTTAGGTGTGTGAACGAACCTCCGGCAGCTATATCCAGGTGTAGGGCAGCTTCCTTTCTAAGACCTAACCAAAAATGCTGTAATAGCACATGGTTGGGTATAGATAGGTATGGGCCTGATCATGATAGGATTAGGAATCTATCCTAGGCTGCACCTAAGGTTTCCTTCTCGCTTTGCCAGAAGTTGAGTATTTCTTGTCACAGGGCAGCTATCCGGGATATCGGGAAGAACATAAGACAAAATTTGTTCCTTAATTCCTCCCAATCCCTTGATACTTTTCCTACGTTTTGGGTGTATAGCTTGGGATGTCATGTGTTGATGCCTTGATGTCATGTGTTGATGCCTTTTCAATCTATCTTGAAGTGAGAGTTGACTCTTGAGATACCCCATGATTATGACCATCTATCCTTGCTCATGTTTCTGATGTTGGTCACTTGATGACAGGAAGCTTAGTACCCCATGACTCAGGAGCCCTATATGATGCCCCTCACTAATATGTGGGAAAAGACTGATGTTCCTACCATTGAAGGATGTTATGAGTACAATGAAGCTGAGCACTATCAAAACAACAATATTAGAGGGCAAGTTGAGAGTGAACCGAGTCAGAATCCACAACAACGAAAGAGAAAAAGAAAAGCCCATAAGAAGCCTGCTCAAGGAAGTGCAAGGCAGTGGAACTATATCAACGGAAGACTGAGCAATATGGATATGCATAACATTCATGCAGCTACTAAAGTTGTGGGTGGTTATATTCAAGTAAGCTCAGTACAAGTTTTTGCTTTGTTTGACCCTAGTGCTTCGCATTCTTTCATTTCTGCCGACATGGTAGAGACGTGCAAGATGGTGAAGTGTCCAACAAGGAGGCCTTTGCTAGTTCATACCCCAGTGGGAGCAATACAGGCAGATCAGATATGCCTAGATGTCAGTCTTGTCATAAACAAGGAAAACTTTACTGTAAACCTCATTGTGTTAGAGTCACTTAATATTCCCGTGGTTCTTGGTAATGGATGGTTGTGAGCGCACAAAGGAGTGATTCATGGTACCCAGTGCACAATGCTCTTAACAGCACCGTCAGGTAAAAGAATTGAGTATCAAGGTGGTCGACTCCTACCTAAAGAAGCCACATGTTTTACAGGTGTGCACGCTAAGGGTACCAACGTGAATGAATGAGGAGGAGCAAATGCAGATCGAGATTCCATATCTCTTTGAGTTAGCAAGCCAAAAAGCTAGGAGCCAAGATAGACTTTGGTCAGTTAGGAATAATAATTGTTCAAAGGAAACTTTGTTCCCAAGTGGTGATCATGTGACATAGGTATTTAAGTTCGGTATGTAAGTTGTGAAGTTGAAAGAGTTGTCAAGATCTTTTTCCTGTTTCTCTCAGGGGATTTGAGCCTTTTCCGAATCTCGGGACGAGATTCATCTTAAGGGGGGTAGAATTGTAACACCCTAAAATTTACTCCTTTTGAAATTAGGTTAAAATGATTTAATTTTGAATTGTTGTGCTCATGAGAATATAGGAAAATAATTTTTTCACTAAATTAAAATTCATCATAGAGTGTAGCAACGTTGTTGTGCATACACATGCTGGTGCATATATATTGTACTGAGTGGTTTTTATTCAAGTCCAAATTTATTTAAAACCTTTTTCAAGACAGCTTTGAAATAGAGCCCAGCACCCTCGCATGGACCCTTGACGGCTTTAATTTGACCCCGGACTCTCTCTCTTTCGTGGAAACCAGCCGTCCGATTCCGCGTATCCTCCATGTACGGCGCCCCTACATAAACCCTGAAGCCCCCGTCGTGTTAGTTTCTCCACCTCCGTGCCGTCTTGCCCTAGCTGCTGCCGTCCCACCCATCAGATCTCGCCGCAAGAATCGAAGCCGCTGCAGCTGTTGGCGCCGTCTGCTGCTTTCCTCCGTTCTTAACAGGCCCGCTGTCGAGTTTCACACGAAGGTGAAGAGGCCATAGGTTTCCCATCTTCTCTATCGGTTTCTGCTGCTCACACGAGGTCGCCGATCTTCGCAGGACGCCCGAGCCGCCTTACACCATCGTTGGGAGCGTGCAGTCGAAGGCCGCTCGCCGCCTCGGAGTTTAGTTAATCTGTTGTGCCCCCGCTTCTCGACGTCCTACAGGCCTAGGCTGCTTTCGGCAGCGTTGCTTCGTCCCTGTATTTGGAAGAGCAGGACACCGCTGGTCTCCAACGCCGGCCTGCAGAAGTCCATCAGCGACGCTAGAAGCCGTTTTCAGAAGCCAGCAAAATCCCGTGTATGCCTGTACGTATCCACATGCATGCCATCATCCGTTCACTATTTAATTAATAATTGATATAAATTACTTAGCTTAGCAGAGCACGTCCATATACTAAATACTAAACTTGTATTGATGTTCTCACATGTTACTTTATTTTTGCAAGTTAATGTTTAATTGGCATGATGGATAGCGAAATATTTATAAATAATTTATGGCTACTCTTAACTCAATTTTAAACCAAAATTTACAATTTGACTAATTTAAATTATTTCCCTTTATATGGTTTTGATTAATTAAAATAAATCAAGTTTTAATCTTATATTTTCATTTATATAAAATGAATCTTTCGATAGCAGTTTTTTTTCTCACCGTAGCTCTCATTAGTATGCTTTTCGCGTCTATATATTCGTAGCAACACGTAGATTAGTTTTCAAACCTTTTCATTGATTGGTGTACTGTTCTAATTGTAGTCTTATTTGCTATGATTGTTCTCTGGATGCATGTTGTTGTTTTGTTGATCAAGTCCAAGCAGTGAGCTTTACGTGGTGATCAAGAAGTATATCTTTAGAGGATCTGAGTTGAGCTAGAAGAAAGGATCAAAAGTTTAAGGCAAGTATAGCTTGGGTTTTCTTTCTCAGACCATGATCTTGTGACTTGATTAATATTTAAGCAACAAACAATAAAAATGACTTTTTAGCAACTTGAGGATTTATCTGTAAGAGAACCTCCGGGATTGACGGTACAGCAGTGAGGGCTATATGGCTCTGGCTTTAGCTCAGTATGAGGACCTTTTCTAACTTGTTAGAGGTTACCCTTGTGGCGCAAATGGGGAAAAGCAGACTGTGGATCCCTGGGACTGGTTGTATCACACAGACTGACTATTGAAACCTAGCGGCCCTAACTTGTTAGACGAACCTTTGAAAGGCTTCATAGTGAACCCTGCCGACCTTCCTTGGAAGTGGGTCAAGAGGCTGATCACCTCGGGCGAAAGGGTAAATCATGACTCACAGTGAAAGTGTACACCTTTGCGCAGAGTTTATTAAACTGGTATACTAGCCTTGCTCAAGGACACGAGCGGCCTTGGAATCCTTACATTTAAGATGATGACTTTTGATTGCTAACATACTCATTGTTTACTGTTTAATGCTCTACATTATTTATGTTACTTGATCATGAGTATATAGGATCTATACTACCTTGTTGCTATACTTGCGGAGTTCGATATGGACTCACTCTTGCTATTCCCCCACACCTCAGGAGAAGTTTAGGCTTATGATCAACCAGTCAGTTGTCCCCGTGGAGTGGAGTCTTCACCTGAAGATCGGAGTATCATTTCGCTGATTGCACTCTGAGGGTATATTCTTTACTAATACACTATTATAATTAAGCATTGTCTTTTGATATTACCTCTATTTGTGGCTATATGTGAGATTTGACTTCCTGGGCTCACATATAGTGTGTATCTGGTTTTGTTCTTAAAACTAGGTGCTACAGCCGGAGTTCAGAGCGCTAAGGGACATTAGCGCTCGGAAATTGAGTCGAAATGATTATTAGAATCATGTCGAATGTAAATTTTATTATCATATCGTCGCCCAAAAACAACTTTGATGTATATAATGTATGATGTAATTAAATTGTTAATGGTGTATATATGTATATAATTGTATGATATAATTAGTTTCCTGTTGATAGATTTTTATAATTAAATAGCCTTTGTATTGATCATAGTGTAAGAGAGAAAAAGAGGGAGAAAGGAGGGAGGAAGATGAGGGGGAGAGAGAGGAGGGAGGGAGATAGAGAGGGAGAGAAGGGCGGCTGCTCAGATTTGAAAATTCAAATTAATTTGGGCGGGAAAACTATAACACAGATGGTTCACTTAACAGAACCGCCTATGGAAATAGCATTTCCACAGGTAGTTCCTTATGTTAACCGCCAGTGGAAATGGTTTTTCCACATGCGGTTGCTTATGTGAACCGCCTATGGAAATGCATTTCCACATGCGGTTTTCAAACAACCGCCTGTGGAAGGGCTCCATTTTCACTGGCCTCCAACACAGGCGGCTCCCCAAAACGCCTGTGAAAATACGTTTGGAACTGCCTATGCTGAGGTTCTCTGTACTAGTGTATGATCTAGAATTTGCATTGCCCAATTCTACTTATCTGTCTAAAAAAACTGCAATAGAAAAATGTTAAAAAATTGCAACGTCTTTGTGAATTTACAGTTACTGCTATCCTTTCCATAATCTGCGTTTGTAATCACTTTAGTCTTCAGCTTTCTTTTGCGCTAATCACCTCGCAACCGTTGATATGGTGGCCTATACATCATGGTTACATGGTCTTGCTGATGATATCTATTTTGCATTTGCGGTACGGTTGAGGTCTCTTCTAACATGGTATAACTCCATTTCACGCCAACCATTTTATAAAATATCTACTTTGCATTGCAGTTGACGTCTCTTCTGACATCGTATAACTGAGATATGTCTGCGATACAATGGACCAACCTTTTATTCTTACTTGGAAGAATGCTGCATAAGACATGCTATTTCAGCCAAATAATTCATAAGGTATTGCCTTGGGATCCCGGTTCATCATATGTCATTTTGCATTAAAGGTTTTGTCACATATAGTGAATCTCTGACGCTTACATGGAAGCTCATCATAATGGAGTAATTTGCTCGGATGCTCATTTGGAGGAATTGCCCAAATTTGCCACTTTTACCATCCATACTTTTGGCCTTCCATCTAAGATTAGAATAGTGTCATACTGCCATCGGCTCTTTTTAGCACCTATTTAAGATGTAACCTTTCTTCTTTATGTACTTACAATAGGTGCTTAATCTAAAGTCTTCACATATGTTTTATAGCATCTCAAACAACAAATATGTAAAACAAAATAATGTACTGGACCAAATGCTATGCTTGGTTCACCCGCAGCAGCGCGCGGGGTATTGGCTAGTTATATATATATATATTGTTTACACATGTCGCTGCATTGGTTGCACTTGCTTTCGCATTGCTTACACTTTACAATGCCATGAGTAGGATTAAAATAATACAGAAATTACTTAAAGATCTAACATGAATGTTCCAAGTTATGATGGATTCGTTTCTTAGCAGACAGCCGGACGCTATAGAGGTTACCCACACGGAGAAGCAACGTATGGAGTAGCCAATAAGCCAAAACAAAGGTAACCCTGGAGTAGCCAATAAGCCAAAACAAAGGTAAGTTCTTGGGTCTTACAGAAAAACTGGATACCAAACCGGCTATACAAGCAAACTGTATATAGGCAGAATATCTAGACTCTCAGCAGCTGGTTCAGGAGGGAGGAGGCCACAAGCATACTAGAGCACAATAAAGATGATTGCATGCGTGCATTTGTGAAATATTGTACTACTGGTTAGTGGTTACCGAGAGCAGCCCGCCATCCACAAGACCACAAGCATATGGAGGAGGGCTCCGGCTTGTAAACCATTTTGTTTTCTGATCATCATTGAAAGGAAGGCCGGCAGGCATCGGCTTTATTTAATTGGGTGCGTCGTCCGGCCGGGTTTTGCTCCAGCCGCAATAAGGTTAGTTTCAGTGACAACCAGTTGCAAATTTTGCTACCTATAGATGAATAGCAGGGCCGCAGCAGGCCATATAGTGGATAGATTTTTTAGTGCCAGTTTTCAGGTGACGGTTTTTTAACTAATTTGGGGGATTGTAATCCCTACAATAATAATATTCCTATCAAAGGTATTCTGTCTGGTCCATTTTATCTGGCACAGATTAGACCAACACGGCCTTCTAGATTATACTTTGACCATTCATTTGCTTTATATTATATTATTTATGATTATAAATTTATAATCATTGGATAGTATACTTCCTTTCAAATCTAATCATATAAAATTTTTATTATAATTGTTAAAAAATATTAGTATAATTGTTGGTCAAAGTTTTTAAAATTTAAATCTTGATATACGTGTGCGCCAGATAAAATGGACCGGATGGAGTACTGTAGAGGATGGAGTTGTCTTCTCTGAAAATTTGATGTTCGAAATATGCATCCTATCCAAATTTCTTGCTTTATGTCCCATGAATCGTCTAAACAATGAAACGCGCGGGCGACGGCCCAGCCGTCCTCCGCTCTTGAGTTAGCGCCGACGGCCGCTCCGGCCCCTGCTGCCACCGCCGCTGCCCGTTGACTCTCCCCGGCCCCGGTGACCGCTGCCGCTGCTGGCTTCCTCGTCTCCGACAACACTCTGCCTGGTAAGCATCAGCGATACGCATGGTTGCAACTCGCTGAAGCTGGGGGTGGCCTTTGCAGTACTTGCTTGGAAGCTGTTTGTGATTTTGCTAGAACGCCGTTTGGCTTTGGGTTGGTCTTGCTACTGCTCGTCGATGGGTGTCCTGGCTGCACCTTTAGTTCCCTATGATTAAGGTCTTGTCTTCCCTCGGTCATGGCCCTTCTCAGGGCCTTGCTTTCGCTGATGGCTTCAAAATTCAGGATGAAGTTTGGTGTCTCTTTGGGCTGCCGATTTCTTGCTCTGAGCTCTCAAATGCTTCCTTTGCCCTTGTTGCTTCCTTTGGGCGTTGTAAATTTCGCCTCTCTTTCGAAACTGCTGGTCTGCTGCTCCAGTCCACCATTGATGGACTGGCTTCTCACTTCCATGTCTCAGCTTGGCCCCCGTGTGTTCAAGTTCTTTGTGAGCTCTCAACCTGTGGGTTTTTTCATTCGCTGTCTAGTGTCCTTCGAGTGTTCCTCTTACAAGCTCTTCTTCCACCTTTGGGGAGGTGGACCAAATTGGCGCAGTGAGCTTGCTGCTTTCAACAGAGAAGAAGAGCTCTCGTGGTCCTTTGTTAAGAAGAATGCCCAGATTAACCAGGAGGGCTAACCTCCTTCATTCGCTGATGTGGTCAAGAAACCTTCTCTATCTGGGGCTAATCTCATTCCAATTAGTCGTGGCCTCCATCGTTCTGCTAAGAAATCGGTTTTTGATCGGATTGTTTTCCCCAAAGTCTCTGCCTTTGATCGCCTGCTTGATACGGCCTGTTCATTCCTCCCCATTGCCAAGTTTCTCCTCGGTTCGTGAACCGTTCAATGCACTGGCTGCGGGACAAGCGCGGTGCTCCAGAAGCAGCTGTAAAAATGCAATTAAGTGTCATGCCTGCCATGGCTGGGCACATGTGGCAGCAGCTTGTCTCAAGGCAGTAAATTCGAATGGTAAAGCACCAGCGACCACGGTTAGTATCTCGATGGCCTCGTCCCCTGTAGGCTCATGGTTTCGCCAGGTTTCTGGTCAGCCCATTGGACCTTCTTCAAGTAAGCCGCCAATTTTTGATTCTTTTACTGACCACTCCTCCTTTCTGGCTGCGAAATCACTTCAGCTTCCTTTACCACCGAAACAAGTGGTTAATGTAGAATGGAACGTCCCTTTGTCTCCCGAGGTGGAGGTGGAGCCGGTCTCTTGCCATCTTTCATTACGCAGGATCTTTTCATCTTCTAGTCCGCCAGGTTCAGCTGAGGCTACCCAAGTGAACCCTCAAGAAACCCACATCCTTCCTGCAGCTGCACCACATTCGCCTTCTCCATTTGCACCTGAGCCTTCCACCACAATGGCGTATCAACGCGCTGATCCGACACCCTTTGTCCCACCGGAGATGCACCGGCTGAACATACCTGGAAGGATTCCTATGGTACATGCCATGGCAAGATCAAGACCGCAGTAAAGAAACGAGACGGTGGCCATTGTCAACATCGACCCCTTCCCTGATAATGCCCCACTTTCCTTCTGTTTGGGAGGTTCTTGAGGACTTTCTAATTGAAGAAAGGAGATTGGGGATTGTTGACATCCAGCCCAGTCACCTTGGTCAAGCTTTAGTTTGCTTTAGCTCCCTCAATGAAAGAGACAGCATGGTCCTCAACAACCCTTATCAGATGGGGAACGTGGATGTCACCTTCACTAGACATAATCAGGGTCAGAACTGGGAGAGAGTGGCTTTCAATCATGAGTGCTGGCTGATGTTGAGGGGCTTCCCACTAGATTACTGGGACACAGATTACATCCAAGATGCTATCTACTTTTTTGGGAAGGTTGCGAATTGGGTGAACAACAGAAGCCGCCTAACCAGATTACTAGTAAGAGCTGGAGTTGCGGACCTTCGAAGTGTTCCACAATGGATTGTTTATTATGATGGACCAGGAAACAATCTTGACTCTTGGACCATCCAATGTGTGATTTTATCAGTCATGAGTTCGTCGGTGGAGGCCCCCAATAGAAAAGCCAGTACCACAGCACTTTGATAATCTAGCCCCCTTTGACTCCTTTTGCATAGGCCAACCTGGAGCAGGGCCTATCAACGGAGGACAGGGCAGAATTTTCAGCAGCTTCAGTTTGCACAGGATAACAACAATGTACAAGGTCAGAATGATCAGCAAGAAGGGGAGAATCAAGAGGTAGATGAGGTCAACCCCAATGCTCAATGGGATAACTTGGCCGCTCAAAATGCTGTCTGGGATCCATGGCTGGCCCCATAGCAGCAACAACAAGCTCCTGTTCATGGCATGGGAGATATGAAAAGTGATCTCAATAATGCCCTCCTAGACCCTAATATGCAGGAAGTAATATTAGACCCTACTGTTGCCTTGTAAGTACAGAAGCAAAAGTGACTCTATGGACTCCAGTGCGGAAGTGACTCCATGGACGACAGAGTCCACCAACATCGCGGAAGCAGCTCCATGGACTCTGGCGCAGGTAGACTATAGACTAGGACTCCCCAAACCACCATGTACCTGACCTAACAAGCCATACTAGATCCAATCTGTGGGTCTCGTGCTTAGCACCAAGAGTAGAGCCCCTCCTAGAGAAGCCCTGAGAGCTCCCCATTGTCAAATCATCTTCCTCACCGGCGAGGGGGTGGACGGCACTTCAGCGACCAATCTAGGATTAGCGTTAGCGACTCCCCCACCAAACTCTCTCTCTTACACTCTGCAGTAACCCCCCAATTTTGGGTGCTCTTGGGTATCGAGATCATCAGCTGCTAGACGTAGGGCCTCGATAGCCCGAACTAGGATAAATCTTTGTATCCATCTCTGTGTCTTGGTGGTCTTGACTCCACCAGAGCCACCATAGATACACACCGCTAACACTCGATGAACAACTATGCATGCCATGGTCGAAACCCCATGACAGCTGGTGCGCCAGGTGAAGGGCCGTGTCAAGTGTGACTAGGGCTCTACGGTGGCCGGCGCCACTCTCCAGGTCGTTTTAGTAGGCAGCGCTGCCCTAGACGACAGCGTCCGCCTCCCCGACGAGCTTTCCATCACAGCCGGTGCCTTCGCCCCTGGCCAGATCCTAAACTTTGGGAGCCTGGCCTACATCGTCGACTGCTACAGCGAGCTTCATCCACTCAGGGAGGCGGCGCAGAGAGAGCCCCCTGCACCATCTCCTCCACCGTCAAGCCTCTTGGGAGCAGATCTCAAGGTCCTGGCCCTCCAAATCCAGCATGATCTGGATCCAAACCTCACCGTGTTGGGGCACCACCTGATGTTTTACATGTTGGCCAACGTCATCACCCGATCGCCACCAGCAAGGTGCTCCCACCGTTGGAGCGTTTCTAATACCACCTCCTAGACCTTCCATTTGGGATTCAGAACACCATGGCCTCATTTCAGCTCGAGCTGGAGCAACTCATCAGCCGGCATGCACCACAGGGCACCATCCACTCCGGCGCTGTAGGGGTCGATGTCCCCTCACTGTGCACCTTCCTTGATATTCTCTTGGGGAGTAGCCAGGAGTACGACTCTGACGACATCAACTGCTGCTTCTGCGTCGACGGCAATGGCGATGACGCCCTTGAGCTCACGCCGTCGGACCTCAGTCCCCACAGCCATGCGGCCTATCTTCACGAGAAGGCAGCCCACCTGCAGGCTCAGTAAGTGGACCTTGAGGCCACCGAGGCAGAGCTCGAGCGCTAAAAGCGCGAGCTTGCACAGCATCAGCAGCCGCACAGCCCGCTCCCAATGGGTTGTCCACATGGGGGCTCCCAGCGTTCCCTGCTTCTCCTGCACAGCTACAACTTGGCGGTCACGCCTGCCACCGCGAGGAGATCTTCAACACGCCAGACCCAAAGACCAATGAGCAGCTGAATGAGGCAAGGCGGCTCCTTCGAGTCACCCTGGAGCAGTACGCCGAGAGCTCCGTGTCTCGGCGACGTCCGCCCCCTCAAGACCATTTCTTTGGATGGCCTCTGCCAACGGCGCTTGCTCAGACACGCGCGTGCCACCGTCTGGGAGAGGCAGCGGGGACACCTCTGGGGTCAGCTCTGATCGGCTGAGGGCTAGGGGTGCCAAGCCTCTCCAGGAGCCAAGGCGCGAGCCCTCACCACGGCGACCGCCAGTGCACTACCAGATGGACAGCGACCGTGATGAAAGGGACATCATCTAGGCCAGGCACCATGCCCAGGAACAGTTGCCAACGCTTGAGTGACAGGATGGGAGTCCGGCCCGGGATCATTTCAGCCCCCTGGTGTCGGTGTTTCGAGTAAACACCAACTAGTAAATTTTTAGATGCGCGTTGATGCACGGATGGTTTACTAAGAGGACACAAAGATGTATACTGGTTTGGGCGAGAGACCCTACATCCAGTGGAAGCGAGCTGTGCTACTTAGCGGTAGAATGCGGTAGGGTTTACAAATGGTGCGAGAGAGGGAGAGGGCTCTCAAGTCTCTGTGATTGAGCATGGTGCCAATATTGTTGGCGTGGGTGTGTTCTTATCTGATCGGATTGTGTTCTAGATGTGCCTGTGTGTCGATAGACGACTTGCCCTCTCCTTTATAGATGAAGGAAGGGGGTCGCATACATGGGTTTTACAGTAGAGTGATAGGCGGCAATATGCAAAAAGGGAAAAGAAAAGAAAAAAGGATGGCTGGTGGGATGGTTCATCCGCCTTCTTGGGGGTCGGGGCGTCCTTCTTTCTCCTCTGGACCTTGTCATCATGAGTTGCTCACCGGTGTTGTCGTGTCGCCGGAGAGCCTGCCCATGCCCTCACAGTGGACGGAGAGGGTGAGCACTTGATTAGGACCCGTGCCGTATAGGTTTACATGTAATTGTGTCACACTGTGTGGGCATGGGTCGTGGCAGATGGGCTATCCAGTCCGTCATGTTAACAGTGCGGTCAAATGGTGCGCCATGCTCTGTGCAAGCCAATAGTGTAGGCGAATGACATTCCATGCCCTGTGCTTGCTAACAGTGTGGTCAAAGCGTCCATCCATGCCCTATGCGGAGCATAGATGGAGTAGATGTTGGTTGACTCTGGCATCACGCGAGAATCCCGGCTACAGCACTGCTGACCAGGCTTGCGGTGCAAACTTGGAATCGCTTTGGGGCGAAGGCGGACGTGGGAGTCACACGAGTCGCTTCCCCTAGGGTTGGAGACCCAGGGCACCCTCTATCCCGGTGAGGGGTCGTGCGAGCCGCGCGCCCCTGGGGTGGTGGCGCACCGAGCGGTTTTGGCAATCCTTGGGGTCTCCGGCCGGTCTATTTAGGAGGGTCGAGGCGCTCGACCCTTCCTCACCCTGCTCTTGCCCTCAGTCTTCCTCTCGTTCCTTCTTCCTCAACTACTTGCTTTTTCTTCGCCGGAGCCATGGAGGGAGCGGGTTCGTCAAGGAGGTCGAGGTCAGAGGAGGAGGACGCGTCCCACATCCGCACCGTTCACCATCGCGTGGATGACGGTCGTTCACTAGGTAGGGCCGCCAGCTCTGTACCTACCATATCTCTACGGCGGGTCGCGTCCTCGCTCCTCCCTAGCGCCGCAGCCCATCATGGCTCCCGCGGCAGCCCCCGCCCCCTTGCTCACTCTCGAGGAGGCGCTCGAGTGCCTTTCCATCCTCGACACGATGATCGAGGAGTTAGAGCGCGAGGGCGTCACGGTGTGGCAGTAGTGCGAGGTGGCTGACCAGTGCTACGCCAGTGAGATTTTCTGTTCCCTTTCTTTGGCCATCATTGGGGTTTTTCTTTTACCGTTCTTACCTTCTTCCTTGGTTTCAGAGGCGCTGGCGGAGATCCAGACCCCAGAGTGGGCCGCCACCATCGTCGCCGACCTCGTGCATGCTCCGGCCGACCGTCCCCACGGCGCCTGAGGATGGCGCAGGCCGGCATCCACGTCGCGGTGGAGCATAGGGTCCGCCGCAGCGCGGTCATGGCCATAGCGATGACCAAGGCGCACACCAGCATCGACCTTAGCGATGTTGAGGGTTTCTCGGCCAGCGGGGCCCTAGGAGATTTCCTCCACCTCCTCCCCGGGTATGAAGAGACGATGGAGGCCGTGCTAGTGCTGTCGCCGGTGGACCAGATTCTCGCTACGGATTTGTAGGTTTTAGGGATGAGGGCCTTCCTCTCCGTAAAAATCCCTAAGTGTAATGAAGGCAAAATGAAGCTTTTGTTAGTTTGATTGTCTCTGTTTGTTTGCATCTCCTATTCGTCTAGGGCCCTTTCATCGAATTTGTAAGGAAAATCAGGCAAAAAATGCATACATGAAATAAACATACGTAAGAGCGACCCCCCCGCACCTCGGGGGTTGCGCTACTTCGTTCATTTCGTGGTCACAATCGTACGTGGCCCTCGAGGGCACGGGCATGGGTCGGACTTTTTTTACCCTCGAGGGTTGTTAGGGTCGTTAGGTCAGACATTTCTACCCTTGAGCCCCCGGAAGCCTACCCAGGCAGGCAGGCCCGGTCAGGGGGTTGAGTAATCCCCTCGCACAACCCCTCTGTGGGGCGGAGGGATGAACATCACCGCGCCATCCCTCGATAGGCCAAAGTGCGGTGCCTGGTTGAGTTGCTAACAAGTAGTTCAAGTGTGGCCCAGGTTCCCGGCCTTTGCGGTGCGCGGCGTGACCAGCCTCATAAATCCAGTTAGTTGGTTCGTACTTTTCCTGGGTTGTTCGTGGGCTCAAGGGCTCGATGCCTTTTCCGCAAAAATTTATGAATCACTAGATCAACCTTGGACTTGAACACGGCCCAAGAAAGCCCTAATCACTTCACGTGCTTGGGATAAAAGGCCGCTAGCGAGCTTCTTTCTCGGGGCGTCCCTCACTCTTTGGCCTGGGGCAGCTGTGATCCTTTCGCAGGCAAGCCTGTGAGCCCCTGGCCATTTCGGACCTTGTTTTTATGGCTAATTCACACAATTCAGTACATTCACATTTTAAAGTAAAGTACAAACCTGTAATACAAGCAGAAAATAGGAAATAACTTTACACAGTACAAACAGACAAATGTGGCGGTGAATTTAACTGGGTGGGCTTGTTGTTCTACCAGACGTGGCCTATGTCGTGGCCTGGTGAGTTCGTATCCATTGAAATCGCTGTGGCCATCACAGCTGCGGTCGCTAAGGAGATAATTGTAGATGCCGAGGAAGTGGAGTAGTGCTTCTGGGTCCTTAAACTCATCTTTGCCGTCGTCATCAGGGGAGACCTTCATTGTTGGTGGAGCTGTCGTCGCTACTCCCTTTGTCGGGGTCGGTAGTCGTAGCCGTCTCGGTGGTCGCGAGCACGTTGGAGATGGCCTACTCGTGATGGGTGGGGAGATCTACCAGTACCTTTTCTGTCGGACGGTGACGACATAGGGTCCTCCTAGCCCTCCTATGGTTTCTCTTGCGTCTGGTGGTGGAGGAGGCAGTCCACGGGTAACTGAGGGGATGAGGCAGTCCGGATCTTGGATTGGAGTGACGAAACGCACAAGGCCCCTACCTGGTGCGCCAGCTGTCAGTGTTTCGAGTAAACACCAACTAGTAAATTTCTAAATACGTGTTTATGCAAATGATTTGCTGAGAGAACATAAAGACGTATACTGGTTCGGGAGAGAGGACCTACGTCTAGTGGAAGCGAGCTGTGTTATTTAGCGGCAGTTTGCGGTAAGGGTTACAAATGGTGCGAGAGAGAGAGAGGGCTCCCAAGCCTCTGTGATTAAGCGTGGTGCCAATATCGTTGGCATGGATGTGTTCTTGTCTGATCGGATTGGGTTTGGATGTGCCTGTGTGTCGATAGGTGGCTTCCCTCCCTTCTATAGATGAAGGGAGGGGGTCGCATACAAGGGTTTTACAGTACAGTGATGGGTGGCAACATGCAAAAAGAGAAAAGAAAAGAAAAAAGGACGGCTGGTGGGATGGTTCATCCGCCTTCTCGGGGGTCGAGGCGTCTTTCTTCCTCCTGTGGACCATGTCATCGTGAGTTGCTCGCCAGTGTTGCCGTGTCGCCGGAGAGCCAGCCTATGCCCTCACAGTGGACGGAGTGGGTGAGCAGTTGATTAGGACCCGTGTCGTACGGGGTTAGGCGTAATAATGTCACACTGTGTGGGCATGGGTCGTGGCAGATGGGCTCTCTGGTCCATCATGTTAACAGTGTGGTCAAATGGCGCGCCATGCCCTGAGAGGGCCAATAGTGCTGGTGAATGACATTCCATGCCCTACACTTGCTAACAGTGTGGTCAAAGCGTTCCTCCATGCCTGCGCGGAGCACAGACGGAGTATGTCGGTTGACTCTAGCATGGCGCGAGAATCCCGGGTACAGCGCCGCTGACCAGGCTTGCGGTGCAAGCCTAGAATCGCTTCGAGGCGAAGGCAGCCGTGGGGGTCGTGCGAGTCGCTTCCCCTGGGGTCGGAGACCTGAGGCCCCCTCTGTCCCAGCGAGGGGTCGTGTGAGCCGCGCGCCCCTGGGGGTCGTGGCTCCGACCTCCCGCTCGGGGCCGCACGGCGTGCTTCGCTCGTGGGCTTTCTGCCTTGGCCCATTAGCCCTTCTACCGCGGGGTCCCGATGGTGGACTGCGGAGCCACTTAGCCAAGGGTTTAGTAGGCCAGTTATTTAGCACCCGACACCTGGCATTTGGGCCCGGCTTTAGGCAGCCTCCTACCCCTAGCGGTACCGGCCGCCCACGCACATCGCTATGTACAATGGTGAGACCAACCTAGACCACTAGCTAGAGGACTATCACCTCGCCATGAGGGCCGATGGGTCTGATAACGACTTCACGGTGCAGTATCTGCTTCTGCTCCTGTCAAGATCGAGCAGTTGGAGCCCGGCAGCATCCATTGCTGGGGTGATCTCCAATCCGTCTTCGCCGGGCACTTCCAAGGCACGTACGCTCGTCCTAGGAACACATGGGACCTGCATAATTGCAAGCTAGCAGAAGGCCGATGGGACCCTTTAGGAGTACATCTAGCGCTTCTCCAAGAAGCGCAATGAACTCACCAACGTCACCAATGTCAACGCCATCAGCGCATTCACCTGCGGCACCAACTGCGAGGCGCTCATCCATGCGCTCGACCAAGAGGCCCCATGCATGACATGGGAGCTCCTCGACGTCGCCACCAAGTATGCCACTGGCGAGGAGGCCGTTTAGGTCAACTTCAGTGGCAAGGTGAAGGCGGACACACGCCTCGACTGCGGCGATGGTGGCGATGACCCGTCCTCTGCACAACGCCGCCACGACAAGAAGGCCCAAGACAAGAAGCGCCATCAAGACGAGATTGTGGCCGTGGCCGACCACAAACCGCGCGCTCACAACCTCGTGGATGGGGAGCGCGCCCCGAGCCCTTTGAGAAGGCGTTTGAGGCCCCATGCCCTTTCCATGGGGGGCAAGCAAAGCACCACCTCAAGGATTGTACAACCATGCGGGGCTACGTCCATGGCGTCCTCAGCTGGCCGAACAAGGCCCAGAAGCCTGCCCGGAATGCCGCCACACCGGTGGACGCCGCCCCGGAGGAGGATGCCGAGTTCCCTAAAGCTGACCAGTGCCTCATAATCTTCGGGGGCTCCCAGGCGTACGAGTCACGCTGGCAGTGGCGTATCGCTGAGCTGGAGGTGAACGTCATAACTCATGGACTATGATATAGCCGAGTACCTTGCTAGCATGGGGTTTATCTTCTCCAAATCATGCTAGTCATAGATGATGTAGATGATCAAGCCATAACTGTAGCTTCGGAGAGCTTGAAGGATCTTCTCACCACCTCTTCCTCTCCATTTTGTTTCAAACATAACCCGTTGGCCTCATTGCCAAGAGTATTCAAATGTGAGTTCATATGACGTTCATGGGCAAATTGAATAATATCATTTAACTTGTAGTGAAGCACATGATATTTTGTACACATCCTTTATGCCCTCATGAATTTCAGTGAAAATATTGATATTAGTTCCCAATTTCTTGGTGGTGTGCTCAAATTATATCTCAAGAACATGTCTGATTTTTTTTTTCAATTCGGGTTTGCTTAACCAATTTTTTATTTCATTATTCAGTGCCATTCATCTATTGAGGAATTTATATTTATTTGAATTATAGGTTGCCTTTTAGAGTTCATTAAACTCTATCAAAACCTAACCCAGGCTGTGGAATCAGCATGTAATGGGACCATTCATTCTACGTTTTAATATAACAACTTGCAGTTCTCCTACATATTCAAGAAAAACAAGAATTTATTAAACACAATAGATGTCCCAGCATGGATGCAACTTTGCAGACAGTTTATAATAAGTACTGATTCTGCAGTTCCCTTTTTAAACTACTATTTCCATAGGGTTTTTTAAATACATACCCTGAGCTGATGTGTCTTGGAGTTTTTGAACCCTGACCAGCAGTGCAACTAACACGAGGAACTACCAATGTATGCATTTCAGGGGTTCAGAGAAATGGCTGTATTGTTAGTATATTTAGTGGGAGCAATTTCTGATGTGCTAGTGGACCTGCGGAATGAATGGGCAGTGCAGATTTTGGTCCTTTTCAGCTTCTCACTGCAGGTTTTCCTGCTCATGTTCGCTTGGAGGCGTCGGAAGAATGTGGCGACTTTGACAAGGATACTCCTTTGGCTGGCGTATCAGATTGCTGACCCCACAGCATTGTTCACCCTGGGCCATATGGCCATCAGAGCTAGGTCGCCAGATGAGCAGCATATCATGGCGTTCTGGGCGCCATTCTTGCTGGTGCATCTGGGTGGCCAGGACACCATCACCGCTTACTCCTTTGAGGACAACCGGCTCTGGCAGCGCCACCTGCAGACTCTCGCCGTGCAGTTCCTAGGTGCGGCCTACGTCCTGTACAAGTATATCCCAGGCAGTGAGATTTTGATCCGGGTGGCTTCAATCCTGATGTTCGTCGTCGGAGGACTCAAGTATGGGGAAAGGATCTGGGCACTCTGGAGTGCCAGCATGGACCGCATCTGGAGCTCTCTTGACGAGAAGTCAGATGCTAGTGCCCGCAGGAGCGAAAACCGCAGGATTCTCCAGGAGGTGGTGCATAAGAGGTGGAGCAACTTGAATGACGAGGACATCCTGATGGCAGCACATGGCCTTCTCGATGTTTGCAAGGGAATATTCATCGGCTCACAACGAGAACAAGGTGGAGCTGCAGACCTCATAGAACGTTTCATGAGGCGCTGCCGGCTGGAAGATCGCCTGGACATGCTGATGGAGATGGAGCTTTCACTCATGTACGATATCATGTACACCAAGGCGGCCGCGATCCACACCTGGTGGGGATCCTGCATCCGCGTGATCTCACCGGTCGCCACTGCCATTGCATTCCTGCTGTTCTGGATCACCAGCAAAGCTGGTCACAAGGAGAAGGATGTCATCATCACCTACATCTTGTTGGCTGGGGCCTTGCTCCTGGAGACGGCATCGCTGGTCAGGGCAGCAGGGTCGACCTGGACAGCTGCATTCCTGCATGCCAAGGGATGGGACCATCTTTATGAGTTTCAGGATTTCCGCAACTCTCTAAGGGCTGCAAGCCACAGAAGGTGGTCCGGCACTGTTGGGCAGTACAATCTGCTGCAGTCCTGGGGCCACCACATGTCAAAGCCAAATGGCATCCTCATGGCAGGGAAAATAGGGTTGGAACGCTTGTGGTGCGAGGTGCGCCACTCGCGTTCCGTCGAGATCTCAGGCACTACCAAGGAGCTGGTGCTGAGAGAGATATTCGAGATGGGTGCTGACCGCAGCAATGTGAGCTCACGGCCAGGACTCCTCGTGCTGCAGCAACACCAGCTGGCTACTCGTTTTGGCTGGAGTGTTGATGAGTACGACATTGAGGGAAGTATCATTGCCTGGCATGTCGCCACTGATCTATACTGTCGTGCCGCCGACAAAGTGGAAGACCTGCTGCAGGCGAGTCAAGAGCTCTCCAGATACATGATGTTCCTCTTTGTGGTACGCCCCTACATGCTGCCCGGCCCTGTACGGCGGAGCCAATACACCAAGGCATGTGCTCGTTTGAACGAAGCGATAGGGACAGCGTACACCAAGGCCTGGGGCATTGCGGAGGTGGAGAAACCGGGGGCCATTACTGAGAAACACCGGCTTGACTGGGTTCTGCGCACCATTAGAAAGCTCATGAAGGAACTACCTCTAAGCCACCAACAGGTCAATTTCCGGACATATTTCCTGCCTAAGTTTCCCCAAGCAGATCATAACCCTGCAGTAGGAGGATATGACATTGCCCAAGAGCTCCGCAACAACCCTGCAGTAGGAGGATTTGCCATTGCCCAAGAGCTCCGCAACCATCCCAAAAGGCTGCAGGTGATTTTTGGCGTGTGGGTGGAGATGCTTTGCTTCGTTGCTAACCATTGCAGCAGGGAGTCCCATGCCAGGCAACTCAGCTGTGGTGGCGAACTTGTCACCATCGCGTGGCTTATGGCCAAACACGTCAATTTGCGGACCGGCGCTGCTGCTACAGATGCTTCCAAAAGCTCTACACCACCGGTGGCTTCGGGACCCAAGTACCAACCGCCTTGGCCTTGGTGGTGAAACCGTAGGCGCAAAGCCCCAAGCAACTGTAAATAATGTGTGTGTGTGTGTGTGTGTATATATATATACATATATATACATATATACCGTCAGCCTAGCCCACCAGCCGGCTCAACTCACTAACTGATAGTACACATTTCAATTTAATTATATCACTAGTGTAGGGCGCGCGCCTTCGCGCGTGTGGGTGGGGTTAATGGTAGTTTCTATGTTATCGAATTTGTATTATGGTGTTCCTGTGGATTGAGGTAATATATAAAGCTAATTGCTGAGATAAATGCACAAAATGGATACGAATTGTAGGTAAAGTGCAGGTGCTGATGCAAATTGAAATTTGATTTACAGAGCAAGATGCAGTTCGCAGAGAAATGAGAAGTGAATACAGAGGAAAGTATGTACGACAGTAAAGCCTTGTAATATTTTTGAATTGTGTAGAAAAAAGAGTAATTATTCAAAGTGTCTAACTGCTGTTCTTAGGTAAATGGAAAGGTAAATGAAATCTGCAAGTATATGAACGTGCATTAACCAGCCATGGTTGTAACTGTTCACAGAGAAATGAGAAGTGAATATAGAGACATGTACAAAAAGAAAGCCTTATAATATTCTTACTTTGTGAATGATAATATTGTAGTCATTCGGTGTCTAACTGCTGTTCTTAGGTAAGGAGACATGCAAATGGAATCTGCAAGTAGATGAACATGCATCACCCAGACATGGCTGTAATTGTTCTCTCTATTTGGAGCCAATTACTGATACTGTAGTATGGAAAAAAAGAGCATAAATAATCTGTAAATCAGAATTTGAGTTGGGAAAGATTAGGGTGTACTTAGAAAGAACAAATAAATATTAAAGCAAAAAATTTACAGGGAGCAGGAGGATTGACTTGGGTGAAGAGTTAGATGAGAGAAAGCAGGCAGAACTTGCAGACATCCCCTGAACAGCTGCTAGGCATGTGAGCGTATTGTATACAGTAGCAACCAAAGGGAGTTCCAGGAAATAGCCAACTCCTAGCAAGCACATCCAATTGTCTGTTCAGTATCCGGGACTTGTTCTGCAACTGTCTTCAAGTAACTGGGGGCACAAAGAGAACAAATAACAAACGCAGATGATTAGAACAGAAAATCAATCTGGAAGTTGCCGAGTTTAGGAACCTGTACTGGCAGAGGATAACCTTACCCTCGTAACAGCTTTGCAATTTCTTTCATTGCTCTGTCCTAAAAAAAAAGTTCCTTTTTTGCTCTTTTTTCTTCAATAAAACAAAGATTCAGAAGCTGTTGGAGGTGAGATGATCAGAGCAGGTGGAAACTTGAACGGCTAGGCATGACATATTTCGACATCATTGTATTTGTACCAAAGAAAGCTCATGTCCTGGGCCCTTTCTGAGCTACCAGATGGTCTGTACGTTGCAAAAAACAATAATTTCATCAGCCCAAGCATTCATCAAATTCTGAAAAAATCTTTATCTTTAACTGGCTGAAATAGGCATTTTTACAAAGAAATCATCATGACAGTGGCGGTAGGAAGATAGAATCATGGCATCGAAAAAAGCAAAGAACATGTACTAATTGGGAGCAGAACAAAGAATTCAGAGAGGATGTGTCATGAACTATCTGTTGGTCCATATTGTGAAGATGTAGCGACCATACGTGCAAGCTAAACACCTCTATTTGCCAGGGAAAGGACGTGGTGAGCAATGTCCATATAGAAAAGCAGCCTATGGAAACTATAATTTAATGTGGCCAAATCATATATACTTTGCAGGCGTCTTAAGGTATCTAAAGCGACTCATTTGTAAGCAACAGATTAGGTCTTCAAGGAGGACCCCAAAAAAAGAGGCTACACGATAACTCTCCTTGGAATAACAAAGGCAGTTCAAATTCAATGCCATATAATCAGCGCTTGCAGAGAATTAAAAAAATATGACCCTAAATAAAGCTATGTTAAGCAGAACGAGCCTGCATAAAAACAAAGAAAAATCTATTTGTATCAACCTTCCTGACTTCTTTTGTTGACTCACATGCCATGTCCAGTGCTTTTACCATGTGGCTTGGGTTGTTCAGTTGTGGACCTGCAGTGATTTAAGCAAGAGTTAAAAAAAAAATCCCTAGCCACTTTTGTATTTTTAAAAATTGGATTCCTTTTTTCAGATCCATGAAAAAGAATTAGATAGCATTCACAAGGCTAACATATTTTTAAAGGAGAAAGTACTTCCTTGACATGGATGTTTGGTTGGTGAGAATAAAATTCAATCTAAAACCAAAATATCTCAGTATGAAAAAACTACCATGTATAATCCTTTTAATCTAATTATGGCTACTGGACAAGCTTATATGTAGTTGCAAAGCTTGTTATTACTAAAACGTAATATAAACTTCAGCCACAGCCACAGCCACAGGCAAGGCTTATTTCTCTTTAATGTCAATTGATGCAAACATCTAACACAAGCATGAAAGCACACAGTCTAATCTGATTCTGTTGAACATATCCGTTGCGCAGTCAGGTATTCTTAACAAAAGTATTTGAGCTCTTTAGACATTCCATCATGAGTCCCTTGTTGAGCAATCACCCTGATCATCCGAAACTAAGTTTGATATTTGACCAACAAAGGGAGCAGCAGGGAAGGCCACGTTCTGTATAGAATAAATTTCAACTATACATTGCACTATGCCTTAGAAAATTTATAATCACACAGGCACATTGAACTAAGAGCTTGTAGTATTCATATAATTACTGGCATTCAACTCTGTAACAAAGCAAATTCAAGAGCAGCAGGCAAGCCCACATTCTGAATAGAATAAATTTCAACTATACATTGCACGATGCCTTAGAAAATTTATAATCACACAGACACATTGAACTAAGAGCTTGTAGGATTCATTATAGTTATTGGCATTCAACTTTGAAACAAAAAAAATTCAAGTCCATATAACAGGCATCAGGCTATGTCCTTAGAAAATCATGGTAACCAAAGCTTACCAGACATTGCATTCTGAACATTCCAAGGCACCATCTGGTCAAAGTCAAATAAGTCCACAAGATTTAGGCCTGCTGACCTTGAAATCAGTTCAAATGCATTGAGGTCTATGGTTCTTCGTTCTTCTTTGTCTCATGGTCATCCTCAGGTTAAATAATAATTCGAAAAGTAGATTGTAAGCGATATCTGCATTGCATGAGAGAAAATGGAAATGCACCATTCACTCACTCCTAAATTTTGGAAGACAACATCCACATCAACCAATGGTGTGTCATATTTCTGGTCAAACTCCAGGCGCTCTACCCTAACCTCTGACCCAGGGGCAGCTCCTGCTCTTCCTCTCCCTCCCCTTTCCCTTCCTCTTCCAGCTCTGTTAGGCTTTTTCGAAGGTATTTATCAGGCAAACTATGCATGTGCTCACAACCTGAATAGACATTTAATCGAACACGTAAACTACAGGCAGTACAAAGGTAGCAGTACAGAGCAACAAACATAGCAAGCCTTTCTTATCCAGAGGGGTGAGGAAGGTAGAGGGATTTGTCCCTCCAAATCCACAATAACGCCCAACATAGTTTGTTGTCCCAATTTCGCACAGCTGCTGGAGAAGGGGTGGGCTGCAATGTCTAAGGCCTCGTTCGGCAGCTGCGGAACCAATCCAGACAGGGAACCAATTCGGACAGGGAATTAGTTGATCCCCTTGCTTTCACTCATTCCCTGGGGTGGTTTCATTCCCTAACAGAACCAATCCCCCTAGCTCCTATTTGTTGTTCGGTTAGCTTGGAATGAAAACAGGGCTGAGTATCTGACAGAATGTAACTGACAATAGTGCATCAGACGTTTAACTAACAAAAGTGCATCAGAGGTATACATACTCAGAATTTAACTGACAAAACAGCAAGTCTGCAACAATGTAAATTCGAGTGATAAGGACTACGAAAGTGCATCACATTTGCACAAATCTTAAATTAAGAAATCTCGGAATGTTTAAAATAAAAGTGTTCTACACAGCAACTTGATAGAAATAGAAATGTTCTGGGCACTTGTACTACATCGGTATCCTTAGGTTCTTCAAAACCTGAAACAGAAATATTGGACATTATGATATAGCAATCACCAACCAATAGAAAGCGGTGGGAAGAGGTGCAAACAAACTATTAGTTTGTAAAAATAGCAAATATGTACAGCGGGCAAAAATACATATAATTCTCCTTCTTAATAAAAAAATACAATGCATTTATGAAATGGGACAGCTTGGAATTTAGTTCTGAAATGCATTTCCTACTGAGACAATTAGAATGGCATGTATTTATCTATCTAAAGCTCTAAGTTTACAGCAAGGCTAAGGTACTAAGTTTACTTTTTGTCAGCTTGTGATCACAGTGGAGAGTAAAGCACTAGAGTGAGCAGACATAAAATACCTAGTGGCCATTTGGTGATTGATATTAAGCTAAGTACATCGCAAACGTACAGCTAGAGATAATGATTTCTCCAGTGAAGCAACTAACCAACCTTAACATATAAATGCCCTATCTAAAGCTCTAAAGATTTGCACTGATGGGTATGTTAATGAATCAATGTAACAGAGAAGCCAACTCTAAGCGGTGTTAAAGGGATCTACAGGTAACAAGAGAAGGTACTTGTAGAAAGACAAATAGTGATGTCATAAACTATATAATAAATAATAAACTATGTTGATAAATAGTAACAAAGTTCAATAGTTTACTGAAACAGTGCGGTTTACAAATTACTAGCTCCCTGAATACGAAAAAAGTGTTGCAGCTATAGCAACTAATGAAATTAAACCTGTATTGAAACAGCAACAGCTTATGAAATTAAACTTGTACTAAAAAAATCTTCTATAGGTACAAATATAATAGTGCATGTGTAAAGCATGCTTCTCAAGTGACTGTAAAGCATGCATCTCAGATGACTTTGAGCAACTACATACTGAAAAATACCTGAAAACATATTATTCATGGGTGACCCACCAGTTCCACACCTAATCTAATTTTTTACAGGCCGAGATATATAGTATTGACTAGGAGTAGATGCTAATAGTAGTGTACATATTGGAAAAAAAAATCACAGCTACAAAACAGCATACGGCGCCACACTTAAACATGCAGTTAAATAAACAGCACTAGTTGAGGAACCAATCTGTTCTCAAGGAACAAATCAAATCAACAAGAATCAACCTGTAAATTAATTATTAACAAAGCAGGCAAACAATGCAGACTCGTTATATACAACTAGTATAGAAGTTAACAACCTGGCCAACAGATACACTAGAAACAAGACAGATCAATGGCAACTGAAACTAGAGCTAGGAATCTAGGACTTGGCCATGCTATTTTAATTTTATTAGGGCCAATCCACTGCATAGCACATAGGTTGCAATAGGATGCTACGATCAGCAGAAAGATTATTACTTTCCTGTGTATAAGTCATTACTTACGAAAGTCCAACATCTATTTGGTTCAAACAAAATGAACTTCAAGAATCAAACGGGTTCAAAATGCACTTACAAAAAGGGTCACTCGAAGACATGATAGCACAATCTAAAAAAAATCCACTACAGTAGTAAGTGCAGGTGCACAGTGCGCACACAACATGGATCACTTTTGTCTGTTCGTTCTAGATCTAGCGACTAGCGACACTTGCCCGCAGGAGATTCTCGCAGGAATAGCTCACCGTCACTAACAACATGCCAATATCATAAGTACAATCGCAACTAGCAAGCTGCATCCAGGTGGTCGCAGCTGCCCATCCGGAACATCCAAGAACCAAGAACCCTAGCTAGGAGGGAGAGAGGATGAGGATGGAGGAGGGAGCGAGGGAATAACCGTCGAGAAGGACGAGGAGCGGGGAGGACGCAAGGTCGCCGTTGCCCGGCTGTGCCCTGCAATCGCCGTTGCCCCGCGCCGCACCGCCGTCGTGTCTCCTCGCGACGCCCGTCGCCTCTCTTCACGCCGCACCGTCACTTCCCCTCGCGTCGCCAAGTTTGGTTCCGGACATAGGAGGGCCCGTCTCCATTCCGGGCCAAAACGGCGGAAGAAAGGCCCGGATCGACCAATATTCATTCTGGGCTGTATCTAACCGAACGGCCATTCCTGGACCGAGCTGACTCCGAACCGGGCCATAACGATCCGGACAGAATTGGCCGCGTTCCAGGCCGTTCCAGGCCGAAACGAACGAGGCCTAAGGAGGAAGAGAGGAGCAGGATGTGCTAAGACTGCTAACTCACCTGGGATGATTCAGAGGCAAGAAGCATCAGCTCGTGCGTAGCTGCCATTGTGAGTACAGCACCAAGGGGAGATGAAACCATAAGCTGACGAAGGCCAAGAACTGTGCAAACCATAGCCATGTCCGGGGCCGCCAAGCTGCGCCATGGCCTCAGGCGCTGGGAGGAAGAGTCGATGCCGCTGTGCAGGAGGGGTCCGCCGTGCTGGGCGCCTGCGCTCCCGGGCGCCGCGCCTGGGGCCCAACCGGCGGGGCGTGCTGCGCCGGTGCGCCACGCAGGGGGACACTTGTCTCCCGGCCACCGCCTCACACGGTGAGCTGACGGCGCTGGCTCTACCGCACGCCGTGACGTGAAGGAGGAGGATGGCGGACATGGCCTGCTCGCACCAGCCACCGCGTCAAGAGAGAGGGAGAGAGAACGAGCGGAGAGGAGAGAAGAGAAGAGTCGGGAAGGAGAAGTGTCCAAAATGAGAAGCAGAAGCGATGACGCTTCTGAGAAAATCTGCTCCAGGCGATCTCACCTGTAGTCCAACGGAAGATCGGACGGCGCACGGGGGGTGGAGTGATTTGGGGCCTTGGGGGTGATGTGGCTGTGGCTTCTAGGTGAGAATCATACGGTGGTTGTAGGGTTAAATATCATTGGTTGAATCCACGAACAGATAGCTGCAGGGATTGAAACTGCTAGCCACTACTACAGAACTTACCTTTTGATCGATCTGCCAAATGACTAATAGTCTCAGCGAAAATTGCGTCCGGAACCAAAAAATTCTTTAGGCCTGGTTGGTAACACCAACCGGGACTAAAAGCCCCCTGCCCAACAGCTACAATGTCAGGCCAACCTTTAGTCCCAGTTCCTATTACCAACCAGACTAAAGGCCAACCTTTAGTCCCGGTTGGTGTCACAAACCGAGACTAAATATTTTATTCCGGTGAGTAACACCAACCGGGACTAAAGGTTAGCCTTTAATCCCGCTTCGTAACAAAAACCGAGATTAAATGTCACTCCCCCCATTTGAACTCGTTTTCCTCCCTAGCTCGAGTCTGAGCTCACTGTTCTTTTTTGTTTTTGCTGTGTTCTTCCTCTTATCTCTGGTCATTGATCCATTTCAATACTTCTATGCCACCATCGATTTGTTCAAAGGTTACTAGCTTCATCCTCTCTTTTGTTTTAGCAGCAGCATATGTCATTTCGCGATATATATATGTAGTTTTTTATTTTATGATTTCTATGCCATTTTAAGCTCCAACCACTTGATAGTTTGAATATTTTGATAAAGAAAACTAAAATTAGTACCCTCTCGATGCTAATATGTCTACCACATTTTGTTGTTTAGTTAGAGAAATAGAGATTTTAGAGTATTTTTTAATTCAATTTGTGTAGGAAAATTAGAAATTTATAATACTTTACTTTACAAATTATGATCTGATTAATTAATTTATTAAAACTAGTATATATGCCTTCCATTACTAGTATGCATACCATAGTTCATGGATTAGTTAGAGAAATAGAGAGCATTATGATTTTTTTAATTCTATTTGTTTAGGAAAAATTAGAAATTTATAACACTTTAATTTATTAAATTGTGTCTGGATCAAATAATAAACTAAAACTAATATATATATACCTTTTATTGTTAGTATGCATGCCACATTTGATGGTTTAGTTAGAGAAATAGAGAATTTTAAGGTATTTTTTAATTTTATTTATTTACAAAAATGAGATATTTAATTATGTGATATATCATATAATGATGACACGCCATTGGATATACAATGCTGATCGCCGCTCCAAAGAGTTTATTAATGGCATGGATTATTCCTTAAGAGTGGCCGAGACAAACAAGTGGGATAGTTTTTTGTGCTGCCCATGTACCTTGTGTCAGAATTTGAAGGAATATTCTACCTCAAGGAGTCTTCACTCACATTTATTGAAGTCAATTTTCATACTAAACTATATTTGTTGGACCAAGCACGGAGAAACCGGGGTTATGATGGAAGAAGGTGAAGAAGAACAATTGGACCCTAAAGATATTATTACTCAATACCATGACTACGATGATACTGCAATGGGGAAAGTTGAAAAAAGAGACAGGGGGCAGAAGACACAATCGTTGAAGATGATGTTCTTGGTGATGTCATTCATGATGCACAAAGAGATTGCGAAAGTGAAAAGGAGAAGTCAAAGTTTGACCGCATGCTAGAGGATCATAAAAAATTGCTATACCTGTCCGTCGAAGATGGGCAAAAAAATTAGGTACAATACTAGAGTTGCTACAATGGAAGGCATAGAATGGCGTATCCGACAAGGCATTTGGGCAATTACTAAAGATCAAAAAAAGATGCTTCTGAAGCCTAATGAATTGCCTGCCACTACGTACGAAGCAAAGTCGTCTGCCCTTTGGGATTAGAAATCCAGAAGATACGTACGTGTCCCAATGACTGTATCCTGTACCGTAGCAAGGCCTATGAGAATTTGGATGAATGCCCTGTATGTAAAGCATCGTGGTATAAGATCAGACGAGATGACTGGCGATGTTGAGGGGGAAGAACGTCTCAGGAAAAAATCCCTGTCAAGGTAATGTGGTATGCTCCTATAATACTACGGCTGAAACGTCTGTTTAGAAATAAGGACCATACAAAGTTATTGCGATGGCACAAAGAAGATCGTAAGGTAAATAACATGTTGAGACACCCTACTAATGGCTCCTAGTGGAGAGCAATAGATAGGGAATTCCCGGAGTTTACAAAAGACGCAAGAAAACTTAAGGTTCGCTTTAAGTACTGATGGATTGAATTCTTTTGGGGAGCAGAGCAGTAGTCATAGCACTTGTCCGGTTACTCCATGTATCTACAACCTTCCTCCATGGTTATGCATAAAGTAGAAGTCCATTATGATGTCGGTGCTCATTCAAGGCCCGAGGTAACCCAGCAACGACATCAATGTCTACCTGAGGTCATTAGTAGAGGAACTCCTACTTTTATAGAGTGAAATAGGTGTACGTGTGTGGGATGAGTACAAACAAGGACACTTCGACCTACAAGCATTGTTGTTCGTAACAATCAATGATTGGCCTGCTCTAAGTAATCTTTCAGGATAGACAAACAAAGGATATAATGCATGCAGACAGATCTTGAAAATATATATTTGAAAAAATATAGAAAGGTCATGCGCCTTAGGTATCATTGATTTCTTTCTATGAATCACCAAGTTAAAAAGAAAGGCAAGCATTTTAAAGGTAAGCTAGACCACCGGAGCAAGCCTCGCAACAGAACTGGGGAAGATGTATTTGAGATGGTCAAGGATGTGAAAGTAGTCTTTGAAAAGGGATAGGGCAGCTAACCTGTTTCGAAAGACGCTATGGGACATGCACCCATGTGAAAGAAGAAGTCAATATTTTAGGAGCTAACCTATTGGAAAGTCCTAGAGGTCCGCAACACGATCGACGTGAAGCACCTAACAAAGAATCTTTGTGTCAACCTTCTAGGATTCATGGATGTGTACGGGAAGCCTAAGGATTTACTTGAAGCATGACAGGACTTGCAGTGTATGAAAGAAAGAGACAACCTGTATCCAGATAAGACAGATGATGGATGCCATTACTTAAGGCCAGCTAGCTACACTCTTAGCAATGAAGAGAAGGAAATCATGTTTGAATGCCTAAGCAGCATCAAGGTCTCATCAGGATTCTCCTCCAATATAAAGGGTATAATAAATATGCCAGGGAAGAAATTCCTAAACTTCGCATGACTGCCACGTGTTTATGATGCAATTGCTTTCAATTGTTTAAGAGGAATTCTACCTCCATATGTACGTCTAGCCACCGTGAAGTTATGTGTACTCCACAATGCAATTTCTCAGAAGGCAATCAATCCACTGGAACTAGCTACTCCATAGAATGATGTGATTTAATGTCTTGTCAGCTTTGAGTTGGTGTTCCCTCCATCCTTCTTTAATATCATGACACACCTCCTAGTTTATTTGGTTAAGGAGATTAATATTCTTGGTCCTGTGTTCCTACATAACATGTTCTCCTTTGAGAGGTTCATGGGAATCCTGAAGAAATATGTTCATGTGAGTATGTAAAAAGAATGTCAGGGTGATGACAAGATTGATGAGCAACCATCGTGGCGCATCCTCACATACAAAAGGTACGAGATAAATGGAAATACATTTTATATCATAGCCCAAGATAAAAGGAGCACAAACCAAAACAGTGGTGTCCGCGTAGATGCCACGGACCCGAATGAGAAGAGGCAAACATATTATGGTCGTATAGAGGAGATTTGGGAACTAGACTATGCACCTAATTTTAAAGTCTCTTTGTTCTGGTACCAATGGGTGAAGATGACCAGAGGCGGGGTAATAGTCAACAAGGAGTATGGAATGACAATAGCAGACCTCAACAATATTAGGTACAAAAATGAATCATTCATCCTTGCTGCTGATATGAATCAGATGTTCTATGTAAAAGACATGTCTTCAAAACCTAAGAGAGGGAAAAACGACGACAAATCAACCAATAAGCCAAAATACCACAGTTCTTTCAGGGGAAAGAAACATCGTGGGAATTTAGGACAAGTCAAACATGTCAGAAGATTATAAAAGGAATGATCGAATCCTGCCATCCAATGTGTCCAAAGACCCAAGCGTCTTGCTAAATGCTGAGGACACTCCATGGTTATGGCATGATCATAACCAAGGATCATACGTCAAGAAGAATTTCACCACTATGCCCGCTTGATATATAGTAATGTTTAATAAATTTTGTATATTAGAGATTTTATGTAATAATTGTAACTTCAGATGTTTCTATCATGTTTTCCTATTTTTTATCATTTCAAATGAAATTCCTTTGTGATGGAAGGGCACATGTATCTCTGTGAAGCATGTCTGCTCCGCCGGTGTCGAAAAGACTTGAAATTTTTTTGGCAAGCATGTGCACCCAAATTGATACCCAATACAAGGTCTTAGATTTTTCTGATCATTATTTTACTTAATATATTTTCTCTGTGCCAAATGAGACAAAAAGTGGGTTTTCATCAACCTCCACAACATTCTTGTTCCAAGGGCACATGGGACCCGATAAAAGTTTGGCATCATTCCGGATTGTTTCGGGGGTAGTCCTAGTTTACCCTATAATTACTCGGTGACGGCGCAAAAATTCAATTAAACTAGAAAAAGTAGCAAACCATCTTCAAAAAATCCCAAACTTGGTGGTTGCTTCACCCGTGCCCCGTGATAGCCTAAGAAAAAGTTTGAGATGAATACGGCACAGGAACATGTATGAAAAACAAAAATTTATGCTTTCAAATGAAATTTCTATTTGATGGTGGATTTCTCTATCGCGCATTTGGACAATGAATGATGAAAAACCAAAAGATTTACGTTAAAATGATGCAACAAAAAAAATTTCATCAAAAACCAATATTTTAAAATATTTTAATTGAGCAGTATATTTTTGCCTTAACAAAATACTAAGTGTTATTTACATTTATGTTCGCTATTACAAGGTAAGAAAAGGTACCTTTAGTCCCAGGCCGTGGCTCCGCCTGGGACTAAAGGTCCATCCTTTTGTTCCGCGCCGTATTACCACCCAGGACTAAAGGTGTTTTAGTCCCGGTTGGTAATACGGCCCGGGATTAAAGGTCCCCCCAAAGTACTTAAGACACAGCGCCTTCTTCCTTCTTCCTTCGCTATCCAGATCGACGTCGAGACTCCGCGCCACCACCGATGCTGAAGAACCCGCCGCCCCATCGACTCCGCAAGCGCTTCGACGACCCACGGACGACGCGTCGCCTGACGTCGCCTCCATCGTGCCCCGGCCCTCTCCCTCGCCATCTCCTCACGCGCGGCCACCATGCCGTCCTCGCGCGTGCCACCTCCTCGCCATCCTCGTGCTTGCGCGATCGCCCCGCCGACCTCGTGCCGTCCGCCCGGTGCAGCGCTCCTTGCCGTGACCCTGCCCTCTCCCTCATGCCCGGCGCCACCCGAGCCACTAGCGACCTGCGCATGATGAGCAGTGCATCGGTCTCCACCGCTGACGAATCTCTGGCCCGCATCCTCATCCCTCGTAGACGGCTGTCGGTGTTTGACCACCGATAGCCTGCCACGGGGTTCCCGTTGCAGTTGATTTGGATCTTGGTGAACAACTAGAACTCGGCGGTTCGACGCAAGAGACACACGGTTTATCCTGGTTCGGGCCCTCGTCGTCGAGTAAAAAGCCCTACTCCAGTCGGCCTTGGCCTTTTGCGTTGGATTGATGTATGATTGCATATTGTCTCGTCTGTTAGAAAAAGGGTGCTCTGGCTCTCTTTTATAAGAGGAAGAGAGCCAGAGCTATGGTTTCTAATCCTAGTCGGACTCGTAGAAAGTGTTCTATTCTTATTACAGAGGTTACTTTCTACCTGTCTAACTAGGTTGATCCATAACCTACTCAGATCCGGCCTTCTTGTTCTTGTCCTGACGGGAGCCGTACTGGTAAGTACTCGGGTACGTCCCGTATCGACAAGCCCCGAGCATTTCGAAGCAGAACTCGGAGAGCGCCTTGCTTCTGGAGTGATGCTTCAAAGTGGTCTTAGCTGGAGATTTCTTCCCTTCTCTGTGTTGTGCACCGTAGGTGCATTCATTGAGTGTAGCCCCCGAGCCTCTTGCTACTTATTTATAAGTAGCTAGAGGGTCTTTTAAAAAAAGAAAAAGTTGAGGGTGTATACCCTGTAGCCCCCGAGCCTTTGTCTGAGTTGTTTTTGGTCGGAAAAGAAGTTGGGCAATGGCTTTTATTTTCCTTATATCTTTTGATCTTTGTTGAGTTCTTTTCGTGCTGATAGCCTTTTAGCTGCAGCCCCCGAGCTGCTTCCAAGTTCTTCTATAGCTGTAGCCCTTTAGCTGCAGCCCCCGAGCTTTTTCTGAGTTCTTCTGTAGCTTTAGCCCTTTAGCTGCAGCCCCCGAGTTTTTTTTCATAGTTCTTCTGTGTAGGAAACGGACAACGGCTCGTGACTTTGCTTTTACTGTTTGCTTTTATGACTGGGCGTTGGCAGCTGGTGGTGTAAAGGCTTTTACTGTGCTGGGATATGCCTCGAATATACTCTTCTGTTACTCTCTTTACTGCCCTCTTTTATTGTCCTTGTCAGTGCTTCCCTGAGTTGGTGAACTTGGTCTTTGTACACCGATCTTGGCCGATAAATTGCACCTCTCTTTCGGTTGCTTCTTAGAGTCTTGTAGTATGCTTCTTCCTATTCTTGTGACAATGATAGTTTGTGAGGTTGAACAGCCCCTGGCTTTTTTCTTGTTTTTCCAGTATGGTCTTCTTAGTGGGTAGAAGAATTCTTGAGATAGGGATTAGAGGCAGACTAATCTCGGAGTAGCATTGTGATTGGAGGCTTGTTCTGGCGGGTAGAAGAAGTCTTGAGATGTGCCTTGTGCTGGGTCATTTTGCACTCTTAGTACCTCTTTTCCACTCTGCCAGAGCTATGCTTTGTGTAGGAGGGTTGCCGAGCCGCACAGTCTTCTAGCTGTGCAGTGCAGATCAGCCACCGCCCGACGCACAGCTGGAGCTCCCTTGTTCACATGGGGTTCGATCCGACCTATTTTTGGAGAGGCCCGATGTGATTCTTGATCAGTCAGTGCTCCTTTTGGAGCTCTTTTGTTCACATGGGGTTCGATCCGACTTGTTTTTGGAGAGGCCCGATGTGATGCTTGATCAGTCAGTGCTACTTCTGGCGATCTTGGGTACACTGTGTTGGTGTATCTAGGTTGCTTTGGATCTGCTCGGCTCATTCTGCCTCAGAGGTAGTCTGGGTCTGCAACGAGAACGGTCTTGGATTCTGCATAGTTGTCTTTTATGGTAGAATTCCACGGGGTTCCTTTTAGATTTGTCACGTAATTTTCTTCTATGGCCAAATTCTACAGGGTTCCTTGTAACCGTTGCTTCGCTGTTCTTTCTGAATTCGATGGGTCTTGTAAGACTTGTATCCTTGTATCTTGTAAAATTTTGATGAAGGAATATATGCCTCTAAAATGATCTGAGTTGTTTCATCTTGGAACGCTGGTTGTCTACCTTCGTGCCGACTTGTTCTTGATTGAAAATAAGACTGTCTATCTTTGAGCGGTCTTGTTTTGGCTCAGAAGTTGTCTGACTTCCTTCGAGTGGAGTTGTTTGTGGTCGTCTTCTTTTGTGTCGACTTGTTATGATAATTTTGGCAAAGCTGCCCTTCCTTGTAACGGCATAATATTTTACCGTTGGTGGGTAACGGGATAAGGACCGTTATCCCATGATTTAAGGGTTTACTGGGCCTTTCCTTTTACTGTGCCTTGTATCCGTTGGCCTTTTTACCGTTGCCCCTTAAGTGGGCCTTTTAGGACCGGTCTATAAATTAGCTGCGGTTACTGTTTTTCTTCACTTTGCCTTTGCTTCCTGAAACCCTAGCGCTGTAGAAAAAATCACAAATCTTTGCTCTTGCATTGCCGCCCCGCATCCTCCTCTTTGTTTGGGTGCTTGATTCGTTGTATGGGAAGAAAGAAGGTGGCTTCCAAGAAGTCGGTGGTTGAGAAGCCAGTTCTTGAGGAGGAGGTCGACGAGCAGCTGAATCCCGAGTTTGCTGCTATGAAGGCCATCGCGAAGAACTTCCCTCCCCCGAGTACTCAGGAGAAGGATTTGATCGAGCTCCAGGACTTGGGTATGATTCAGCCCAATGAGTTCTCGGTTGGGTTACTCCTGGTGAGCATCGTGTTCCTGTTCCTCGCCCAGGGGAAATTGTTCTTTTTGTTTCCTTTATTCGTGCTGGGCTCTGTTTACCAGCTTGTTCCTTCCTTCATCGTTTTCTTCGCTTCTTTTCCATCTCTCTTCATGATCTTACTCCGAATAGGGTTCTTCATCTTTCTGTTTTTGTTCATTTTTGTAAGACTTTCCTTGGTATTCCCCCTCCTTGAATCTATTCTGATATCTTTTTCGTCTTAAGCCATAGCCCCGCAATGATTCCCTCCACACCCTTGGTGGATGTGGGATTCAATTCCGGCAGGGGCGTAAGTCAAGCCACTTTTTTGAATACGACCTTGTTGATTCCGTGAGGGACTGGCGGTCCGAGTGGTTTTACGCTGGGAATCTTGATGGAGGAGCTGATGCTCCGGCTCTTCAAACCTACTCGGGGGTCCCGCCTGTTGTTAATGACCGGTGGGAGAAGATGCCACTCACTTCTGCCAAGTTGTCTCTTCTCGAACCTCTCTTCAATAGGATTAGATACTTGAAGCAGAATGGTTTGTCTGGTTTTGCTATTGTGGCAAGTTATCTCCGTCGTCGAGTTCAAGGTGGCCATGACCGAGTTATCAGATGAGGAGATGCTTGCTCGTCTCTAGAAAATCTTGAAGGGCGCGTCGGTGGTCTTAATGATTGGTTTCGAGTACTCGGCCAGCAAGCCTCCTCATGCTGTAAGTATTCTCTTGCTTATTTTGTGCTGTCTAAGTTCTTTTTTGATTATGACTGACCTGTTCTTTATCTTTTTGAAGCCTTTTGGCAGGGATTTTAATGCTGATGCCTCTCTCTATGTTGATGGAGAGATTGCTCCTCTTCCTGCTCCTTCGGTTGCTGGCCAGGTATCTAAAGGTTGAGTTGTTTTGCTGGGTATTTCTGTGATGGAAACCATTGAGTATGTTCCTTACCAGCCGGTGTCCCTCCCTCGAACTAATCGTGCTGGTGCCAAGATCCCTGCTGTGGGGGATTCTTCTTCTTCAGTAGCGCAGAAGTGGGCACGTTCTTCTCCTTCCCCTCAGCCTTCAGGTAACCTTTTGATAGGTGAGAGGTGTTTGATTTCTGTGACTTGTTTTCTTGTTTGGAAAGTAGTCTTGATTCATTTTTCTTGGTAGGCGGTATATCTGTTCTTCTTTTTGAAGATGAAGCTGAGGATGTTGATGACTCTCCCCTTCTTCGTCGGTCAGTATTGTCTTCTTAGTTTCGGTATATATATTTTTGTTGTTTTGTTCTGACTTAGCTTTTTGTAGTCCTGGGACGACTTCTTCTTCTTCTCCAGCCTTGGGACCCCTGCCGGGTCTCTCTCCTTCGTCTGCCGAGTTGTTGGTGGATCTGGAAGCGGTTATGCCGCCTCCACCTCCTCGGCCTCGTATGGCTCTCCGTCGTGCTCCCAAGTGAGTGCTGATTTCTTTTCTTCCTTTTGGTATCATTTGTCCTTAGCTTCTTTTGTTCTTCTAGGTTGACTGCTACGACATCTTTGGCTCCGGCTTCTGATTCTGAGAAGACTATGAGTGTTGGAACTGTGGGTCAAGTGTCTATGCCTGATCCTCATCCCACTGTGGATTCAGCCCCAGTGGTGGCTTCGTCTTCTGCTGCCGGGACTTCTTCTTTGCCGGTTGCGCAGGCAGTTAAGTCGACTGCTTTAGGGGCAGAAGAGTTGCCACTTGCCCAGCCCTTGACTTCTTCTAGGGTTGGGAATTCACCTTCTTTGTCTCCTTCTTATGCTCCTTGGGATTTTGTTCATGATTCGAAGTTGATGCAGGAGCTGAAAGAAGACTTTAATCCGAGTTCTCGCCTTAAGAAGCTTGAGGCTGGATCTAAGTCTTTTACTAAGCAGTTCCAGGTATATTGACTTGTTTATTTTGGGATTTGACTTGTTTTTTCTTCACTTTTCCTTTCTTCATATGCAGGAGTACGTCAATGACTTGACATCTTCTTTGGCTCATCTGAGTCTCAGAAGAAGTTGTTGGATGAGTTGGCTTCTCTGAGGCGGGCGCTTGATGAGGAGCGTCAAGGATGTCAATCCTCGGAGACTGCTTTGAGAGCTCAAGTGGTTGCTGCCGTTGAATCCGAGAAGAAGGCTTCTCGAGATCTTCAAGGTACTTGTAAATGCTTTTTGTTGCGCATGATTTTGTCACTGCTTTTTTCTCTGACTTCTTTCTGCTTCATTTTGTAGCTTTGAAGAAAAAGTACTCGGAAGAGACTGAGGCTTTGAAGCTTGAAGTGAAAACCTTCCGTAACGACTCGGAGAAGGTAAAGGAAGATGCTGAAGAGGCTTTAGCCCAGGCTCGGCTGATTAGGCGTGGTGCTGATCGAGATCTTTTGCGGGCCAAGGCATCAGTAGAAGACTTGTCCATTCATTTGAAGGCTTCGAAAGATAGGTGGTCGGCCTTGCTGAGTTCTGTGCAAGGTCTTGCCACTATGTTGAGGAGGCCAGAAGAAGCGGGTCTGACCTGGGTTCAATTCATTCCTCGCCTGACCAAGCGGACCGTCAACTTCGCCAAGGATGCTGTTCTGCTTGGCGTTCAGGGTGTGCTTGCTCGCATCCGAGTGGTTGATCCCAACTTTCCTCTTGATAGAGTAATGGACGGGACTCATACCCCTGAGGCTGAGCAGGGGCTTGCGGAGTCTGAAGCTGCTGTCTTGCCCTTGGCTCGGGATTTTACTGAGCTTATAGAAATTGTGGCTGTGAATGCCGATGGTAGTGATGACTAGGAACAGATTGTTGTAATGATACTTTGATGCCCTTCTGAGGTTTTTTGTATAAAAGCTTCCTTTCCTGGACCTTGTTGAGTACCTTGTTTTTGTCTTGGGATGTTTGTATGTTATGTTGTCTGCCGTATCCCTTTGGTGTTGGAGAAAACAATTCTTTAGTGCTCCGGCTAAGTTGTAGCCATTTGTATTTCAATGATTAGTTTCGGACCGTAAGCCCTCATCCGAGTTCTTTTACTATAGAAGTCGGGATATGTCGAGCTCTCTCTTGGCTCTCATCTAGTTCTGAAAAGAAGCTAGGATGGGTCGAGTGTTGACTTCTTTTAGCCGTACTCTCATCGGTGTTGTGAAAACAACCCAGAATAGTTGGGCTCAGGTTAGGTTGTAGCCATTTTGCACTTCAAAGATTAGTTCGGACCGTAGGTCCTCATCCGAGTTCTTTATTCTAGAAGTCGGGATAGGTCGAGCTCTCTCTTGGCTCTCATCTAGTTCTAAAAAGAAGCTAGGATAAGTCGAGTGTTGACTTCTTTTAGCCGTACTCTCATCGGTGTTGTGAAAACAACCCGGGGGGTCGAGCGTTTTTTGCTCTCATCGGGGTTTGCCCGGGGGGTCGAGCATTTTTTGCTCTCATCGGGGTTTGCCCGGGAGGTCGAGCGTTTTTTGCTCTCATCGGGTTTTGCCCGGGAGGTTGAGTGCTTTTTGGACTGTAGGTCTTTATCCGAGTTCCGTATTCGAGATTTAGTTCTGAAAAGAAGCTGGGACACTGTAATCTTTCTTTTGAATAATGAATCTTTGTCAGAAGAGGTAGTACATGTCTTTGTTGTCTACGCAAAAAACCGTCGTAATTGAGAGATGTGCCATGAATTTTTTATTGGTGCTCCATCTTCAGTCATCAGTTCGTAGGATCCAGGTCCTGTTACTTTTGTTACTATGAAGGGACCTTCCCATGGGCTGAGTAGTTTGTGCCTTTCGTCTGGTTTTTGAACTTTTCAGAGAACTAGATCGCCGGTTTGTAAGGTTCTTGGCTGAACGCTTTTGTCATAATATCTTCTCAATCCTTGCATGTATCTAGCTGATTGTAGTGTTGCATTGACTCTTATTTCTTCTAAGCTGTTGATTTCTAGTCTCCTGGTTTCTTCTGCTTTCCCTTCATTGTATTGCTCAATTTTGGGAGATGTCCAGATCAAGTCGACTGGTAGTATGGCTTCTGATCCGTATACTAGGAAGAAAGGCGAGTAGCCAGTTGCTCTGCTTATCTGAGTTCTTAGGCCCCAGACTACTTTAGGTAGTTCATCTATCCATTTTGCTCCGTAATCTTTGAGATCTTCATATAGTCTTGGTTTTAGTCCTGACAAGATGAGACCGTTAGCTCTTTCTACTTGACCGCTTGCTTGAGGATGAGCTACTGATGCATAATCGATGCTGAATCCGTAATCTTGTGCCCAGCTTTTAAATTCATTAGCTGTGAATGGTGATCCCAGGTCTGTAATTATTCTGTTTGGCATTCCAAATCTGTGCATGATTTCCTAGATGAACTCTTGTCCTTTGGCCGAGCTGTATTTTACCAATGGCTTGTATTCTATGCACTTAGTGAACTTGTCGATGGCCACGAAGATGTACTCGAACCCTCCTTTGGACTTTTTGAGTGGTCCGACTTGATCAAGTCCCCAACACGAGAACGGCCATGCTGGTGGGATGCATATTAGATTGTGAGCTGGAATGTGCGCTTGTCTTGCGAACATTTGACAATTTTTACAGTATTTGACTAGTTCTTCGGCGTCTTTCAATGCCATTGGCCAATAGAATCTTGATCTGAAAGCTTTTTCGACTAGTGTCTTTGAGGATGCATGATTTCCACAGCATCCTGAGTGCATTTCTAATAATATTTCTTTCCCTTGTGTTGTTGGTACGCATTTCAATAGTACACCTGATGATGCTGCTCTTTTGTAGAGATTATCTCCTACTAAGACGTAGTTTTTGCTTCTTCTGATAACCCGAGCTGCTTCTGTCTTGTCACCGGATAGTTTGTTTTCTTTGATGTAATCTATGAATACTTGCATCCATGTTGAGTTGTCTGTGTTGATCATTAGGATTTGATCTTGTTCTGTCTTTTTCTTTTCGTCTTCTTTCTCGTCTGATTTGATAGATGGTTTGTTTAGTTCCTTCACAAAAACTCCAGCGGGTACTTTTGCCCTATCTGAGCCTAGTTTGGCTAACACATCAGCTGCAACATTTGAATCTCGTAATATATGATGTATCTCTAGACCTTGGAAATTCTTCTCAAGCTTTCTGATTTCTGCGCAATAAGCGTCCATGTTCTCCTTGGTGCAATCCCATTCTTTGTTGACTTGGTTGACTACTACTGCTGAATCTCCGTAGACTAGTAATCTTTTGATTCCAAGTGATGTTGCGACTTGTAAGCCGTGGATGAGTGCTTCATATTCTGCTTCATTGTTGGTAGCTTGCCATAAAATTTATAGAACATATCTGAGTTGTTTTCCATCAGGTGCAATAAGTAGTACCCCTGCTCCTGCCCCTCCTAGTTTTAGGGAACCATCAAAGTACATTTTCCAATGGTCTAAGATGTTGTTAGGAGTGAGTTGTTGTATTTCGGTCTATTCTGTGATGAAATCGGACAATGCTAGAGATTTTATTGCCTTTCTTGGTTTGAATTCTATTTTGAGTGCTCTGAGTTCAACTGCCCATTTTGAGATTCATCCTGTTGAGTCTCGATTTCTTAGGATGTTCTGAGCGGAAAATCTGTTACGACGACTACTTTGTGATCTTCTAAATAATGCCTGAGCTTCCTTGAGGTTATGAGTATTGCGTAGAGTAGTTTTTGAACATGTGGATATCTGACTTTTGATATTGTGGTAAACTGGCCTTTGGACTTTGTAGATGTGTCCTTGTTCTTCTTTCTCAACCACAATGGCTGTGCTAACTACTGAAGTAGTTGCAGTAATGTAGAGCATGAGTTCTTCATCTTTCTTTGGTGGTACTAGTACTGGAGATGTACTGATGTATACCTTTAGTTTGTCAAAGGCTTCTTGTGCTTCTTCATTCTAAGTAAATTTATCTGCCTTCTTTAGTAGTTTGACGAAAGGTAAACCCTTTTCTCCGAGTCTAGAGATGAATCTGTTGAGTGCTGCCATGCATCCTGTTAACTTCTGTAGATCTTTGATATCTGTAGGTGGTCCTATATCAGCTATTGCCTTGATTTGTTTTGTGCTTGCTTCAATTCCTCTTTGGCTGACTAGAAATCCAGGTAGTTGTCCTGATGATACGCCAAATACACACTTGTTGGGGTTGAGTTTCCACTTCCATCTTTTGAGATTGTTGAAAGTTTGCTGTAGATCTTCAATCAGGGAATCCGGGTTCTTTGTTTTGACGACTACGTCATCCACATATGCTTTCATGTTCTTTCCAATTTGATCCCCCAAACAAGTCTGGATTGCTCTTTGGTATGTTGCTCCTGTATTTTTGGGTCCAAAGGACATTGTTTTGTAACAATAGGCGCCAAAAGGTATAATGAAAGAAGTCTCGCTTTGGTCTTCTTATTTTAGTGCAATCTGGTGGTATCCTGAGTAGCAATCTAGGAAAGATGATAGGGCTAATCCTGCTGTTGAATCCACTATCTGATCAATTCTTGGTAATCCGAAGGGGTCCTTTGGACAATGTTTGTTGAGGTCCGTGTAGTCAACACACATACGCCATTCGTCTGTGTTCTTTTTGTGTACTAGGACTGGGTTTGCCAACCAATCTGGATGTAGAATTTCTTTTATGAATCCTGCTGCTAGTAATCGAGCTATTTCCTTCTTTATTGCTTCCTTCTTGTCTGGTGAAAAACGTCGTAGCCTTTGTTTGATTGGTCTCGCTCCTTTATTGACTTCAATTTTGTGCTCAGCCAACTCCCTTGGGACTCCAGGCATATCAGCTGGTTTCCAAGTGAATATATCCTTGGTGTCCCGCAAAAAGTTGGTGAGCGCGAGTTCCTATTTGGTAGGCAGATGTGCACTGATTGTGGCAGTCTTGGATGGGTCACCTATCCCTAGATCAATCTTTTTGGTGCCCTCTCCCTCGGCTGTGGTAATTGTACTTTGTTTTTTGGCTGGTATTTCTAGCTCTTCTGTTCCTATTTCTGTTACTGCCGAGTTGATTTCACCTTGTACTTTTGATGATATCTGTATTGCTTGTACATCGCATTCGTAGGCTCTTTTCAAGTCTCCTTTGAGAGAAAGTACTCCGTGCGGTCCTGGCATTTTGAGTAGTAAGTATGGGTAGTGTGGTATAGCCAAGAATTTTGCTAGTGCTGGTCTTCCCAATATTGCATGATATGAAGATTCAAAATCCGCAACTTCAAATTTGATGAGCTCTGTCCTGTAATTTGTTGAAGTTCCAAATGTTACTGGAAGTGTGATCTGTCCAAGGGGCATAGCTGGTCTTCCGGGTACTATCCCATAGAATGGTATGCTGGTAGGTGTGATCATCTTTGAGAATTCTGGTCCCATCTTTTTCAAAGTGTCAGTGAATATGATATTGAGTCCTGCTCCTCCATCGATGAGTACTTTGGTTACTGTTATGGCGGCAATTGTCGGTCCGAGTACTAATGGATATAATCCTGCGTTTCCGACACTTGTCCATTGATCCTCTCATGAAAACTGAATTGGATATTGTGACCAATTTAAATATCTGGGTGTTGCTGGCTCTGCTGCCATGATTGTTCGCCAAGCAAGCTTGTCTTCTTATTTGCTCGTTGAACCAGGTACTCCTAAAAATATTACTGATACTGTTGCTCTTGGATTTTGGAAGCCATTATCTATTGTGTTGTCTTCCTCTTTCTTCTCCCTATTATCTTCTTTCTCTTGTTTGTCCTTCTTCATGTATCTTTCTTGAAAAATGTGACACTCTCCCATTGGGTGGATTCCTGTTGGATGGTAGATGCATTTCATGTTTTTGAGGTCTTCAAATTTTCTTGTCGGGTAGAATTTCTTTCTTTCGGTTGATGCTACCATATTGTCTGAATATCTCCTTTTGTTGTGGAGTTCTTGTTTGTTGTCCTGAATGTTTCACCTTCTTGAGTTGTCTTGGTACCTTGAGTTGTCTTGGTATCTTGAGTTATCTTGGAATCTTGAATTGTCTTGATTGTTCTATCTTGCGTTGTTTTGATTGTTTGAGTTGTTTCTTCTGTCTGTGGTGTTCCTTCTTTCTGAGTTGTTTCTGTTGTCTAAAAATCTTTCTCGAGTCTTCTCTTCTGCTGTAATCATTTTTTGAACTGTTCTCTTGAACTCATCGTTTGTCCGTGGATTTTCTTTGCAGAAATCGTGAAACATCCATCTTACTTTTAAACCATACGAAAATGCTTCTATTACTTCTCTCTCGGTGATGTCGTGTACTTGCACTCTTAGTTCCCCAAATCTTCTGTAGAAGTCTTTGAGGCTTTCTCCTGGATTCTGCTTTAAGCCCTTCAACTCGGCTTGTGTTATTGGGTGGATGAGTATTCCTGTGAAATTTTCGCAGAAAGCCTTCTGGAGGTCACCCCATGTTTTGATAGATCCAGGATGCAACTTGTCGAACCACTGAAGTGGTAATGTTTCTAGAGCCATTGGAAAGAATAGTGTTTTGATGTCGTCGTCTCCTCCGGCTAGTTCTATGAATTGGGAGTAGATTCTGAGCCATTGCATTGGCTCTGTCTTGCCATCATATTTTGAGTGGTTGGATGGTTTGAATTTGTGAGGTAACTTGACTGTAAGTAGTCTTCCTGCGAAACAAGGGAATCTGTCGGGTACTTTTTCTGGTTTGTAGTCGGAGTCTGCCTGACTGTCGTATCTTGAGATAATCCTGGGTGGACTTCTGGGTGGTGTTGGAGTTCTACCCCTGTTCTCCCCTGTTCTTTCTATCCAGTCGTGATGAGGTTGAGTTCTTCTTCCATAGTTTGGGGTTGATGATCTTTCAAATGCAGAAACCCTCTGACTTCTTTGGCTTGTTTGCTCGAATGGTATGTGACGAGGGGGTACTCGGTCACCTTGTATTCTTTGCGCGGTATCTCTGAGTAGGTTTCTAAGTCTGGCTTGCTCTTCGCTTGGTCGTTGTATGGCGTCGATTTCATTGATTAATTCTTGTATTTTGTCTACTGGATCGAGTCTGGTTCTTGCTGCAGCTCATCTTTCCTCGGCTTCTTTTTTAGCTCTTCTTTGATTGTACTCAGCTAGCTCTTCTTCATATTTGCGCCACGCTTCTCTGCGTTCATGAACTCGGTTTCTTCTTCCTCCTTTTTTCTTGTTTCTTCTTTCTCTGGCCGCTTTCTGGCTGTCAGTCTCCCCTTCTCTTGTAACGGAATTAGCTGGTATATCAGCTTCTAATTCTTCTGATGAGTTATAGTTGGGTTGAACTGGCGGTACCAGAGGTTGCCTCATCATGAACACTTCTTTGCATGTATTGAGCGGATAGTCGAGTTCTTCTCCTTCTAGAGGTCTACCATATTGAAAAGGAAGAAAGGTGGAGTACTTATCTTGTTTGAAGATATTCCATTGGGTGAAGTCGTTAGATTCCAGTGCTCTCTGAGTGATGTCTTGATATATCCGTGCCGAGTTGTTTAAGCCGTAGTGAAAAGAACTCGGCTTGTCTTATGGATTTGTAATTTCAGCTTCCTCCGTCAGCTTGAGTTTTGAAAAAATTTCTTGCATCTTCGGCTCGGGTTCTTGAAGCAGTCGACTATGGAGAATTCCTTGATCGTCTGCTTCGCAGACCCAGCTTCTGAAAATGAAAGTTGATTCCGCCGGAAAAATCATCATACGTAGGTCCGTCGAGCCTTTGACGTTGATTCCACTGAAAGCCCCTACCTGGCGCGCCAGCTGTCAGTGTTTGACCACCGATAGCCTGCCACGGGGTTCCCCTAGCAGTTGATTCGGATCTCGGCGAACAACTAGAACTCGGCGGTTCGACGCAAGAGACACACTGTTTATCCTGGTTCGGGCCCTTGTCGTCGAGTAAAAAGCCCTACTCCAGTCGGCCTTGGCCTTTTGCGTTGGATTGATGTATGATTGCGTATTGTCTCATCTGTTACAAAAGGGTGCTCTAGCTCTCTTTTATAAAAAGGAAGAGAGCCAGAGCTATGGTTTCTAATCCTAGTCGGACTCGTAGAAAGTGTTCTGTTCTTATTACAGAGGTTACTTTCTACCTGTCTAACTAGGTTGATCCATAACCTACTCGGATCCGGCCTTCTTGTTCTTGTCCTGACGGGAGTCGTGCTGGTGAGTACTCGGGTACATCCCGTATCGACAACGGCACCACCCGAGGAGCCATGCCGATGCCACCCGAGCCGCCGGCGACCCAAGCAGCGCCTCCGCACGCTAGCAACCCCAACAGCGCCTCCGCACTATGTCGACCACGCAGTGTGACCCCAGCAGTGCCTCCGCACACATCATCGATGACTTCACGCCATCGACAACCTCACACTGTTGACGGTGAGCAACGCCATACGATGCAGCGTCGTGCAGTGTGTCCATATGTTGTGACCGGCCATCGAACCGAGACCATTTCTCTGCATGAGTCGGAGATAGAGCGCTAAACCATCATGACGAGCCCTCTTTTCATAAGTGGCCACCGAGCCGAGATCGTGTTGTGACCGGCCATTGAGCCAAGAAATGCGAAAACACCGACAGTTTATGCAAAACCCTAATACGATCACTTGATGCGCCAATTCACTAACACTTGATGTGAAGCCCTAATCTGATGACAAAACCTAATCCGATCACGAAACCATAATCCGATCATGAAACCCTAATCCGATAATGAAACCATAATCCGATCACAAAATCCTAATCCGATCTCAACCCAAATCACTGCCACGACCCTGCCATTGGTTTGATGTCCCATAAACCCTAAGAGTTGACATGAAAATAGTAAACCCTAAACCCTTGATCACATACATGCATCTAAACCCTAACCCTAACCCCTCAGTGTTGACATGTATAAAGATCCTTTTCATATTCCTTTTTCTTTTTTACCATGACAAATTCAGTTCTAACATACTACACATATATCTACAGAAATGGCTGACCCGAATGACAATATGGACAATGCAATGATGGACATAATCAACTATAGCGCCAATCAATATGCTGAATTCGAAGGTGATGACAACAATCAAGTAGATGACGGGAGTCAGTACTTTGCTAATTATGATGATGAGCAAGACAATATCATGCAAGACAATGCTAACGAGGTCGATCTACAATTTCTTTTGTATTACATGAAATTCAAAAGAATTTCATTTCAATAAATATATTTATAATTTTTGTATTTCTACATACATAGCTATCTAGATCAGCAACAACTACAGGGAAGAGTAGAAATGTACGAGGCCCAAAGAAGCTGTTGGAGGGTCAGTTCATTCTCTCAGAATTCGAGGAGGGTACAGACAAAGTACTTGGAGCACATGCACAGAAATTTGTTAGCCACTGTGGGTACCTTGTAAGGAATAGGATCCTGATCAATGCTCATGAATAGAAGCAAAAGAAAGAGGCTCCTCATATTAGTTTTGTCTCTGATCATGACAAGGCACTAGTTTGGCAAGATCTCCCTCAATATTTAATGCTCGATACAGAAGATGAAGCTTTGAAGGAAAGGGTTAGGAACTGGGCTATGAAGAAGATGGCCACACAATTCCAGTGTTGGAAGAAGAAATTGTACATCACATTTATCAAGAATAACCTGATGCTAGATTTCACCACTAAGGCCTATATCAAGTTGAGGCCATTTTGGGATGAGTTTGTATGGTTCAAGACATCGGACAAGGGTAAGGCACGGGTGATAAGGAACCAATAGAATGCTCGACAAAAGCTGTACCACCATCACTCAGGATCAGGTGGCTACAGGAGTGCCATTCCTAAGTGGAAAAGAATGGAACAAGAATTCTTGCCAAGAGGATCAATCCAGAGTCAATCAACTGGCTTAAGTGCGCCAAGTATTGGTTTTTCGATCATAGGGAAGCCTGGACCTAGAGACCAAAAAGATAGTGTATGGCGTAAAACTCCAAAGAGTAGTAGAGAGAATGGCTTATGCTCGAGGCTTGGTTGAAAGTGGCAGCTGGGTGCCGAACAGAGATAGGGATGAGCTAATATACGCCTTGGAGAGTGCTGAACATGGCGAACGAACGAGAGGCTATAGGGAGGTGTCGTGGGAGCATGCCTTTCCTAAAGACAAAGAGACCTATAGAAGCCACCAGAGAAGGAAGGACTAGGAGGCAGAGCGAATGTGCAGGTTGGAGGAAATTGTTCTTGAGTCACATGAAGTGGCTCGTGAAGCAGTAGAGGGAGAAAAAGCACTTGAAGCAAGAATGAATGAGAAAATAAAAAGTAAGTGCAGATAGCAATAAGTTCCATCCAAAGGCAATTGCATCAAAGCTGAGAGTAAACATTAGCCTCCTGGTCAGTTGAAAAGCAGTTGCGCTTCAACGGAGGTGCCAATGATTCAAGATGACATAGGGCTACGCTTCCCTATGGATGACATCACTGAACCTCTCACAGCATGTGAGCTATACATTCCACGGGGGACTACCACAATCATGGTGGCTATCAGTGTTGTATCTCCTATCGACCCTATAAAGACACCGAGATGCCATGGGGCAATAATACCACCTAGATATGCTAGAGTCTCGGTGGATAGAGTTGTCAAAAGTATTAGCAATGTCTATCTTGACATTGAAGGAGGTGATGGGGAGAAGACTTTAGGAGAAGCAGAGAAGACATTCATTAGTTAGGCAAGCGCTATATCATTATTCCTAGGGCGTCACCTAGTAGTCTACCACCTCCTCCTTATCAACCTAAACCTAGGTGTGGATGAAAGTGAACAAAACATTTATTCACTAACTTTGTATTGGCTTAATTAGCAGTTTACTCATACCTCGTTGCTTTCACAACTGGTCACCAGCTGGTCACAGTGCTGTGGGCGATGACGATGTAGTGGAAGACACGGCTGCAACCCCACAACCGGCCCCATCGCCTCCACAGCGGGCTCCAACTCCGACACCGACCGCCCTATCGCCTCCAGGGCGGGTCCAACACCGACATCGGCCAACGCCGACACCGGCCATCCCATCGCCATGGCGGCTCCAACGTCGACACCGGAAGCCCCAATCGCCTCTATGGCCGGCTCCATCGCCGACATCGGCCGCCCTATGACCTGCACATCAGGCTCCAATGGCGACACGGCCGGCCCACCGCCAAAGAAGAGGCCCGCCACACAAACGAAGGCGTCGGCACCACCACTGCCGAAAAAGAAAGACTCAGGAAGAAAACAAGCTATTATTCCTTAGAAACTATCCTACAAGAAGACTGACGTGGAACTAGATGCTTTAATAAAGTCAGATGTGTACAGTTTCTTCAAGAAAGTGAAGGCTGAAAGAGAAGCGAAGCGACACCCTGAGAAGCTGTACTTCTTCGTACGCCTAGAAGTTCTCAGGCAAAGGATGGACGCTCACCAGAAAAAGATGCGTGATGCTCGTAAGGATTCACCACTATCAAATTATGACCGTACTCTCACCAGGTCAATTGAGGAAGCGAAGAAGAAAGCGAAAAGAGCACAGAAGGGTGTCGCACAGCTCGGGGAACAATCATAACAATCAGTGCCCCCCGCTAGTTATTGGGAATGAATATGGTTCAAACTTAAACGTGCTAGAACAGATACCTGGAGAAGTGCATTATGCTCAACTTAATGATTTTTCGTGGAAACTGGTCTAAGCTTGGCCCAAATGCTCAGCGAAACAGAAATTGAAAGTGCTCCAAAAATTGATCATTGAAAGAAAGGATATATATATGGCAAGAGTCTATACAACCCTGCAGCCCTCAATGAATTTGGAATGCAAATGTACTTGTTAAACTCGTGGTACATCGAGGCGTGTTGCAGAAAAGTGGATGATTGGATTTGCGTCAGAATTAAAGACCATCATTACTTCTATGGCGATGACATTATATTTGTTCAGTTTAATGAGTTACACCAGCTATGCCACATGGACGCTCTAGACAAATCTCTCATTAGCTGCTTTTATCTGTAAGTGATTCTTTCTTTTAATAATCTCATTCTAGCATATGTATATGTATAAGTAATTATCCTCACACTAGCTAGCATGTCTATATATACACATGCAGAGAACTGATGAGAGACCTCAGACGTAGAAATGACAAGGAGGTTGGTTTCATCGATCCATATATCATATTCTAGGACCCAAAGACTCCCAACAAAAAGTGAAAACCTCAAACGAAAAGGAATCTCCGAAGGTTCTTGATCAACTAAAAGAACAAAAGATATATACTCTTCTCTTACAAATTAGGGTGAGTTGCTATCGTGTGCACACAGTTTATTTTACTTACTCAATTCAGCATAAAGTGGATATTGATTGTTTTTGATCTCTACAAAATTCATTTACTAATCTATGACTCATTGAGAAAACCACAGGGAGATTACCAAGATATGATAGATATTATCCAAGGGTAACTTTTTGCTCTTTAACTCTGCAATATTAATTAAAAATCCAATTATTGGGCAGGGTTTGGGCTTGGTTCATTCAGAAACACCGTCCACATCTAAAAGCATCACTTCCTAATCCTATTCGACTGGATATGAGTTGTACTAGCTCCCCGCATCTTTACCTTAGCATACTTCAGCATATGCGCAGGATGACGAAAGTAATCTTTTTATATCGTATAGTGGGTTCTACGGCAGCCACTAGATAATAATTTGTGTGCATTCTACGTTTGTGAGTTTCTCACGGTGTATGCAAAAAGAACTCCTTTAGAGAAACAGAAAGTACGTAACATGTATATACAATAAATCCATTTTATTTATTTATTTCTATTAAATAAATCTTATGTATATTAATACTTTTTGTTTTAATGCAAATTGAAGAGAGATGGTTGAAGCAACAGGTGTTGGATATGGTCTGCCTCAATAGAATTCAAGACACAATCGCAGGATTTCTTAATGAGCATGTCCTTAAGACTAGCACCGAATTCTACTTTAACCCAGAGGAACCAATGATGCCAAACCGGTACGAACATTTGTATGACATTTAAGTGGCCGACAACATTTGTGTTCTAAATACCAAGGATGCATGGATAATGTTGTAAATTTTATGTGCGTATATATATATTATACATATGTATAACTCTATAATATATATGTAGTTTCATAGTTTATTTATGTGTAATGCTCGAAACTATATAAATTATAGGTGCACGTATACATATATTAGCAGTGAAGAATATGCATTTAAAAACCTAATGTAATTATAAAACCAAAATCAATAATGAATTGAAATGAAAACAAAAAAAAGCGCCTTTAGTCCCATTGGTAATACCAACCGGGACTAAAAGGGCCAACTCCATGGCGCGGCCTGGAGCACCTTTTAGTCCCGGTTGGTATTATCAACCGGGTCATTAGTTTTGGACCTGAAAACTGGGACTAAAGGTAGAACATTTAGTCCCGATTTTTTAGTACCTGTTCCAGAAACGGGACTGCAGGCCCTTTAGGCCCGAGACTAAAAGCTGCTCCTGCAGTAGCGAGCACATTCAAATTAGATTGAAATTTCTCTACTTGCCCATCGATCTGTACACCTGCATGGGCTAAAATTTCAGGAGACGTGTGTATTAGTGGCTTGTGAATAAATTTAATGCGTATAACCAGTCAGACACTACCGGATTTCCTTTCTTTGCTGAGTGCCCCATACACTCGGCAAATCCTATATTACACTCGGCAAAGGCTTTGCCGACTGTTACCCTCGACATAGGCTTTGCCGAGTGTTACACTCGACAAAGGCCACTCGGCAAAGAATCCGTCGGCAAAGACCTCTTTGCCGAGTATTTTTTTTGGCACTCGGTAAAGCCTTTGCTGAGTACCCGACACTAGGCAAAGATTAAAAATAAAAAAAACCCGAAAATAATAGCAAAAAAAATTAATCGGGGGAGGGCCCCACCGACCAACACCCATTCTTCTCTATCTAACAGGATTTTTTGCGGTATTTTTTGAGACTTTGTGTTAAGTGGGATTTGAACTCATGACCTCTCCCTCGCGTGGAACCTCTTCTACCACTGCATTACACATTCACTTATGTCTAGAGTCCAATTGGGTTCCCTAAATATTATATAAAACCGAGTGAAAATTGCTTGTTTGAGACTCTATACGAATTCAAATAAGAAACTTGTCAACTATGAAGTTTTTTAATTTTTTGAGATCTACTATTTTTATTTAAGGAGTTTCTCCATCCGAGATCATTTATGAAATTTGAATTTCAAATTTCAACAGATTCGAATGCAATTTCGCATGATAAGATAAATTTAAATGAAAAAGTTGTCAACCACAAAGTTTCATAACTTTTCGAGATCTATAGCTTTTATTTTGGGTGTTTCCCCATCCGAGATACTTTCAAAAATTTAAATTTCAAATTTAAGAAGTACGACTGTACTTTTTTCGTTAGCAAAATTAATTCAAATTAAAATGTATTTAACTACAAGTTTGTATAATTTCACAACACCTACATCTTTCATTTTGGTTATTTGATCTACATCTTTCATTTTGGTTATTTGATCATCCGATATAGTGGTAGAAATATTATTCACAAATCTTATATATCTCTCTTGTAGTTTAAGTAAACTATGAGAGAGATATGTGAAATTTATAAATAGATTTAATTTTACTTTATTAAATTAAGAAATGGCCAAAATAAAAGTTGTAAATCTTAAAAATTTATATAACTTTGTAGTTGAAAAGTTTTTCATTTAAATTAATTTACTTGCTTCAAAATATACTCTGAATATGTCTTTGTCGAGTGTAAAAATAAAACACTCGGCAAAGACCTTCTTTCGAGTGCCAAAAAATAACACTCAAGCAAAGAGGTCTCTTTGCCGAGTGCCAAAAAAGCACTCGGCAAAGAACTCTTTACCGAGTGCTTTTTTCTGACACTCGGCAGAGAAGGCTCTTTGCCGAGTGCTTTTTTTGCCGGTTTTTTTTCTTTGGCACTCGGCAAAGAGCTCTTTGCCGAGTGCCCTGTAACACCCTAGGTGTTAAGCGTAATAATTTGGTCATATCATCATCTTAAGCATGAAGCATCATGTTAGTAAAGTTAAAAAGGTTGCTTGAGTCGTTCAAGTTTGTTGCAATTATTTGTTCTTGCTTTGCTACGCATGATATGACTATGTTAATTATATGATGCGCTTATAGCTTAATTAAGATGGTTAGTGGTTTGATTGAAACTAGTGATGTTTTCCAAATCAAAATATTTAAAAAGGAAGAACCAAATCTTAATTGGGAATTTAAATTCTCACTTTAGCTAGAAAGGGCTAAGTGTGGAATTGAGAATTTCAAATTCAAAGTTGGGGATTTAATTACTACAATTTTTGCAAATAAAAAGTTCCAAACTTTTGTTCTACTTCAAAGTACAAACTTTGTACTGGGTAGTAGAGCATTGGATTGAGTCATGATATGCTTGATTGATCATAGAATAAATTGCCCAACATGGAATCAGCAAAAAGGATATTTTAAACTCTATTTCCAAACTGAGTTTTGCATTTTCAAAAATATTCAAAATTTGGAGTTGAGCTCAAAAACAAAGTTGTAGAGTTCAAAATTTTGAACAACTTTTATTTTGGGAATTTTTCAAGTTCTTTAATGATTTTGCAAGTAATTTTGAAAATGGGACAGATATGCAGTCCGCCACAGTAACCTGGGGGGGGAGAAGTTGTGCTTCTCCTCTCTGCCCATGCCGTGACTCACCGACCGCCGGGCTGTTCTGGCGCCATCACCAGAAAACCCGCATTGCCGACCACCTAGACAAAGTCGTGAAGGTCCCGGCCAGTTCCTCGACCTACCCCTGCCCTATAAAAGCTGAGCCAAGGTCGTCGTCTTCGTCTTTTCTTCCTCTCGGTCATCGCCGGCCGTTTCACCGTCGGCGTCCAAATTCGTCGTCATCACACTACCACTGTCCAATTGCAAAAACCAGCAATCCCACAACTTAGTTGCGCACCCACGGATCCCAGTAGCAGCTCGTGATATCACCTGAAGCGCTACATGGCTTCATCTTCTTCCTCTCCGACCGCCGGACGCCGCCGTGAGCACGTCACCTTGGACAGAGCTGCCCAGTGCCGCTCATGTCCTCATTTCTTTCGTTATAGAGCCATTATGACTCGTTGATCAGTGTCGGCTTGACCATTTTCGCAGCGAAGGCTCGGATACTCGGGAACGTCGTCGCCTTCCTTAGTTCACGCCGCCGTGACCGCCATAGCCGACGACCATCCACCTCTGCCTCGCCTCCGGTCTAACCAGCTAGCGCACCACGCTCGTGGTGAGCCCCTGAGCCAAACGAACCTTTTCCTGAGGTCTCTACCGTCCTGTGGCCGTGGGAACGTCGCACGCCGGCGACCTTCGCCGTGCCACCGCCGCCGTCGCGGTCTAATGTGAAGCTAGGGTTTAAGGGTGAGGAAACTAACTGCTGGAGTTCGCCTTGACGAGTTGCGTGAGCCACGGGTATTGGTTGCACTGGAGAAGGCGTCTGTGATCGCCGCCGTGGAGGCCGTGAGCCGCCACCCGCCATGGCCGCCGGCGCGTGTGCTCTGGTGCTCTAGAAGCCTAGTTGGTGGTGTCAGGGGCTGCGGGGAGGAGTGGGGAGTACGTCGGTGAGGTTGTCACCGCCGGCGGGTCGCCGTCGGCGAGGCCGAGGCGGTCGGAGCCATCGGGCGCCGGTGTCGAGCCAAGCTCTGCTCCCGTCGGCCGACGTCTTGGGACCAGCTTGTCAGCGGCAGCGCACTGGAGGGGGAGGGGAGCCAGCTAGGTGCAGGCCGAGCCGGCCGACTTGGGCCAGGCCTGCGGCCCAGGTTCAGCGGGCCGAGCCTGTTTAAGGCTCTTACCCTTTTCTTTTTTCTAAAAATACTTTAAAGTGCTGATTCTATGTAATTTCATAACAAAATAAATACAAGTGATAAAAGTATGAGAAAAACTTTGCTGTGATCTATGTGATATGATCTACCAGAGGAAAATATGAGTTTGTCATGTTTAGTACTTTGTGCATGAATTAAAATTCAATATTTTAATTAAGAAATACTTGATCTTTGATTTTTGTAGGCCTTAATACTTATTCAAAAATTATAAAAATTTAGAGTTAAGCTTTATATGAGAAAATCTATCTCCACAAAAATTTTGGCTCTATTTGGAGCAAGTTCACTTTAGAGAATAATTTCTAGCTTGCTTTTTGACTGTAAAAGTGGTTAATAAATAACTAATTAGTTTAAGAAACCTGCTAATAAAATGTTGAGTGAGTTCCAGTGTTGAGTAAAGCCCATGGATCAATACACCCCACTGGTCCATGATGCTTCCATGCTTTGGTTGATAGTAGTACTAGTCTCAAGTTAGTAATAAAATAAATACTAATAAGAGTAAAGTTAATTTTAGTATTTTGCTTGTTTTTGGATTTTCATGAAGACCATGAGCCACATCCCACTCTTGCTGGTCCATGGCTTGAATGAGTTGTAATGTTAACAATGGTACTTGCTTCATAAATTAAATAAGTAAAAAGGAGAGTGTAATGTTTAAACTTCACTAAAAGGACTTGTTGCAACTTTCATGACGGAAAGTTGTACTCAAGATTAAGCATTTTTAATATTTTCTTTTATTCACATAAGAGCATCTCATCTTGCATTTTAGTAGTATCAATTCTAGTAATTGAAGCATGCATTCTTACCTCCATTCAGAGGTCAAAAGTGAGGCAGTTATCGGTGATCCCGCTCTAGAAGAGGTGAATCCCATAGAATCCACGGGATTTGATATCTGTGGTCCATCTGAGGAAGAAGATCCATCCACTGAAGGCAAGCCTCGGAGCATAAACCTCTTTATCTTGAGTTTTTGAAAAGCTTACACTTTTGCTTTATATTTCTTGCATCAATTGGATAAATAATATTGGTAAACCACTTGATGCATTCCTCACCTTATCCTTGACACCTTACCCAACGATCCTTTTTAGTGGTCTAGGCTAGTGGTGCTTAGCCCTGCTTAGTTAAAGCTTAGGTGGTAAGTTATCATTTGCTATGAGCTTTGCTCAGGAAATGTCCTGAGAAGTGATGACTTGATCAATTGGCCGAGTACCTCTCTCAGGTACAAGTAAATGAGATGGATGGTTAAATCAAGACCGAACGGGTGGCGTGCACTGTGTGTCGATCAGTGTAGTGCTCCGTCTGTGTCAATTAAGGACTGTTTTGTTGTAGGCTTGATATGTGAGCGAGACTGCAGTACTAGCCACATACTCCGGTAAGCCTGTGTATCTTGGCTAATCTAGTTTGGGAATGGACCCCTGCGCACTGGGAGAGTGGAGAGATGGCGAGAGTAACATGTACCCACCCTATGAGTCCATAGGTAGGGATGGCACATGAGTCCTGAAGGGATGGCATGTGAGTCCAGGAGGGGATGGCATACGGCGATGGTGTACTGTACTCTCGGGTAGTGCAGACCCAGACTCATTTGGAGGATCCAGGAGAAAGGGTTGATATATGTAGGTCAGGGACCTGCATATGTCATGTGGTTTAGGAATCCCCAGCTGGATTATTAATCGGTTCGAATCATCATTGCTCCTCGGTTATGGAGACTCGTTCCGCTACCCTACATCACAGTTAGCAACTGGAATATGATGGTGGCCATGAAAGGAATTGTAAAAGTGGAATTGTTATATACCATGTTTAATTATAACTGGTGCTAATCTTAAATATTGCTAATTCTCATTTTAGAGACAAAATCTAAAATTAAGGATCAAATCTCTAGATGCTTTTCCACAAAAGTTTCTCTGGTTTCTGGCCTAGAAAACCCATTAAGCCAGCATGCCCTTGGATTCTCCCTCTGTCGGGTAAGACTTGTTGAGTACCCTCATGTACTCAGGGTTTGTTAAACCCCTGTTGCAGGTGAACCGCATGAGCAGGCAACGTTTTGCCCCTGCTGCATGACGGTCGTGAATGAAGAAGAAGAGCAGGAGTAAAGTTAGTTTTGTAGTTGCGTGCATCCGTGGGCAGGGTGACTTTTGGTTGTGTGCTTGTAATAAAATTACTAATGCTACTTACTCTGTGAGAAGGTTGAACTATGGTTTGTAATAAAAGCTACACCGGTTTGTAAAACTATGTTGTATACTCCGCTTACTCTGATGTAATAAATTTGTATTATTATGTAAACTCTGTTGTAATACTATGATGCCCATGTAACCATGCGATCCTGTTCGGAAAGAGTGGAGTCGTCTAAGTAGTTTGACCCCCATGCATAAGTAACCGAAGGCTTGAGAAGCAATGGTACGTGTATGTGGGCCATTCAATTTAGCCGGTTCCGTGACATGCCCCAAAAAAGACACTCGGCAAAGCAATTGACACTCAGCAAACAGCCAGATTCTGATAGTGAGAAATGTTAATATTTACTCGCTATCTCTGTATCTATGTCCCGTGTTTGTTTTCTAGTACAAATATTCGTAGAGATGTTCTATAATCTCTACCTTCTTGTGACAAATCTCTTAAAAGACGAAATCAGTACCATTGAAGCTGACTTCTCATTCTGCCACATGTTCAGCCTTTTACCCGGCCACACGTCCATCAAATCTCGACGGTCACGAACCATCAGGAACCTACTCATCCTTCGCATGCTCCGCTCTGCCACGCCGCGCATCTCCCTACTCCTGCTCGGCTGCTCATCCCTCGCTCCTCCCTCCATCTACCATCTCACATGCTCCATGCTCACTGCCCGACACCTATGCCCCCAAAACTTTAGCGGCAGGTCAAGGAGCAGCGGGAGGCAAGGTGCGAGGAGCAGAGCAGGCGGCGGCAGCGGCAGCAGCACACGCAGGGAGCGGTGGTAACGGTGCCCACACTGGATCTCGTGAGGCGGCGACACGAGGCACGACAGCAGGTGGCAGTCTAAGTAGTTTGACCCCCATGCATAAGTAACCGAAGGCTTGAGAAGCAATGGTACGTGTATGTGGGCCATTCAATTTAGCCGGTTCCGTGACATGCCCGAAAAAAGACACTCGGCAAAGCAATTGACACTCAGCAAAGAGCCAGATTCCAATAGTGAGAAGTGTTAATATTTACTCGCTATCTCTGTGTCTATGTCCCATGTTTGTTTTCTAGTACAAATATTCATAGAGATGTTCTATAATCTCTACCTTCTTGTGACAAATCTCTTAAAAGACGAAATCAGTACCATTGAAGCTGACATCTCATCCTGCCACATGTTCTGCCTTTTACCCGGCCACGCGTCCATCAAATCTCGGCGGTCACGAACCATCAGGAACCTACTCGTCCTTCGCATGCTCCGCTCTGCCACGCTGCGCATCTCCCTCCTCCTGCTCGGCTGCTCATCCCTCGCTCCTCCCTCCGTCTACCATCTCACATGCTCCATGCTCACTGCCCGACACCCATGCTGCCCCCAAAACTTTAGCGGCAGCTCAAGGAGCAGAGGAGGCAAGGTGCGAGGAGCAGAGCAGGCGGCGGCAGCGGCAGCAGCACACGCAGTGCTCACGCTGGATCTCGTGTGGCGGTGACACGAGGCACGACAGCAGGTGGCAGCGCGAGCAACAACGCAGGCGGCGGCAGGCACGATAGCGGGCAGCAGCGCGAGCGGCGGCGGGCTGCACCACCGAGCAAGCAACAGCCATGCCGCATAAGCCTGGTTACGTGAGTCAGTGACACCGTCGACCGCATTACATGGCTCCCTATTGCATCCATCTCACCTACATCACCATGGACAGCCACTGGACTGAGATGAATATGGGCTGTTGCATCCTATGGATTGGAAAGGAGCGATTTACACTCGCACTTTTGCTAAACAACGCTGCGCACTATGTGCTCGACCGATTATCCATGAGGTGTAAATGGTTGAAGAGTATGGAAGGGAACTATCTAGCAGCAGGCATGATAACAAGGCCGTGGAGGCATGGAGCTCTTCAACCTGGAGACCTTGAAGGTGCTAAATCCACACTACTGGGTACAGATTACAGAAGGCGGCTGGCAAATCATGCTAGTCCTTATTGTTTAGTAAACAGATTATTTTTCCAATGGTACCCATCACCTAAATTTAATTTCACAAGAAATTGTTTCTATTCAGAAAATTGGAAATGCATTAGTTTTTATATTTACTGTTTGGAAAACTCATATTAAATAATGTGGTCTATTTCATTTGTTTCCAATGCATGCAAGAAAACTCAGTCCTTATGACTTTTTCCCTGTTTCGAATGGACAAATGACAATTTCTTTGTATATCACCTTCTGGCTAAGCTAATGTATATTTTTCAAGCCATATGTTTCTTTCCTGTATACGTACTTCTCCTCAGGATAATGTCATTGGTAAAAGTCAGGCAAAAGCTGGCGAGAACTTTATGATGATTCTCCAGTTCCTTGACAACTTGTTGGTCCAATGTCATCAGGTTGCACTTCTGCAATTTTGCTCCACATTCAGGTTCCACCTGGCTCTAAATAAATTTTCTATTTCTACCTTTTTTACAATCTAATTCTTGGTGTAATTGAATGTCTAGATTTACTGTAGCATCTAACTTTTTTTGGTTGTTTTTATATCTTCATTTACAGTAGGCAGAGATAAGTATCATACTGCAATATCATGTTTTCAAAGAATAATAGAGCATACAGGCGATACTGCTCCTATTCAGAGTCAAATTCCTCTTTTTAGGTTCTTATATATCATCTGTTTTGTTGGACAACGGCATACGAAGGTCTAAACATAGCAAAATAATAAAGTCTAATAATTAGTACAAGAATTTAAATATCTTGGTTTGCCAACTTTACTGTTACAGTGCACAACTTGTGCCTGTTGGTACCCAGTGTTCATGGAAATCATTCTTTTGGTCATGCCACACACACACAACTAGCAGTGTCATTGGGTGCCAACTATATGTTAATTGAAATTCCTGCCAACAATTGCCTCAATAGCAACATATCTAGGATTTCTACGCTCAAACAATTCGACTTCTCAACATTCACCTCTCTAGAGCCTATGGGACCAACATTGCACATCAAATATTTTTAAATTTTTCTATCTATATTCTAAGACTAAATTTAGGCTTCTAGAGAGCAAACAAAGGGGCATAGTGGATATGCCTATATTCAAGTGGATTTGTGTGCATACAAGTAGTGCATTTAACAACATATTCTCATTTTCCTGCATTTCATAGTCCCTTTGCATTACATCAAATTTGTAATCAACAGACAACTAATTAAGGTCATTAAAATTCGTTACTGGACATGAATTTGAAGTGAGCTATCATATCTAGCCTATGAGAAAAATATTCATGCAATCTACGCTATGGTGCATTTCCTCCTTTTTGAAAATTTATTTATGATACAAAAAACGCTGAGAGCCTGCAGATTTTATCTCATTTTAAAGTGAAAGAACTACCTTATATGCTTTAAAGAAAAAACTCTATTCAAGAAATATTATTTCTCTGTTTGCCTCTTCAACATGCATGTAAGAAAGAGTTTTATTCCAAATACAGGTTGTTACAAAAAGAAAAGAGTAGAATTATTTTCAGCCTGAGGATCAATACTACTCATTTGTTTGCAGATCACGTTACAGTATATAGAGAGAAATAATCGTGTACATAGCATCTATGCAACCATGCATGAATGATCATGTATATGAAGTGTAATGGAATTGGACTCACATGTTTTATCAAGATTGCACTGGAAATCCGAGGCAACATATACATCGATTATGTTATTATGGTAATTTGTAACATTTTAGTTTTATTAAGCTTTTATTTGGACCTTGTCACAGATAAATAGTGATACTCTTCCTAAAAAAACAAATAGTGATGCTTCTGTCCTATATGTAAAAAAGGATGTATCACAAAAATGACTTACAAGTAGAAAAAACGAGGTTAGACTGACAAAATTCAAAGGAATGTGCTCTCCACGCGGAGGGCGCGGCAAAGCCACGCCGGTGTTTCTAGTTTACTTTTGGCCCAAAAAATTCGTCCTGCCAACAAAACTGATGAGAACCTTGGACAAGGTTCGGCCACGTCACTGCCCTTTTGTGCCCGTGTGATTACGCATCAACGGCGTGCCACTCACCTGCTCCAGCGAACCTTCCAACAGGTTCCTGACCCATTCGCCTCCCGGGCTCCCACTCCCTCCATCCCCCATGCTAGATTGCTAGTACGAAGGGACGGGAAAAACAGTTCTCGCTGCCAGCGTACGCAGACCATGCCGACCTCCTCCGCTTCTCAGGCTTCCTGCCCTTCTCCGTCGCGCCTCTCTCCTCTAGCGGCCCCTCGGACTGTCCCCATCCTCCGTCGCGTTTCCATGCTCCAGTGCCTCCTTCGCCTCTCCCCCGTCCTTGGTCGACTCCCACATGGCCGGGCCGCCTCCGCTTGGTATTGTGTCCAGCCCAGGTCTCCTGCGGCATCCCCGCGCAGACACCTGCCCTCCCTCTCCTCCTCCCCCCCCCCCCCCCTAACGGACTGGTGTGCCTCCTCCGCCTCTCCCCTTCCTCCGTCGCGTCTCCCTGTTCCAGCGTCTCCTCTTACTACTATAGGGAAGGCCTTTGGTCACTTGACCAAAATGAACAATAGCTCCGGCAAAACATACGCCCGGGACTAAAAAGGCCTTTAGTCCCGGTTGGTAACACCAACCGGGACTAAAAGTCCCCAGTCCTGGTTGGTGTTACCAACCGGGACTAAAGGCTAATCTTTAGTCCCGGTTGGTGTCCACAACCGGGACTAAAGGTTTTGTCCCGGTCTGTGACACCAGCCGGGACTAAAGATAGGTCTTTAGTCCCGGTTGGTGTTAGGGACCGGGATTAAATCCTTCCCTCCATATTTGAATCCTTCTTCCGCCCCTGGCCGAGCCGCCCGAGCTCACTCTTCTTTGTTCTTCATGTTCTTCATGTGTTCTTGCTTGATTTTTGCTCACATCTCTGGCTATTGATTCACTTGGTCACTTCTACGCCGTCATCGACTTGTTTAGAGGTCACTAGCTTTATCTTCTTAATTTTTAGCAGCAGCTTTTGTCATTTTGTGGTATTATATGTGTGGTATTTTATTTTTTCATTTTTACACTATTTTAAACTCCAATCACTTCATTGTTTGAATATTTGAATGATAGTAACTACAATTAGTTCCCTAAAAATTAACTTTTTATTTGAATGATAGTAACTACAATCACTTCTTTATATATGTGGTGTTATATATTAGGGTTTTTTATTTTAATTAGTTTAGGAAAATTCGGGTGAATTAGTTAATTATAACTAGTATGCATACCATATTTCATGATTAGTTACAAAAATAGACAACTTTGGTTTTTTTTAATTTTGCTTGTTTAAAAAAATAGAAATAGAGAATTTTAGGTTATTTGTTACTTTCATTTCTTTATAAAAAATTAGAAACTTATAATACTTTAATTTGCAATTTGTGACTGGGTCAATTAGTTAATTATAACTAGTATGCCTACCACATTTCATGATTAGTTAGAGAAATAGAGAACTTTGGTGTTTTTTAATTTTGCTTGTTTAAAAAAATTAGATATAGAGAATTTTAGGTTATTTATTACTTTCATTTCTGTATAAAAAATTAGAAACTTATAATACTTTAATTTGCAATGCAGAAAATGACATGTCATTGGATATACAATGCCGATCGCTGCTCCAAAGAATTCATTGATGGTGTGCATTATTTCTTAAGAGTGGCCGAGGAAAATAAGCGGGATGGATTCATACGTTGCCCATGTGCCTTGTGTCAGAATTTGAAGGAATATTCTACCTCTAGAAGTATTCATTCACATTTGTTGAAGTCGGGTTTCATGCCAAACTATATTTGTTGGACCAAGCATGGAGAAACCGGGATAATGATGGAAGATGTGAAGAAGAACAAGAACAATTGGAGCCTGACGATATTATTGCTCAATACGGTGACTTCGATGATACAGCAATGGGAGAAGCTGAAGAAGAAGGAGGTGCAGAAGGCACACATACTGAAGATGATGCTCTTGTTGATGTCATTCGTGATGCACAGAAAGATTACGAAAGTGAAAAAAGAAGGCAAAGTTTAACTATATGCTAGAAGATCACAAGAAATTACTATACCTATCCGCCCAAGATGGGCAAAAAAATTGGGTACAGCACTGGAGTTGTTAAAATGGAAGGCACAGAATGGTGTATCCGATAAGGCATTTGGGCAATTACCGAAGATCCAAAAAAAGATGCTTCCGCTGCCTAATGAATTGCCCGCTACTACGTACGAAGTAAAACAGGTCGTCTGTCCATTGGGATTAGAAATCTAGAAGATACATACATGTCCTAACGACTGTATCTTGTACCGTGGTAAGGACTATGATAGTTTAGATGAATGTCCCGTATGTAAAGCATCACGGTATAAGATCAACATCTGGCGATGTTGAGGGGGAAGAACGTCCCAGGAAGAAAATCCCTGCAAAGGTTATGTGATATGCTCCTATAATACCACGTTTGAAACGTCTTTTTAGAAACAAGGACCATGCAAAGTTGCGGTGGCACAAAGAAGACCGTAAGGTAGACAACATGTTGAGACACCCTGTGATGGGTCCCAGCGGAGAGCAATAGACCGGGAATTTCCAGAGTTTGTAAAAGACGCAAGAAACTTAAGGTTCGCTTTAAGTACGGACGGTATGAATCCTTTTGGTGAGCAGAGCGGTAGTCATAGCACTTGGCCTATTACACTTTGTATCTACAATCTTCCTCCATGGTTATGCATGAAGCGAATGTTCATTATGATGCCGGTGCTCATCCAAGGCCGAGGCAACCAAGCAATGACATTAATGTCTATCTAAGGCCATTAATTGAAGAACTCCTACTTTTATAGAACAAAATAGGTGTTCATGCGTGGGATGAGTATAAACAGGAACACTTCGACCTACGAGCACTGTTGTTTGTGACAATCAATGATTGGCCTGCTCTAAGTAATCTTTCAGTGCAGACAAACAAAGGATATAATGCATGCACACACTATTTTGATGATCTTGATAGTATATATTTGAAAAAATCCAGAAAGTTCATGTACCTTGGGTATCGTTGATTTCTTTCTATGAATCACCCAGTTAGAAAGAAAGGCAAGCATTTTAAAGGTAAGGTAGACCACCGATGCAAGCCTCGCAACAGAACTGGAGAAGATGTATTTGAGATGGTTAAGGATGTGAAAGTAGTTTTTGGTAAGGGACAGGACAGCCAACCAGTTCCAAAAGATACAGCGGGTCATGCACCCATGTGGAAGAAGAAGTCAATATTTTGGGAGCTACCCTATTGGCAAGTCCTAGAGGTCTGGAATGCGATCGACATCATACACCTGATAAAGAATCTTTGTGTGAACCTTCAAGGATTTATGGGTGTGTATGGAAAGCCTAAGGATTCACTTGAAGCACGACAAGACTTGCAGCACATGGAAGAACAAGACAACCTGCATCCAGAGAAGACAGATGATGGACACCAATATTTAAGACCTGCTAGCTACACTCTTAGTAATGAAGAGAAAGAAATCATGTTTGAATGCTTAAGCAGCATCAAGGTCTCATCTGGATTCTCCTCTAATATAAAAGGTATAATAAATGTGTCCGAGAAGAAACTTCTGAACTTAAAGTCGTATGACTGCAATGTGCTTATGACGCAATTGCTTCCAGTTGCATTAAGAGGAATTCTACCTCCGCATGTACTTCTGGCCACCGTAAAGCTATGTGCATTCCTCAATGCAATTTCTCAGAAGGCAATCAGTCCACTGGAACTAGCTGCTCTACAGAATGATGTGGTTCAATGTCTTGTCAGCTTTGAGTTAGTGTTCCCTCCATCCTTCTTTGATATCATGACACACCTTCTAGATCATCTGGTAAAGGAATCAATATTCTTGGTTCTGTGTTCCTACATAATATGTTTCCCTTTGAGAGGTTTATGAGAGTCCTAAAGAAATATGTTCACTGGCGTACTCGGCTAGAAGGAAGTATCACAGAGGGCTATGGGACAGAGGTCATTGAGTTCTGTGTTGAATTCATTCTTGAACTTGACTCAATTGGTGTTTCTGAATCGCGACACAAGGGGAGACTAAGTGGAACGGGAACACTAGGAAAGAAAACATACATCAGTACGGGGAATGATTATTTCAATAAAGCGCACTACACAGTTCTTCAAAACTCATCCATGGTGGAGCCGTATATCACGAAACACAAGGACTTTCTACGATCCTAGTTCCTAGAGAAGAATGAAGCTTGGATTATGCGTCAGCACTGAACACTTTCAGTGATCGGTTACGAAAAGAATGTCAGGGTAATGACCAGATTGATGAGCAATTGTATTTGTTGGCTAGACAACCATCATGGCACATCCTCATATACAAAGGGTACGAGATAAATGGAAATACATTTTACACCCTAGGCCAAGATAAAAAAAAAGCACGAACTAAAACAGTGGGGTTCACGTAGACGCCACAGACCCGAATAGAAACAGACAAACATATTATGGCCGCATAGAGGAGATTTAGGAACTAGACTACGCACCTAATTTTAAAGTCCCTTTGTTCCAGTGCCAATGGGTGAAGATTACCGAAGGCGGGGTAACAGTTGATAAAGACTCTAGAATGACAACAGTGGACCTCAATAATATTGGTTATAAAGGTGAACCATTCATTCTTGCTGCTGATGTGAATCAAGTGTTCTATGTGAAAGACATGTCTACAAAACAGAAGAGAGGGAAAAATGATAACAAATCAACGAATGAGCCAAAACGCCATATAGTTCTCTCAGGAAAAAGAAACATTGTGGGAATTGAGGATAAGTCAGATATTTTAGAAGATTATGAAAGGGATGACCGAATCACGCCTTTCAATGTGACCAAAGATCCGAGCATCCTAATAAATGCTGAGGACACTCCATGGTTACGTCAAGATCATGGCCAAGGAACATACGTCAAAAAGAAGATCACTACTGTACCCACCTAATATATAGTGATATTTAATAAATAGAGTGTATTAGACATTATGTATGTGACACTTGTAACTTCAGATGTTTGTATTAGTTTTTCTTATTTTATATTATTTCAAATAATGAAATGACTTGAAATATTTGTTGCTAAGCATGTGCACAGTAAGAAGTATTTTTTTAATGCAAAAAAGATTTTATGTTCCTAATTTTCTAAATAAGTAATTACACAAAAGAAAATAGAACTGTTATTTTTAAGAAATTAATAACCATTCTTTTATTTACTATGCAAGTAACAAAAATAATCTATTTAGAAATAGCATAGATAAACAAAAATAATCTAATGTAAACTGCCCGGTTGAAAAAATAATTCGATTTAATGATGAATATCACGTATATCATGATTTTTGAGATAAATAGTGATACATGAACAAAATTTACGTTAAAATAATGCAAAAACAAATTTTCTATTGAAAACAACTATTTTAAAGTATTTTAATTAAGTCAGATATTTTTGTATTAACAAAATACTAATTATTTTTAATATTTATGTTTGCTATTATAAGGAATGAAAAGATTTTATATTCCCAATTTTCTAGATAAGTAATTACACAAAAGAAAATAGAACTATTATTTTTTAAGAAATTAATACTCATGCTTTTATTTACTATGCAATTAACAAAAATAATCTATTTAGAAATAGCAAAGATAAACAAAAATAATCTAATGTATACAAAGCGGATCGAAAACCTTTAGTCCCACCTTTAGTCCCGAGCCGTGACACCAACCGGGACTAAAGGTCCAACCTTTAGTCCCGGTGCGTACCACCACCACCGGGACTAAAGGACTTTTAGTCCCGGTGCTTACCACCAACCGGGACTAAAAGTCCCCGTAGGTATTAAAGGTGGTGTCGTCTTCCTCCTCCGATCCAAGTCCCATGCATGCACGTAGCCCTAGCCGCCACCGTGTCTCGGGCCGCCGTCTCCCCCGCCGCCGTCTCCAGCGCCGCCGCCGTCCTCCTCCCCAAGCGGCCGCCGCCTCCCGCGCCTCTCAATCCACCACGAGCGCGTGCGCCGCCGCCCCCTCATCCTTCTTCTTGGCCATCCTCGCCCCTCCCGTGTGCGTTGCCGCCTCCTTCATCTACGGCCGAGGCCCGCCGCCTCTCCCCCGAACCAGGCGCCGCCGCCTCCCCCCCGCCAGCCCAGCTGCCGCCTCCTCGTCAATCTTCTCGGCCGGCCGTCCTCCCCCCCCCCCCCATGGCGCCGCCGCCTCCTTCATCTCCGGCCAGAGGCCCGCCGCCGCCAGGCCTTTTCTTCGTCTCCGGCCAGGGAGGGTCGCCACCGCCGGCCTCTTCTTCTCCGGCCAGCCAGAGCAGCAAGGAGCGCCGCCTAGCTCGTCCTTCTTCACTCCGGCCGAGCAGGGAGCGCCGCATCCTCTTCTTCACTCCGGCCGAGTAGGGAGCGCCACCTCTCCGTCCTTCACGCGCAAGACGGTGAGCGCTGCATGCTGTGTTGTATGTGTGTGTTGCGTCGGCCATCGAGTCGATCGCGGATGTGTGTTTGTGGACAACCATCGAGCCATGGACAATGCTGTGTTGTATGTGTGTTGTGGCTAGCCATAGAGCCGAGAGCATCTCCATGCAGGACTTGGCGCGAGAAAGAGAGCACGTACGCGACGAACGGCCTTAATTTTATTCGAAACCCTAACGACCTAGCGACGCGATCTATCGATGACTTAGCGATGACCGGACGAACCAAGGGACGACCTAGCGATGACCGGATGAACCAAGGCATGACCTAGCGACGACCCAATACGACCTAGCGATTAACCAAGGCACGACCTAGCGACGAACCAAGACACGACGCCGCGATCTAGGGACGAACCAAGACACAACTTAGCGACCTAGCAACCACCGGATGACTTATAATATAATTAACTTTATTAATGATAACTTATAATATAATTATGTCTAGTAACTTGACACCGGATTATAAGTATAACTTAATATAATTAACTTTATTAATGGTAACTTATAATATAATTATGTCTAGTAATTTGACACCGGATTATAAGTATAACTTATAATATAATTAACTTTATTAATGGTAATTTATAATATAATTATGTCTAGTGTCTGTTGACACTCCTTAGCGTCAACTTTTACTAGGGCTTTTTAACTGAAGGAGAACATGAAAACACACTAGTCTAGAGCTTTATCTGACAAATTCCACGAGTTTTGCATATTCTATATTTTTCAGGGTGATTTTTAGAAAAGCAGAAAAAAGGGGATTATAGAGCTTAATTATCACGAATTTGATTCACGCCGGAACAACATCGCCAACAGACTCAGGAAGGGTCTAGAAGACACCCGAAGCAACGGGGCCCGCAAAAGAGCTCAGGTGGGGCCGGCCGGCCCCTCCCTGGGGCCGGTCGGCGCCCTAGTTCACCCGATGGCCGCCGCCTTCTGGAGTCTTCCTCCCACGATTCCTTGGAAGCCAATTAAAGCATCCCTACGTCAATTTTAGGTCGGTTTGATCTGACGGTGCATACAAGATGGAGACGCGGATCGCTGACGTGGCGGTTCCTTGCCCCCTACTCCACCTCGGCCTATATAATGACGCCCCAAGGCCCCTTCAAGAGGCATTCTACACCCCGGTGCTTCATATTCTCTACATAATTAGGGTTAGGGTCTCTCTAGTTGATCTAGTTCTAGTTCATCTAGATCTAGTTCATCTAGATGTAGCAATTAGGAGAGACTAGTTCTTCTAGATCTAGTCTTGTTTAGAGATTAGAGAGATTGAGTAGAGGAGTAGAGATTCTGGAGGAGTTTCGGCATGTCGGCGCTTCTTCGTGGCTGTATTCTTCTGGATTCAGCTTCCTCACCCGGAGCTGCGTTCTGAGGTACTTTTGTATTTACCATTCTGATTCAAGTAAGCGACTTGTTCTTATTGTTCTTTGGTTCACATCTCATATTGAGGACTTTGATTTTGGTCATTACTTGGTTAAAGTAGTATTTCATAGTGTAGGTGTGGTGCCTAGGCTCGGTTTACTTGTGGATGTCCCCTGATCAGTCGGATAGTGGTAGCTCGCGTAGGTGACTTTATAGCTACATTGAATCCTCTGTAGTCCACTTCCCGTTGATAGGACTGATAGGCTTATAGGTGTCTGGTAGGTAGATTACTCTGTTTCTTCTCCTATTCAGGTCACTTGTTCGATAAGATGATATTATACAAAGTGTACCGAAGTTAGAACTAGAGTACATTAGCTATTTCCTTTTTCTTGATATGATCTAGCCTAATTGTAGGGTTAAGTCTATAGACGTTGTCATCATCACAATTGTTCCCTGTGGATACGATATTTAAAACCTCCAGGTAAAATGTGATACTGGTATGATGTCTGTGCGCTTGTGGATAATCCTACTTAAAACTTATTTAATGGAGTGCAGTTAAAAATACCAACAAGCATTTTTAGCGCCGTTGCCGGGGAACGGTTTGCTGATTTTGACTTAGTCTAGCTTAATCTTGTATTATACTTTTATCTTTTCCTGTTTTATCCTATTCTCTTCATTATTTTTTGTGTTCATCCTTATGGATGTTTTTAATTCTGTTCCTATCTATCTTTATAACATGCATAAAAGCTTTGGGCCACCAAAATCTATAGAACCTATCATAACACCTGGCTATGAGCTACGCCCATATCTAATTAATATGATTTGGGATAATTTATCACCCGAACTAAACACAAAAGTCTTGGTAGCTAAAATATAATCATTTCATTCCTAAGATTTAGCTATCGATCCTAAACCTTTAAGATTCCACTTTGATGATTTAGACTTCCAGTTGGCTAAGATGCTCATAAATCAATACACATTAGATCTTCTCAAAAGAGCATCTTAGGAAAAGTGTAGTCAACTTCCTTTCCCTCCTAAAAGACATTGGGAAGAGTTCCAAGATGGCATGTTGAATGATGCCATAGAAGGAGAGCCAAGCCACTTAGAAATAAATTGTATCTTCTCCCCTTCTATGCCCATATTAAATATCTTTGAACCCATCTCTAAACCTATTCTTGACCCCAATGAATCTTTTTGTGCTCTACTAAACTTTATAATAATCCTAGAAATCTATCAAGACATCCTAAGAATAGGAGTCATGACGATTATAGGAATACCCAAGAAGAGCAACAACAATGGCAGAAATGCGTAGAACATACCAGAAATACATATGCCATTGTGAAAGAATGGATGGAAGAAGATGAAGCTTTAGCATCTAAACTTGGTTCAAATGGTGAGCTTAGATCAATTTCTTTAATTAACATAACTCACCCAAGTTTAGAGAAAGCTTTAGATAAGACCAACCTTAGAGACATCAATTCATGGGAAATCCTAGAAAATAAAACATCTAATAAATATCATAGGCATGAAATAATAGAGGCAAACTTGTTGCCTATAGATATCCATGAATAGACACCCCTAGAGTTTAAAAAGGGAGATCACATTGATGAGCATAGGAATTATCTCATAAACACTTCATCGAATCCATGCTCATATGAGAAATCTCCTAGATCTTTTGGTCTCTCTAACATTGCCACACACGAGATCTTCAACCCCCTGATTCTACCTATTCATAAAATCATTAAGAAGGTGGTTATAGATGCATATGTTTATCATAAATATTATAGATCTCGCTGTAATATGGATATAGGTGCACAAGGGCTAATGTTCTAGAGGAAACCACCTCACCAATTTAAAGTATGACAATCAGAAGGTTTCTCAAGAACAACCTTGTGTCCCAAAATAACCACTCTTAACAAAAAAAAGAAAAAAGAAAAGAAGAAAAAAAGATGAATTGAGTTTGCACCTTTTGTTATACCCTTGTGAATTGAGCATAAAGTTATAATTATCAAAATATTTCCTTGGGTATTTTTGTCACTAACCATTCTAGGTTCGAAGTAAGAAAATAATTGATGGCAGCACCAGGTATGTCAAAACAACCATTATACAATTTTAAATTACATCCACTCAAGCTTACATTTACTTTACAAAATTCAAGTTTGAGGGAATATTTCAAAAAATCCTAAACCATGTTGCTAATAATAGTTGTCTCTATCTTTTAATTCATGCTGAAAATATTGAATAATAATCATACTCTTTTATCTCTATCTTAATAAAATCTCTATAAGTGCTTTCATGTTTCCTTTATCTGCTATAGTAAGTTTTAGTTTAGAAGTACTACATATGGGTAATTCTAAAGGCTTTCTAAATTAAGCGTGGTGCTTAGATTAAATAGCCTTTCTTAACCAAAATTAGACATGGAGTCTAACTTGGTTATTAAACTAGAAATTGTTGTGGTAGACATTGGATATTTTGTGGACTAACCCCTGTAGAAAATTCTCAAAATTAATTTGGGTAAGTCATGAGAGAAATTTGAATTAGAGATGAGACAGTACATACATGCTGAACTTTAATAACTTTGTAGAGAAAGACACAGCGCATTCATCATGAATAAAAGAATTATGAGTATTAATGATTCATTCACTTTATCTTCTGCTATAAGTTACTTTGTCTCATGCTATGTCTGTATAAAATATGATTTATGCTAAATAATATTAATATTATCTTTTTATTAGCATAGACAAAATAAAATAAAATACTGGACAAGCAAGCTATGTTCAAAATCTATATACTTCTTCGGGTATATGCTGTCCACTAATCTATTATAGGCATAATAATAATTAGAGTGAAAAGAGTTAAAAAATCAAAGAAGCAAAAGATGGCGAAAAGAATAGATGCAACGAGAGGAGACACGATATCCATGAGCAACTCAAGATTCAAGAGGAAGGACCACCAGGTCATTTAACCTTCATCATTTAGTGCCATCACGCTCTAATAATGAAGGTAATATTCTAAGGTAAAGTGGTCACTACTCTTCTTTTGATCTTAGTGTGCACATAAATTAAAACACGAACATGTTAGAGTTACAATTTAAATTGATTAACCTGATTAACTCAATATGGTTTGTCTTTTAAGATTGTTCATGGCACTGTTCTCTTAATCTCAGTCTTAACCAAACAAATTAAAATATTATATTCAACCTTGGAAAGATGATAGTCATACTCATGTGAAAATTTATATAGAGATAGACAAACCTTCCATTGGTTAAGCAATTCATTCTTTTCTACCATGTGAACTTAAATGCAACATTAAATGCTTAATCTTTTGATCTTACCATTTATGGTATAAATAAACAATTCATGTAACACCAAATTTATCTTGTTTAATGTGCCTAAGGATAGAGAAAAATAAATAAAGAAATAGATTTAGTTCTGTTGGTGTTTTTCCACCAGCAGAGCCTATGCACTTGATCTCTGCCTTGGTTTTACAAACAGGACAACACATCGAGCCAAAATTTATTAATTCTACAAGTGAGAGTTCTATAAACATGCACATTGAGCAAGATGCTACCAGCTATAATTAGAGCTCTACTTCAACCTATTGGCCAAATCAAAGAACAAAAGTGACATCATTATCACTAGAGGTATGCAACTAACAAGACCTCCATCCCTCAAGATGGAGAGATACACAAGAGTGGAAAAAGAAGTTCCGTCGGTAAACTTAAAATTCCGTACCCTTTGCCATAAGGTAATATGGTAGATATCTAATTAATTAAGTACTCCTAGCTACATTAATAATTTACTTTAATATATTCATCTTCATAAATAGTAAAAAAAGAAAAAAAATCTTTATTGCTTTATTTACTATATCATAAAATACTAAAAACCCCACGTGAATAAACTTATGGTTACCCTATAGAAATATTTACTGTGGTGGTATAAAAATAATAATAATAGCTCATGTATTTACTTTCTTGCATTATAAAAAAAACTAAGCCCCATAAGACTAAATATTCTCTGTGGAGGCATAAAAAATAATAATATAACTATATATCATGGACTCATATTTAATTTCTGCATAATTAAACTAGAAAATCCTAAAGAGAGAATCCTGCTAGAATCTGTCAATTCAAATCAACTCAAGGAATAATCAATTACTTATTGGCTGACCGCTAACCTATTATTAAATTTGAGCCTCGAGTTCTGGTTTTCTTGTTGGAGTATAATTATGCAGGAACAACATTATGACAAGGAGAGAGTCTATTAGTGGCACCCACTAGGACCGCTGCTGGTTACCTCACTCTAAAGATCATAAACACCAAGAATTGCAAACATCTAGCTTGGGGGAGGAGCATTCCCTAGTTATCAGGTAACTATACCTAAGCGATTATCGAGTTTACTTTATATAGTCATAAAATACCAAAAATATGTGAGCACATGAAGGTTCACAATAGTATCATAGGAAAATTTAAAAATACCAAAAATATGTGAGCACATGAAGGCTCACCCGTAATTAAGAAAAAAAATACAAAAATATTCGGGCACATGAAGGCTCGACGCGATCGAAGGGATTAGCTTGTGGGAGACGCACCCCGTTATCATCGTGATTAAGGTATGTCTTTACTATTAATTTTATTTTTAGTAAGCTATAGTGTGTGTTAGATTTAATAATTAAAGTATGTTTGAAGAACACTCTCTCTCTAATCTTTTAAAGTGGAAATAATGAATAGTTGCTCTACTATAATTTCTTTCAAGTGTCTAGTTTTTAACCATGGATTCTCCTAAGTTTTGACATGACTACTTTGATATAAGAATTTACTCTGAACCTGAAATTTGTGGAGGCATATGCTCGAGCTAAAGTCTAGGTAATTGATCGATATGATACATGAAGGTCTAAGATGCTATTTATCTTATTCCTCGCATTACTAAGTTCTAGAGATTTATTTTAAAAACCTAAAATCTTACATGATGAGCTCTTGTATGACAAAATCTAAATTCCTACCAAAGCTATATATGATACATTTAGAGTTAGGAAAACCTTTGCACATTCATGCTGCTTGCTTTACATTGAGTTTAGTCAACCTTTAGAGTATACCTTTTGAGAGTCTCGTCATGCTTTTAAAATCAAGATCACTTACGCACTCCACCCACATATACATTACTCCTACTCTAGGATGTAAGCGCAGTCATTTCCACTTTTATCTAGATCCATCTTAAAAATATTTTTCTCCTACATCAGGAGTAAACACCTAAAAATATACCCTATAGGACAACCCTCATTTAATTGCTCTAAATTCTTATCATTATCTCTCCAATTATTTATATTCAAAGGATGCATGTGGCTATGCAAAAGTATCAAAAAAAAAGAGAAGGAGGAAAAATAAAAAATAATGGGAGTAAAAGATGGACAAGTGTCCCAAAGATTAAAACAATGGGTACATAGATGCCCGTCTCCTAGATTAAAAAAAAGAAGAAAGAAAGAGAGAATAAAGATCGCCCATGTTTTCCCACGAAAAGTTCTAAGTTTTAAAGGAGAGAGTTATTTTTAAAGAGCAAAAGTAGAATTAGGATTAGCCACTAAATACCATATATATATGCACCTATCCATCATATTCCATACACACACGCACATCTTGATTTGATTGTATGCCTCGATTCTCTGTGGATTCATTGTTTGACTTTACAATATATGAATTGCAAGTATGTTCATCCTTGTTATTGCCACTCCTATGAGCTCCACTATAAATGCTTAGTTGTAGGAAGGCATGACATTATTAATACCTCAGTGAGATCCATAAATACCACATATAATAAGAGACTTGAGCGTGTCATACAATTAAGCTCTGAGTTTTATTGCAAAAAAAAATTTATAAAACTCTAGAATATTGGTACTGTGAAGAATTTGAGACATAGTGCTTGACTTGATTGTTCTATCTTTCGGTTGCTCAAGACTTATATAAAAGCTGCAAAGCTCCATAGTTAAAGGTAAAATGGGTAAGTTTAAAAGTTAGAGCAGTTTTTTCTAAACCGAAGAAAAATTTATGTTTAAAAGCAAGTGAGTTTAAAAGAAATAAAAGTATTACAGCAACTCCTGATCCAAGTTTATTAAGAACTAGATTTAAATTGTTTGCCAAGGGACTGGCAAAAGGTAAGCTTGGGGGTATTGTTGACACTCCTTAGCGTCAACTTTTACTAGGGCTTTTTAACTGAAGGAGAACATGAAAACACACTAGTCTAGGGCTTTCTGATAAATTCCACGAGTTTTGCATATTCTATATTTTTCAGGGTGATTTTCAGAAAAGCAGAAAAAAGAGGATTATAGAGCTTAATGACCACGAATTTGATTCACGCCGGAATAACATCCTCAACAGACTCAGGAAGGGTCTAGAAGACACCCGAAGCAACAGGGCCTACAAAGGAGCTCAGGTGGGGCCGGCCGGCCCCTCCCTGGGGCCGGTCGGCGCCCTAGTTCGCCCGATGGCCGCCGCCTTCTGGAGTCTTCCTCCCACGGTTCCTTGGAAGCCAATCAAAGCATCCCTACGTCGATTTTAGGTCGGTTTGATCCGACGGTGCATACAAGATGGAGACGCGGATCGCTGACGTGGCGGTTCCTTGCCCCCTACTCCACCTCGGCCTATATAATGACGGCCCAAGGCCCCTTCAAGAGGCATTCTACACCCCAGTGCTTCATATTCTCTACATAATTAGGGTTAGGGTCACTCTTTTGATCTAGTTCTAGTTCATCTAGATCTAGTTCATCTAGATGTAGCAATTAGAAGAGACTAGTTCTTCTAGATCTAGTCTTGTTTAGAGATAAGAGAGATTGAGTAGAGGAGTAGAGATTCTGGAGGAGTTCCGGCATATCGGCGCTTCCTCGTGGCTGTATTCTTCTGGATTCAGCTTCCTCGCCCAGAGCTGCGTTCTGAGGTACTTTTGTATTTACCATTCTGATTCAAGTAAGCAACTTGTTCTTATTGTTTTTTGGTTCACATCTCATATTGAGGACTTTAATCTTGGTCATTACTTGGTTAAAATAGTATTTCATAGTGTAGGCATGGTGCCTAGGCTCGGTTTACTTGTGGATGTCCTCTGATCAGTCGGATAGTGGTAGCTCGCGTAGGTGACTTTATAGCTACGTTGAATCCTCTGTAGTCCACTTTCCGTTGATAGGACTGATAGGCTTATAGGTGTCTGGTAGGTAGATTACTCTGTTTCTTCTCCTATTTAGGTCATTTGTCCGATAAGACGATATTATATAAAGTTTACCGAAGTCAGAACTAGAGTACATTAGCTATTTCCTTTTTCTTGATATGATCTAGCCTAATTGTAGGGTTAAGTCTATAGACGTTGTCATCATCACAACTGTTCCCTGTGGATATGATATTTAAAACCTCTGGGTAAAATGTGACACTGGTATGATGTCTGTGCACTTGCGGATAATCCTACTTAAAACTTATTCAATGGAGTGCAGTTAAAAATACCAACAGTATCTTGACACCAGATTATAAGTATAACTTATAATATAATTAACTTTATTAATGGTAACTTATAATATAATTATGTCTAGTATCTTGACATCGAATTATAAGTATAACTTCTAATATAATTAACTTTATTAATGGTAACTTATAATATAATTATGTCTAGTAACTTGACACCGGATTATAAGTATAACTTGTAATATAATTATGTCAAGTGGTAATTTTATGTCAAGTAACTTTATTAATGGTACTTATAATTAACTCTATTAACTTCCTCATATAATATCTAAAGTCTTGTAATATTGTAATATTTTAATATAATGTCAAGTAACTTCATTATGTAATGTAATGTCATGTGATTTTGTTATGTCAAGTAACTTTAAACACTTGATCCAATTTGCGAGATGGCCGATCCGAATGACAACATGGATGATGCAATGATGGACCTAATCAACAAATGGCGCCCAATCTAAATCCCCAAGGCAAAGATGATGGGGGTCGGATTTTGTCGATTATGAAGAACTTGTGGGAGACAATCCCGATGAGGTCTATCTACAATCTAGTATATATGTATATACATGAAATTAAAATGAATGGCATTTGTATTAATATATTTATATTTGTTTGTGTAGCCCTCTAGATCGGCAACAACTTCTAGGAAGAGTAGAAAAGTGCGAGGCCCGAAGAAGCCGTTGGAGAGTTGGTATATTCTGTCGGAATTCGATGAGGGTACAGGCCAAGTACTTGGGGCAAATTCTAAAAAATTTGTTGCGCACTGTGGGTACCTTGTAAGGGACAGGATCCCGATCAGTGCTCGTGAATGGAGGCAACGGAAAGATGACCCTAATATTAGTTTTGTCTTAGATCATGACAAGGAATTGATTTGGCTAGATATCCTTCAACATTTCACGCTCGATACACAGGATGAAGCTTTGAAGGAGAAGGTTAAAATCTGGGCTATGCAGAAGATGGCCAAACAATTTTAGGCTTGAAGAAGAAACTGTACAAGACTTTTGTTGCACATGATCGGACACCAGATTTCACCAACAAGGCCTACGTCAAGTTGAGGCCTTTTTGGGATGAGTTCGTATAGTTTAAGAACTCAGATGAGGGTCAGGCACGGATGATCAAGAATCAGAAAAATGCTAAACAAAAGCAATACCACCATCACTTGGGTTCAGGTGGCTACAGGACTGCTATTCCTAAGTGACAAAAGCTGGAATAGGAGATTCTTGACAAGGGGATCGAACCAGAATCACTGCACTGGCCTAAGCGCGCCAAGTATTGGTTCTTCGGTCACGGGGTACCCTGGACCTAGAGACCGGAAAGGTAGTGTACGGCGAAAACTCCAGAGAGTGGGACAGAGAATGGCATATGCCCGAGGATTAGTTCAAAGTGGCGCCTGGCAGTCAAATAGAGAGAAGGATGAGCTGACATACGCCCTAGAGACTGCTAAACACGGTGGGCGAACAAGAGGCTATGGGAAGGTATCGTGGGAGCATGGCTTCTCTAAAGATAGACCAACTTATAGAAGCCGCCAAAGAAAGAAGAAAGAGGAGGCAGAGCGGTTGCGTAGGTTGGAGGCAATGGTGATGGAGTCACGCTGCTTGTGAAGCGATACAGCGAGAGAAAGCGCTTGAAGAGAGAATGAACAAGGAAATCAAAAGGCAAGTGCAGATGGCAGTAAGTTCTATACAAAGGCAAACTGCATCAGAGCCTAGAGTCAACATTAGCCCCCTCGGTCAGTCGAAAAGCAGCTGCGCTTCCACGAGATGCCAACTGTCCACGACAATATGGGGCTGCGCTTTCCGGTGGATGACGTCACTGAACCTCTGACAACATGTGAGCTGCACATTCCACAGGGGACTGCCATAGTCATGATTGCTGTCGGTGTTGTAGCTCCTATCGACCCTACGAAGACACAAAGAATCCATCAGGTAATAGTTCCAGCTGGATATGCTAGTGTCTCGGTGGATAGAGTCGTCAAAGACTTCAGTAATATGCAGCTTGAGATAAAAGGAGGTGATGGAGAGAAGACTCTAGGAGAACCAGAGAAGACTTTTATTTATTGGCGCAAGCGCTACATCATTATTCCTAGGGCATCACCTAGTAGTTTACCACCACCTCCTCGTCATGAACCTAATCCTAGGTGCAGATGAAACTTGACGATATATTTATTCACTAACTTTATTCTGCATTCCATTAATTAACGGTTTACTCATATACCTCATTGGTTTCACAGGTGGTCACCAACATATCATAGTGCTGCGGGTGATGATGAGGCAGTGCAAGACACGGCTGCATCGCCTCGGGCTCTAACGCCACCACCTTAGGCTCCAACACTGCCACCTCGGGCTCTAACGCCACCACCTCGAGCTGACATACGCCCTGGAGACTGCTGAACATGGTGGGCGAACAAGAGGCTATGGGAAGGTATCGTAGGAGCATGGCTTCCCTAAAGATAGACCGACTTATAGAAGCCACCAAAGAAAGAAGAAAGAGGAGGCAGAGCGGTTGCGTAGGTTGGAGGCAATGGTGATGGAGTCATGTGAAGCAGCTCATGAAGCGATACAGCGAGAGAAAGCGCTTGAAGAGAGAATGAACAAGAAAATCAAAAGGCAAGTGCAGATGGCAGTAAGTTCTATACAAAGGCAAACTGCATCAGAGCCTGGAGTCAACATTAGCCCCCTCGGTCAGTTGAAAAGCAGTTGCGCTTCCACGGAGATGCCAACTATTCAAGATGATGTGGGGCTGCGCTTTTCGGTGGATGACATCACTGAACCTCTGACAACATGTGAGCTGCACATTCCACAGGGGACTACTATACTCATGGTTGCTGTCGGTGTTGTAGCTCCTATCGACCCTACGAAGACACAAAGAATCCATGGGGCAATAGTTCTAGCTGGATATGCTAGTGTCTCAGTGGATAGAGTCGTCAAAGGCTTCAGTAATATGCAGCTTGAGATAAAAGGAGGTGATGGAGAGAAGACTCTAGGAGAACCAGAGAAGACTTTCATTTGTTGGCGCAAGCGCTACATCATTATTCCTGGGGCATCACCTAGTAGTTTACCACCACCTCCTCGTCATGAACCTAACCCTAGGTGCGGATGAAACTTGACGATACATTTATTCACTAACTTTATTTTGTATTCCCTTAGTTAGCGGTTTACTCATATACCTCATTGGTTTCACAGGTGGTCACCAACATGTCATAGTGCTGCGGGTGATGATGAGGCAGTGCAAGACACAGCTGCATCGCCTCGGGCTCTAATGCCACCACCTCGGGCTCCAACACCGCTACCTCGGGCTCTAACGTCACCACCTCAGGCTCCAACACCGCCACCTCGGGCTCCAACGCCGCCACCTCGGGCTCCAACGCCACCTGCTCGGGCTCCAACACCGACACCGGCTGCCCCATCGCTTCCATGTCGGGCCCCAACCCCCTAGCGGCCGCCCCATCGCCTCCACACGTGGCTCCAACGCCAAAACTGGTGGACCCACCCTTAAAGAAGAGGCCGGCCACACAATCAAATGTGTCGGCCGCCCCGCCGCCAAAAAAGAAAGCCTCCGAAAAGAAACAACCTATCATTCCTAAGAAGCTGTCCTATGAGAAGACTGCTGCAGAACTAGATGCTTCGGTAAAGTTAGATGTGGACAGTTTCTTCAAGAAACTTAAGGCTGAAAGAGAATCCAAGTGAAACCCTAAGAAGCCATACCTCTTACTACGGCCAGAAGATCTACGGCAAAGGGTTCAGAATCAACAAAAAAAGAGGCGTAAAGCTTAGAAAGAATCATCATCTTTATCGGATTATGATTGCACTCTAAGTAAATCCATAGAAGAAGAGAAGAAGAAAGAGAAAAGAGCACGCAAGGGTGTAGCACAGCTCGGGGAACAATCAAAGCAATCAGTGCCCCCGCTAGTAATTGGAAATGAATATGGTTCAAACATCGACGTGCTAGACCAGCAGATACCTGCAGATTTGAACTATGATGATCTTGACAAATTTTTTGTGGAAACTGGTCTTAGCTTAGCCCAAATGATCGCTGGGGCACCAATTGGAAATGCTCTAGAAATTGATCATTGGCAGAAGGAATATGCATATGGCAAGAGTCTATACAACCCTACGGCCCTCAGCAAACTTGGAACACAAATGTACTTGCTAAACCAGTGGTACATCACAGCGTATAGTAGAAAAGCGGATGACTATATATGCGTCCGAATTAGAAATCATCATTACTTCCGTGGTGATGATATTATTTATGTTCAATTTAATGAGCTACACCAACTATGCCACATGGACGCTCTGGACAATTCTCCAATCAGTTGCTTCTGTCTGTAAGTGATTCTTTCTTTTAATAATGTCACTGTAACTTATCATGTATATGTATAACTAATTATGGAAACCCGCTATACATATGCAGAAACATGATGAGGGACCTCAGAGTTAGAAATGACAAGGAGATTGTTATATTCAAAGACCCGAAGACCCCGTATGTCTTATGGAGAATTCAAACGGAGAGAAATCTATAGAGGTTCTTGATCAACCAAAAGGACAAAAGACATATAATTATTTTGTCTACACACAAATGCAGCTTTCATTGGATACTAATTGTGATTGGTCTCTGGCAATGTCATTTGGTAATCTATGACTCGTTGAGAAAACCACAGGAAGATTACCAAGAAATGATAGATATTATACAAGGGTAACTTCGATCTCTAAATATTAATTTCTGCTCTTTAACTCGGTAATAGATAATTAATAATGATCGTTTTATTGCTAGGGTTTGGGCTTGGTTCGTGAAGAAACACCGTCCAGATTTGAAAGCGCCAATTTTAAAGCCTATCCTACTTCAGTGGGTTATACGGCAGACGCCAAGCAACAATTTGTGTGGCTACTATGTGTGCGAGTTTCTAACGGTCTATGCCAAAAGAACTAATCTAGAGCACCTAAAAGTATGTAACATGTATATATAATAAGTTCATTTTATTTATTTGTTGCTATTTAATAAATCTTATTCATACCTCTAACTTTTTTCTTTAATGTCTATTAAAGGAGACGTGGTTGAAGGAGAAGGTGTTGGATGCGGTCCGTCTAAAAGGAATTCAGGAGACAATCGCATAATTTCTTAACGACCAAGTCCTGAATCCCGGCGGTGAGTGCTACTTTAACCCTGAGGAGCCAATGAAACCAAACCAAGATGATCATTTGTACGATGCTTGAGTGGCGGAGATAAATTGTGTTGTAAATACTTTATCCGTGATGCATATGTGTAAATATTATATTTTGGACCTATAGATATGTATAATATATATATATAGTGTTTTATAGTATATTTATATGTAATGCTCTAAAATTATATAAATTATAGGTGTGCGTTTACATAAACTAGCAGGGAACAGTACGCATTCGAAAATAATAATAATATAATTGTAAACCCTAAATGAAAAACTAAAAGAAAAGAAAAGCAAAAAAGAAAAAAAACTCTTTAGTCCCGGTTGGTAACACCAACCGGGACTAAAAGTGGCGGCCAGGTGGCACACCCTGGCGCACCTTTTAGTCCGGTTGATGTTACCAACCGGGACTAAAGGTGGACCTTTAGTCCCGGGCCACGGAACCGGGACTAAAGGTGGGACATTTAGTCCCAAAACCTTAGTCCCGGTTCCATAACCGGGACTAAAGGCCCTTACGGCCTGGGGCTAAAGGCCTTCTCTGTAGTAGTGTCTGCCTCTCCCCCGTCCTCTGTTGACTCCCACATGGCCGGGCCGCCTTTGCTCGGTATCGTGTGCGGCCCAGGTCCTGCGGCATCCCCGCGCAGACACTGCCCTCCCTCTCCTCCTACCCCTGACGGGCGCGCCAGCCTGCACCACCACGGCGCAGGCCCACCTGTGTCGTAGGGTTCGCTGGCCTCATCCGCGCCGCCTCCTCGCCGTGCGCTATGCCTGACGAGCATCACCTACGGCTGCCTGCCCACGCCTGCGCTGCCGTGACATGCCCTATGGCTGGCCGTTCTGGCATGGTGTGACATTGCAGTGGATCTTTATTTGCCAAATAATTACATCAAATTATGTGTCTCATGTCCCCAAATACAAGAGCCGAAGCATGTTTTGGAGGTACGCCAATTTATTTTAACTCTTCCTCCATTTGTCTTGATGCTTTCTGTAATATCCTCAATGTCATGGAAGCCATGTTTGCAAAATAATTATGCCTTACATGAAAAAAAAATTTACGTTTTGGGAATGTAATCTTTTATCCAATATAGATTTATTCTTTACTTTTCTAAGTTTGTCAGATTAAACATGATAATGTACCAAATGGGAAAAACATGTACCGGTGCTATTAATTCGATTTTATGCTTGCTGGGGGCGCCGAGCCCCCCCCCCCCCACCCCAACAGCCATGGAACCAGTGGAGCAGCAGGCAGCGGCAGCCTCGGTAGCAGGCGGCGGCGGCGCCAGCCCCGGCAACAAGCGGTGGCAGCCCCCCCTCAAAGAATTCCTGGATCCGTCCCTGATTTTATGCATGTACAGATCGATTTGGAGTCATTGATGCTCCAGTGTCATGTTTGTGCTCTTCCTGCTTGGTCCCGTTCCCCAGTTGTCCCATTGGATTGGCAGGTCAGAAACTCTGCTTCTGCAATTGGGTTGCCTTACCTATGCAGTTTGATAGTATTTGTTTGCATCCTGCGGTTATAAATTTTGCCATCTACAGAGCTCCGTTGCTTCCTGTGAAAACAAAGCTCTTGAAATCACTTGCAGTTCAACGATGAGACATTTGGATAATGCATGTTTGCAGGCCATCCAATTGTTAAGCACTTCACCTACAATAATTGTTTATAACTTGGACTTCTTACTATTCTACTATTCTGTTGGTCCCTGCATTAGAACCACATATTCCAACCAATTTAGTTATGTTTTTATTTGGGCTCCGATTCAAATAGTTTATAAGTTCTAAAATTATAGTTGCACCTCCAACCATTACTCCATGTTGCTTCCTATGTGCACATGACTACATGACTGCATCCTGTTCTTTTATTTCCTTTCTTTCTAAGACAAAAGTACATGGTTGTTTCATTTTTGGTTTTGTTACCTGCATGCAGAAACAGTAGAGATGAAGATATTCTCCTTTTTTTAAAAAAAACAAGGATCTTTGGCCCTGCTCTTTTCTACCAAAATGCTCCCAATGTTTTCTAAACATGCTAAAGTATGGAACAACTGAGCAGTCCCATCAATTTCGCTCTAGCAGGTTGTAAAGTCTTCTATGAATGCCATGTTCCTTACCCTGCTTACTTGGTGGATGTATTACTCCAAATAGCTCCTACTTTCCCTCCAACTGTGGTTGTACGGTAGGATTAGTCTTCGCATTTAGCATTGCTAAAGCTAATACTAAATTTCCATTAAAATAATAGCCTGTAGTCATATGCAATTCAGTTGTAAGACAATTTACCTATAGCAGGGGCTGATTTATAGGAAAGTTTGTATCCAGTGTATTTGACGGTACTAAGTACAAATCCTCAGCTTTCATATGCAATAGGTCTACCTCTAAGGGCTTTCATATGCAATAGGTCTATCTTCAAGGGCTTTCATATGCAGTAGGTCTATCTCTGGTGAAATGGGTTTTGCCTCTATCTGTCCTTGCAGGATTGTTCTTATAAAATATTTGGTCTCCATCGACCTTTCATATGCAGTAGAATCCATCTCTGGTGCAATATGCTTTTGTATTTTAATGGAACTTCCCTCTTTTCAGCATGTACTCATGCATGCAAATATTCCTATACGATTATATGCTATGTTCCAACAGCAGCATAACAGGCTTCAGGGTTCTGCACTCTTTCATAATCATGTGGTGGTTTCTCATCAAGTGTAAGAGGGCTTCTTGACCACATTTCTGTCATCTTCCATACTTCCATCCTTTATTTCTTCATTTGTCCACAACGGGTTCTGACTCAAAGTTAGTTTTAAGCCGCCTTTCATATCGTCAGTTGTTTCTTTCTATGTCCATCAATTTTGTGCTCACCCAAACTATGCCTCTACATGATCTCCTTGCATGCTCAGATCTCCAATCTAATAGGGTAATGCCTAAATTTGCACAGGGATGGTGCCCCAAGAGGTCAACATGTCAGGCGCCTTTGCCCGCACAAGATTCAGTGCACATTCAACTCTTTATTTCCCCTCCATGCTGCTTCATACTTCAGTGCAATCTTCATGAATTTCTTTCCATATTTGATTGCTGGAGTCAACAAATGTTACCTTTTGCAGTTTGCTTGAAAGAAAAGTCAAATAAATGACAAATCACATGTTGGCTTCTCTTAGATTTCTGTGCAACTAAAACACTGGATTTTGTAAATTGTCCAGTTTCCATCCTTTTTTCTGTATATGCTCAGAGCAGACATGTAACTTGAACCTTTTATATTTTTTCTGTATCCTAATTTATAACTATGGTACGTAGGCATATAATGATAGACCGTTCCTGCTCATGCGCGGGAGGATCGGCTAGTTGTACATAAAACTTTATTCTCCTACTTAATTGAATGGCAGAGGTCCTGACTTTCCTTTCAAAAAAAATTATTTGAGTGCACCCTGGATCATCAAACACTACATATAAACTATGGTTCTCACAGCTGAAATTCCAAAAAGTCATTACAGTTTTGCAGTAGAATAGAGACTTTTAAGCCGGCTGATAAGGTGAAGCAACTGTTTTTTTTTAGAAAAAAAACACTGTTATAACGGCTAATAAACTGAAACGAACAGGGCAGAACAAAGAACATGATTAGTTTTCTCACACCAGGAACCTCACGTTGTCAACAGGCGCTGTACATAATGGGCATACAACAATAACCAAGCATGTGAATGAAAACTGATGCCTTCACGTCTAAGTCTGACATGACGTCATTCGGCAACTGTGTCGTCCGACAACAGCCGGTGCATATAGTGGTTCAGATTCAGAACCAGCGTCGATGTGGGAATTAGAACCAGTTACAAAAAGGCATCACCAAACATAGGCAGGACAGGCACTCAGGCAGGCACAGTAACAATTCAAAGCCAGAACCCACAGTTCAAATTAACTGCAATGCAATGTATCAGCTCGTCATGCTGAATGGAATGCAGAATGGGCGTCTTCTGTTCTGAAATCTTAAATTTCACGGGCGAAGAGGAAAATAACAATTGCCTCCACCTCGGAGCTCCGACAACTGCATGTGTCTCATTGTCTAACGCATGGTTATCCAGTTTGATACAGTTAGAAATGTCCATCTCTCCTAGCCATGCCCCGTTGCTTGGGTCAGTGCAGCAGGTGTGGCCAGCTCCACTTGCGCATCCCCTGATGAACGGTAACAAACATGCTAGACCAAGCTGCACGATCCAAGTGTGAAACACGCACCTGAAAATGAAATGTTTGAAACAAAGTAATGTAAATCAGGGGGTGGAAAAAAGGTTATACTCCAATAAAGAAAAATTATATACGTAGTAGTACAAAGAAAAGAGTCTCGTCTCGTGGTGGGTAGAGGTTGAGCTTCTTTAACTGACTTACAGCTTTTACAACAGGTACATGCTCTTGGAAGACAAGCACTATCAACCGCTTGACGATTAATGCATACGTGACTGATGTGAGAGAGGAGATGCTGGTCTTCCCCCCTTGCAACGCCTCCCCAGATCAGGGCATCCAGATATCCACAATTTCCATTGAGCCGTCAGGCCTCCAATCCCATCCGGCAAGGATTTGATGCAAGGGCATCCAGAAAGCCCATCTACTCTCACTCCCACTTGCTTCTGCACCCACTCCGTGTACTGTTTACCTGGGTACCCTTCTATTCTTATCCTTTAATGCCTGGTGGTGGTTCTAAAAAATCCAATACCGCAACATCCTTTTCAACATTCACCCTATCACTACTCCCCCAAACTAGCTCTAGCCACTGTAGGTTTGTCGTGTTTCAAGCATGCCATGTGGGCACCAACAGGATCTATCACATTTTCAATACCGGCAGCGGTCAGGTCCCCTCCTATCTTACCTACATTTGCAAGCTCCAACAACTGTGCACATTTTAAACCCTTACCTAAAATGAATAATCCCAATATCTGTAGTTGAACAAGTTGATAAACCCCTTTTGGCATGCTTCCCAATTGGATAAATGTAGGTTCAAAACTTTAAGCTTCCTCAAGTTCTGGTCTTCCGGATGCCTTCAGGTAACTCTACCAGAGAATTTCAACGGTGAAGATCCAAACACTCAAGATTTCCTAGTGTTGTGATACTTGATGTTAGCCTCACAATCCTGGTATAACGTAGTCTCAAGAGTTTGGCAATGATTTAAGTCCAGGACAATTGCTTAGGTCTAAGCTTGAAAGCACGTGACAGTCACCAATGGAATCTGGTAAAGTTTCAAGTTTTGTACAGAATGACAAGTTTAGTGTCCTTTCGGAGCTTACCAATGGATTGAGGTAGCTCAATAATATCACTATCTGTTAGATGAGAGCTTCCAATCTCCAAATATCTGAAATAGCATCAGGGAGTGTTTCACATGTCAGCCCTGAAATGTGAAGATACCTTAGATATTTTATCTATAGTATGGTGATTACTGCTCTTTTTGTACAGACAGAACTGACAGTCATACGACGCAAGAGTTTTGCACTCTTCAATGCCTTGTTAAATGTCAAATAGTTACCCTTAGCAGCATAAATTGCACACGCTTTACAATTAACATTTTCGTATGGAAGCTTTGTTGGCTCTTTGGTCAAAGAAAGGTATCTGTAGACCTTTGTGGAATGGGTTTTCCCCTCTGGCAAAACAGGTGAAATTTCATCATACAAGATGCATCTAGTAAGATCATGGACAAAGTCATGCATCCTACATATTTTACTCTCCCATTGGCACTTTAATTAACATCTTGTAGGAAAGACATGTGCACAAGGAAATTCCTTTTCTAAAAAAAGGGAAGCAAAGAAATTGCCTCCAATTTGCTCTATGTATCTGACACTATCTACTTGAATTATCATATCATGAGCTGTCCACTGGTCAATCAGTTGTTCTCTATCAATGAAATAACCTTTAGGATATATAAGGAATTGTTTGGGCCTCCGCCGGATGACGATGCCTTTACTCTGGACGAGTCAAGGAATTACGACATCCCCCAAGTTACACAAACAAAGAACAATTTCCTTATTGCCCCTTTTATTGAAAAAGAGATCAGAGATGCAGTATTTGCAATGGAACGCAACAAAGCAGTTGGACCAGATGGTTTCCAATCTAAATTTTATTAGCATTTTGGGAGCTTATTAAGGGAGACTTACTGCTTATGTTTACTGAACTTTTTAAAGGAGGTCTTTCAATTTTTAGTCTAAACTTTGGGGTCATCACCCTTATACCCAAAGTTCAAGATGCAAACCTGATCAACAGTATGAATCTATTTATTTACTGAATGTTAGCTTCAAAATTTTTACGAAAGTGGCGACCAATAGACTTAACATAGTGGCTGAACATGTAGTTAACCCAACATAGACGGCCTTCATGCGAGGACAAAACAACCTAGAGGGGGTCATCATCTTACATGAGACCATTCACGAACTACATCATAAGAAGCATATTGAAGATTGATTTTGAAAAGGCTTATGATAAAGTGAAATGGACTTTCTTATTTCAAACGCTACGAATGAAAGGTTTCTCATCTAAATGGATAAATTGAGTGGAATCTTTCATTACAGGGGATAACGTAGCCGTTATTGTTAATGATGATGTCAGGCAATTTTTTTAGACCAAAAAAGTTCTTTGACAAGGGGATCCTCTTTCTCCACTACTCTTTAACATTGTGGCTGATATGCTAGTATTCATCATAAAGAGAGCCAAGGATGATGATCAAATCAGAGGACTAGTACCACAACTGGTAGAGGGTGGACTATCTATAGTTTAGTATGCAGATGACACGATTCTATTTACGAAACATGACCTAGAACAAGCTCGTAACATGAAAATTTTGCTTTGTGCATTTGAGCAAGTGTCAGGTCTCAAAATTAACTTCCATAAAAGAGAGTTGTCCTGCTTTGGTAATGCCCAAGAGGAGATGGGCCAGTATAAGGAGATTTTTGGCTACAAAGCTAGTGAACTCCCAATCAACTATTTGGGTATCCCAATCCATTACAAGAAATTAAGAATTTTAGACTGGAGAAAGGCAGAGGAGCGATTCGAGAAATGGCTAAGCAGCTAGAAAGGCAATCATCTCTCTATTGGGGGCCGCTGACACTAATAAATTTAGTGCTCAGTAGTGTGACAGAACCAACCAATCCATCTTAAGAATAATTTTCCTCGTTAATAACGTTGACACGTATACACTGCTTCTCGAATGAACCTGGTAGTCTGCCGAGTGTCACAAAGGACCTCGGTGAATTAACTTAGATCCAGGATCATATGATTAAGGATACACCATACATCAGTAACAGAGTTTACAGCGGAAAATAATTACAGCCTGAGTTCTATATGATTACAAAAATGGTTCAAATATATATTACATGAAAGTATTTCTTATTTCCAAATACAATACCATATGTTTATTTTATAACACCATCTTTATTCAAACCTCGGCTACAGCATGGTGAAGAGTATACAAGATGTGACCATGCCCGTTGGCCTAATCAACACTTCCATCCACAGGGTTAATGCCTGTGATGTAAGACCCTTCACACAACAAGTCACCTGCAACAATGGGTAAAACCCTGAGTACTCAATTGTATTCTGCAAGACTTACCCAACAGGGAATAAAAAAAACAACTTCAAGGATAAATGACTGGCTATGGATGGTGGGGTTTGTTGGCTAGCAACTTTTGTGGAAAAGCTTATTATTATGTTCCAAAGTTTTATATGTTGGCGGCAAAATTATTATGATGCTATCTATAACTACTTTTGCACCTTTCTAAAACATACACTTGAATCATAACAAGCATTCATCTACAGATGAGGTACCAATTATAATCCTTTTAATATCAACAGTAAATTCCATCTCTTTTACTACGTCTCTGCGACAAGGTATAAGTTTCTCACTATCTGGAAGAGATAGTGATTCGAATCGATTACACCAACTGGGTAAGCCCGTATCACACACCCGCACGAGTTTGTACTTCACCCGCGTGGATTACCATTCACTCTATTCAAAAAATAGGATTGAACCATTTCGCAAAACTGATGGTACTGCATCCTCACAAGTTATGCCCGTTCAGCCCATAGCCCATAGTCATGCAGGATCTTGGATCAGTATCCTCTCCACCAGTTACTCTCCTCCCAGCAATGCTAACGATTTAATTCCTATCTCGAACGAGCTAATCGGTTTCACAGTCAAAACGAGTTATTCGATTGCTACGTAAAGGTACGTTCAATCTCACACCTAGACCAGAGTACGGTACGGTCCTTAATCGACTCAGACTAAAAAACTAGAAGCATACAAGATTTCCATGCCCTGTGGCATCTCCAACACCGAGTCCCATCCGGTCTCCAATTATCATTCACCTCATGTTTAAGGATATCACATGTACTAGCTTCTTAATAATCTAAGCATGGCTAAGCATAAAACTATCTATCCAATCTAGTATTTTCACCAGGTTCATTTTAGTGGATAAGATAGTTATGCAACAATGGTATCACGCAATTCCTATAAACATAATGCACATCACAAGTAATAAAAGTGAATAATTATATATGCTCCGGGGCTTGCCTCAGTGAAAAATGGAGGGTTCGAGGTTAGTGCAATTCGGCAATGGTTCAAAGTCTTGTCCTTCGCCTTTAGGTGGCAACTCCTATAGACCCTTCTCCTTCATTATCACGTACTCGACGGACGCCTCTTCCTCCGATCCTATATGAATGTGTGCGATGTATGAATACCAAGAGTACATACATGATGCATAGCTAAAATGGTATGACATGAAATGATGTGATGCAATGATCATATGCATAGCAAGAATGGAAACATACATAAGGTTCCATGTGTGCAATTCTCTTTCTTTGATGACAACACTATATTATTAGAGTTGATTAAAGAAACTACTTGTTTCTAAACACACTGAGTACGTGCATATCTCTTCTCTAGAAAAGTTAATTTAACTACTAAAGAGTAGCAAGTATTCATCATTAACAAATGTAGCATGACTTTCATTATTAATTAAAGGAAATACTATAGATTACTAAGGTGTCATAACCATTATTTAACAAAAAGACTGCCAAGGATCGATAGGGTTTCATGATCCAAGGTCACACAAGCATCGTATAAAGGTTCTCCTTCAAAAGAGAAGAATTTGTACATGTGCAATGCACTTATAATTCCTTAGCAAGCATAGCATGAAATAACAAAACATGTATTGTCCAATTTAAGTATTTTGAGATTAAATAGTACCTTAGTATTATAACTCAGCAAAGTATGAAATTAAACATTCACACATAAGCATGCATGCAACCACATAAACCCTTTTCCTTTTTATTCCTAATTTTAGAAATAATGATTTTATAAAACATTCTCAAATTCTTCTCAAACTTTTTGCACAGATTGGCAATGTCATAAAATGAGTGCAAAATAATTTTCATGATTTTTGGATAATTATTTTATCCTAGAAAAATCAAGGAATACCCATTTAACAATTAAATTAGGCAATTTTTGAATCCATAAAAATTATTGTTTTCTAACTTTTATGTTTTTCCCACATAGATTCCATCACAAGGAAGTCACATAAAAATTTTCGTAATTTTTGGAGCTGTATTCATTTTTCTACAAAAAAGACAAATATCAGCACTATTTGGAATTTTCTCAAATTTTAAACAAGACGCGCACAGTAGCTCTTCCCGCGTGCAGTGCCGTGGTGGCTGACAAGAGGCCCCGACAGTCAGCACAGTGCCTCCGCACTGACCGCGGCGGCCACCTCGGTTGACCGGTAATATCTCGTCGGCAATGAGGTCACCGGCGACGAGGTCACCACCGGCGTGCTTGGGATGATCCCGCGTATCATCCTAGAGGGTTAGTTGCGTCCCTCAGGCAGTCCCTCAGGCATCACAGCAAGCTCATTGGCGGCCATGGCGGCACGGCGGTGCTGTGACACGACGGTGATGACTACCTAGTGGCTCACCGGTGCTAGCAGGGGCTGCTACCTTTTCCTTTCATCCTCTCGAATTCTACTGACTAGTTAATCGAATTCAAACGGCTCCTAGTGAGCTCAGTTTCGGTTGCGGCGGCACGGCGACGTAGGGCTCGCCGGCACGGCAGTGCTCCGGTCGTACGAGCATGGTGACAATACCATCAAGTGCTCAGAGAGCAACAACTATCTACCTTGAGTACGGTGCTCACACTAGCGGGTCTGAAAACGGTGCAGAGGTGGCTGGCCAGGAAAAAGGCTCCTCCGGCGGCGAGAACCCAACGGCGAGGCAGCGGTCCGATGAGTCCTATGCACCAAAGACCAAAATGTTGAGCCGATTATGATCAAGGCATTATGACGAGTTCAGAACAACAATTCCCAAGGAGGGTCGCTCACTGGACAAGCAGTCGACGGCGGAGCCGAGCACGGTGGTGTTTAGGCCGGCCGCGGAGAAGAAACTCCAATTTCGGCTACTTGGTTGATGGCAAGTGATGCAACAAGGTTTGATGGATGCGTAGAGAGGTGGCAAAGCTAGTGGCAACTGTAATTGGACTATGATCCAGTGACGATGGTGAATTTTGCTGAAACGACCCACGATTTCCTCGAAGGGAAATCCACAGAGTACATCGAATACAGTTGATACCATTGCACATACATCGCGAAAGATACAAATTACAGAGTATTACAACACCTGTAGCACAACGAAGTACATCGTATCCTAGCGATACACACACGTGGATCAACATCAGAGTAGTCGTAGCGTCATAGTGGGTGAAGGCTCCTCCTTCACGGAAGATTATCACAGTCGGGGTAGAATATCAGCGGGCGTAGACTTGATCTCCTTAACCAAACTTGAGTGTAGGAACAAGACCGCCTAGTCCTTCCAGCTCCAACATTGTCGTAGTTCTTCTTGGGTACCAAACCTGCTCAACTCTATCAGTACGATTTGTACTGGCCACTGGCTCCCACCCTATGCTTTGCTTTGCTATGTGATAGGTAGAATGCAAGGGTAGAGAAAAAGGCCTATATTTGGCTGTAGTTTTCCTATGTCAATTCATAATATAAATATAATATACATTGTAGTTCATCAAGTTTTAACCCATCTCATCCACACATCCATCCATCCCAACCATAACCCCATCCACATCCACATCCACATCCACACATCTCACCACGCTCTTACTCTCTAGTCGGCAAGGAAGACTCCCGCTCCTCCTTGCCTCAACGGCCTAAGCCGGAATCCACCAACACCCAGGGGGAGAAAAGAGAAGGACTCCTCTCTCTAATCATGAGGGGGTGGAAACATAGGAATGTACGTAACCGTGGACACGGCTACACGTATAGATCGATCAACTCTGCAGAGCGTGTACACCTGGAACCACAAGATCGCCATCATCGACGATGCCTCGTCTAGGCAGATACCAAGCTGCCGCCTAATCGGCCCGATGCCACCCTACCACTCAGCAGGGGCACCCCGAGATCCACCGGCACGACGCCGAGACGTGAGACGTGGTACTAGATCCCTAAGGGTTCCACGTTGTCTCAGGAGGGTGTGGGTCTCAGCACCTGTACCTCCCTACACTATCACCTATCAACCTAGTAGTAATGGCAGGGGCCAGCTAGCCGTCAAGTCGTTTCCCGCCCATCAGGAACGAGTGGTGTGTACGAAGGGGTCCTATGAATCGGTTCTCAAGACATACCAGTCCTTAGGGTGACTAGACAGGACATCTTCACCTTGGGGCCCGATGCCCCATGCCTCGACGGCACCTCCTGTTCCGAGGATTCGTCTCACAAAGACACTCCTCCCCAGAACCTTCTCACATCACATGTACCCGCCACAGGTACTCTCTCACATAGGGAGTGCCCAGATCACACTCACCCGGCAAGACTCGTCCCCTGACTCGTCGTAGATCCTGTCCAGTCGACACAACCCTCACCACACACCCAAGACACACGCCAAGATCTCTCCCATCCAGTTTACGGCACGACGTGCCTTAGCCACACACACAAGCATGTATAAGTATAGTGTGAGTGTGTAGCAAGTATCATGAAGTAGCCAAGTGTCTATCCTAGCAGCGGGTGTGCAGGGGAAAGGTTGCGTCAAAGTAATGGCTTATCAAGCAATCTACCATGCATCCTATCACAGTTCATTTGCATAAAGTAAAGCACTAGCAGCTACATATTGCATGTCTAATAGGATTCTACGAGGTTGGGTGGGATGTGGCACCTGTTTATAGCAATCCACAGTCATCCACATCTGGTTGCTCTTTGCATCTCCTCCTCCCAGCAGATCTCTGGTCTATCCATCGTCATCGTGATGCAACTACCTCGATATAACGACAAACAAGGCAAAAGAGCAATCAATCCTTGACCACAATTCAGTACTCCCCAAAAGGCAATAAGATACAGAATGAACTAGGTAACTCCGAATAAACACTGAAAGACTTAGCCCTCGTGGAGAGTGTCCAATCCTCGGGCTCCAAACCAACAGATGTGGTTATTTGTTAAGCATAAGCTCGGATCGAGGCCTTGAGATAGCCAGTACGTCTCGGGTCAACCATGTCGAACTGTTTGGCTCCAAGAGAAGAGACCTTGATCCTAACTTATCTTAAACAAACACCACAGCTTGTGGCCTCCCAATCCGAGCGTCATGGAAATTGGCAGGGACCGGAGGATCACAAGCAAAAGAGAAAAGGGAAATAGGAATAGCAGGGTTTGGCCCTTGTAGCCTCTAACCCACAAGTCATAACCACTAAATAAGAATCCAGAAAGAATGAGTAACACAAAACTATAGGGTTGTGACTTGGTTCCAAGGTACGTCAGCTTACCTGCCATGACAGCCGACGGTAGCAAACGAGATGGGAACACGAACAACAAAGGAACGGCTATAGGTTCTCTTGACCCGCACGACACAACAACGTCGGGAGCCGAGAAGAGAGTAGCGCTATAGGGGAAGAGCGGAGTGTTAGCTGGGCATGTCCATGTTGCGGCCTCGATCACATCCTCAATGAGGATGGTTTTCCAGCGGTCGATCGGGTCGACTCACACGGTCCGAGAACGAGACATAGACCATAGCTTCGCTAACTAAAAGTGTCAGCCCGGTCTTTGATCCGATCGCCATGGTTAAGGACGGGATCGAACAGAGCGGCTAACGGGGAGGAAGGGATGCAGAGAAAAGAAAGGGGGCAGTGATCCACTCCTTCCAATGCCCATGCCATGGCGAGAGACGAGGCATCGGAAGAGAGTGACGCACAATGGGAAACGAGTGCCTAACCTGCTAGTAGGGTACCTCGACCAAGGTGCACTAAATGCACTTAAGACATTCCCTAGGGTCTTAGCGATGCGGTTGTCACTGCGAGAACCTAAGGAATGCTTTGGTCTCTAGGGATACAAGCATACTAGGGGCTTAAGCACGGAGAATCCAAAAGAGAAAAGAAGCAGGATTCCCCTTCCTTCGATCCACTCGCCATTGCATTCGACGGGAATCAAAGGAATGGAATCAAGAGGCAGATAAATGAGCACTAATGGACACAAAACAAGCGAAGGAAGAGTTCCACCCCACCGCACTTCGGTCCACATGAGATGGTATAGTCACTGCTTGAGAATGACGAAACGGGAAGCTTGATCCACGCCTTACTGGTTTAGCGAGGATCAAAAGAGTGCAAAAGAGAAGGATGATTCTACATCCTCTCAACATACCCGTCATGGCAAGGGACGGTGGTCGGAAGATAAGAGACAAGAGTCTCACACGGTTCCTCGGTCCATACCAACTCGTAGGGCACCACGACCGTGCACCAAGTCGGCACTAGGCTATCTCCACGTGTCATAGCGATGCGGTTGTCACCACCAGGCCCGAAGGGACGCTATGGTCTAGGTGGCGCAAGCATACGAGAAAAGAGCGAAAGAAGGGAGGGAGAAGCTAAAGAGGTGGAGCCCAATGGTCATGGCGAGGTAAATCGCGACCACAAGCTTTACCTACACGGGTTGGCTCTCGTCGTCCCACGACAGTTGCTTCCTCGTTCGTCTCCCACCGGACTAGGTCGCGAAGGCTCGCCGTGTACGGGTGATATCCGCATCGAGTTGAGCCCCCCGGTGACCACATCCTAGGGTCGAATAGGGTCGCTAGCAATCATAGTACTATGGAGCTAAAACATGAGAAAAGGGATCGTGTTCGACGATACGACCATAGCGAGGCGAACCCGCGATCGCACGATCGAACACGTCACTCTCTCAGCCAGCTCGAAGGCTCGGTCCACAGACAAGCATACACCATATAAACACAGCGAACTCAAGATATCGACCACTCGGGGTAGCACACATCCATAGCATGAGAGAGAACCGGCTCGAAGGCGCGGCACAGGCATAGATAGATATATGTATAAGTAGAGGATATGCGACATGTGAGAATATGAAAAGGAAATGTGAAAGCTTTGCCGACGTCGAGGATGGCGTCGGCGGGTTTCGAATGTTCGACCTTGGCGGGGGAGATGGCGAAGTCGGCAAGGCTTCAACGGAGCGTGTCGGAAGTGCCAGGAGGGCAGCAGTCAGCCGTGGCCTGCTGTAGCCACGTTTGGCCACCTCTGGCCGGCTATGGCCAGCCGAGGCCAGCCTGCAGCCAAGTCTGGCCAGCTCTGGCCAGCTGTAACTGGCTGTGGCTGGCCCTGGCCTGCTGCTGGTGGCCACGGGTGGCTGCAGCCTGGCCAGCAGTAACCATTGCTGGCCAGTGGTGACAGTGGGTAGCCGGGACGTGGTCGGAGCTCTCGCGGATGGCGCGGTGATGCCGGGAAGGTCCGGCGACGTTCTCCGGCGAGGTGGAGGCACGGCGTAGATGTGCTGGACGTGGCTGGCCAGCCTGTAGGTGGTGGCGTGCTCGACCGGGGACGACGTCAAACTCGGCTCGGACGCAGAGGCAACGGCGTCGGCGGCCGGTGGCGCTGCCGCTGCTCGCGGTGGTCGGCCAGAGGGCGGGGCAGCGGTTGGCGAGGCGAGGTGGTGGGGCGAGCAGCACGGCGTCGCAGGGAACGCCGTGGCGAGGTTGGCCGCTGCTGCTGCTGCGCGGTCGTTGTCATCGTGCCTCTCGCTGTGCTCGTGGACGGCGACGATCTCGGACTCGCGGTCCAGCTCGACGACGAGGATGGCGAGGCAATGGGGCGGGGCACCGCGCGGCGAACTGGGCGCCGTGGACGGCTGCCACGCGCAGCGGTTGCAGGCCACGCGCAGCGGGGCGCGCGGCTCAGGGCGGCGTCGGCCGCGCGGCACGCCGAGGCTCGCGCGCCAGGAGGCGGCGCGACGCCGGCAGGGCGCAGCCGAGGGCGAGCTGGGGACGCGGAGCGGCGTCCCAGGCGCGGCGGCGAGGCAAGGTGCGGCCTCCGACTCGCCGTGGCGCGTCCGCGGTGCGACGCGAGGGTGGTGGCCGAGGCGCTGCGTGGCGAGCGCGGCTGGGGCACAGCAGCGACGAGGCGGGGCCCGCGGCTGTCGCGGAGCGCAGGCAGAGCGAGCGGCGGCTGGCAATGGCGAGCGCGGCGCACCGCAGAGTTGGAGGCGCGGCGTCGACGCGCTGGACGCCCACCATGGGAACCCGAGGCGGCGCTCCGCGGTGATGGTGAGCGGTGTCACGAGCAGGGAGGAGAAGGAAGGTGGCGGCGGCTTCGGGGAAGAAGAACAGAGAAGATAGCGGCAGCGGTTCTTATAGTGGCGCGCCTAGGGCTTCCTGGGCGAGCGACGATCTTTGTCGTTCGTGCCCTTGGCAGGGCACGCGGCGGCCGATCGCGTAGGCAGTATGGACGCCGAGACGCCAGGGCGCGCGGCCCTCTACTCTGTGGTGGCGGCGGCGGCTGGCTCCTGGGAGGCGCTTGCCCCACCCTAGGGTTCCAGGGAGCGCCGGCTAGCGAGCCCTGGTGGGCCACGCTGGGCTGCTGCGTTGCGGTTTCGCCCGGCTGCGCGCGCGGGCCTCGTTGCCAAGCGGCTGGTGGGCCGCGGCCTGCTGGAGAGAGGAGGAAGCGCGAGCGAGCCTGCAGCGCTGGCTGCCGCGAGGGAAGGAGGTAGTGGGCCGGCTGGCTATGGGAGAAGGGAGAAGGGTGAGTAGCTGGCCCAAGATGGAGGTGATGGTTTTTCTATTTCGAATTTGAGATTTTAAAAAGGAGTTGAATATTTGAGAGGGCTTTAAACCGAGTCACAAGGAATTTGAAGGAGATTTTGAAAGAAGAAACTGAGGTCGGTAGAGATTCAAAGAGGGAGAGGTTTGCCTCGAGATGGATTTAGAGGTGGGATAAATAGGAGAGGAATTTGAGAGGGAATTTCTATGAGAATTGTGATAAATTTTGAATAAGGTACTTTGAGAATCCCAAGGAGGGAAATTGTGAGGGGATTAAGAGAAGATCGAAAAGGAAGTTCTATGGACATGTGCTCTCCAAACTTCCGGCAAACACAGAAATCAGAACCAACTTAGGAACACATGCACTCTCCTGCAGTCAAATCTATATGAATGCATCGATCCACTAGCAACTCCTCCCACGTTTGACCTAGCAACTGCATGCTTCATACATTGCAGAAAAAGTTTTAAAAAGTTGGGATTTTTGGGGTTTGGTAAAACATGGGTTGTTACATTTGCGTCACGATGGTTTCGGTTGACAGCGGACGGAAGAGAGAAAAAGAACGATGGCGGCCGGTATAGGCTATTTATAGGCAAGGCGAGTGTTGGGACATGACCAGCAACTTCTTGCGCACGCCCACGTGGCTAACAACGTGATGCCGAGCGTGCGCGAAACGCGGGGAGGACGGTGAAATGGCACCGGTGAGCAGTGCCAGAAGGAGAAGAAGATCAACGGTGAATTGGCGGCTTTGGCAGCGGCATGGGCAGCGGGTGAGCTCTCCACTGACATCCGGCCAATGCAACAGGTGTTAAATGATGGCCACGGCATGGCAGCGGCGGCCAGACGGCGCTTAGCACGTCGGCGGCAGCTAGAAGGCTGCCTTTATACTGTAGCAGACTGAAAACGTGATATTTGGCTCACGATATTTCTCAATTCAAGCCACCAATTTGCAATCCAATTCTACCATTGAATTCTCCTATGTGTATTCTTCAATATTGCTTAAAGGATCAAGCTCTACTTCCTAATGGTTATAAACTGTAGGCTGCTAAACTCCCCTAAAAAGAAACTGAAAAACCCCCCATTCAGTTAACCAGTAAAGTAATTATAGCAATTAGCTCAGTTTGGCATTTAATTATGTACTAACCATTATTCAAACAGCTCAACCAATTCCATAATCCTCAAGTACAAACTTTGTACTATCTAGTGATGGACTAGTTTCCATATTTTTATTCATGCAAAACTGCCTTATTCAAACTTAGAAATTGAATTTAATGTGCTGAATCCCAGACTTCGAAAAATTTTCCAAGTCCTTTTAAATAAAAGCTGAATTCACATTTAGGTCTACCTTTTGAGCAATTTATGATGGGATTTAGCCATGGACTCTTAAATGAAAGTTGTTGCATATGTTTTGTACTATAACTTTTATATAGGGCTTAGGCCCAAAAACTGAATAAATCATATACTTACATGTTAAGCTACTTAGTAACTCGATAACAAGCATAATTGATAGTATCATCACATGTGAACATGTTTTAACGCAAGGTTATATATAAACCCTATCTCAAACATCATTCTAGACATTTTTAAGCAACTTTTGAGATTATTACTCAAACATGTATAAAGCACACATGGAACTTGCAATTGCTCATGCTTGAGATTAAATACAAAATGATGCTTATGCCTTAATGCAAATGCAATGCAATATGATTAACATTTAGAATGTTACAAGTAGCCTTCCATTGTATATGTTGTTCTTCTTTGAGATACCTAGGTGAGTTTTGAAAAAGCTTGATGATTTCGCTCCAGATTTTATTGGCAAGGTGATGATCAAAAGAAAAAATATCATCTTGCCAAGTGGAGTGTGCTATGTGAATCAAAAGATCAAGAAGGTTTTGGTATACATGATTCGGGTATCAAGAATACAGCTTTACTTAACAAATGGTTGTTTAAGTTACTTGCGTCAGATGGCACTTGGCAACAGATACTTCAAAATAAATATTTAGGGTCCAAACCGTTATCGCAAGTAGAATGGAAAGCAGGAGACTCTCGTTTCTAGTTTGGACATGATGGTTAAACGGCATTTCCTACACTTTGGTGCCTTCACAGTGAAGGATGGGTTATAAATTCATTTTTGGGAGGATAAGTGGCTGGGTGCTACACCACTGCAAGAACAATATCCTTGCCTTTACAATATAGCTAGACCCAAACATATTACCCTTTCCGATACTCTTATCACTTCTCCACCTAATCTTTCATGGGGTAGAGACCTTGTTGGATCCAAATTAGCAGCATGGAACAACTTGTTACCACGTAATGCTAACATCTCTTTGGGACATGAGCCTGATGTATTTCACAGGAGTTTGACTCAATCGGGCAATTCTCAGTGAAATCACACTATCAATCTTTAATCCATATGGACATATCTAACATAAATAAATGTATTTAGAAATTAACAGCACCTTTAAAGATTAAAATTTTCTTATGGTACTTACACCGGGGTGTCATTCTCATGAAAGATAATTTAACCAAGCACAACAGGCAAGGTAGCAAAACTTGTTTTTGTCCCAAAGAGGAGACAATTAGACACCTTTTTTTCGATTGTCAGTTTGCTAGGGCTACTTGGTTAATAATACAGGTGGCTTCAGGCTTATCTATTCCTTGAAGCGTGTCACATTTGTTTGGCACATGGTTAGGAGGGATTAGCAAGGTGTTGAAGCCTATTGTCCTATTAGGCGTGGCCGTAACTATTTGTTCTATTTGACTATGCAGAAATGATTTAGTTTTTAAAAGAAAAAAATTACTTTCCTTTGTAGGCTATCTACTCGGTTATACAGTGGCTCCATTTATGGGCTATCCTTTAGAAGCCGAATGCACAGGATTCAGCAACACTTGGCATGGGTTGTCAAGGATATTTTTTCTAGACACATGAGTGGCAGTCTAGTCTTCGTATTGAGTGTTACTAGATTGTGGGTGGCTTCTTTTTGTTAAAAGGCTGCGTGCTTCTTTGTTAAGTAGAGGGCAGAAAAATTTTTCATGACCTTTTGTCATCTCGATGTAATGCTTTTGAAAATTAATAAAATCTTCCTTTGTCAAAAAACACTGCACATGTTACAAAGCACTGTTTCAGTTGAGATGGCATGTTCAAGTAGCTCAACCTCAAGCACTCTCATACTCGATGCTCTTTATCATCAACTTCTAAGAGCAAAGTTAATGATACAACCTGTTGCTGGCTATATGAATCTTTACAACCTATCTCTCGGCCCACTCATATAATGGTTTAACTCTCTACTATAAATATATGGCCCACTTGTCCCTCTCATATGTTTCTTTAGTTTTTGTGCCCAAGCTAGCTGTAAACTTACAGTCCACTTCTCCTCTCTCCTCTTCTCCACCTCAGCATTCAGCCTTCTTGCAGCCCTCTATCATACTAGCTCTAATAAATTACTGTCTATATATCATGGCCTTCCACTTTTCTATCCGTTTCCTACCACGAAGGACACCTGCAAGGACTTTAATTGCAAGTGGTACTCTAGCCCTTTTTTTTACAATCTCTTTTCCGACATCGAGGAATTCAGAGTCCAAACCATTCACAGCCATTCCAAAGCTACGAATGAACATTTTCCAGCTATCAGCCTCAGATAAGAACGGCAAGTGAAATATTTCTGTAGAGTCCACTGCTACTGCAACTTCTCTACTGCGAGTAGTTAGGAGAATTGTGCTTCTAGGTGCCCCACTCTTCATATGAAGCATGAAATTTTCCCAGTGAATTCGGCCCTTGGTCCAAACATCATCTAATACAATCCAAAACCATTTTTTCGTTAATTTATCTGAAATTCTGCTGGTTATATATTGCAAGGGATGGCGTTCAGACTTGGTATTGGCAAATGATTCAAACTTCTTCTCAAATTTTCTACATAATTTCAAAAGAGGCTGTTAATATTTTATATAATGGTTGCAAAACAGGTTGAAATACAGGTGCCATCAACAATATACAGAATAGTATTTCACGACATTGATATCTGGCCTGGGAAAACAGGTTGAAATACATGATGTGGCCCTTTAACACTGCCAGTCATTACCTGCTGAATTGCTTCTTTGCAAACAATCTAGGCTTATACTTAACGTCATATTGGATTAGGAAGAAGAAACATACATGTAAGGTATCAGGAAGTGCGGGCAATGATATAGTACTACATGAGAATGAACTAATTGACTAGTGATGGGAAGATAACAAAGGCCAATTATTTGTAACTAGTTCATCAACCCGTGCGAAAAACCGTGCGAGTTAGAATTTGATGAGACACTAACTAATAAAATATATTTTTACTAAATATCTGAAATAATAGATACTCTTCATCCATATCTATAGTATTTTTTTTTTTATATAGCATTTCTATGTATCTCCAATATACATTTATTAGCTGCAGTTTATTTTTGATGACGTGATTCTAAGTTTTGATTCCCCCTCCCACCAGTTTTAAGCTTATTAATTGCTCCAACGCACTGGTTATCATTTACAATGGTGACTATAGGGTACGTAGCAAGCTAACGACATGTTTTACATTTTTATTTGTAGCAGTTTCGTGAGTAATAATTTCTAGGATTACTCTTTTCTAGAACCATATTATTTAGTTGAAACATAAATAGAGATAAAGTATATAAACTCTTATTTCATCCCTTTATGTGATATCATAAAAAGCTTATAAAATAAATATTTATAGTAATTTAAGTTTATACTATTGGAAGTTGAATTATTCTCCATATTATCTTACATTAGTATTTACACATAGATTTTTATTAATTTTTTAAAATCATTGAGCTGTATAATTTAGGTACAAATTATATAGGTATATATTACTTTACATTATCTTCCATAATGCTATGTAAGGGTAATTTTAATGGAAACTTAAGGGTCAAAGCATTATCTTCGATAATGATAGAGATGGATAATTTGTAAAAGAAAATTTGGATTCTTTTAATTATGGAGGTTTAAATTTCCCCGTACATGCTTTATTGATAACTCTACGGATCATGGTCCTCTAATTTTTCAACATCATTAGCATGTATCATGAAGTAAACAAAAAAATTATACTTGTTAATAAGGATAATACCAAAACTTATTTGTGTGATGTAATCCAGAGGATAATTAAATTAAATTAGAAATCATAAATAATGTTGAATAAGGATCATACCATGTACGTCGCGAGAGACAAATTAAATTATAATTATAGGATCTCGCAAGATTGTTACACCTTTAGTGTGTAGAGCCATAGGTGCCAATGTTATTTAGATATTGTGGACGTCGGACATCGTGGAACTGGTGGCCTGCCACCTCCTAATTTCTATGCCACCCATGTCCTTCTCCTTACTTGACGTAGACCTCCTCATCGATATTACTCTAGACATGAATGTAAATGGCGGTTGCATCGATGAATCTATAGCATTTTGTTCCTATTGCGTCTAGTGAGAATTAAGTGAAAGCTCCCTTGTCTCTCCATAACGAAACACACATGAAACAGGGTAAACCTCATCTCGTCCAGATAATCCTCCCAACCCAACACACCTATAATTTCTCATTTAATTGATCCCCCCTGCAAAGACACAAACCAATTCAAGCAAACACCCCCAAAGACACATCAGAAAAGAAAACTCTGTAATACATCAATAAAGAACGTGGCCAATAGAACCCACTTCCTGATGATCGAGCTGGGAACCTACGACCACCAGTTTAAATTGAATTAATAAATCAATAAAGAACATGGGTAACTATCTGACATTGATGTAAATCAACCTTAAGCTTTTGTACAGAGATACAGTACAGAGTAGAAGCAGATCCAACACCATTGCTCCTTAGTCATGCCCTCTTGTTACAATATCAGCTCTAAAACACAGAGGTTCCTCACCTGATTTCAGGAAGTATTATATTCAAAGGCCAAAAGCCATATCACTCAAATTATTTTGCAGGCAATTTGGAAGTGAGCCTGTTCAAATACGATATAAAATCAATTATAGTCAAAACTCAGAACAGAATATAGATTGGATTTAAACACGAGGAGACTCTCTGCCTCTATGAATAGCAAGATGATCCTGCCGTATGTGACCACGGTGCTATGGCTGCAAACAATTATTTTCCCTGCTGTGTGCACAAGTACTCCAGCTCCAGCGGCAGCGGGTAAACACTTCACCAATAGAAGGAAGAAGCAAGTCAACCGGGGGGCTTACCCAGGAGCAACTGGCCTACAGCACCGGCGCCTGATCGTCATCGTCACGTCCGCCCTGCACAATGAGGGGCTGAGGGCAGTTGGCATTGCCCTGGAGAGAGAGGTCGACGTTTAGATGAGGTGGATGATGTGGATGCAGGGGGCACACCGCGCGCCCACGCCCACGGTTGGGACCAGAGACCTCGGCGGCGGCGCTTGTGAGAGGAAACACGATTGCACGAAGGAACTTACGGAGAGATAATATTTGACTTGTGACCAATTAATTCGTCGGTTATGATAAAAAATAGATTTTTTCTTTTTTTACCTATAATAATAGTAGAATTGGGTAATTTTCTAGAAAATAAAATAAATCTAATGATTACGAATCGTCAGACCATATAGACTTGATGGCTAGATGTTTCTAATTAACTTGAAAATTTCTAGTATTTATCTTTTTTTCTAGCGCGTCTAGTGAGACTTAACGTGAAGGCTCTTTTGAGACCTCCAATTAGTAATAGTAAGAATGCAATTTGTGGCAAAGGAAGAAGGTCTAGATGTGGGAGACAAACTGATGAAGTAATAGGACCAAGAAAAGAATAAACATGAATACAGGATGTTGTATTCTTGGTTAAAAACAAAGTAAATACCGCCTAAAGCTCCGATCTTGATTGTTCCATCCACAAGCGTAGCCTTCTGTTTCTGATGGGATGCATGTGAACGGGAGCTTTTGTGGATCAGGCGGGCCCAAGAAGGTAGACTCAGCTCAGCTACAGCCTTGATGGCCAGAAAATTTCAAAGCTTGTGGTAGTGGTGACCCTTCCCTGTGAAGCAGCAACATGTTAACTGAAGGGGGGAAAAAATCTTCTGTTTGATGGGACCTTTCTGGTTCCTTTCTGCGCACTTCGCTTTCGCTGATTAATGTATCTTGTACGCTGTGTTAGTCGCTTTTCTTAATCCAAAAGGAAAAGAAAATGTTAAGTACAATTGTCTCTTTTCTTTTCTATTTCGAAATCTGAAATGGAAAATCTGTTAGTTTCACCTGACGTGCTGAAATACAATTATGCAATGTGGCATGGCATTATGGCACATGATGTGCTATGTTGGAACAGCTACTCAAGTCCAACACAAGGAAGCCCCAGGGAACCTGGTCTGTAAGGGGAAGGATTTCCAAGGCTTCTTGTGAACAATCATTGTTCTCGTCTCCTCCATGGAAATATTTTGCAGGCTGCTCTATTTTTGCGAGAAAAGACCATCAGGCAGACAGGGGACATGGAGCACATCAATATCCGCTACGGTATTTGGACTTTAAGTTGTGTTGAATAGGAAGTTTCACTGTTGGTCAGTGAAATGAATTAGAATTTCTGTGCACGTAAAATCCAAATTGGTGTCTTCCCTGACCACCAGTCCGCTATCTAGTCTCTTGGTCCTTGGGTTCCAAACCAGACCAAGATAGACTCAATAGAGGTGAGATGTGAGCAATATCTCACCAGTTACACATTTCGTCGAACGGGTGGCGCCCAGCTGCCCACTGCTACTTGCTGCCACGGATACCACTCCACCAATTGCCTTCCACCGCGACGCGCAGCCGTCACCATTGCGCGTGTGCCGGCACACCCGCCACCATCCCATGGCCGCACGCTCCACCCATGCACGAGCTGACGCCGGGACCGCGCCATCGCAGAGGAGGCAAAGCAGAGGGCTGAGACGGCACAGCAGGAGAAGATTCAGGGGATTAGGAATTCCTATTCCAGGAGAGACTGCCTCGTAGTCGGCGGCGACTCCGTCAGACTGCCTTGAAGCCGGCGGCACCACGGCAATATGGCGTTAATTTCGAGTGGTAAACAACACAACTCAGTCATAGAAGCATTCTCCAGCAGAAATTTTATTTACATCATAAAAGAATCATCAAATCACACCAGTTACAAAACAGTTGTTTATTGATTATATATGATTTATTAGTTACAAAAGTATCAGCGGTTGTGTCATCTGGGAAAGAACAGCAATTCAGAAGAGAGACGCGGCGCTCCGTCAGCGACACGACTGACATTTTGCCTGCTATAAAAACCGCAAGATAACTGACGACAAGCAGCCAAGCAGGCCCGATCATGTTAACTCAACAGTGCAACAAAACGCCTTTTTTTTCCTTCTGTTTTTCTTCTGTTGATGAAATCGATCTGAAATTTCATATGTTAAAAGAAATTAAACAAACACTGCTCCTTCCGACAAAAATGTTGCATCTCACAAAGCAGAGTTGTTTGCTTCTCACAACTGAATAAACAGTGGTTGTTCAATGCCTCCACGGAGAATAAACAGTGGCTGACTTATTTAATAACTGGTCTAAGATGGGTGATAGCGAACATAATGCACTATTATTAACGGCAGCGACTGCTTTATGTTGGACGGTTTGGCTAACACGAAATGAAGTGGTTTTTGACAAGTGTCCACCAAAATCTTTGTTGCAGGTACTTTTCAGGAAAACTTATTGGCTCAGGCAATGTGTAAAACTGCATCGACGTGACGACTCTCGGGACCAGCTGAATCTCGTTGGCCAATACTTAGAGACAACGGCGTTGCATTTCTTTAGTTCCAATGGATAGCTGTCTTCTAGATTTATTGGTTCTACTTAGTCGAGACTATGATCGTTTCGAGTGTTTTTGGACGTTGGCTGTGCCTTAGTTTGCAGCATGTATGCTGATTTGTGTTTTCGAACTTTGTAATAAGATGCTTGATTCTACCATTTGGTAGATGAAGCCAGATAAAATCTATCCTTTATTTTAAAAAAAAAAGAAATAACTAGCTCAAAAAAACAGTTGCCCCCTACTACAGCAGCTAATGGCTTGGAATATGAGAACTGTCCTTATGGAGTGCAACAGAGCAGGAACAGCAGCCGATGGCTCATGAAACCAATTACATGGCAAGCCATTACTGTAGAACTGGGCTGTAAAATTCAGGAAAATGAAAAAAAAAGCACACTATCAGTTTGAAAACAAATTAGTTATCACTAGCTACATAGTAGTTGTAGGTTCTAATACAAAAAGGTGCCTTTCTACCAAAACAAAATGGTGAGGCACATTCAAGTAGCTCAACTAGCTGCTGTCCAATGTGAATCTTAACCTAACACACATTGAATTTGAACATCAGCAGATCTCATTCATCACAATTAACAGGTGATAAGTTCGGTACATAACAAGTCTGCCGGAAACATGACCCGATCTTTGATTTATATACCAAAACAAACAATATACTCGTACAAAATTGCAGGTACAGAGCAATAGCGGAATATACATACTAGCAATTGATTTGATTTTGAGGGGAGAAAGTGAAGCAAAAAATCAAAGGAGATAAGAATAAATCAGAACTTATATTCTTCTCTGTATATATTCTGTGCGTAGGACCATCCCTTCAACTAAACAATATCATTATCCATTCTGTGAAGTTTGTCTGTATAAAAGACCCAGCCAGCCCTTTAACTCTTGTGTTCATCTTTCATCTTGGCCTCGAGATCCTTCACAAGATTAGTAAGAGGTCTTGCATCCAGAGATTTAGCCAGTTTACCATCTGTATCAAACTGCACAAATAGAATAGAGAGTCAGGTTGAGGTAAAAAGGTGGGAAGGGATTATCAGATCACCCTGTGCATCTAATTTCATGGAAAAAAATATTTGCCACTAAATAAAATGGGGACCTGTTTTTGACAAAAGAAAACTAAGGTTTATTCTATAATCAGATGAAAAGATTGGCAAAGTAAGTAGATCAGATTGTCCTGTTGACTCATTTTCATCACAAATATTTGGAAAGTAATAAATAGGATCAACTGAAAAGCATATATATAGTTCACAAAGGTCAGTGAAAAGGCAGGCAAACCTTTTCCAGCTTCTGAGCAAGCTCCTTGAGCTCTTCTTCCGAACGCTTCTTATGGATCACCTTAAGAACCTTAACCAAATGCGCCTGAAGGAACTCCACGCAGTGCTTCTCAAGATCACGGTCAGCAAACGAGGAATCACAACCAAAGGGGCACTTCATGGGTCTCATGGGGCAGACAGTGACGCAGTGCCGATCCATATCCCTCCTGAGCAGCCGCTTGTCGCATCCCTGCTCGCACTGCAGCACCTTGTACAAGCACGCGGCGTCATGGTCCTTCATGCACCGGACGGAGACCTTCGCCCGGCACCCGTTGTTGGGACACACCACGGGCCTGAAGCTGCACTGCTCCTTGTGCTCCGCAAGCCGCTCCTCGTTCTCGTACTTCTCGGGGCAGTGGAACTTGGTCTTGAGGTCGACGTTCTTGAGCAGCACCTCGGCAATGGCCTCGCGGCGCTCCAGCGGCCAGAACTTGGTCATCTCCATCTCCTGCACGAAGTCGTCGATCTTGTCGTCGCGGCTGTCGCTGAGCAGCCACCCGGAGACGTGGCCGATGATGTTGCGCTTGGTGCTGCTGAAGTCGTCCATGAAGATGGAGACGATCTCGAAGGGGTCGTCGGGCATCTCCGCCTGGGGCCCGTCCTGGTTCGCCTCCGACTCGATCAGCGCGTCCGCGATGTACGTGTCGCTCCGCTGCGTGATGTAGTCCACCATCTCCTTCCGGAGGTCGACGGCCACCACGGAGGGGTTGCGGAACAGGTCCCCCGTCGTGCCGTCGACACAGACGGCGGCGAGGCCGGGCAGCAGGATCTGGGCTAGCTTGTGCATCGCCTCCGAGTCGCAGAATGGGCACTGGATCAGCGGCTCTTCGCCTCGCTCCGTGCCAGGATCCGCCACCGGGTGCTCCATCGTAGCGCCTTCGCCGCCGCCTTGTGATCAGAACCTGCAAACAGAAGAAGGTGCCGATTGAGCAGCTTGATTTAGCGGCGTTCTGAATTTTCCAGATGATGAACATGTGTGGTGGCTCGATGTGTACAATTGATATGTTCTTCAGATAGAGCATTTTGCGTTCCGATTGTAGGTGGAGTGGAATGGAAGGATTTGAAGGCTCACATCGCAGCAAAGAAATGCAGATCAACATTGTATAACAAGTAGGCAAGGTGAGGTGGAGTGGATCCCAATCCCATCCCATCCCATCCCATCCCCATCCCGAAAAAGGAAGCTTTGGTGTTCGTTCTGGCTGTTTCCATCAAATCAAATCAAAGAAAGTCAAAGGGAGCTAAATCCGAAACGAACTGCAGCGCATTCGTTCTTGTGGAACGTTATCCACCATTATTAACCTCTTGTTGGTTCTCCTACAGAGCATTGCATTGCATTGCTTGGTGGATTGGAGACCGCGGTGACATAGCACGCCGGCGGGCCGCGCGGGGAGAGAGCCGCGGCGGCCAAGCGGCTAGCCGCGGACGAGGCGGGAAGAAACGCGTCTGCTTGTCTGTCTGCGAAGGAGAGGAATCCGCGGAGGAGAAGTGAAGAACACCCACCAGCAGGCCACCACCGACAGGACGGATCGGCGGACGTCGGAGCAAACACAGGGGAGGGGATGGGAGGGGAGAGGGTGAGTTACCTGAGGAAGGAGAGAAGAAATCAACCGGCGGCTGGCGGGAGGGCGGCGCCCAGGAGCGAAGCGGAGGGGAGGCGAGACGAGGACGACCTTCTACGGCAGCCCGGATTGGGGCCGGCGTGGATCGGGCGGCGAGTTCTTGGGCGCGGGGAGAGGCAGGGCAGGCCTGTCTCTGCCTTGTCTAAATGGAAAATGGAGGAGTCGCGGGGAGCAGAACAGAACAGAGGTGGGTCCCACTCCCAGGCAGGCAGGCTTCCCTTCCTTCCACCCCAAATACGGACACGGCCGGCGAGCGGTCAACCGAGCATGCAGCTGCCTGCGCCTACGGAGGAAGAGGACGCGGTGCTCTGTTTTTTCTTTTTATTTATTAAAATTCAAAAAAAAGAGAAACCCTTTTCAAATACTCCCTCTTTATCAGAATTAGAAGTTGTTTTAGACATGAATTGTGATTACTAAGAAGTAATTAATTAGGAGTTTTTTTTCCTTATCTACCCCTATTAAATATAGCTGTGGGTGCATTCCATCCAAGAATCTTTCTCAGTTGAGGCGGCTAGTGCAGTGAGGCTACAGGCATGCGGGCTGAGTTCGAAGCCTAGTGGCCGCACACTTTTATTGCTGCTACTACTTTTTGCATGAGAGGCCCAATCGCGTGTGCGGAAGGGAGCGGCCACCGGCCAATCGTGCGTGCGTCGAGCGGAGCAGCGCAGCGCTAATAACTCCTCGCGCGGCGCGGGAGCCCATGCGCGAGGGCAGCAGCGTCCAAAGTTTACGATCGGTGGGAGAACGACTTCCTTTCGTCAACTTGGTTCAAAAACCAGAACGACTTCTAATAAAGATATGGAGGGAGTAAAACCCAAGCCAAAACCCAGCTTTGTAGTTTAGTTCGTTACCAGAGTTTATAGGTCACCGCGCCTTGTCTCGCCCAATTTCAGCTAACGTTTGGTTCATAGTCAAATAGGCCCTAAGCAGTAGCCAAGCAGGACCTCATGAATGTTTCAAACTTGCCACACTTATCAGGATCAGATCGCCGGTTGCACTGCTCTAACCATTAACATCTGTTTAAATCGTCGGTTTGATACCTCAATATCTACCGAAAAGCTCCGTTGTTAGTACTCACTGGCATTAGCGGATTCAGAACCTTTTAAGATCGTCCCAAGCAATCCTTATTATGTATACATTTTTAGCTAGCAAAACATAGTTTTCTACTTTGATACAATGGAAATTTTCTTATCAATTTCGCCAATGAGCCAATGAACATAAAGAATGCTTCAAACATCTAGTGGACAACGTGATGAAAATATTTAGAGGAGCAATTTATTCAAAGTACATGTGGCATGTAGCCAGGGCCTATCTCCCTGACAAACACAACTATTTCATGGCCAAGGTCATCTCTGGGTCTCCTGATGTGTTGCCCTGGCTGAATGAGCATCATAATTTGTTTTGAGAAAGATCCAGGTTCTCACCTGACATCAAATATGACTACATCAAGAGTAACTTGGCGGAATCCTGGAATGCATGAATCAAAGAGCACAAAGGTCTTCCTTTATATGCTCTAGCTAATGGTATTATCTGTTTAGTTAAAGTATCTTAGCACTTGGTGGAACTAGTTGCTTCCCTTGGCACGACAAGTGAAATTTGTCATCCAAAATGGACAGGGCAAGATCATGAAACAAATCATGCATCCTGCATTTCACTCTTCCATGCCCATCTTGAACCACATCTTGAAGAAAAGAAATTTGCACAAGAGAATTAAAATACTTGTGGCCAATATAGTCCGAGTACTCAACACCAGCTTCTGGAGTTATCATATCAGGAGCAATCCATTGGTCAATCAATTGTTCTGTATCTACCATGTACCCTTTATTAGGAAAATCTGAACATATTGTGAAACACTATTTCATATATGAAGGCAAATGGAAATAACTCAATATCAAGCATGCAGATGCTGATACACTAGCTTCTTCACCCTGAATATTGAGTAAATTGCTGTCTTTCATGACTGTCCAATCAGGTCCTTGCCACTAAGGATACCTGCAATATCTTTAATTTCAAGTGGCACACACCACAAGATTTGTTTTCCAACCTCTTCAAATTTAGACTCCAAATGTTTCACAGGAATTCCTATGCTTTGTTGGAACTGTTGCCAGCTTTCACACAGAGATAAGAATGGCAAGCCAAATCGATATGTTGATCTTACTGTTCTCGCACTTCATTATTGTGCATAGTAAGTAAAGTTGCATTTCCAGGTATGGCACTCTTCAGGATGCACTATGAACTGGTCCCATAGAATTTGGTCCCAAACAACATCTAATACAAGTAGATACCTCTTTCCGAACAACATCTAATACAAGTAGATACCTCTTTCCGGTCTAGTTGTCTGATATTTTTTTTTTCACTCATTATCTGCAAAAGATATTGTTCAGACTTCTCACCAACAATAGCTTCAAACAACTTCCTACAACCTTTGCAATATCAAACTCTTGTGATACATGAACCCATAGATTTACTTCAAAGTTCTTGTCTATACATCACTGTAAACTAGTTTAGCATGGTTTGTTTTCCCTAAGCCACGCCAAATCCAGCGATGGAAACCATATTGATTATTTGTTGGTATTTCACCTCTACAAATTTAGATATTAACTCATGCTTCTCTTTATCTCTTCCAAGTACAGATGCTGCATCAATGTTGGGCAACACAAAAAAGTTCTTCTGAGGCATCAATGTTGTAGAATGCACTACTACAGAAAACTTAACTGAGGCGGTCAAAATTGGTTAACCGAGGAGGTTTTTCCAACCGCCTCGGATATAAGGTCACGGTTAATAGTGGCCTTAACCGAGGCGGTTGGCCAACCATCTTAGTTAATGTATTAACCGAGACGGTTACTTTACAAGAGCCGCCTCAGTAAATCAATTAAAAAAATAAAAAAACAAAAGCCCGCCGGCGAGCCCGTTTCGGAGCCCACCGGTGAAATATATCTGTTTCTATAGCTATAGAACATTACCAGCTCTTCTGAGGCTCCTAACAATTGATTTTGTGAAGATATATGTCTCGGATTACCTTGGACGGGACTGGGAGTAGAGCTAAGAGGAAGGAATGCACATGGATGGTCAACATAAAAAGAGTGTGCTATTGGGTTTGAGCTCACTCCAAACACCAGACAACGGAAATGATAAAGGTCAGGAACACAAGATTCAAAAGAGTTCACCATCCAGCCCCTTGAACAGTTCACAAGCATCTCTTGGAACCCTAGAGTGCCCTGTGTGTATGGACCTTCATTTCATGCTCATCACTCTGCCACTAGTCTCCAGCTTCGGGCCGCAACCTTCGCTGTGCCCGTTGTACCTACTGATCTTTCTAATCTATACATTTCTTTGGGTTAGTTGATGCTAGAATTCCTAGCACTTGCGTAATTTCCATAATTATTTAGCATTCTAACTATTATTTTTTATTTAACACAACAAGAAAGCATTTAACTTGATTCTTAGTATGGTCTTTTGATTTACTGGCTTTGTCCCATAAAGTTACAATTCTAAGAAATCTAGGACATATTATTGTTAAAGAAATTATTTAGGTACCCCTAATTATTAATCAGGAAAGAGTTGCCATCCACAGAGATGGCATATGGGTAACCTTCTAAATTCACTGTGAGCGTCAGCTCAAAAGAAAGAACGCCATTTATTGAACGTAATTAACAATGCATGCAGAAGTGTAAACAAAGGGCACAATTAATTTGGCCCCGTAAGCTAGTCAAAAGCTACATGTTTCTTTTGACAAATTTTGAATTCTAGAATTGTATTTTTTTTTTGGGATAGTAATAGTTAGCTTTTACATCGGTGGAACAAACATGACTTATTTTCACCTTTGAAAAGATTGGATTTGATGCCAAAAAAAAGCTAGCTTAATCATCTGCTTATCCATCATGTGTTTTGTCACTGATTACATATCCACCACAAATTTGGTTTTATGATAATAACTTGTTTCATCGTAAGCCCCAACTCAACTAGATATGGAAATGAAGATCTGACATGGCTCATAATGTTCATAGAATTCTTACTTCAAACTACCCTTAATAGATAATATTGGCACCCAATCTTTTCATTGTCATATGTTTTTCCTTAATTTTAACAAAGAACGTTATGACTATTATGTTCTAGCTTGTAAAGAAAGCATTGAACTTGATGCTTTGACACATGTCTGGTGATACAAGAAGACCTGACATGGCTCATAATATTCACCCTTAACAGATAATATTGGCAAACCGATCCTTTCATTGTCATACATTTTTCCTTAGTTTCACAAAGAACATTATGAATATTTTTTATGTTCTAGCTCATAAAGAAAGCATTGAAAGCCTCAAACAGATACAGGTTCTTCTTCTGAACAACAACAATTTGTCTGGACCTATTCCTGATGAACTTACAAACTGCTCCAACTTGTACTACTTAGCCTTATCTTCCAATTCATTGGTAGGTTCAAAAGCTGAACCTCTCTTGCAACTGCCTTAATGGTGGACAATGTGCCCCTCCCGCCCCCCCCCCCCCCCTCCTCGCCGCCGTTGATCCTTCCGCCGTTGAGCCTGGTGTCCCTTCCTCTCTGTCTAGACTGGAACTCCCTGCGTGATCCCCTTCTGTGGAGATGGTTGGCCTCTCGGATCTAGATTTTGACCTGGGATTGGGCTTTGAAAAGGTGGTCTCCGATCGGTTCTGAACTTCGGTCAGTCCTTCATCCCTCTCAGATCCGAGGATTTTCCATTTGGTTGTGAGTTTTGGGAGATCTGCACTCCGCCTCAATGTTGATTCGGTGAGTCTCATCCTGCAATCTTGTTTGGGGGGCATTGCCAAAGATTTCATTGTCATCTTCCTCTCGGGCTGGATGTTTAGTTTCTCAGTTTCTTGCAAAAATATTGGTATTATGATCTACCATCTGAAATGCTTTGAGTGCAAACTTTTTGCTGATTACTTCTTCCTTTGGGGCAATGGGGGGACCTAACTGGAAGAGAGAGTTTGATCGCTGTTGTTTGGAGGAGGAATCCTCCTGGCAGACTGTTGGATCGAAGAGAAATCCCAAGTCTCCCTTCCCTGTCCCCTCAAGAAGCTATGCAGCTGTTGCAAAAACCATTCAGCCAAAGAAATCTGTCTTCTGCAGGCTGCAATACCCTGATGATTACTATGATCACTTCATGAATTCGGTCCCCCCCCCCAGCAGATCGTTCCATAGGCAATGCAAATCTTTCTTGGGTCCCAAAATCTAAGCTCACCCAATCCAATTCTGTGGAGGGTGTGAATTTTGCTGCGTGTTCTTCACCCCCGCTATCGGTGTTTAGCCACCGATAGCCTGCCACGGGGTTCCCGTAGCAGTTGATTCGGATCTCGGCGAATACTAGAACTCGGCGGTTACACAAGAGACACTTGGTTTATCTTGGTTCGAGCCCTCATCGTCGAGTAAAAGCTCTACTCCAGTCGGCCTTGGCCTTTTGCGTTGGATTGATGTATGATCGTATGTTGTTGTCGCTTGTTACAAAGAGGGTGCTCTGGCTCCTTTTTATGAGAGAAAGGTGCCAGAGCTTTGGTTCTAATCCTAGTTGGACTTAGTAGAGAGAGTTCTGTTCCTATTATAGAAGTTACTTTCTAATCGTCTAACTAGGACAGGACGTCTTCTACTTAGAATCGGTCCTCTTGCCTCTGCCTTGTAGGTCCGTCCGGACGGTAGTCATGTTGTTAAGGAACTGTCTTGGTCCCGCATCGACAAGCCCCCGAGCATTTCGAAGTAGAACTCGGGAGACGACTTGTTTCATGAGTGATGCTTTGAAGTGGTCTTTCTTGAAGTCTCTCCTCTTTTTCCGTTGTGCACCGTAGGTGCACTCATTGAGTGTAGACCCTGAGCCTCTTGCTATTTATTTATAAATAGCTGGAGGGTCTTGAAAAATTTAGAAAAAAGTTGAGGGTGTATACCCTGCAGCCTCCAAGCCTTTATCCGAGTTCTTTTTCTTAAAAGTAGTCGGATGATGGCTTTTGATTATCGTGTGCCTATAGGTGCACTCAATGAGTGTAGCCCCCGAGCCTCTTGCTTTTTAGGACAAAGAGCTGGAGGATCTTGAGTAAAATAATGTCTTGAAATTGTAGCCCCTGAGTCTTCTCAGAGTTCTTTTTCTTAAAAGTAGTCGGATGATGGCTTTTGATTATCAGGCGCCTACAGGTGCACTCAATGAGTGTAGCCCCCGAGCCTCTTGCTTTTTGGGACAAAGAGCTGGAGAATCTTGAGTAAAATAATGTCTTGAAATTGTAGCCCCTGAGTCTTCTCCGAGTTCTTCTGTGCAAGGATTGGACAAAGGCCCGTGACTCTCTTTTGGTGGTTTGTTCTTTTACTGTAGCCTTTATGTCTTCCGCTTTATGGCTGGGCATTGGCAGCTGGTGCAGTAAAAGTGTTGACGGTGGATACTGTCAACTTTTATTAGAACTTTAGACACAAAAGGATACATGAATACACACTAGTCTAGGGTTTTAACTGACAATCTCCATGAGTTTTGTATATTTTATATTTTCCAGGGACTATTCTAGAAAAGCTTAAAAGAGGGATTAGAGTGCATAATAATCACGAAACTTATCTGCCATGGAAAAGATAACCATCGAGACGTGGGAAGGATCTAGAAGACACTAGAAGCAACGGGACCCGAGACGCCGCCGGTGGGGCCGGCCGGCCCCACCCCTACGCCCGGCCGGCGCCCCAAGTTAGAGTTTCGGCCTCTTCTTCTAGAAGCTTCTTCCACCGCCTATGAGAAGTCATCTCGGCCCTTGGTTAAGTCGGTTTGATCCTGCGGCGCAAGTTCATCTCACCGGGCTATAAATAAAGGGGCAGACCCCCCTCCCTGGAGGCATCGAGTCATTTGGAGATCAAGCCATCAAGAGCCTTCTCTAGTTCATTAGAGCCTCTCTAGTTCATAGCTTTAGCCTAGTTAGATTAGAAGTAGAAGAGTTCTAGTTCTTCAGCGGGATCCGGAGCCCCCAGGCGTCTGTGCGGAGCGGAGTTCAAGATAGTTCTAGTACTTTGCTCTTATTGTATTCAATATTATGATTCGGGGCAATATTGTTCTTAATCTCTTATATATTCTTAATTGCAATAGTCATTGTCTACTTTGATTATATGTCTAGGATAGTTGGTTTGATCTTATTGAATTCATGTAATTGCTCGTATAGCGTTTACCCAAGCGATCGATGGGTAGATGGTAGACAATATTTAGACACGGTGTCTAGATATTTTGTTTATCTGTGAGTGCACCCTGATGTGCCGGGTCGTGTGGTAGTCCGCGCAGGTGACAGCTGCATTGGTTCCTCTGTAGTCCATCCCCCGTACGTAGGACTAGCAGGGCACGGTCACGAAGTTGGATAATGACTCTATTTCACATCCTTCCTAGTTGATGTCCTTTACATGTGATCATGACGTAGGATTAACTTAACAATGATTGCTAGATGTAATTGTACTAATTAGAGTTATTCATTGATGTAGTTATTAAATTACCTTAGTATTTATTCCTGAGTTTATCCATTGGCTAGCTATTACTATGACTAGAAGAGGTCTGATGTTTATCTATTTATGATGACCGATGTTTATCTATTTATGATGACTGATCATTATTTATCATATATCTTTTATCATGTGACTTATCCCTGTTATGAGTAGGATTCTAGTTATGGTTTATCTTTCACATCAATAGTGTAAGTTGTAGTTATAAGTCCTATATAGACCTTCCCAGTGGTATAAATATAAATCGACAACCTGGTATAACTCTCTAGGTAAAATGCTACAATGGTATAATTATCCGTCCGCTTGCAGAACCGTTCTTAGTTTATATCGATATTTGTGCCTAGTCATATTGATTGATACATATATATTTAAACCTATATTTATCCTTAGCATATACAACTAGGGATGACAACCTAGTTCATGCTTAGGGATGTGGGTGAGAGATAAGTGGCTAGTTGTTAATGACAAGTTAATTTCATACCATGTGTTTTTAATCTCGTTAATTAGTAATGACGTTAGAAATACCAACAAAAAGCTATATGCTTTTACTGTGATGGGATATTCTTCTGGATATGCTCCTTTACTGCACTATTTACTGTCCTCTTTTAAGCCTTGTCAGTGTCTTTCTGTCTTGGTGGACTTGGTCTATATACGCCGATCTTGTTCTATAAATAGGTCTTCTTTCTTGTTGGTCTTCTCAGAAACTTGAAGTTTGCTACTTTCTGTTCTTGTGAGGATGATTGTTTGTGAGAAGGATCAGCCCCCGGGCATCTTTCTTTTCCCCTCAGTATGGTGTTTTTAGTGGGTAGAAGAATTCTTGAGATAGGGATTAGAGGCAGACTAATCCCGGAGTAGCATTATGATTAGAGGCTCGTTCTGGTAGGTAGAAGAAGTCTTGAGATGTGCCTTATGCTGGGCCATTTTGCAGTCTCAGTTCTTCTTTTCCACTCTGCCAGACATATGCTCTGCGTGGGAGGGTTGCCGAGCCACACTGTCCTCTAGCTGTGCGGTGCAAATCAGCAACAGCCCAACGCAGAGCTGGAGCCCTCTTGTTCACATGGGGTCCGATTCAACTTGTGGCTGGAGAGGCCCGATGTGATGCTTGAGAAGTCAGTGCTACTTTTGGTGATCTTGGATGCACTGTGTTGGTGTATCTAGGTTGCTTTGGATCTGCTCGGCCAGGACTATCTCAGAGATAGTCTGGGTCGACAACGGCTATCACTTTGGTTGCCTGGGGTTTCTGCGTAATTGTTTTCTATGGCAGAATTCTACTGGGTTCCTTATAGCTGTTGCTTTAGTTTTCTTCTAAATTCGATGGGTCTTGTAAGACTTGTATCTTTGTATCTTGATGAGAGTATGAATTACTATCTAGATCTAAGTTGTTTGAAACTGTATCTGTTGGTTATCTGCCTTTGAGCCGACTTATTTTTTGATAACAACTGGTTGTCTGTCTTTGAGCCGACTTGTTTTTTAGTACCATAGGCTTCGGTGGTGCAGGGTTCTTTGTTACCTTTGTAACGGTTAGGAATGTTACCGTTGGCCAGTGACGGGATAGAGACCGTTATCCTGGATTTTACTGGGCCTTTCCATTATTACGCTATGTATCCGTTGGCCTTTTACCGTTGCTCTACTGAATGGGCCCTAAGCCAGGCCCTTCTTCCTCTTTATAAATTGGTGGTTTTGGATAACTGTTCTTCTCCTTCGCTCTACCTCCGCATCTTGAAACCCTAGAAAAAAAATCCCCAGTCTTGGTTGCTTGTCCTTGCTTCCTCCTCCTTCCTTTGCTCTTGTGGTTTTGGCTGTTGCATGGGGAGGAAGAAGACTACGAGCAAGAAACCGGCTGCTGACAGGCCTGTTCTCGAGGAGGAGGTCGACAAACAGCTAAATCCTGAGTTTGCTGCAATGATGGCAATGGCGAAGTCGTTCCTAGCTCCGATTACCCAGGAGAAGCATCTGTTTGAGCTGGAGGAGTGGAGGATGATCCAGTCTAAGGAGTTGGCTGGTTGGTCCGCGCCTGGTCAGCATCGTGTTCCTGTCCCCGTCCTAGGGAAATTGTTCTTTTTGTCTCTTTTGTCCGTGCCGGGCTTTGTCTCTCGGTGTGTTCTTTTCTTCATAGATTTCTCCGCTATTTCTGCATCTCTCTTCATGATCTCACTCCAAATGGGATCCTTCATCTTTCTGTTTTTGTTCACTTTTATGAAACTTTCCTTGGCATTCCCCCTTCTCTAAATCTTTTCCGATATCTTTTTTGTCTTAAGCCGCAGCCCCACTCGGATTTCCTCCACACCCTTGGTGGATGTGGGATTCAATTTCGGCAGGGGCGTAAGTCGAGCCACTTTTTTGAGTATGATCTTGTTGAGTCTATGAAGGATTGGCGCTCCGAGTGGTTTTATGCTGGGAATCTGGATGGTGGTGATGGTGCTCCAGCCCTTGAAACCTACTCCGGAGTCCCCCCTGTTTATAATGATCGGTGGGAAAAGGAGCAGCTTAGCGCTGCCGACTTGTTGCTGCTTCAGCTGCTTTTTGATAGGATTAGATATCTAAAGCAGAACGGTCTGTCAGGCTTTGCTATAGTGGCTAGCTATCTTCGTCGCCGAGTATAGCCTCTAAAAGCTAGGGAGCATTTTGGCTTCGAGTACTCTGCTGCCGAGGATCCATCTCGGATGGTAGCCACTACCAAGTTGCCTGATGTTGAGGTGCTTTTGCGCCTTCAGAAGATTTTGAAAGGTGTCATGGTGGTCCCAATGATTGGTTTCGAATATTCTGCTGCCAAGCTACCCCCTGCTGTAAGTTGGTTGTCTTTTCTTCCTTTTATGCTTCTGAGTGCTTTTGAATTGTTTCTGACTTGTTTCTGTATTTTTGTAGCCTTTTGGTAGAGATTTTAATGTAGATGCGTCTCTCTTTGTTGATGGAGAGATTGCTCCTCTTTCGGCTCCTCCGACCGCTGGCCATGCAGTGGTAGAGGCCGAGTTGTCTTGCTGGGGGTTTCTGAAAAGGAACTCCCTCTTCAGTATGCTCCTTACCAGCTGGTGTCGCTTCCTCGAGCTACTCGTTCGGGTGGAAAGAGGCCTGCGACTGGTGGGGCTTCTTCTTCTGCGCCACGAAAATGGGCGCGTTCTTCTTCTCTTCAGCCTTCAGGTAACATTCTGATAGGTGAGAAATTTCTTTTAGTCTGACTTGTTTTATTTGTATGCGCTGTCCTGATCCTTTCTTTCTTTGTAGATGGCAATCCAGTCCCTCTTTTTCAGGATGAGGCTGAAGATGTTGATGATTCTCCTCTTCTTCGTCGGTCTGTTCTTTTGCCTGATCTTTTCTTGATCTGGAGTAAACTTTCTTTGTTGATTTTTGTTTTGTTTTGTAGCCCCGGGGGACTTTGACTTCCTCCCCGGATCTGGGAACCTTGCCGGGTCCTTCCCCCTCTTCGGCTGAGTTGCTGGCGGGCCTAAATAAGGTTATGCCGCCTCTGCCTTCTCGTCCTCTCCTGGCTGTAAGGCGAGCTCCCCGGTGAGTGTGTTACCTCCGAGTTCTTCTTCATACTCTTTTCTGTTTTTGTCTTAGCTTGGTTCTTGTAGGCTGTCTGCTGTGGCCCCTTCTACTTCAGCTTCTGATTCAGAGAAGACCACGAGTGTGGACGTGATGGGTCAGGTGTCCTCTGTGCCTGATCCTCATCTGGCTGTGGAGTCTGCCTTGGTTCTGGCGGAAGTAGTGCATGCTTCTTCTGCTGCTGCGACTACTTCTCTTCCTGTTGCGGAAGTTATCGTCACTTGGGGGGAGAGAGCGGCTACCTCTTGCTCAGCCCTTGACTTCTTCATGTCCTCTGGTTGGATGTTCTTCTCCTTTGTCTCCTCCTCTCGCTCCTTGGGATATGATTCGTGATATGAAGTTGGTGCAGGAGTTGGAGGCGGAGTTTGATCCAAGTTCTCGCTTGTGAGGACTTGAGTCTGAATGGGGCTCAGTTCAAGCCTCAATTCAGTCTTTTGCTCAGTGGTTCCAGGTGAGTTCTCTTGTGCTTCATTTGTTTTGGATATTCTTCTTTTCTGATTGCCTTGTTCTTTTGCTTTGTAGAGTTTTATCAGTGATTCTGACCTCTTTTTTGGCTCGACTGAGTCACAAAAGAAGTTATTGGAAGAGCTGGCTTCTTTGAAGTCTGAGCTTGACGCTGAGCGTGAAGGACGCCAGCAATCGGAGAGTGCCTTATGGGCCCAGATCGTTGAAGTCGAGCAGCAGAAGTCGGTTGTCGTAGAAGCTGAGAAGGATACTTCGAGGAAGCTTAAAATTCTAAATAGTGATTTTCAGGGTAACTTTCCAGCAGTTTTTATGCCTCATTTACTTGATATTGTCTCTTGCTAACTTGTTTTGCCTTGTTTTTGAAGCTCTGAAGAAGAAGTACTCTGAGGAGACTAAGGCTTTGAAGCTTGAGGTAAAGACCTTCCGCAACGAGTCGGAGAAGGTAAAAGAAGATGCTGAAGAAGTCCTTGCCAGAGCTCGGTTGATTAGGCGTGGCGCTGATCGAGATCTTTTGCAGGACAAGTCGTTAGTGGAGGACTTGTCGGCCCGATTGAAGGCCTCAGAGGAGAAGTGGGAGGTTCTCGGGAACTTTGTTCGGAAACTTGCCGGTATGCTGAGGAAGCCTGAAGATGCCGGCTTGACCTGGGTTCAGTTTCTTCCTCGGCTGTCCACCCGGGTTGTTGGCTTGGTGGAGGAAGGGATCCTGGTTGGCGTCCAAGGCGTCTTGGGGCGTATTCGATTGATTAATCCGGATGTGCCCCTCGAGAGGATCTTGGAAGGTGCGGCTACCCCCGAGGCTGAACAAGCTCTTACTCAGGCTGAGGCTGTCGTTCTAGATTTGGCTCGGCAATTTGTTGAGCTTGTAGAGGTAGATTCTGTAGTTGTGGGTGGTGATCCCCTGCAGTAATACTTTGTGCCTTTCTTGAGGCATTTTTGTATAAACTCTTTGTCTTTTTCGACTTGTTTCACAAAAAGGTGTTGAAAGTAGTGTTCTTGCTTTCATCTGAAATGTTCTTTGGGCTTGTTTCTTGCTCTTATCCAGGTCTGTAGAGGCGCTAGGGTATTTCGGACCGTAGGCCCTCATCCGAGTTCTATAGCCTAGAAGTCGGGATAGATCGAGCCATCTTTGCTCTCATCTAGTTCTGAAAAGAAGCTAGAATTTTTTCAGACAGTAGGCCCTCAACCGAGTTCTGTGTCTTAGAAGTCGGGATAGGTCGAGCTATCTTTGCTCTCATCTAGTTCTGAAAAGAAGCTAGGATATTTCGGACCGTAGGCCTCATTCGAGTTCTGTTATCTAGAAGTCAGGATAAGTCGAGCTATCTTTGCTCTCACCTAGTTCTAAAAAAAAGCTAGGACATTTCGGACCGTAGGCACTCATCCGAGTTCTTTTATCTAGAAGTCGGGATAAGTCGAGCTATCTTTGCTCTCATCTAGTTATGAAAAGAAGCTCGGATATTTCGGACCGTAGGTCCTCATCCGAGTTCTGTTATTTAGAAGTCGGGATAGGTCGAGCTATCTTTGCTCTCATCTAGTTCTAAAAAGAAGCTAGGACATTTCGGACCGTAGGCCCTCATCCGAGTTCTATTATTTAGAAGTCGGGATAGGTCGAGCTATCTTTGCTCTCATCTAGTTCTGAAAAGAAGCTAGGATAAGTTTCTTCTGAATGGAGATTTTATTGATAATTCAGGGTACATTGGCCTTGAATTTATGCAAAGGATCGTCGTAGCTGGGATATGTGCCATGAGTTCTTTACTGGCGCTCCGTCTTCGGTCATTAGCTCGTAAGAACCTGGTCATGTTACTTTTGCTATTATGAAGGGTCCCTCCCAAGGACTGAGTAGTTTATGCCTTGCATCTGGTTTCTGGATTCTTCGAAGGACCAGGTCTCCAGCTTGTAGGCTTCTCGGCTGTATGCTTTTGTCATAATGTCTTCTTAATCCTGCATGTATCTTGCTGATTGTAATATTGCATTGATTCTGACTTCTTCTAGACTGTCAATTTCTAGTCTTCTTGTTTCTTCTGCCTCTCCTTCATTGTATTGTTCAATCTTTAGAGATGTCCAAATTAAATCTGCTGGTAGTACGGCTTCTGACCCGTAGACTAGAAAGAAAGGTGAGTAGCCGGTAGCTCTGCTTATTTAAGTCCTTAGACCCCAGACTACTTTTGGTAGCTCGTCTATCTATTTTGATCCATAATCTTTCAGATCTTCATATAATCTTGGTTTTAAACCAGCTAGTATGAGGCCGTTGGCCCTCTCGACTTGTCTATTTGGTTGTCGATGAGCGACTGATGCATAGTCTATACTGAAACTGCAATCTTGTGCCCAGCTCTTGAATTTATTGGCTGTGAAAGGTGATCCTAGATCTGTGATTATCCTGTTTGGCATTCCAAATCTGTGCATGATTTCTTGAATAAATTCTTGTGCTTTGGCTGAACTGTATTTTACCAAAGGTTTGTATTCTATCCACTTGGTGAATTTATCAATGGCCACGAAGATGTATTCGAATCCCCTTTTAGATTTCTTGAGTGGTCTAACTTGATCAAGCCCCCAGCATGAAAACGGCCTTGTAGGTGGAATGCAAATTTGATTATGAGCTGGAACATGTGCTTATCTTGCGAACATCTGGCAGTTTTTGCAGTGTCTGACCAATTCTTCAGCGTCTTTTAGCGCTGTTGGCCAATAGAATCCTGATCGAAATATTTTTTCGACTAGTGTTTTTGAAGATGCGTGATTTCCGCCGCATCCTGAGTGCATTTCCAGTAATATTTCCTTTCCTTCTGATGTTGGAACACATTTTAATAGTACTCCTAATGATGTTGCTCTCTTGTAGAGATTATTCCCTACTAGAGCGTAGTTTTTACTTCTTCTGATAACCCGAGTTGCTTCTGTTTTATTATCTGGCAATTTCTTTTCTTTGATGTAATCTATGAATACTTGCATCTAAGTTGTGTTGTCTGAGTTAATTGTCAAGACTTGCTCTTGTTCTGACTTATTTTCTGGTGTTGCCTCGCTGGTCCTTTTGATTGAAGGCTTGGTTAGCTCTTTGATAAAGACCCCAGCTGGCACTTTTGCTCTGTCTGAGCCAAGTTTGGCTAGTATATCTACTGCGATATTTGAGTCTCGTAGTATATGATGAATTTCTAAGCCTTGGAAATTTTTCTCGAGTTTTCCTATTTCTACACAGTAAGTATCCTTGTTCTCTTTGGTACAATCCCAATCTTTATTTACTTGATTAACGACTACCGCTGAGTCTCCATAGACGAGTAGTCTTATGATTCGTAGCGATGTTGGGACTTATAGTCCATGAATGAGAGCTTCATACTTTGCTTCATTGTTAGTGGCTTGCCATAGAATTTGTAAAACGTATTTGAGTTATTTTCCGTCTGGTGCAATGAGTAGTACTCCAGCTCTGCCCCTCCTAGTTTCAAAGATCCATCGAAGTACATTTTCCAATGGTCTAGGATGGCGTCTGGAGTGGGTTGTTGTATCTCAGTCCATTCTGCGATGAAGTCGGTCAGTGTCTGAGATTTGATTGCCTTTCTTGGAGTGAATTCTATTTTGAGTGCTCCGAGTTCTACTGTCCATTTTGAGATTCTTCCTGCTGAGTCCCGATTTCTTAAGATATTGTTGAGCGGGAAATCTGTTACGATGATGATTTTGTGTGCTTCAAAGTACTACCTGAGCTTCCTTGACGTTATCAGGATTGCGTAGAGTAGTTTTTGTACATGAGGATATCTGACTTTTGATACTGTGAGTACTTCGCTGATGTAGTAGACTGGCCTTTGGACTTTGTAGACGTGTCCTTATTCTTCTCTTTCGACTACAATGGTGGTGCTTACTACTGAAGTAGTCATCGTGATGTAAAGCATGAGATCTTCTCCTTTCTTGGGTAGCACTAATACTGGGGATGTGCTGCTGTATGCTTTTAGTTTGTCGAAGGCTTCTTGTGCTTCTTCGTTCCAGGTGAATTTGTCCGTTTTCTGTAGTAGTTTAAAGAAAGGTAAGCCTTTTTCTTTGAGTCTTGAATTGTTGAGAGCGGCCATGCAACCTGTTAATTTTTATAGATCTTTCATATCTGCAGGTGGACCCATATCAGTTATTGCCTTGATTTGTTTTGTGCTTGCTTCAATTCCTCTCTGACTGACTAGAAATCCGAGTAGTTGACCTGATGATACGCCAAATACGCATTTGTTTGGGTTGAGTTTTCACTTTTATCTTTTGAGATTGTCAAAAGTTTGTTGTAGATCTTCTATTAGTGAGTCTGGGTTCTTTGTTTTGACGACAATGTCATCCACATATGCTTCCACGTTCTTTCCGATTTGGTCTCCCAAACAAGTCTGGATTGCCCTTTGATAGGTTGCTCTAGCATTCTTTAGTCCGAAGGACATTGTTTTATAACAATATGCTCCGAACGGAGTTATGAAAGAAGTCTTGCTTTGGTCTTCTTCTTTTAGTGCAATTTGGTGATAGCCTGAGTAGCAATCTAGAAAAGATAACAAGGCTGCTTCTACTGTTGAATCCACTATTTGATCAATCCTTGGTAATCCGAACGGGTCTTTTGGAAATGCTTGTTAAGGTCGGTGTAGTCGGCCTTTTATATGCCATTCATCTGTGTTCTTTTTTTGTGTACCAAGATCTTGGGTTGGCTACCCAATCTGGATGTAAAGATCTCCCTTATGAAGCCAGCTGCCAATAATTTGGCTATTTCTTTCTTTATTGCTTCTTTCTTGTCAGGTAAAAAACGTCGTAATCTCTGTTTGATTGGTCTTGCTCCTTTGTTGACTTCTATTTTATGCTCAGCCAACTCCCTTGGGACTCCTGGCATATCAGCTGGTTTCCAAGCAAATATGTCTTTGTTGTCCCGTAAGAAGTTGGTGAGCACGAGTTCCTATTTAATAGGTAGATGAGCACTGATAGTGGCTGTTTTGGATGGGTCGCCAGTCCCTAGATCAATCTTTTTGGTTCCTTCTCCTTCGGCTGTGGTGAGGGTGATTTGCTTTTTGGTGGAAATTTCCAATTCTTCTATTCTTACTTGAGCTGTCGCCGAATTGATTTCTCTTTGTACTTTTGAAGATATCTGTATGGCTTGCACATCGCACTCGTAGGCGCGTTTTAGGTCTCCTCTGAGAGAGAGTACTCCGTGTGGTCCTGGCATTTTGAGTAGTAAGTAAAGGTAATGTGGAATAGCCAGGAATTTTGCCAACATTGGTCTTCCCAATATTGCATGATAGGATGATTCAAAATCTATAACTTCAAATTTGATGAGTTCTGTACGATAATTTGTTGGAGTTCCAAATGTTACTAATAGAGTTATTTGTCCGAGGGGCATTGCTGGCCTCCCGGGTACTATTCCGTAGATAGGTACTTGTTGGTGTAATTATTTTTGAAAACTCTGGGCCCATTTTCTTTAGGGTATCTGCAAAAATGATGTTGAGCCCTGCTCCTCTATCGATGAGTACTTTGGTTACTGTTATAGCTGCGATCGTTGGTCCGAGTACTAATGGGTATAGCCCCGCGTTTTTGACGCTTGTCCATTGATCCTCTCGTAAAAACTGGATTGGATATTGAGACCAGTTTAAATATCATGGAACGGCTGGTTCTGCTGCCATGATTGTTCTCCATGCTAGTTTGTCTTCTTGCTTGCTTCTAGACCCTGGGACTCCTGATAATATCACTGCCACTGTTGCTCTTGGATTTTGAAACCCGTTGTCTGCTGGATTGTTATCTTCTTCTTTCTTTTCTCTATTTTCTTCTTTTTCTTGTCTGTCTATCTTCGTATATTTTTCTTGGAATATTCGACATTCTCCCATTGGGTGCATTCTTGTTGGATGATAGATGCACTTCATCTTCTCGAGTTCTTCAAATTTTCTCGCTGGGTAGAATTTCTTTCTTTCGGTAGCTGCCACTGTATTATCCGAATATCTCTTCTTATTGTGGTATTCTGGTCTGTTGTCCGAGTTGTTCCACTTTCTTGAGTTGTCCTGTCTCTCCGAATTGTTTCTTCTATCTGAGTTGTTTCTTCTATCTTGGTTGTTTCTGTTATCTGGGAATCTTTCCCGTGTCTTTTCTTCTGCCGTAATCATCTTTTCGACTGTTCTTTTGAACTCTTCGTTCGTTCGTGGGTTTTCTTTGTAGAAATCGTGGAACATCCGTCTTACTCTTAAGCCATATGAGAATGCTTCAATTACTTCCCTTTTGGTAATGTCGTGTACTTGTGCTCTCTTCTCCAGATCTTCTATAGAAATCTCTGAGGCTCTCTCCTTGGTTTTGTTTTAAACCTTTCAACTCGGCTTGTGTTAATGGGTGTATAAGTATTCCTGTGAAATTTTCGCAAAAAAAACCTTCTGAAGATCCCCCATGTTTTGATTGAGCCTGGGCGTAACTTGTCGAACCATTGTAGTGGTAGAGTTTCGAGTGCCATTGGAAAGAATAATGCTTTGATGTCATCATCCCCCCGGCTAATTCTATTGATTGGGAGTAGATTCTGAGCCATTGCATTGGTCCAGTCTTACTGTCGTATTTCGAGTGGTTTGACGGTTTAAATTTGTGAGGTAGCCTGACTGTGAGTAGCCTTCCCGCAAAGCAGGGGAATCTGTCGGGTACTTTTTCCGGTTTATAGCCGGAATCTGTCTAGCTGTTATATCTTGTAATAGATCTAGGAGGGCTTCGAGGAGGGGTTGGTAGCCTGTCGTGATTTTCCCCTGTTCTCTCAGCCCAATCGTGATGTGGTTGAGTTCTTCTACTTTGATTTGGGATAGATAACCTTTCAAATGCGGAAACTCTCTGACTTCTTTGGCTTGTTTGCTCGGATAGTACATGACGAGGAGGTACTCGGTCGTCTTGTATCCTTTGTGCGGTTGTCCTGAGTAGGCTCCTGAGCCTGGCTTGTTCTTCACTTGGTCGTTGTATAGCGTCGATTTCATAGATTACCTCTTGTATTTTGTTGATGGGGTCAAGTCTGGCCCTCGCTGTGGCTCACCTCTCCTTGGCCTCTTTTTCGGCTCTTCTTTCATTGTACTCGGCTAGTTCTTATTCATATTTAGGCCATGCTTCCCTGTCTTCCTGTACTCGATTCCTCCTTCCTCCTCTCTTCTTGTTTCTTCTTTCTCTTGCTGCCTTTTGGCTCTCTGTTTCTCCATTTCTGGTTACGGAGTTGGGTGGAATATCGGCTTCTGATTCTTTCGATGATCTGTAGTCGGGTTGGACTGGTGGTACCAGGGGTTGCCTGATCATGTAGACTTCTTTGTGCATATCGAGTGAGTAGTCGGATCCTTCCTTATCTAATGACCTTCCGTATTGAAAAGAGAGGGGAACTGAGTACTTATCTTGTTCTGAAGTTATGTCATTAGATTCCATCGTGCTTTGGATGATGTTCTGGTACGTCCGTGCAGTATTGCTGAGGCCAAAGTAGACAGAACTCGGTGCCCTTTGTGTGCTTGGTTCTGGAGTCTCTTCTCCCATTAGCTTGAGTTTTGAACAAATTCCAGATATCTCCAGCTCAGGTCCCAGAAGAAGTCGACCGTGGAGAGCTCCGTGGTCGTCCGCTTCACAGATCCAGCTTCCAAAGACGAAGGATGATCCTTTCGGGAAAACATCGTGTGTAGGTCCGCTGAGCTCTTGACGTTGAGATCGCCGAAACACCCTACCTGGCGCGCCAGCTATCGGTGTTTAGCCACCGATAGCCTGCCATGGGGTTCCCGTAGCAGTTGATTCGGATCTCGGCGAATACTAGAACTCGGCGGTTATGCAAGAGACACTCGGTTTATCCTGGTTCGAGCCCTCGTCATCGAGTAAAAGCTCTACTCCAATCAGCCTTGGCCTTTTGCGTTGGATTGATGTATGATCATGTGTTGTTGTCGCTTGTTACAAAGAGGGTGCTCTGGCTCCTTTTTATGAGAGAAAGGTGCCAGAGCTTTGGTTCTAATCCTAGTCGGACTTAGTAGAGAGAGTTTTGTTTCTATTACAGAAGTTGCTTTCTAATCGTCTAACTAGGACAGGACGTCTTCTACTTAGAATCGGTCCTCTTGCCTCTGCCTTGTAGGTCCGTTCGGACGGTAGTCATGTTGTTAGGGAAACGTCTTGGTCCCGCATCGACACCCGCCTTTAGCGGCATATCCCCCAGCTCCTCATAACGGGCGCTAACGCCATCCCAATTTCAATTTTGAAAGCTGATAATGGGCCTCACTGCAGTCGTTGCCTAGCCCATGACCATGTGCAGGTATCTTGCTGCCTCCTGGTTCGTTGCCGCATCTGCTACAGTTATGGACACATCGCGGCGGCCTGTTTAGGTAAGGCGAAATTACGCCAGATTTTTCAGCCCAAACCAAGGACAGAAGTTGAAAGGTCTGAGGCACCTGGTATAAATAAGACAGATTTCGATCCATCTAGGCCTTCTTCCTCCTCGCCCACCCCGCCGATCGCTACAGTGCATCCCACCAAAAACCCTCCTCTGGAGCCTCCAATGGCAAACTTTGCTGTCGATCCAAACCCCCACCTGCCGTCGGGCTTCACGCTGGTGGACCTGCCCAACCGCCCAGCCTTCCGGCAGGAGGTGTTTGTCACCGGATGCTACTCCCTCCACAATTAAGACCTCACCATTGCCAAGCTCACGCCATCCGTTGACATGTCAGACTTTGCTCGTGTCAAGTCAGCGCGCCAGGACTTCCTCCAGATCCATGAGGTAGACTCTGTTGAGATCGAACCTTGCACTCTTGGTGATGCTTATGTCAGATTCAACTCGGCTTTAGAGAGAGAGGTTCCTCGGCCCTGTCTTTCAGCTAGCAGAGAACTATCAGTTGTACTTTGTGAAGCTTGATGAAGCAGTGAACGCTAGATCTTTTGATTTGGATCGTGAGGCTTGGGTTATGTTACTTGGCTTTCCTGAGGATTTATGTGCCTCTAGTATCATTGCAAAGGCTGTTTCTGGGTTTGGTATTCTGGTGCACATTCATCCATCTAGCACTCTAGCGCATATCATTATCAAAGTTTATCTGAATGATGATGCAAGGATCTTAGACTCTGTGAAGGTCAATGCTGGCACCCCCAACAAGGGAAGATCCTGGACAGTCCCGGTGTTTGTTCTCAAGAGGAACAACATGTCTCCTCTACCTGACGAAGAAGGATTTGCTATTGCTGGTCCTCTACACCCCATGCCCCCAGTAGCACCATGCTGGATGGGACCAGTTCACCCTGGGGCATCCAATGATAGCCCAGCTGCTTCAAACAATGTGAATGCTGATGAACCAAGTGGTGGAAACCTTTTTCATGCAGCTCATGGCATACACCTCTCTGATCAAGCCCCAATCAATCATGCTGATGCAGGAGACATTTCCCCTGTCTATGTGCCAGCCAATCTTGATGATGGTACCCTCGACAAGGATCCAGTCCTAGTCTCTGATGTTGCTGACAATATAGTAGACAAGGAACCTGCTATTGTATCTGACCAATCCAAGCTGAACCCCACTGTGAGCCATGGTCCAGCAGATCAGGAGATGGAAGCTGCTGATCCCAATCCAAAGAGGCCAAAGATTATGTCTCAGATTGTCTGTGTTCCAACCAAATCAGCTGTTGCTCGGGGTCTTTTCCCTGCCCCATCCCAGAAAGAAGTAGTTCTCCAAGTCCCCTTAGCAGTTGTTGAAAAGGTACTAAATCTCATTTCCAAACCCCCTCTCCTAGGTCCTTTTCATCACTTCAGCTTGCTAGATATCAACAGTAATATAAATATCCTTGCCTATTTCAATGACTATTTACTACTGGTGCGTTTGGCTTGCCTTCTGCCTCCACAGATCAAAGAGCCTATTGGAGGCTCCAATTCCATCCTTGATGATGATGAGCTAATGGAAATTGCTGGAGAAGCCTTTACCCCAAACAAGAAGAAGAAGTCCACCAAGGCAAAAGAGCAAATTGATGACAGGTTCCTGCGTAGGAGCAAGAGGAATGCTGTCAAGCAAGGAGGCTTCAAGAACATCTCACCTAGAGTCAAGAGCCTAAAGAGAAAGGAAAAGAAAGTCCCTTCTCCCACTCCTTTGGCTGTCATACCTCCTCATGGAACTCCAGTTGCCCCTCACCTGAACAAGGACATTGTGATGGGCATTGGCACTGGCTTCCTTCAGATTTAGCCTGCGGCTGTTTCTAATGCTATCCTCAAGGCAGACCTCCATGATAAGAAGAAGTAAAGCCTTCTCTGGTGGTGGCGGCCCATACTGCTCCTGCAATTCTGGCCCCATCCTTTGCTTTTGCTTTTATGTTTATGGAGCTCCTCTCCTGCCTGCGAGCAGGACGGTCTTGTTTTCATTTGTAAACATCTTAAGACTGTAGCTCCTCTGGCGTGCGCTTGAAACTCTTATCCATAATATATATAGTTGGTTTGGTTATGTATCGTTCTTATTGTGGATTTGTGCACCGGGCATTTGTTCTTGTTCTGATCCAGAGTTGTTTACTCCCTAAATGTCCACTGTGTGGACACTTTGTCATACCCTTCTTCACTATTTGTTTGCCAATGAGTAACAACAGAAATCATAAGATTCTTTGTTGGAATGTGAGGGGAATTAACACCCAGGAAAAATGGGATGCCATCAGAGCAAAGATCATTGATAGCTCATGCAACATCTTATGTTTACAGAAAACCAAGAGGGACAATTTTGATGTAACATATCTCAAAAAATTCTGTCCAAGGCATATGGACAGCTTTGCATTTTACCCTTCTGCAGGTGCTTTAGGGGGAATTATCATAGTTTGGAATAGTGGTATGTATCAATGCACGATTGTACAAGCAAATTGTTTTGGCCTCACTGTTAAAGTCACTAGCAACTTCGATCAAAGCTCCTTTCACCTCACCAATGTGTATGGCCCAGCTCATGCTTCTGGAAAAATGCCTTTCGTAACCTGGCTCATGAACCTTGATACCTCTGATTTCGATGACTGGCTACTGATTGGTGACTTCAATCTCTACAGAAATTCTGATGACAGAAACAAACTAGGGGGAGATTTCTCTGAGATGCACCTTTTCAATAATTTAATATCTGACCTGGACCTGATTGATTTTCCTTTCAGTGGAAGAAAATACACCTGGAGCAACATGCATTCAGATCCTCTGCTGGTAAAGCTAGACTGGGTGCTGTCAAGTTCCTCTTGGGGTCTTTCATACCTATCAACCATTGTGCAACCTCTATCAAGGAACATATCTGATCATATTCCATTCTGCATCAACATAGGGAGTAAAGTCCCAAAAGGGATTAGATTCAGATTTGAGAACTTCTGGGTAGATCAACCGGGCTTTAGGGAGATAGTTGAACTCCACTGGAACTCCAGCCCATTCTTTGCCAATGCAGCCAAGACCCTGGCTGCCAAATTCAAACAAGTCAGAGCAGGCCTAAGACACTGGAGCAAAAACCTATCAAACCTGAATAGGTTGATTCACAACTCCAATTCGGTTCTTCTCCTCCTGGATGGATTAGAGGATCAGAGACCCCTTGATACTCTTGAAACCAGTTTCAGATTACTGGTAAAGGGCCATTTAAACAATCTTTTAGAATCCAAAAGGAAATATTGGAAGCAGAGAAACACCATCAGATGGGTTACCCTAGGTGATGAAAATAGCTCCTACTTTTAGGCTATGGCTACTCACAACAACACCAAAAAGCACATTGGTAGCTTAACCTCCTCTAATAACATCACTGTTAATGATCATGATCAGAAAGCTGCTCTCCTATGGCACTCCTTCAAGAAGAGGCTTGGTAACAGTGATTTCAATGGTATGGCATATAATCTTTTCTCCCTCCTCAACAGGCAGGATCTGGATTCACTAGCATCACCTTTCAGCCCAGAGGAAATCCATGCAGTCATCAAAGAGCTCCCAAATAGTCATGCCCCTGGACCTGATGGTTTTAATGGAACCTTCATCAAGAAATGCTGGAACATCATTAAAGAGGATTTCTGTCGGTTCCTTAATAACTTCAACTCCAATGTAATTGACATCAGCTGCTTAAACTCCTCTTACATAGCACTGGTCCCCAAGAAGCCAAACCCCTGCACTGTGGATGACTTTAGGCCCATATCCCTGCTCAATTACTCTCTCAAATGCCTCACCAAGATTCTTTCATCCAGACTGCAAACAGCAATGCCACTTCTGGTCCATCCCAACCAATATGGATTCATCAAAGGAAGAACCATCCAAGACTGCTTAGCATGGGCCTTTCAGTTCTTGCATATTTGCCATCACTCAAAAAAGGAGATTGTGATTTTGAAGCTCGACTTTGAGAAAGCCTTTGACAAAATCGAACACCAAGTCATTCTAGATGTTCTCAAATACAAGGGCTTCTCAACTACTTGGTTAAAATGGATTGAAATGATTTTAGGATCAGGCTCTTCCTCTGTTCTCCTTAACAGTGTCCCAGGAAAAATCTTTAAATGTTTGAGAGGTGTTAGACAGGGAGATCCCCTTTCCCCACTGTTGTTTGCCTTGGCTGCTGATCTTCTCCAATCCATTGTCAATAGTGCCTAGAACAAAGGCATTCTGAAGCACCCTATCTCAGATGACTTTGGAGATGATTTCCCCATTATACAATATGCTGATTACATGTTGCTTGTCATGCCTGCAGAAGGGAGAATGCTCTTTAATCTTAAATGTCTCCTAAGGTCTTTCTCTGACAGCACTGGTTTACATGTAAATTTCCACAAATCCTTCATGGTTCCTATCAATGTCACTGAAGAGAAGTTAAATCATCTGGCAAATACCTTTGGCTGCACCACTGGCACAATGCCCTTCACCTACCTGGGACTTCCAATGAGCACCTTCAAACCCTGAGCTCATGACTTTGCGCCTCTCCTACAGAGGATAGAATCAAGACTTATTGGTATCAATAAAATGCTGTCATACCATGGGAAGCTGCTTCTTGTTAATTCTATCCTATCTGCAATGCCCACCTACTATATGTGCAGTCTTCTAATCCCTCCATAGGTAATAGAACAAATTGATAAGTATAGGAAGCACTGCTTATGGAGTGGAGGGGACATCAATAGGAGGGGGACCTATCTTGCTACTTGGGAACCAGCCTGTAGGCCAAAAGAAGGAGGAGGATTAGGTATCATCAACATTCAGACACAGAATAAAACCCTTTAGCTGAAATTTCTGGATAAGTTCTATAATCATGCTGACATCCCTTGGGCCCATCTCACCTGGGAAAAGCTCTACCAGATCAAGAATATCCCCCCTCATGCAAGGAATCCTGTTGGATCATTTTGGTGGAGGCAGATTATCAAACTCCACCCTGAATTCAGAAGTCTAGCACACTGCACTCCAAGAAATGACACTTCAATCCTTTTCTGGTCTGATCAATAGAGTGGTCTATGTATGAAAGATAAATACCCTAGGCTGTATTCCTTTGCAAAGAAAAAACCTGCTCCCACTGGGCTTTCTTGAGACAGGAGAACAGCAGCAACTTCCATCTTCCATTGTCAACAGAAGCAGCTGAGGAATTAGCAGAATTGCAGGCCCTACTCCAGTCCCTTGTCTTGGACACCGAAAGTTCAGATGTCTGGAACTATGTTTGGACTCAATCATCCATCTTCATCTCAAAGAAAGCATACAAGCTATTGCAAGGCACTAAAACAGCTTCACCTCTCTTTGCTTGGCTGTGGGCTGGGGACAATCTGGGCAAACACAAGTTTTTCTTCTATCTTTTGATCAAGGATCGGCTTAACACCAGAAACATTCTAAGAAGAAAACAGATGCATCTGCCCAGCTATGATTGTGCTATATGCAATGTCAACACTGAAGAAATAGTTATCCATCTTTTCTTTGAATGCCCCTTCAGTCAGTCGTGCTAGAATCTGATTGGAATCAACTGGAACCTCAATTTACCCCCGTTAGACATGGTAATTGAAGCTAGGACAAACTTTGGAAACCCAACCTTCAGAGAAATATTCATTACGACATGCTGGTGCATATGGTGCTCGAGAAATGGCCTGATCTTCGACGGAGTGCCTTGCAACCTTATCAGATGGAAGGAGCACTTTAACGAAGAGATTGGCTTGATTTGCATCAAGGCCAAACCAAGCCATGCTGGCTCCCTCAGACTGTGGTTAGAGAATATAGTCTAGATGCTGATCAGTCTTTTTCTTTTGAGCTTTGCTAGCTCCTTTCTCTGCACTGCTCGTGAAAATGTATTCAACCCCTTTATTTGCAATAAAAAAAATAGGTGGGGGGGTTTTCCCCCACCGATCCCTCAAAAAAAAAGAAAGCATTGAAATCGATGCTTTGACACATGTCTGGTGATACAAGCTTTTATATATATTAGTGGAGCAAACTTTACTTATTTATAATAGTGGCAAACTAACCCTTTCATTGTCATACATTTTTCCTTAGTTTTCACAAAGAACATTATGACTATTGTTTATGTTCTAGCTCATAAAGAAAGCATTGAACTCGATGCTTTGACACATGTCTGGTGATACAACAAGCTTTTATATTAGTGGAGCAAACTTTACTTATATTCACAAATTGGCCTCATTGAGGACCCACCACTAAGATCTCACGCAGCACACAATCCAGTGTTAGATCTAAAAAAAAGGTATGGAACCAGATAAAAAGAATATGTTTTAAAACAAATCCACGTTCATTACTGCACAAAGATTTTGTAGGGCAGTCAAAACCCTATTTGTTATGGGCAGCTCCACCATCTGAATTAACTTTTTCCAGCTAGAAATCTATAACGCATTGATTGTTACCAGATTGGAAATCAGTTTGCAGGGCTTGGCCATGGCATCGCCCATCATAGATGGGGGCATGGCATTTCCTTACCCTAAAAATCTATTAGAAAAAAAAGCACGCTCCTCATAGGCCCGCCGCACCGCACTCTCCCGCGACAGCTGGTGCGAACTACAACACCAGCGCTCGAGGCCGGCAGCCCGCTCAGGGCACCTAGGGCCGCGCTGTTTACCCAGGCCGCTTGGCCACCCGAGGCCTTAGGCCTCGCAGATCTGCATCTGAGGTGAGAACGGCTCTGGCAACCCCCCACGTGTGAGATCTACTCCAATGACTATCCGCTCATAACCCACACCCGTACCAGTGGGAAATGGGCCGAGTATTTCCCTATCCATTTCCCTCCTCATTTTCCCTTCCCACAAACCAATAACTGGATATGATTTTCTTCTCACCTCATTTCCCTATCCCGACCCTCTTTCCTACAACCCAAACGTGACCTTATATATATATATATATATATATATATATATATATACTCAAACCAGATTTTTTTATGAAGATTTGTAGGGGCGGCTTGTCCCACGATTGGCTCTTTACAAATTGATTTTTTGGCATAGTTTATGGGGTCATCCGCTCCTAAAAACTAGCCAACATTTCCACAGGCAGGTAATGGCGTCACCTGCCCCTAGAATTTTTTATTTTTAAGAGCGGTTGACGCCATCACCCGCTCCTATTTTTTGGGGGCAGATGATCATGTGGAATCCTATTTTTATGGTTACACCGGTTGCTAGACTGTATCATATCTGGCTTCACTAAGTGTGTGGGCGACATTTCTACTCACTTTAAAAAAATAATACTGCTCTTACAAATTTTTTTGGTAGTAGTGTTTATTCTATCACCTTAGGTGTTCTTGCCCATGATGGATTTTTGGCTAACCTTGTACATGGAGCTAATTAAGTCTCTGTCTCGTTGCAAAAGGAAGTCTATTAAAAGAGGAGTTTGGGTGTCCACCGAGCCGAGAGAAAAGGCTGCACCCACAGCTTTATAGTTTTGTTTTTGTGATAATGAAAAATGCAGTAGGAAATAATTCTTCTAGTTTTTGAAAAATATGGCCTTTGCCGAGAAGTGTTGATGGCATTGCATGTGTCCCCTAGGCTAAACCTGGCTCCTAATGCGAATGAAGCTGTGGCTGATGATATCTGAGAGCCACCACCTTGCGTTCCCTTCCCCATCCACATCATCATGTTAGGTTCTTGATGGCATGAGAGCTTGCAGGAATGATTTTATCTTTAATACTGTACGACGTCTAGCTGTCGTCTATATCTTTGCAAAATTAAAGGAAGGGAGCCAACATGTTGTCCACCGAGCCAAGAGAAAAAGCTAGCTACACTCACTTAGCAGAATGATTATTAGTTGCATGCTTTTTTCCTTCTGCACTTTTACATTATATGTAATGAAAAAAGCAGTAGGAAACTCTCCTACTTTTATTAAAAAAAAAACATGGCCTTGGGGTTTTAAAAAACTATATATATAGACCACGTTTTTCTCCTTCCCTTTTGCAAAATGATGCTGGCTGTGACCTCGCTCCTAACGCACATGAAGCTGTGGCTGATGTGAGGCACGCCACCCATGCCCCTTCTCCATGGACATCATCATCTTGGATTCTTGGTGAATTGGATTTTAGGAACGATTTTTATCTTCAAATACGGCAAAAGGAAATTTAAAGTGTAGCTTTGTTGTCCACCAAGCCAAGAGGGGAAAGCTACTCCCACTTAGCAAAATTGTTAGTTGTAGCCTTTTCTTTTTCCTCTTTTGTAATTTTGCGTTATATAATAATAAAAACTTCATTAGGAAACTCCTATTAAGGGCTTGCTAATTTGGATCCCAGTACTAACTTTTAATCCTAGAATTTGGCATAGACAAATGAGAACTAAAAACATGGACTAATTGCTGAACTAAGTGATGAACAGATGATAGCTAATTACCCCATTTGTTTGTTTTTACATGCCATATTAGTTTTGTACTATGTAAAACTTGTTAAACTTTGTCCAAATTTACAGAAAAATATAACAATATTTACAATACCAAATATATGTGCTATCAAAATATATTCTATGATGGCCAATGAAACAAATTTGGAGGGAGTATTTTTTAGAGCCTATATTAGACCAAAAAAAATCTAGAATTAGTCTATGTTTAGTTCATTATTACCACGCATCAGACAAATTTGTACTCCTACTGTTATATGATTATTCCATCATATCCAAACAAGCCCTAATTTGCTTGGAAGGCCATCTTTATCCCCAGGGCTGTCGTGGCAAATTGCACGCCATATTTCAATCTTCACTCCTCGCCTATATATAGGGCTACTCCAATGGTGAGGGAGCAACAACACTAGCAATCTCCACAATCAAAGCTAGGGAGCAAGGGGATCGCTGAGAGAGACCTGCTATATCATTTCTGTTGTGTTTGCTACGTCTAACGTTTTGAAAGAGCAAACGATGAAGAGTATCACGCTCATGGTGACCCTCCTGGTTGTCCTGCAGGCCGTCCTGATAATGGGAGTCTTTGCTGCGGCTGTGCCCATAGAAAACAGTTCGTATATATTTCATTGCATTGTTGATTTGCTAATGATGGATGCTTTAGCTAGCGAGACGACTTTTTAGTTGATGTTGATGAACTCGTGCTTGCAGGGGCGGTGGCCGGGGAGGAGAAGGTCACCCCATGCCCGAAGAGCAATCCAGCGTTCTGCAACAACTGCACCACTGAACGCAATGGGAGCGTCAAGTGCCAGGACAAAGTAGCCAATGATAAGAAATCGTGCGAAAATAATGTCAAGTGGTGCAAGAACTGCAAAGAGAGGAACGACGAATACAACCCCTACTACATATGCTACGATGATTTCAGTGGCAACTGCTGCAACAAGAACTGAAAAAGAAAAGCAGAGCCATGCATGGATCGCCCTCGTGTCTGCAAGCAGGCCAACGTCACAAATAAAGCCAATGACAAGCCGTATGTCGTTGCTGTTTCCATAATTATGTACACGCAATATAATAAGTGGCCGGCGATCCATATCTGTAGCTGCCTGGTACATGCCTGGCGCTGCACTGGACTATACTGTAACGTAACACGCTGCATTAATTTTCACTACCAAACTAAAAATACTGGCTTAGAGATTATTACCCAACATATGTAGCGATACTTTCTCAAGTAATGACCCAAATCAAAATATTGCAACAGAACAATAGTTAAGAGCTTTCCAAACTTGTTACAAAAGGCAGTTAATCAACATTACCTAGAACAAATACGATAACAACTTCATCACATTATACTAGAAATTAGTGTATATTGTATTTCTCATGTGACTTCTGTAGATCGTGTGCTTAATATATCATATCATCCCAAAGCACAATTGCCTTTTTTTCATCTGAATAGGGGAGGGTTAGCAGCAAGAGTGAGTACAAAGTACTCAACAAGCACATAATAAATCGAATCAAATGCATGCCTACCCATTTCTCATACCCCTTCTTGTCGGGGGTGAAACATATGGCCTGTTAAACCCCCGGGTAAGCATGTACCTAACTGGGCCGTTAGGCCAGCCCACGATCGTTCTCAACACGGGACCACGGCCATTTCCCAGACCGGCCAGATAAGGCCAACAGCCTGCGAGCCTGCGTACCTCTGCATGACCCCGGGAGGAAGATTGAAGCTTCGACCCAAGGAGCGTGCGATTCGCACGACCCGCCTTCCAAAAGGCGGGCCCGACAAGGCTTCCAACCCCGGGAGCGCATGACCTGCACCACCCCGAGCCGCGAGCTTTTCTTTCCCCTGCTCCGTCCTGAGCGACCCTCGGCTGGCACCGCAAGCCACCCGGGAACACACTGTGGCCATGACTCGCGTGCAGACCACTGACGGAAGCGGGAAAGATTGCAGAACATCTACGAGAAACAACTAGATCATATCAAGCCCACTGACATGAGCCAGCATTGCAACTCAAATTAGTACCTGCAACAGAGGTTTAACAAACCCTGAGTAGGGTACTCAACAAGACTTACCTGACTAATGAAAAAGACACCAAGGGCATACTAGCTTGGGGAGTTTTCTAGGCTAGAAACCAGAGATAATTTTGCAGAAAAGCTTTCTATAATTAATCCTTACTTTTAGATTTTAATTAAGAATTAACCATTAGAGGCCTTTATTAGCACCTAGTCTATGCCAAACACTTATCATTAAAGCATACAACATATTTCATATTCATTTCTAAGAACCATCATCTTCCATTAATTAAACTACGATGAGTGGTCAGAGGATCGTGTCTCCATGACCGAGGAGCAACGACGATTCGAACCGGTTAAAAGGTCCCAGCTGGGGATTCCCAACCACATGATATACACAGGTCCCCGACCATTCGTATATCAACTATTCGCTTGGATCCTCCAAACTCGACCGGGTTCACGCCACCCGAGAGCACAGAACACCACCGCCCGGTGGACAATTCCCTGAGCTTCCCCGGGTGGGTTCACGTACTCCTGCCATCTCTCCACTCCCAGTACGCGTTGTATCATTCGCGTAATGGAATAGCCAAGTTACTCAAGCTTCATGGAGTATGTGGCCAGTATATTGCAAGGGTCACGATCCAGCAGGCCTACATCGGAACAGTCCTTAATCGACACAGACGGAGCACTACATTAAGACTCCATTCTCAATGCAAGCTAACCCGCCCGGTCTCGTCTTAACATCATCATCATCATTGTGGTTCTCACGACCCATGAACCAAGCCATAGAGAACAAAAGATAAACCTAAATCTCGTGAATGATGAAACCATCGCTCGACTTCTACCGGACTAAGCATGGCTAAGTATTTAAGGAAACGTCCTACACATACTGGGAATAACTGTGGATCAAGAAAATCATGCAGCAACGGTTTCGAACAACTCCTATTTACTTAATGTACATCATACTAGACTTAAAGTGTAATAAAGCTTTATAAAAGTAGAGAGTATGTTATGCCCCGGGGCTTGCCTGTGTTGTAGGGAAGGTTAGTTGTTAATCTTGACAGCGACACCTTCGGTGGAATCACCTCATCAGGTTGGATCACCTGGACCTTTTCCAAGGCTTGATCAACACGAACCTTCGATCTCACGTATACACTACACGTAAAGAATGATGCATGACTTAACATGATGAAATGCATGATATGGTGCATGAGAGATGCATGATAATGCATCGGTGCAAGCATAACCTAATTAATTAACTAGTTGATCATGAGCACAAATGCAAACTAAAAGTTATTATTACAGAAGACCAACCTATCATGGATGATCAAGACTAGGACATGGAGAAACATACTTAATTATTCTACCCAAGAGGTTGCTTCAAAAGACAATCATAACTTACATACATGCATCCACTAATGATAGACTTAATTAATTAAAAAGCATTTCTATTTCTTATTACCTTAAGTCAATAATGATCATATCAAACAAGCAATTACTTTGCCATGGAACAGCAGGGGTAAAAGTGTTTCATGGTCTACAATCAACTCCAAAAGATCACACAAGTCATTACATGTTTTATTCTAATCATTTGTATAGTTATTAACTAATTATAAAGCATATAAATAAGGATAAAATTCAACTTCATCAAATTAATCCTAAACTTTTTGTGGAGATTGATTACATCATGAAACAGTGGTAAAATAAAGTTCATGATTTTTAGATATTTATTTTGTCCTGCAAAAATCATGGAAATTGCATTTCTTATTTAAAAGAGGTAATTTTTAAGTCATGCCGGAGCTATCCATTTTTCAGATTTCATATTTTTTTCCTAGCTAAACATCATCATCAAGAAGCTACATAAAAATTGTCATAATTTTAGGAACTCAGATTATTCAATTATAAAATTAACAAAATCAGCACTTTTAAATATTTCTAGGAAACATTAAATTCCAAAACAAAAACAAAAGGGCTGACTGGGCCGGATGTGGCCTGGCTCGGCCTAAAGGTGCGAGCAGGCTGGCCTAGCGCAGCCGCTCTCCCTCTCCTTCTTCTCCCACCTTCTCCGTTTGAACAGAACAGGGGAGGGGCGGCGCCGGCGGCCTTCCTCGCCGGCGGTAAACTTCCCGGTGGCGGCGAGCACATTTACGCAACCTCCATGACCTAGCGAACCTAGCTAAGCTGTGGCTGCGACGGCGCATACAAGGCTCGATTTAGCCTTGGGGAAGCATGAGGAAGCTCGCCATGACTTGATTGGCAAGGTGGTTGGCGCGGAGGAGCTGTGGTGGCGGCTGGCCTAGGTGAAGTAATTCGGCGGCGGCGCTTCGTGGCGGCGAGCGGCTGTTCCGGCTCGGCTGTTGCGGTTGAGATGGCGGTGTCGGGCCAACGGCGCTCACGGCACCAAAGCGGAGCGGAGAGGCGCGCTGGGTTCAACGGAAGAGGCTCGGAGCTACCATGACCGCGGTGGGGGCGCCATGGCGGAGCTCTGCCAATCCCGAGGAGGAAGACGGTGCTGCGTGGGCGATCTCAGCGGCGAGGGGAGGTAGTAGCGGCCTCTGTGGGTGCACTGGGAGGTGGTGGAGGTGGTTGCGAGCTATTGCAGTGGATGGTGGACTGGTGTGCGACAATTTTGCCGGTGAAGACGACGGCGGCCTGTGGTGACACAGGGTATAAGGCAAGGGTGGTTTGATGCGGTGGCCAGGGCCTTCGTGATGCTGGACAGATGGTCGGGTGCGCGGATTTACCGGCGACGACACGAGAAGCGCCACGGCGGCCGGCAACAGCCCGGATTGGGTGAAGGAGAAAAAGGATTTCTCCCCTGGTTACTGTAGCAGGTTCCCCTTCTCCTCCATTTTCAAAATTACTTTTAAATTTGTATAGAAACTTGAAAAATTTCCAAAATAAAAGTTGTTCAAAATTTTAAACTCTACAACTTTGCTTTTGGGCTCACCCCCAAATTCCAAATATTTTTGAAATTGAAACTTTTAGATTTGGAATAGAGTTTTGAAACTTCTTTTTGCTGATTCAACTTTAAGCAATTTAATTAATGATTAAACAATCATCAAACAAAACAACCAATAGCATAACTTCACAGTACAAACTTCATAGCAATCAAGGAAACAAAAGTTTGACAAATTTTGCTCATGAAAATTGATTTAATTAATTCTCCAAAACTGAATTTGATTACTATCTTTCAAGGACAGCCCAAAGGCTAAGTATGGCAAAACAGTGTTAACTTCAATTTTGGAGTTAAAAAATTAATCATGCTAGACTTTAAAACATTTCTCAATCTTGTTTCCATATCAAAGAGCACACTTTGTTTCTCAAAGTTTATTTTAACAAAATTTCATTTGTTTAATGGATTTTCATTTCATAAAATCACAAAGTAGCTTAATTGATGTTGTTGTTTAACATTTCATTAAGTACTTAAGCATGACACATGCAATGATTACCTACCAAAAATGAACATAAAATGCATTTATGCTTTAATGCTTGATGTTTATGCATAATGATGACATGATCAATTGGTAATTAGAATAGTAACACCTAGGGTGTTACAATGAACATGATGGAAAGAATTGTATTCATACCAAGAACTAGCCAAGATGTCCTCCTCCTCTTACAATATGAGCCTTGCTCCACTACTAATACACAGAATAAAATAGAAGTGGAGAGGAACACTTAAGAGTACAAGTGAGAGAGGTGTGGTGTGTGTTATGTGAGGGGGGTCTCCCCTTCTTTTATACTAACTAGAGGTCGGTTCTAGAGGTAGGGGCATTGAATGCCTGGCTGAACCGCCTCTACAACCGACCAAGGAACCGCCTGCGAAAGTTGGGCCGGGCTGGGCCACTTAGGGGTGCGGTGCGGCCGCACCAGGGGTGGGCCCCCTCGGCCCCAGCTTTGGCCCAGTGCTTCTTTGCTGCTCCTGGAATTGGCCCATCGTGGTTGTTAGCCCAGATGTGTTCTTCTGGTTGGGCTTCTTCTTATTTTGTGAATTCTGCCTTGCCGGAAAGCATATTCCCGTGACCTTTTCATCACTTTCTTGTATGTTTCCTGTAAAACAATGATACTCCAATACAAGTGGAAATAGGTCAATAGCAAAGGTGTATGTGAGTATGACTATGATAATTCTCCCTTTTTTGGATAATAGTTGGTGGTCAGGATGTGTCGGTATTTACCGCCAACAGAGCCCAAGGATCCAGAAGCGCTGCATCACTTCCTCGATGTCTGTGACCACCTCCTCAGCGACCATGGCTTTAACAGTGATAGCAATGATGATGGCTACGAGCTTACTTGGCCATGACTCGGGCCCCTTCTGGTAGACCGACAAGTTTGCTTCCCCCAACTCGTTTTAGTAGTCATACTATTATGTTGGTGTGATTATGTCTTGTAAAGTCATTTCCTGCTTAAGTCTGTACTACAGTTTGTACTTTATTTAAGCATGTGAATGTTTCAAAACAATAGGGCTCAGTCACAAGTAACAAGGTTTGAAATGGCCTGGCGTTCGTAGGCTGGCCAGCGAAAGGTTCACAGCTGCCCTGGGCCACCTGAGTGAGGGGCGCCCTGAGAAAGAAGCCCGCTGGCGGCCGTTATCCCAAGCACGTGAAGTGATTAGGGCTTTCTCAGACCGTATTTGAGTCTAATGTTGATCATTTGATTTGGAAATTTTTGCAAAAAAGGCAATCGAGCCCTCGGACCCGTGGACGGTCTGGGAAAATTACAAACCAACTACCTGGATTTGTGAGGCTGGTGACGCTGTGCACCGCAAAGGCCGGGAACCTAGGCCTCACTTGAACTACCCACTTGTAACTCGACCGCACACCGCACTTCGGCCCATCGAGGGATGGCGCGGTGTTATCAACCCCTCCGCCTCACAAAGAGGTTGCGTGGGGGATCACTCGACCTCCTGACTGGGCCCACGCATGCGCGGGGATTTCCTGGAGGATCGAGGGCAGAAATGTCTGACCCACTAAGACCTAGAACCCTCGAGGGCAAAAAAGTCCGACCTGCACACATGAGCCCTCAGAGGCTACAAATGACCGTGAGACCCCTATGAATCGGGTAGCACAACCCCAAAGGTGCGGGGGTCGCTCCTACGAATGCTCCGTTGTTCTATCTCTACATGTTTTTCGTCTTTCTTTTTTGCCCTAAATGTGCTAAACTAATGGTCTGGCCAACCAGCAGTTCGTAAACAGGAAAAGAATATGAACAAAAATTAAAAAGTCTAACAAAACCCCCCTCTTTGTTTATTCAGGATTAGCAAGGGTTTTTACCAAGGGACGGAGGCACCATCCGCTGAACTTACAGGTCTCTGTGGAGGACCTGGTCTACTGGCACTGGGGCCAAAACGGTGTCCGCCGCCTCCTTGTACTCCGGCAGCATGTTGGCATAGGTCGCCATGCTCTGACCAGGCGGGAACCCTTCCAGGCCGGTGAGGTCAGCGTTGGTGTGTGCCTTCGCCATTGCCAGGGCGATCGTTGCGCCTGATGGACTCCGCGCTCCATGACAACGCAGATGCTTGGCTGCGCTATAAGCAGGCGGTCCTGTGCACGCCCAGCCGGGCCACGCATGAGGTCGGCGACGGTAGTCTCCGCTACCTCCAGGGACTGGAGCTCCGCTAGCGCCTCTAAGTGAGCCAAGGAAACAAGGTAGGACCAAAATCATGGAAACGAAGCGAAAGAAAGGGGTACGAGAAAACCCCACCGGCGCAGCGAGGGTTGGCTGCCTCTCGCTGCTGGTGTGGTAGCGCCCCCTCGCGCTCGAGCTCCTCCACCACTGCATCAACGATTTTCAGCCGCTCCCGCGCCTCCTCGAGTGTGAGAGGGGGGGCCAGAACCAGCACGGGAGGAGGAGCGGGCGCCGGCATCAGAGAAGGGGCCGGGATACGAAACGCCGAGGAAATGCCGCCAGTGCGAAGCTGGCGGCCCCTCCCCGTGAATGCCCTTTCCTCTCCACTGTGGCGAAGGGGCGGAGGACTGTTCACCTCATCCTCCGACCTCGGCCTCCTTGAAGAGCTACCATGCTCCATGACGCTAGGTGGAAATAAGGAGGAGAAGAGAGGAGGACGGCCAAACAAGAAGATGGTGGGAGGCAGGGCGAGGAGGGTCGAACCCCTCGACCCCCCTTATAAAGGGAAAGCCAAGGTTAGTGGGACACACCTGAATGGGATTCATCACCCAAATCTCTTCTCGCTTACCATAGTGAGTATATAACAACTTCATAGGTATAGGACTCGACCCGTCCCAAATGAGTTTATGGTCGAATTGGTTTGATACGACACACATAATGAGTGAGAGTGGTTTAGTTTCTTATATAGTTACAATCGAATGTAGAGAGAGCACACATAAGGAGTTGTTTGAGTTGGCTAAGACAACATTGTGTATGAGCTCAGTCTACCATCCTCAATCAGACAGGCAGACTGAGTGAGTCAACCCGCGTGTGGAGACATATCTCCGTTGCTTTGTACATTCTTGCCCCTGTTAGTGGCTCAGATGAATCCCCCTCACAGAATTCTGGCACAATTCGAGTTTGCCTCCATCCGTGGGCAGATCCCTGTTTGAGGTATTATATGGCCACCGACCCCACCACTTTAGGTGGTCCCCAAATTCAGCAACCGATGTTTCAGAGATCGACACATGGCTGCGTGAGTGGGAGGTCATGAAAGCTGCTGTGCACCAACATCTCCTCACTGCCAGCAAGGTATGAAGGCATAGGCCGATAAATGTCGCTCTGACAGAACACTTCAGATTGGAGATCATGTTTAACTCATGCTCCAGCCATATGAGATTAGGGGAGTAATCACTAGCATAGATAGGGGTCTAGGCTATGGGTTTCCTTTGTTCTCCTGTGCCCCATAGTTTGTAGAGGTAGGCAGCATGTGGTGAAGCTCTATTCGTCCTTCGTAATCCTTCATGTTCGGGTATAGCGTACGTAGAGTTGTAGGCCTAAGGTCCCTGACAGATAAGGGGTAAGCTGGTGCCTGAAGTAAGCATTTAGAACCTATCTTATCTTAGACTATCTATCCATAGGGATCCTCTCTACCCTTGCCCACCTAGTTTTTATTGTCCTTGGACGATCTAGTATTTGAAGATTATTACATAGACATTCTCTATGGATACGGTACCCTGAATGTTTTTGGGTGAAAGCTACATTGGTATTTATGCGTTTGCTGATTTATCTGCAACTGTAAAAACAATCCCAAAGCAGAACAAACAACACAAAAGCGAACAGGACATGGCTCAGATCAGACTCGACAAGACTACCATCTGAAACAACTCTAGGAACATGAAGCCGTGTGGCACCAAGGTGGTGTCATGCAGAGCCCAAGCTAGAAGTTCCTTCATTACCTATTTTTTTCCTCCACACTAACTTCAAATACCTCTTTAGCCAAAAATCAGGAAAATGGAGCAACTCTGAGAACTATTCAAGCTTTGCGTGAAGGAGAGCTTGCTTGCTTATCCTTAACCCCTTCAATTTCTTGATCTCTAGAGCTTGAGCCTCCATTGTGTCTAGGAAATCATCCTTATTAGTAACAAAACTTTGATGAAGCCTTTCATAATCCCTGAACATCATACTCATATTATTCCTACAAGTCTTGCAAGCAAAATCTTCCTCTGGGTGCCAAATAAACTCATCTTTAAGCACATCCTTCAGATAATCTTTCTTGGGCCAAGCTCCTCATCTTCAATCTGAATTATATTGATGTCTTCCTCCTTAGAGCCTTCACTAGTATCCTGGATGTTGCAGACTTGAGCTGATGAAGAGCACTCACTCCCGTTCCACTTGTTTGGTTCCCCAAATTAACCTATATATGGATGGCACACTAGACAGGAGGATATACACTTTTAATGAAAACACGACAGATCTCAACTTCTCCATCTTGCAATTTGACAAACTCAACTGAATGTTCAGAATCAAAAACCCAATCTGGTGCACCAACATTAATACCAGCTTTATTAATACCTTCGAGAACCTTTCTGATCTTGGCGACTTCATCGAGCTTTCCTAGGAAGATGGGCTCTTCTTGTGCATCATCCTCCCCGGCCATGTGGCACCATCAGCCTCTCGATCTGTTGTGGCTAGATTTGGTTAATTTAATCTCGACAGGTCCTCACATGATGCAAGGGAAAAAAGGGTGTGTTACATGTTGTTCCCATTGATGCATGGGCACCCTAAACTAGTTCAATTTAATTTCCAAATTAAGATAGCTAACAAGAGCAATAGTGCATCACAAGAAGAATCACATTATGTTCTATGCCAACCTGGAACACGCAAGGAGAGGTACCACACACCCAGTGTCGATCGACGCAGGCTCTGCAATGCAAAATCTTGGACCACATTAGAAAAGCAGATCAATGCCATGCGCCTAAGACAAGCAAAAGGACCAGAATCTAATCCTTAACCTTTATGTGCGAATTCAGCAAAGAACTGAATCATTTGTCTACGTACTCTCTATGCACTATAGGCAAAAATGGATTGAGGGTTAAATTCTATACATCCATGATTTTTTAAAGAAAGACTGCCCTATTATGGATCTATATCATGCATTTCTCGCCTCTTTCTAATAAGGGCGATTCCAACCTTATCACTATCATTTAGTTTGCATACCATACCATGGTTGGCTAATTAATATTATATAGCTGGGTGGAGCCACAGCTAGCTGGATAGTTAATAGCTAGTTAGCTGAGAGCTGTTAGCTGGAAATTAGCTGGGCATGTTTGCATCAGCTAGAGGTAAAATTAGCTATGTTGTTCTAGCCGGTGGATCCAAACAAGCCCAAGACTTGCATAAGATCTGGTTTCTTCCTTTCTTTATTCTCTCTTGTGTAATAAGCTTCACTGCACATTACCTAAAAATCATATTCTCTCTTGTTTAATAAGCGTCACTACACATCACCTAAAAACCATATATAAGTGGCAATGAAATTAATACCATAGAAACTATATATTCTATTTGGAGCATTGGGACTACTCTAAGATTTCTTTTGGATTGACAAGGGAATTTCTAGTCCTCAATGTACACACTAGAGGTGAATTAGATCATGCTAATTCTTTACATTTACTAGCTAGGGATCCGTGTGTTGCTAGAGAATATATATTTGTCAATGTTAACATTCATGTACTAAATTCTGAAGGTTGTATGCACGCCATTGGATGCACGCCATTGGACGTCCAAATAATAGTTTAGATTTAGGAGGGACCGGTTGATTCAAATAATATAATCGAATGATACATTTGTGCTAAAATTTTGAAGGTTGCATGCGCGCCATTGCACGTTCTCTCTATCTTTTAGCAAAGAAAGCACATATTTCATTGCTTTGAGTATGTGCAGGGCAAATAATAAAATATAGAAAGAATGGAATTAAATCATTATGTTTTTATGGAGAGATCATATGTTAACTTAGCTTTACTTGGGCATTTGTTTTGTCATAGTATGCAGCCGATTTCTCATATGTCCACTAGCTCTCCAATGAAGCAACCATCTATTGGGACCTAACGGTCTGTTGCTCTCCATGTAAGAAAGCATCCTTTGGTTATTCACAAAAAAAAAAAAAAAAAAAAAAAGAGCATCCTTTGGTACCCAAAACTTGACATTTACTCTTACTGTGTGTATATTTAAATGATGTGCGTGCAGTCTCACCACACATGTTTCCAGTCAGGCAACACCACACATGTTTCCACATACCTGTTTGCAATGAGGCCAATAAGAAATGTTGACCAAGTTGGCGGGGGAAGTTTGATGGAAAACTATAGGTAATATCATGATTTGACACTTGTCACTTTCATTATGTTTGTCAAAATACTTTTATTATTCTGATGTAGCTCCAATTATCTTTTTGTTGATTATAGTTTATTCTATTTGCATTTTACGCCAAAATTCTCAGAGCATATAGCGCTTAATACCCTAACATGATACTATAATTAATTCTGCTAAAAACCACTCATCCCTGGCAAGGCATGTGTGAGGCCACTGAAAAGCTTTTTTTTTTTTTTTTGCATGGAATAGATACTCCCTAGTTCTTCGATATAAACAAAGCACACAAAGCACACTCTATCACAAGCCGTTCCCACCAAGAAAAAAAGTATACCACCAATAAATCCGTGGAATAATATTTATAAAATAGGTCCATTTAGTCCAATATTGGTTATTGAACCAATTCCTCATGGTATGATTATTGGCCTTCATCAGATAGGTACCATGCATATTTGCATATCAGATAGCTAGAGCCGTCATATATCAAATCTCAAAATACTAAATAAGTACATGATCAATAATACATGTTTCATGGTGAATTTAACGAAACTAATTTGTTGTAGATGTTGGTACTTTTTAATAAAATTAGTCAAAGTTAGATAAGTTCTAACATCGGATAAAGCTAGATTGGCCAATAGTTTAAATGGAAGTAATATATACTACAGGCCACAGGGGAATTGAAAGCTCCGATCCTTTGGTGGACGTTACGGTCCCATTTTTCGTCTTTAATTTGTTAATTTGGAGTTAGCTTGTATGCACAATAAATAATGTTCTGAGAATAATGGGTCATATATATGTGATTCTTATTTTATCTCTGCCCTTGGGCCAGCTTGCAGGATATCAAGCAGCTCTGGAATGATTGGGAGATCCAATCCCTGATACTTGTTAGCTTCGGCCTTCAAGTCTTCCTCTTCTTGGCAGCAGACGTGCGGAGGCACAGCGCATCGCGCATCCCTAACGCACTCTTATGGCTGGCCTACATGACGGCCGACTCGGTGGCCGTCTTTGCCCTCGGCCATCTCGCCGTCGCCGCGAGCGCGCCGGGCCACCAGCTCCTCCTCTTCTGGGCGCCTTTCGTGCTCCTTCACCTGGGCGGGCAGGACACCATCACCGCCTTCGCCATGCAGGACAACGAGCTGTGGCGGCGCCACCTGCTGGCACTTGTCACCGAGGCAGCGGTGGCCAGCTACGTTGTCTCCAGGTCGTCCTGGCCAGACAGGCGGCTGCTGCTAGCTGCGACGGTGCTCATGTTCCTCTGTGGGCTCGTCAAGTATGCTGAGCGTACCTGGTGCCTCTTCTCAGCTAGGCCAGCGGGCCTGAGTAAAAACTCCCTTGTTTCATTGAGAACTTACGTGATGATGGCAGGCGACGGTCGCACTATACTGGGTCCTGATGGTCAGAGCGCCGAGGATGAACTGAGGCTAAGAATTGACATGATGCTTGGGAAGCAATCTCCAGCTCTGGCACCATACACGAACACGACGTTGGTATCAGATGCTCTAGCCAATGATCTGAATGCCATTGCAGGTGCTGATGCTTTACCAGAAATGCTCAAAGGTCTCAAGTCCCATCCAGACCGGCTCGGGGTCTACCATCATGTTGCCACACTGCTGTCTAGTTGCTATGACAAGCTCTACACCAAGGGTGGGCTTCGAGGGTACTGGATCGGAGAGTTCAAACGAGCTCTCAAGTATTTCCGCGGCAACACACAAGCCAAACTTGGGTTTCTTCGTTCCATTTTGGTTTTGCTCTTCCCATTCCTTGCAATGTCGGCATCGCTTGTGCTCTTTATGTTCACTGACAAGTACCAACTCTACAGCAGAGTTGATGTCATCGTGTCCTACATCTTGCTTATAGGGGCCATAGTCCTGGAGGTCGCATCTCTAGTCATATCCATTCTTCCCCACTATGAATCTAGTAGTGTAGCAGCCAAATGTGTTCATTATCTTCCAGGGCACAGGAAACAGTGGTCTCAGTCTCTTGGTCAGTACAACATGATGGAAGCATACAACATTAAAGCTCATGCAAGAACATCATCCGTACCAAAGTGGATCCACAAGCTCTCAGGCAAGCTTTTCGGTGACAAGAGAGTAACACACATCAAAATCACTCCAGATCGCAAGACTCCAGATCTCAAGAAGCTTGTCCTCGACAAACTGCTAGAATTTGGGAGCGATAAAAAATGTTGGTCCTTTGCCAGCTCCCGTGGCCAGTTTGCTCTGATGGAAATCTCTGCTTCAACGTTGACTGCAATGCATGAGAGCATCGTCGGCGTCGATTTCCCGACAAGCGTCCTGATCTGGCACATCGCAACAGACATATGCTACCAGGCTGATGATTCTGACCCAAACATGAAGATGGCCAGAAAACTATCAAACTACATCATGTACCTCATCTTTCAGTGCAAGGTGATGCTCACAAGCAACTCCAAGCTCGTACACAAGACGACTATGGAAGGCATTGGGGAAGCCCTTGACAAGAAGGTCGTCCTTCCAAGCAGCGAGGCAATCAAGATGGTGCATGATAAGAACAAGGTGGTATACAGCAGGATAGAGGTAGAAGAAGTAGAAGATGATGAGCCCCGCCTCCCTCAAGATTCTAGGGATGCCCATCAGCCAGCCAATTCTGCCTCCAGCAGCATCCAACAGTCAACTCAGCTGCAGCTTCTGCAAAACAATATAAAAGCTCTCCGTTCTCTGGTGTTACCTTATGCCTCTGCGGTGGCTAATGAGCTGGCTGTCATCCCTGGTGGCCGCCGCTGGGATCTCATCTCTGCTGTGTGGTTGGAGATGCTTTACTACATCGCACCTCGTTGCGGAGGTGACTTCCATTCTGAGCATCTCAGCACCGGTGGGGAGTTCGTCACGCATGTCCTGGTCCTCATGCATCAACTTGGTCCTTTTCTACCACCCCCAGGTTCTTAGCTAACTTCTTGACTCATGTTGTCATGCTTGTAATAAGTTCTGAAATGCGTGTTATGAAGTCTGTGTGCTGGTGGAAAATAAACAGAACAATTGTATGATGCAATAAGTTCTGTGATCGCCGTTGTACAGTTGTACTCGGGCAAATGAATGTACTATGATTTTATTCTTACACAATAAAGTGTACTCATGGTTTATGTACTCCCTCCGTATACTAAATACATGTCGTTCTAGAGATTGATCAAAATTGCTCAAAAGATTTCGTCCTGGGAGTGGAGAGCTCTTTTTGACGCTGCTGCCCTTGCATGCGGTCACTCCGGCTCCCACGCCGCGTGAATGAATGCGCTGCTGCCCTTGAATGCAGCCCGCTTCGTTGCTCGCGTCAAGGCTGTAGAGCCATGCAAAATCACACGAATTGGCAAAAAATGTGGCCCTGCCAGGCATTGAACCCGCGACCTGGGAGTCTGGGACACTTGCCTCACTGCGCTAGCCAATCAAACCACGCTTGTTTTGTGTATAGGATGCACCTGCAGTCCTATTTAATAGGGATAATAACAATCATGTCCTACACGACATGTATTTTTTCCTATATATGGAGGGAGTACTTTCAACAGTTCATGCGCATTGATAGATAAAATGAAATGTAATCGTATCCAGAATTGTTGCAGTAAGCTAGCGTGTCTAGCTAGGCTAGGAGATTTCTGCACAAATCTCCTAACAGCCTTGAGTTTACCAACACCATGCATGTCTGCTGAGCAAATAGTTGACGTACAAGCTTCTCAAATTGTCAGGAATTGAGTTGCCTGACGGGTGAGTTTCACTCTCTCTTCGTGAACTTACGAGTGCAACGCGTGAAAAAAAAAATGCCGGGCAACCAAAAGGAAAGAGTAAAACAGAGAAAAATGCTATCTCCTAGCAACTTGCCTTTTTTATTATACTTAAACTTTCTGGTCAAACAATGCGGTGAGAAATGCATTACACCACGCGCCTGGATATTTCACATAATATTTGGGTATACTAGCTTGATGATACGATGTTGCTTGATGATGAAAGGATCGATGCAACCATTACTAGGACATCCAGAGGACGAAGTGGCACACCTCGGTCCGAACTCCGGCGTCCAGTTGCCGCAACCGTAGAAGCCCGGCCCCCGCATGGCCCCTGCCGGCGTCCAGAGGCCGGATACTCACCACGCCCCAGTCGCAGCAGCACACCGCGGCGGCGCTAGAGCTGGCGTTGTTGGCACCACTAGACGGGCTCATCAGATTGCCTATAACCTGCGGCTGCCACTGCAGGGGCGGCGCTAGCTCGCCAGTGATAGTGATGGTGACTAAGGATGCAAGGTGGGGCTGGCCGCCGCGTCAACCCGCTGGGCTGCGCGCGCCACCAACCCGCATAAGCCCACAAAGTGGCCCACTTAGAGTGGGCTGAAGTGGGAAACCCGTATAAGCCAGCGGCAACCCACACCGCTCTGATGGAACGCGATGGTGCGATTGCGGCGGCGAAGCTCATCGTCGCGTCCACTTCCTGTTCCCTGATCAAAGCATCCAACCTATTCGAGAGATCATACAGCGGTACCGACACGAGAGATCATACGGTGGCATCGACACGAGGACCCGTCTGCTGGAAGAGCTTGCCATTGATTACAAGGTCATGAGCAGCTACGAGCCGATGATCCGTAGCTGTATCCGTGCAGGTCATGGAGTCACCTGCGGCGGCTTCATCCAGTCCACGAAGGCTGCGGGATCCGTGCTGATCGTAGTCGGTGTGGTTGTAGTCGAGGTGAATGTACGCGAACGCCGGCATCGTCTCCGCCGCCGGGAAGCCGCTGCCGTTGTTCAGCACGTCCGCCGTGCTGAGCACTCCGTTCTCGCGCATCTTGCCATACCGCTCCTGCGTGTCGAAGCCGAAGCTCCAGAGCGGGAAGCCGCTCGAGGGCAGCAGCCACGTCGTGCCGGGGAAGGGCTCACAGAACAGCTCGCCCATCTCGTTGCAGGGGTCGACGAGATCGGTGAGCAGCGCGTACAGGAACGCGGACGCGGCGGCGAGGATCCGGTTCCCCAGCCCGCGGTAGGAGATAGACACCAGGTACCTGCGCTCTGGGGGCGCGGTGGCGTTCTTGCCGGACCTGAGCTGCTCCAGTGCACTGGAGTAGGCGGCGGTGCCAGGGCCGCAAAGCCGTTGCAGGGATTCGTCAAATGGCAGCTTGGAGACGAGGTACGAGGAAGGCTGCCTCTGCCGGGGTTCCGGCGGTACATCGCCGATTGGTACCGGCTGTGGCACGAGTCCTCGTCGAATCCTGCCACCAGGAGGCCGCCGAGAAGCCTGTCATGCCTTGTCCTCGGGTCGTTGTGGGCTCGTGGAACCCGCATCTCGCCGCGTTCGTTGCATGGTCGTTGTGGGCTCGCCGCATCGGCCAGAGAAGCGCTTGCAGGCTGTGCGGACGTGGGGCGGGTTAGCCGCCGCCGCCCCACCTGCATCCTTAATGGTGACGCCGCGACGTATGAGTTCGGCGAGGAGACGGGCCGTGCTGCGCGCGTCGTCGAGGTCGCAGTGCCAGCGGCCGACCCACTGCAGCCCGGCCTCCCGTACGGCCTCTGGGAGATTGCGCCGCCGCGAAGTGGACCTTGAGCTAGCCCTTGAACCGGCACTCCGACTCCAGCATGGTGCGGCAGTCCCAGTCGCCCCACGTGACGACGGCGAAGTTGCTGCCGGCGCCCACCGCCCGCATCAGCCACGCGTCGAGCATCGCCAGCGCGTCCTTGAGCTCCAGGCCGGCGTCCACTTGCCTCCTGCTGGATGCCCGTGAGGTCGAGGCAGTACGGGGTGAGCCGCGGGTGGTGCCTCACACGGACGTAGGTGCGGAACTCCGACAGAGGGCGGCCGGCAGCGTCGACCAGGACCGCCGGGAACTCGATGACCAGGACGTAGTTGTAGAATCTGGAGCCAAGCTGCAACCTATCCCACTAGGCCGCCATGCCGGCAGGCGAGTAGCCTGCAGCAGCGTGAGCACGCAGATGGAGAGCTAGCAGCTAGCTCGCGGTGGTTGAGTCAAGTAGAAACGGACCCGGACGAAGTTTGTGGTGGGGGAAGTGCCGGGAAGTTACCACTACTGGTACATTATTGCCCGGCTGCATGCCCGCGTCCATGCTCGTGTAGAACTTCAACAATTCTACAACTATATAACGATTGAGGATTTGACCCGATACAAGAAAAATATAATGAAAATTGGCAATGGTATATTGATAATAGAAAATGTAAAAGATAATTAAGTTGTCTATATATTGTTCTCCATGGGTTGACATACCAGCATATTCGAACATCGTTACACCAGCAGAGGGAGAAGCTTTGTTCATGAGGTGATACAACTGAAAGTTGAATAAAAGGAACTTCATATATCTAGGATAAAGTGATCATCTTGGCCGATTATTGTCCATCCGCTTGGCTCACGTCAGGAACACAATTGAGGCCCTCATTGGAACGCAAGAACGCAAGAACACATCAATAGGAAAAGCATAGGAATTCCACATGAATACAGAAAAAAGCATAGGAATTCCATAGGAATACAACTCCAAAACATAGGACTGGAAAACATAGAATTAATTGTGCAAAGTGTAAAACAGTGTAAAGATAATTGACAATATTTGAACGTCAAGAAGAACCTAAAAATTGTCTCACACACCATTTTCTGTGAAATGATAGAAGCTAATGTTGAAAAGAATGCACTGATGCAACTCTGTAAGGAATAGAAGCAAAGCCTGGGATGGAGTGCCCCACAGAACAGAGGGATGGAATGCTTTGGCTCTGGTATGTCATTGGAAGGAGATGGGCTTCTTCTGGCAATGGATAGCGTGGTGGGTGGGTGATGGAGGCCGATCTGATGGCAGATCAAGAAATGCAAAAAATAAAAAATAAAAAATAAAATAAAAATAAAAAAAATAAAATAACATAAAATAAAATTGAAAAGAAACTTGAGACTGACAGCAGCAAGGCTCTTGATTCCACGAAAGAACGATTGAATTTGACAATCCTAAGATCACAGTATACACCCTGAATTTTGTCAAGGAAATAAGGAGAACAAGCGTATGCGGACACACAGACACTACTATATGATGACATCGTTCTTTTCTTCTACTTGGAATATTTTGTGGCAGCAGGTACAAAGGTACTTTTGGAGTATGTGCAAGATTGTTGTAAAGGATGCATATGGTTCCCATCTTTTGACGAAATATTATCACTTGGGCGTCCCTTTCTAGACCTGAAGCTTTTTTTTTTTTTGAAAGAAAACAGGAGGGGTTTGCACCCCTACTGCAAATTATATTAAAAAAAGAGGTAAAATTTACATGGCAAATAACTTGAGGAGAACAGGTGAGAAAGATTAAGGCACCCAGAAAGTAAGAAAGAAGAGCAGGGATAAAGAGGGGGAGGGGAAGATTAGGCAAGACTCTGTAACCATTCTTGAATCCTTGGGAAATAACTTTTCTTCGCCCGCCAAAGTAGCGAAGTAAACTCATGTTTGAAAATTGTCTTGCACTCGTGGATCGTTGCCGGAGTGTTGTTGAAAATCAGGTTATTCCTGCACATCCAGATTGCCCAACTCATTAAGACTATAATTTCCATGAAGAATGGCTCATTGATTTGCTGCTTCAAATGCTCTAGGATCTGAAATGGTTCTAGCTGAATTTGTAGGTTTAGCTGAAGTGTTCTCCAGCAGTCTGTTGTGAATCTGCAACCAATGAACAGATGAAAAATTGTTTCCTCAGTGTTACAGTCACAGAGGACACAATTATAGTTGGGCAACTCCATATTTCTTCTTTTCAGCAATCCTCTTGTGCTTAACCTGTCCCTCAGAAAGAGCCAGAAAAAGAATCTGTGTTTATTTTGGCATGAACTCTTCCAGAGCCAGCCAAAGATTGGGTGTTCCGGCAAATGGCCTCTCAGATGTTTGTAGACCTTTCTTGAAGAGAAGTGATTAGAACCCCAAATGTATCCCCAAATGTCTTTGGAGTCAGTTGTCACTAGGCTGTTCAAGTTGTCCAGTAGGTTTCCATATTGTGCAAATGCTTCCTCTGATAATGGTAGATGAAAAATTATGTGCAGCTAGCTTAGCTCTTTTGCTTCCTGGACAGTGATATTTTTTTTCTTTGTAAAGGAGTAGAGTTCAGGGAATTGCAGTTTTGGTACCCCTCCATTCCATAAATCATCCCAAAGTAAACAGGTTTTACCATCTTTGATTTCTATCACGGAGAAACCTTTGTACTTATCAGTCAGCTTCAGGATGTCTCTCCACCAGAAGGACCCTTTTTTTATGTTGTTGTTTGCTCTGCCCTCTGAATGATAGGATTCCCATACTAAGTTCACCCATGGTAGGTCTTCTTTGTTGATAAACTTGTGGAAGAATTTTAATAGAAGAGCTTCATTATGAGTTCTAAGGTCCAAGACACCTAGACCTCCCTCCCTTTTTGATTTCTTGACTAGATCCCAAGCTGCTTTGGATGGTTTCTTTGAATCCAAATCTGCACCTCTCCAAAGGCAGTGTTTTCGGTATTTGTCGATTTGGTCTAAGACCGCGTTGTGTACCTTGAAGGTACACATTGCAAAAGTAGGTAAGGCTGAAATTACTGAGTTTGTTAATTCAAGACGGCCAGCCTGGTTGAGGAAGGAGGATGCTGCTACAAGTCTTCTTTCACATTTAGATACTAAGGGTGAGAAGTCAACAATTCTGGGTTTTGTCAATCCAAGAGGGAGACCCAGATATGGAAAGGGAAGGCTACCTTTGGCACAGCCGAAGGTTCTTGCTAAATGATCTAGCTGTTGCTCAGAGATGTTAATTGGGTACATTGAAGATTTTGCATAGTTTACTTTCAGACCAGTTGAAGCCCCAAATGAATGCAACAAGCTCTTAAGGGTGACCAGTTGAGTTGCTGAGGCTTCCATGACCAGTAAAGTGTCATCTGCGTATTGAACCACTGGAAAGTCATTGGTGTGTTGTAGGGGGAGAGGTAAAGTGATTATACCAATCTCTCTGGCTTTGTTGAGGATCGATTGCAGTAGATCAGCAGCAAGGACAAAAATTAGAGGTGAGAGAGGGTCCCCTTGTCTGACCCCTCTTCTGCAATGAATGGTTTTTCCAGGAACCCCATTTAGGAGGACTGATGAAGTTCCTGAATTTAAAATTAGTTTGATCCAATTCAGCCATCTGGATCCAAAGCCCTTAGCTCTCAGAATCTGCAGAATGGCTTCATGTTGTAGGGTGTCAAATGCCTTTTCAAAATCTAGCTTCAAAATCACAAGTTGCCTCCTTGATTTGTGACACACGTGCAAAAACTCTAGGGCCCAAGCCAAGCAGTCCTGAATTGTTCTGGATTTTATAAACCCATATTGGTTGTTGTGGATCAGCTTCATGATTATTTTCTACAGCCTGTTAGCTAAAAGCTTTGTGATAATCTTCATTGAGGAGTTGAGTAGAGAAATTGGCCTAAAATCGGAAACTCTTGAAGCACCATCAACCTTTGGGATCAAAGCAATGTGAGACCCATTAATACTTCTTAGACAGACCTCCACATTGAAAAAAGCTTGGACTAGCTCATAGAAATCAGACTTTATGATTTCCCAACTTCTCTTGATGAATTCATTGTTGAATCCATCCGGGCCAGGGGATTTGTTATTTGGCAGATCTGAAATTATGGAGTCTATTTCTTCTGTGGTGAAGGGAGCTTCAAGTTCTTCCAAGTCAGTATGGTGGGTCAATAACTGGTCTAAATCAAAGGTGCATTGTTCAAACTCTGAAGACCCCAGTCTTGCTTTAAAAGTTTCCCATATGAGCTGAGCTTTCTGATTATGGTCTGTAAGCTTGATATCTTGGTCATTGCTCAAGGCAGAGATAGTGTTCTTCCTGTGTCTTATTGTGGCATTGGCATGAAAGTATCGGGTGCCCGCATCTCCTTCTCTGATCCATCTAATCTTTCCCCTTTGTTTCCAATAGGCTCTCTGTTGCTTCAGTAGAAGAACTAGTTTGTCACAGATTAAGTTTTTAAAATTCCATTCAGCCACACTTAGACCTCTTAGGAGCTCCAATGTTTCAAAAAGAGAAAGCAAAAGCTTAATATCTTTGATCTTCCTGTTTAGGGAGTAAAAGTTTGCCTGCCATGTCTTGAGCTTTCCTCTGAGAGCCTTGAGCTTGGCTGAGATCCTTTTTGCAGGGTCAATCTGATTGATAGGAGCTGACCAGCTTTGCTGAATGACCTCTAGAAAGTTATCAAGTTCTAACCAGCTGTTCTCAAACCTGAAAATTTTGTTTTTGGAACTTTAGAGCATATTTCAATTAAGCAGGGCTTAGGAAGAAGAATAAATAGCCACTCATATAAAAGTAATCGTCCTCCTCTGTATGAGACACACAAAGACTGTCTGTCCGGTAGTAAGCAGAACAAAATTGTTGAACCATCATTGCTTCCTACAAATATGGTTGCATGCTAATAGGTGTAAGAAAATGATCTAGGCAGCCTCTAGATGAGATGAGACATTGTATGGGCCTCTAGAAATCTATTTCTAGATATGATTGATTATAGAGTCATCTCTAAAAATAAGTGGAGAGAATAGAAGATGAGATCTCCATTAGTGGAGATAACTATATATAGAGAGTCTCAAGGGCTATATAGAACTATAGGCAGGTGGGCCTTGATATACACTTAACATAGTATAGTAAAAAATTTAAAATTTAGAAATAAAGTTGGATATAGACAAACTTTATGAAAGTTGTATGTTAACCTTTTCATTTGAAGTCATTTAAATCTGCAAACTGATTGAAGTTCTCACATTTGTAAAATTCAAAAATTTCAACTCTATTCTGGACATACCATGGAATTTGGCCAGAGGGTTAACATCATGTTGGATGTGGCAATGGGGATGAACTACCTGCATCATGAGCACACAGAGGTTATCTTGCACCGTGATTTGAAGCCTAGCAATGTGTTGCTTGATGAAAACTTCGCAGCACATGTGGCAGACTTTGGCATTGCAAAAATGTTCCTCGATAATGGAAATTCCATTATTTCTGCAAGTATGCCAGGGACTCTTGGCTATATGGCACCTGGTACTTTTCTTACCTATTGTATTATTTATTTAACATAATGCACATCATGCTAACAAATTCAAATATTGTTTATGGGTGATTTGTATTAGCAGAGTATGGATTGACGGGTAAATCATCTACAAAGAGCGACGTGTTCAGCTTTGGAACCACCCTGCTTGAAGTCATCTCTGGAAAGAGGCCGGTTGACCCAATGTTCGTAGGAGATTTCAACATGAGGGAGTGGATCAACCAGGCATTTCCTTCCAGTATTGCTGATGTTGTGGATAAAAAATTATTGCAAGGTCATGGATCAAGGCACAGAGATTGTAATGGTAATATGGCACTAGAGGGTTCCTCCAACAATTCGAACACCTGTTTGCAATGCATTGTGGAGTTGGGTTTGCTTTGCACAAAGGAATCTCCAGAGGAGAGGACCACTATGAGCAATGTTGTTGCCAAGTTGAAAAAGATCAAGCAATATCATTTGAAGTATTGTGCCTCTGAATGAGATATTCCAAGCAATCTTCCACGGAAGGACTAGGCGTGAATGACCAGGGCAGCTCCTACAGAGGTGGGACCAATAATAAACAGGACTTTATAGGACCAACGGTGGTTTGGTTTCTCGGAGACCTTTTTGACCAAGGCAGAAGGTCCAGATGTTGGAGACCAAGTACGTGTGACTGACCAACTCTGAGTCTTCGTCAACACAAGTTACTTTGACGGTTGTGTATGCTGAGCAGGAAGATTCACGGTTGGTTGGTGAAGCTAATGAATGTAATTTTGTTTTGTGTGTATAATAAGTACAGCCAAAATGCTGTCAATTCTACTCAATTAGCCTCGTGGTTGGGAGCTGTTTGAAAACAAATCCCTCATCTTTTGTTTGGGGAAATTAATTGGGGGTAAAATGAAATGCAAAAGAGGCAGAAAAATTTAAGATAAATGGAATCAGTAAAAAAAATCAAGATAAATGGGATCAATAAAAATAACGATGAGATTTGAACCATATCTCACCGTGCACACATTTCGTCGAACGGGTGGTGGGCACTGCCAGTTGCTGGCGTGACCACCACACTAACGGGTGACGCACTTCGTCCATCAGTGGTGCGCACCGCATAGGTGTGCTGCGAGCATGCGACCGCCTGTTCGTCGCTGCAGACAGCCACCTCGCTCCAATAGATGTCGATTCGCCGTTAGGGTCACTGTCTTGTCTTGCTACCTCCCAGGCCTCCCTCCGGAGAAGACAATCCAGACATTGTGCGATTCAAGGTGGAGATTCAGGGAGAACATCCCTTTCAAAAGATTCAGGGAGAACATGTTCGTTCACTGAGTGGCACGGTGGCGCTGTATCAGACTCGGGAACATATTCGCTGTCAGACTCGGGAACATTTTGGCTGTGATGTATTGTGAGTTTTTTTTTGAGATTTGATGTATTGTGAGTTGTGACTAACCACAAGATAACCGATGATAAGCAGGCACCCATCATGTTTACTCAACATCAGATCAAAATGTTTTTTTTTTTACTTTCCGAAAAAATCAACTGGAATCTGTATAAACCTCAACCGTTGGATTTGCCTGGGCAGATGGGATTGTCCAACTAATAATTGGGTCGTGGTGTGCTAGGGCCTAGAGCAATTTTTGAATCAAGGCCAGGAGTTCGGGCAGTGTTTTTCTAATGCATATTCTTTGAATTCTTTAAATAATTGCCTATGACCATAATTACTGTGTTTTTGCAAAAAATAAAAAAATTAACCATAATGCATGAAATTTATGTATAAATTCCTAGGGGCATATTTGTGTGTATAAAATTATTTCCATCCACTATTGAGCACACAAGTATTTGAAGAAAAAATAAATTAGAGAAAATATGATGTCCCCAACTTTCATATCTCATCATTATGAAGAGCAATAATTTTCATATATGTAATATATGTGTCAAACATATATAGCCAGACCGACCTATAGGGCGAGGTGGGGCGGCCGCCCGACCTCCCCTCTAGCTGGACCCCACCCGAAACCCGGTGCGACATCTCCATGGCTCTATCCCACATCTGATGACAGGCGACCTCGAGCTTGAGGACGGGTTGAGAGGCGAGCGGCAGGTCGAAGGCGGCGACGGGCTGTTACATGGGCCTTCTCCACTATCCCTCATGGGCCCTCCTCGTTCAGGCGTGTTGGCCTTCCCAATCGCTTGTATCGAAAGCTCAGACACGGACCGCAAGGGCGCAGGTAGTGGCGGCGGCGCTCCCCGGCTCGACCGCTCCCCACTGATCGATGCCTCGGCGACCCGCTGACCCCACCCTTCTGGCTCCGGCCCTCCGGCTGTGGATGCGCCTGAAGCTGAGCCTGAGGACGGCTGAGCTGGAGCAGGTCACGCCGGCACCAAACGCAACAGGTGCAGTGCAACGGTACGGTAGCACAGTAGCAACATAAGCTCATGAAGCAGAGTTGGCACCCCAGGTTGATGTTCTGGCCTCTACTTATGCTAGACTAGTTCGTCTTCGATTGGTTCTTGCAATTGATTCATATTTGTTAGCCTTATGCAACCTAGCAATTAGTTAGTTAACGTTGTCAAGAACAAGCCAAGAAATAGCATGTGGATTAAGTTCCTATGCCTAACATAACATTGGTTTATGTTCGCCCGAGCTCCATTTTCCGGCTGGGTCCGCCACACTGTCAAATGAACTAAACAAATTCAAGTGTGGTATGTGTTTGACAAGCCTGAGTGGCTTATATGTATGTGTAACTAAACAAGAAAAATACTTATATAACCTCAAATGAAGATAAACAATTAAACACATATATGTAATTTGTTAATGTGAAGTAATTTTAAGGGTCTTCTATGTTAAGTGAACTAGTGCCTTAGATGTTTTAGGTGTACTTAAGAAGTTTAAGTGTAATATGTGTAAGTGAACTTGACCTTAACCTGAACAAGACATAACCATGTAAGTAAAGTCTGGGGCTTTCAGTTCCCATTTTTCAAGACTTCCATGTGTTGCAAGTAGTATAGACAAACTCATTACATCACATGACTTTCACCATCTCTTTCTTCATCTATACTATGCCATGTAAGTTACTCAATGCCCATGTGAAACACCAATTGAGACTTGCCTAACATGACAAATACTTAAACATTTCTATGCGATATGACATATGAGATTTTTTACAATACTTGCGGAAAATTTCAACAGCTCACAGCGACCGATCCAACGGCTAGAAAGGCCGAAGGCAATAGAAGGCGATGGGAGGGAGGCAATGGGAAGCGATTCATGGATCTATGCTAAGTGGGCCATATACATCAAATCGCCTCCCATCGCCTTCAAAATTGAGTGGATTATAACTCTAAATAACGGAGTGGTAATTCCGTATTCGTGATTCTTTTTTCTAATAAGGATAAAACAGTAACTCCATAAATATGTAATTAATGTTTTTTCAGTTTTGAGTATTCAACTTCATTCTCCGTACATGCTGGGACAATTGCTTGATTTCTGTTCTATTGCCTACAATGTATCTCTAAAATTGCGATCACGGGCGGCTGTGCGTGGCGAGGATAGGCCGTGACCGGAAGGGCCGTGCTGTTTTTTGGATCGTCGGCAGCTGGAGGTCACGGACTGCATGCGCGAGCAAGACGACGAGCTGGAGCGCCGCCCGCTGATAGTTGTCCGTGTTCTGAATAATTAGGTTCTGTGTGTTCTAATGGAATCCTTGATCTGCATGACGCCTCGTTGCCCCTGCCGCCCATGGCGTTTGCCGTGGACCCGAACCCGCCGCGGACGGTGCCGCCGGAGCCCGACGCAGACGTGCACCCCGCCGCGGAATGCGCGCTGCACGTACTGGAGAATGGACTCGATGCCGGACGCCTTCTGGAAGACCTTGGCTACAAGAGCAGTGAGGATCGCGCGGCGAAGCGGCTCTGTCGGGTACACCAGGAACTCCCTCAACACCCCAAGCTCCTCCCTCCACCACCAGCCTCGCTTGGCAATTGCCGGCGGCTTGCCAGAGCCGTCGTGCGGTTTGCCGCACTCGATCTTTTTCTTGAGCAGACGGAGCTCGGCTTCTTCCAGTGTCGTCGATGTTCTGTTCAACAGGCGCCGGGCCTTGCTTTCTCGGTCCCTGGACACAAGCCAACGGGGCGTCTCGGGCATGAAGAGGACGACGGAGCTAAGCGACGACCAGGGTGCGGCTTCGGGGCGCGGGTCAGGGTGTGGGTGGGGTTGAGGTTAGTGAAAGGACCAACATATCCTTTAGGAAGGCAATAGGAAGCAATTTCAAGTATTGTAAAAGATCATATATATCTTTAGTGAAACCAAGTACTATGTCATTTTATACTTAAGTGTGATACGTGCTTCATTGAACTTGACAAGTTTAAGTCTCATATGTGTTAGTAAACTTTAACAAGTCATAAACAAGATACAAACACTTCATATATGTTTAACTGTTTAAGTGAAGACAAGAATGCCACATTTAGTTACTTAGCAAGCATTTCCTTGGCTGCCAACAATTTGCATGGAAGTTCACCTCTAACTCCAAGGAAATGGACGGTTTCTTTAGAGGTTCAATGAAACCTCCAAGAAAATGCTTAGTTTCCTTAGGGGTATCGAAGCAGCCAAGAAATTTATAATTTTTCGTCTATTTACTACTACTGTACCATAAGGAATATGTTATTTCCTTGACGGATGTATTTTGGCCTCCAAGGAAAATGTCAACCCTCAAGGTAATTCTATTTTCTGGTAGTGAGATTAGATATGAATCGTGTGTACTTAGGACCTTAATTTGTGGTAACATTACTTGATCCATAAAGCTCTCCCCGTTTTTCTAAAACAAAAAAAGAATGTCCGAATTACATTAAATCAACCTTGGTCAAATGAAATGGAACTGATCACCAATAATAGCCACATAATATAAGCCACGAATAGGTAGCAAATATGCAGAAGAGGCCTTATGCAAGTCCCTCTCCCTCCAGCTTTGGCTCCTGGTCGCGATTCAGGATGCCAGCATGAGTGAGAAGAGCCCAGAGGTGGGTCAGGAACTCCCCGCCTTGCGCCAGTCGCTCCATGTGTGCCTTGGCATTGTCCGATGGCGCGATGTAGAGGATGGTTTCCACCCAGAACTCGGCCAGAACTCGGCCATACCGTCCAGCGCAGAGAAGTGTCTTCTATGGCCTCCAGTTCTGTCCCAAGCTTGAGTCCTTTGGTCAAGATGCTATTGTCAACTCCAGAGTACAATAGGGTCCTCTGAAGTCCATCTCTGTCTCGAGCATTGGTTCCCAATGCTTCTCTGGCTTTGTACATCGCTTCATCAAAGATAGACTTGGTATCAATGGAATTCCCTGGAAGCAATTTTGGGACATTAGACATCAGGTATGCACAGTAGCATGATAATTTGGTTGCGACTTCATGAATATCATAGCAGGGAGGCTGCCTGCTTCTCAACTCTGCATCATCACATGATATTCTGCAGTAATCAGTTGCAATGTGTGCCAAATAAGCATGCTTTCTGTTTGAATCTCATTCCTCAATGTCCAAGAAAACTGTTGGAGAAAACCGTTGCGCTGCAATGATGCTTTCCCATTGGTCAGATGTCCATCGCCACTAGACTTCAGAATGGAAACAATCTGAGGCTTCAGCTTATCAGGCAACTTGACAAAATGCAAACCTTTTGTTGAAAATAGGTTGCCTAAAGTTTGACCTAGATAAGCAATGGCCTTTGAAAAATGAATGTGGACAGAGTGCATGATTCAAAGGCAAAGTCTTTCCTCAAACTAAAGAATTTTGAGCCTTGTATGACAGAGTACTGGCCTAGTTTGTTCTGCCAGTACCCGAATAATGGAAGCCTCCGCTTACTAATAAAAAGTCTACATCCCTTGCGTAAGGCAAATGGGATGAATCCATCCGAGCTTCCACTTCCTGTGAGAGACGAGCAAGCAAGTGATATCATGGCCCAATCAGAACCCAGGTACAGTATGAACTGCAACGCTTCTACTACAAGGAATGCTCCAATAATTGCGACTGTGACACTGACACGAGTCACGTTGAGTCCGATAACCATAAAAATAATGCTCATCAAAAATGAATTGAGCATCATGTCTTTGGGACAATGATGAATAAAGCATGACTGCTCCAAGGCCAAATGAGCAAACTATCTTCACTATGACCATGAGAAAGAAGAGTCCTTCCATACAGGAATCATACAGGAATGCTAACTCCACCTCGATAACCCTGAATGCTTCTGTGTATTCATCACTAGCGTTGTTATCTGATAGCAGCCCTTCAAGAACGAACCGACGTGTCTCTGGAAGGCTAGCCTCAGCACAATCCATTTCGAAGAAGCGACGCCTCAGCAGGTGGGACAAGGAATACGATAGTCATGCACCTTTAATCCGTGAGCTGTTGATACCATGTGAGACCAGCTTTTCTTCATTGCGCTCGTCCCAGATCATGCCAACAGTAACAACATCTTCCTTTGGTACTGGCTCACATCTGTAGAAGCAGCTTTTACCATTCCATATACCGGTGACCTTGTAGGCAGGCCAGTGGACCATGTACTTGCAGCCCTTCATGGTGACAGGGTCAAAGGAATTCTCTTTGGAGTGATCATCTCCTCCTAATCTTTTGTTGCCAGCAACGGCCGCGGCGGCATAATCCTTCATGTAATCTGCTACCACTTTGCTAGGATAGGAGTAACTGACCATCCAGCTAGCTATTGTCCTAAATGTATGAGCAAAGCAGACAGCAGTAAACAGGATGAAGACAGGAAGAGTTGTAGGAAACCGCAAAAATTGATGTCGTATCCTGTACAGGATCGGCATTGCTGTATTTCTTTCATGGATTCGGTGTTCTGTGCTGGGATAGAGCAGTTGAAATAGTACTATGCCGAAATAGATTTGGTACTTAAGAATATCGAAGAGACCACGCTTCCACTGCCTGTTGTCATCCAGGTCATAGGCTGTGGTGGTGTTAGCACCCCCTGCGATCAGGAACAGAGAGAGCGCCCACACTGGATACATTATTACAAGGGTCACCTGAGATGACTGCATCAGGCCAAGGGTATATATGACAAGAGGGGGGAGGAGGGTGTAGGACAGCCATAGCCCCCCTTGGATAAAGGCGTTGTTGCTACGCCGGCGAAGGGAACCACACATGAGCTGGAAGAACAGCAGCACAGCCGCTCCTGCCATGAAAATCTCCACTTGTATTATTGCCCGCTGCGTCTGTATTATTGCCTGCTGCGTCTTTTCATATATTTGGTCCTGGCAATTGGGACTTCTGTTTATATGCAACAAGCCGCCGTTCTAGAGTCGTCAGGAGGTAGGATGAGTCTATTCCAGCATGCATGGAATAGTGTTCTTTATATATTTTGTTAGTCACAAGTGTGTCTACATTGCCATGGTGTCGCTTCTTCAACACAAAATAAGCAGGGCAAAATCAGCTGGGCCAAGACAACTCGCAGGGCTCTTCCTTTGTTGCACCCACTTTAATTAATTACCATCATTCATCTTCCTTCCTTCAAATATTAATGCCTAAAGACACAGCATCATGATTATAAATGGGTCTGAGCGCCTTTTAAAAATGTAAAATTAAATTTGCTATAAAGGATACAATAAAACATATTTTAGAACGTTCAGATATTGTTAACTACATCAACCCGTGCTCCTATATGGGCAACTTTAAGAGACATAAGTATTAGAAAATGGTTAAATTTGGGTAACCAACATTATTTATCTTTGCCCTCTCTAATTTATTGTTCATATTTCTTATAAAGTACTTATATACATCTTTTCTTATCTTTATTTGGTTATAATTGACTTTAGTTGTCCATATATATACTTTTCGTCCTTATTCATAGTTACCTCTTTTCCACGATAAGTCTATTTGTTTGACATATGTTTAGTTGAAGCCTTGGCTTAGCCATGTGTTTGACATAGAAATTGATATAATCATTGCTTAATGCATACATGTGTATGTTTTGATATTCACTGGTACACAAACCATTTCTCTTAACACTAGCGTTTTATTTCTACTGGTGGTTTCTCCTGAGAACAGCCAGTAAAAGTCGGCCCTATTTCTACTGGCGGACTTCTTAAGAAACGGCCAGTGGAAATCGTATTTCTACTTGGCGGTTTCTTAAGAAGTCCGCCAGTAGAAAATAGTTTGAAATTAATTTTTTTGAGTTTTTTAAACTTCCTCGAATGGAGAAACTCACAAAATAAAAGTTGTAGATCTCGAAAAATTATGAAACTTTGTAGTTGACAACTTTTTTATTTCAAATCATCTTTTTATAGAAAACTACGAACGAAATTTTTGAATTTAAAATTCAAATTTTGTAAATAACCTCGGATGGAGAAACACTCTAAATGAAAGTTGTAGATCTCGAAAAGTTATGAAACTTTATGGTTGAACACCTTTTCATTTGAATTCGTTAGACCTTGAAATATTAAATTTACCAACGGTTTTGAATAATATGTGGGGAACCGAAATGGAATATAGACACAAATTATTAATGGGTGGAATGGTAGAGGAGGCTACACGTGAGGGGGAGGTCGCTGGTTTGATCCTCCACGGCTACATAGCGCATGATTTTACGCGTAAAACTGTGCAACTTGCAACCTTTTTAAATTTTTTTTTTGCCGTTTTAAAAATATTTTTTTGCTATTTTTTCACATTTTCTGGGCAGCAATTACTATAGATGGTTATTTAAGAGAACTGTCTGTAGAAATCTAAATCGATTTTCACTGGTAGTTCTCTTACAACCGCTAGTGGAAATGGACCATTTTCACTACCCTCTCCCACTGACAGTTTGAAAAAACGCCACTAGAAATGCGTTACGAACCGCCTCTGAAAAGCATCAGTGTACTAGTGATTTTAGAATGCTTTAGGATATACTATTATAATAATATATGCGTACGATTTAGCTACATGCAAGTTTAGAGTACTCATATTATTTTGAATAATGAAAAAAGCGAATAATATAAATACATATTTGAGGTTAATTATATTATTTTGCAAAATGGAATGATATGTGCTTCCGTTTAAGTTATTTCTAGTAATGGCACATATGGGTAATGTAAATGCACATTTATGGGTTATGCTTCAGATTAGTTTTCATAATGATAGAAGTGGTAATTGGATGAAAATTAGGTGTTATTTTAAGCTATACGCATAATGACAGAGAGGGATAATTTAGATTCATTTAATGAGTTTCTTTATAATTTTTTTCATAATTACAGAGGGGTCGGGCACAACCTAAGTATATATTTAGAGCGTTATTTTAGGGTATTCCTCAATTGCAGATATGTGTAATTTAGATATTGATTTAGGGACTTACATTATAGTATTTTGAATATAAATTTAGAAAGTTGTTTTAGAGGATTGGCAAAATGGAAGAGATGGGCATTTTCTTATAAGATATAATAGTGTGACAACGCGGCGGGGAGGGTGGAAGGGCTATGGCGGTGACATTAAGGAGACAACGGTGTGCTCTAGGGTTTGGGTGGGGCGGCGGCAGCTAGGCAGGGGTGGCGGCGTGGTATGGCGACAGCAGCGCATGGCGCGGGGGAAGAAGGGTGGTGGCGGCTAGGAGAGAGGAGAGACAGAGGAATAGAGAAGCTTTCACCTGTTTATTGTTTGATTGATGTGGTTACAATGCGCTCCTATTTATAGTCACAATTGGACTTAGCCTATAAGCAAGATGGAGGAATCCTTATCGAACACGGATTTCTCTTTCCATCAATCAATCTACTAATTTTATATCGATTAACTAATTATTTTCAAAATGGTAAATACTAAAATAGGTAGTTGACGGGAAAAAGGAAGGCGGTGCAGGCTACAGGGCAGCCGCCCTCCTGGCGCGTGGTGCACCCCTTCCCTGCCCTAGGGCATACCGTGGGGCTCGTCAGGGGCAGTGGCACCCCCCTCTTGGGCCTCTCTTGGCCCGTTGTCATTGGCGGCAGGCATCACCTACCTTAGGCGTGTGACATAACTCCTCCCTTCTTGACTCGGCGCGTCCTCATGCCGAAATGTGAGCCAATCATCAACGTAGGGTGGTGGATTCATGCTATGCGATGGGAGTGCTTCGATAAGGACGACGAAGTGTCCATCGAGCGGGTCAGCGAGGATGAGGTTGGCACTGGTGCGAAGTGGAGTGTACTTGATGTAGTAGTAGAGGGTCTTGATGTAACCATGGAGAATATAGCTGGTGTCCCCGAGGCCTGAGGATATATCCTAGAGGTCCTGTGTGCCATGTTGATGAGGGCCCATGGAACTGATACTGGCATCTCAAAGCGAGATATCATTGTCGATTGAGCGTTGAAGTTGTAGACATGGTTGTTGATGTCTGGGTAGATGACAAGTGGCACGCGTCTTGTTGGTATAAATTAACTGCACTCCATTAAATAAGATTTAAATAAGATTATCCGCAAGCGCACAGATACAATACCGATGTAGCATTTTATCCGGAGGTTTTAAATATCGTATCCATAGGGAACAGTAGGTGATGATGACAAAGTCTAGACTTAACCCAACAATTAGGCTAGATAATATCAAGAAAGAGGAGATAGCTATTGACTGTCTAGTTCCAACAATCGGTAAGCTTTGAATAATACCATTCTAACTGGGCAGTAACCTGAATAAGAGCAGAAATCAGAGTTCTCTCCTACCAAGCACCTATACCTACCAATCCTATCAACGGGAAGTGGATTACAGAGGAATCAACGTAGCTGTCACCTACGCGAACTACCACTATCCGGCTAATCAGGGGGCATTCACAAGTAATCCTAGCCTAGGCACCACGCCTACACTACGAAATACTACTTCAATCAAGTAATTATTAAGATCAAAGCATTCAATATAAGTTGTAAACTGAAGAACAAATAGGAACAACTGCTTACTTGAATTAGAGTGTTGAATACAAAAGTACCTCAGAACACAGCTCCGGACGAGGAAGCCGAATCCCGAAGAATACAGCTACGGAGAAGCGCCGACAGGCTAGAACTCCTCTAGAACTCTACTCCTCTACTCTATCTATCTACTTCTCTAAACAAGACTAGATTTAGAAGAACTAGTCTCTCCTAATTGCTACATCTAACCCTAACTAGAGATATTGAACTGAAGCTCAGGAATAGGGGATGCCTCCAGGGAGGGGGGTCTACCCCTTTATTTATAGCCCAGTGGGATGAACGTGCGCCGCAGGATCAAACCGGCTTAACCAAGGGCCGAGATGACTCCTCATAGGTGGTGGAGAAACACTCCAGAAGGCGGGGGCAAACCCTAACATGGTGGGGCCGGCCGGCCCCACCCTGGCGCCGCCCGACGCCCAAGTGCGGGCTTTCGGGCCCATCTTCGTCATGGTGTCTCTCGATCCTTCTAGAAGTTGATTGTGAGGATTTCCGTTGGTGTTAAGTTTCGTGACTTTTAAGCACTTTAATCCCTCTTTTACACTTTTCTGGAATACTCCCTGGAAAATACAGAATATGCAAAACTCATAGAAATTGTTAGATAAAACCTTAGACTAGTATGTATTCATGTGCATTTTCATGTCTGAAGTTCTAATTAAAGTTGATGTTATCCACCGTCAACACTTCTCCATATAGTTTTTCATGGCGCATATCCGTGGAGACGTTGTGAGGTCTAGCATTGGGCCGAAGACAAAGGCGCCCTGGTCAAAGGCCGTTGTTGATGGTAATTAAATGTTCATCTTACACTGTCAACTAAATGCATAAAGGAGGTCACCAATAGCAAGATAGAGGTTTTAACTGACAATTTCCATGAGTTTTAGTGATATTTTCTTCAAGGTAATTCAAGAAAGCATACAAAGGAGGATTAAAACACGTAAAAGGGCAAAACTTAACCGCGATGAAACACACACCATTGGGCTCTAGAAGGTACCAGAAGGTACTATGACGAAGCGGGGGCCCAAAGCCCACAATGGGGTGCCGGGAGGCATAGGCCCTAAGGCCGGCCGGGCCCCCCTGTGCCGCCTCTCCTCTGGCTTCTGTAAGCTTCATCCACCATCTTGAGGACGCATATCCATCGTATGTGAAGTTGGTTTGATCCAAGGGCTCGTATGCATCCCACCAGGCTATATAAGAAGACCCCTGCCCCCTTGTTTGAGGTATCTCTAAACCCTAATTCATATTCCTCTGTTAGGATCAAGACAAGGATCCCATTAAATGAATCTACCTCCTACAGCTAGCTATCAAGAGAAGATTGGTTCTTCATAGATCTAGTCATGTATAGAAATAGTGAGATAGAGAGTGAGGGAAGAGTTTGGAGGAGGTGTTATCATGTCGGTGCTCCCTCTACAGCTTGTACTTTAGTGGATTCAAGTTCTTCATGAGTTTGTTTTCGAGATTTCTCTGGTAATCATCTTCTAATCTAAGTTTAATTTATTTATATTGTTCGTCTAATTTGCAACTCTCTTGAGTGCTTTATTCCTATTCTAGACGGAGTAGAGTATTAATCATAGTGTAAGTATGGTGCTTGGGCTAAGGTTTATCATGAATGCCCCCTAATCTTCTGGATTAGTGGTAGATCGCATGTGTGATAGACCTGTTGAGTCTTCTGCAGTCCACCTCCCATTGATGGAACTTGTAGGGCGTGGTTGTCAGGGTAGGAAATATTTGTATATTTGTATGTCGTCTACTGTTCAACTTCGGGACATTGCTGATGATCATCATGCAATCGACACCATTAGCGGGCGCCAATTCTATCGATGGCGGTGAAGTTGATGATGGCGACTGTGTAGTCGGGGCGAATGTTGATGGCGGTGTAGATACCCATCTATCGTCCATCATGGCCAGGAAGCATTGCTCACACACTTTAGCAAGGGAGATGGTAGATCCCATTTTGCTAGAGTCGAGCAGGTCACCAGCGATTGGTATAGTCGTTGTCGAAGAACTCGGTGAAGAGCTTGCTGAACTCAATGAATTCGACCATGGCAGTGGTGTGGAGATCGATCTGGTCTTGTGATACCAATTGTAACAGTCCGGTAGGGAAGGTAGAAGGCCTACAGTGGCAACGATGAGAAGGCAACGGTGGAGGTGGCCTAGGGCAGCGCGCCCTAGGGTTTGGGTGGCGGCGGCGATGGTGGCGCTCGGCGTGGGGGAAGATCGGCGGCGACAACTAGGAGAGAGAGAGGAATAGAAGAGCTTTCGCTCGGTATTGCTTAATTGATGCGGTTACAATGCGCTCTTATTTATAGTCCTGATTGGACTTGGCCTACAACAAGATGGAGGAATCCTTCATCTTTCCATCAATCAATCTACTAATTTTCCATCTATTAACTAATTAATCCTAAACTAGTTGGCAGCAGCAATTGCAGGGCAGCCGCCCTCCTGGCGCATGTCACCCCTTCCCTTCCCAGGGCAGGCCATGGGGCCCACTAGGGGTGGTGGCGCCCCCCTCTCGGGCCTCTCTTGGCCCATTGTCGGCAGCGGCGGTCATCACCCATCTTAGGTGTGTGACAAATAGATCCAATAGCAGTTATTACCTATGATTAGAGTCTACCTTATTGATGTCAAGATGTTTATGTTTTCATGATTTTTTAGGATTTATTTTTCTTTAGTGAATCCCATGAGGTTTAAAGAAAGGCTTCAAAATAAGTTTCCATTGTCACTTTTATTAATTAATTGGAGGCCCCAAAGATGTCTCTACATTAAGGTTGTGTTTGGTTTGGAACAACATGAAACAAGATGGTTCTGTCCTAGTGTTTTAGGATAGGATGATCCCATCTCTATGATTGGGTGAGAGGACTGGTTATTCTTGTTTTTGTGTTTGGATAGAGAAGGAGAGGATGAATGGATTATTGGATTCCTTAGTGGTTTTTTTGACGAGATTCCTTTGTGGTTGTCAACGTGGACCCTAGATGTTAGCCTCCTTTTTCTTTTGATGGAAACAATGAGTCCTCACTTGACATATTACCATAGATTGCAGCCTGAGAAGTGATGGTAACCAAGTAACACTAGGTGCAATGCAACATGATTATGGCGCCGACTACAGGGGCTGTGGAGGCCGTTTATAGGGATAAGTGAGCATTATGTGGAACGACTAGGGATATTACATCAAATTGAACATTGGGTGCCAAATGCTAGTGATCCATTTCACGTTGTTTGGGTGCTGGCATCTCTAGGCCAAGCATTCCTCACTACATTGTTTGAGGTGCTTTCTGAGGTTTGGTAAATTTTGTCTCTATGCTTCCAGAGTTGCCAGCAACAATGCAGTATCATGTTAGAAAAAGGCTTTGCTGGAACATGATTGGACTTGACTCCATGTAGTATGCTTACGTGGAGTGTAAGTGCACTCAAGCCCTAAGTGAGTTTTGTTGGTGATGTTGACCATAGAATAAAGGGATTAATGGGCTTTTGTAATTTGTTGACAATTAATGAATTAATCATTGTGGGTGCATGACATGTAGAAGGAGACCTCTCAATTCAAATGGAATGGCTTGGAAGCTCAAAGGATATAAATGCATTTAACTTTCAAAACTGAGTATAGGACAAGCCATACTATTAAGAGGATACCATTGGTAAGCTGGGATGCAACAAGGGCTCAAAATCCCTCCTCTCTCCCTCAATGGTTATCTTCTCTATTACTCACTCCCATCCGATTATCCACTCGTCCTCTCTCTCTTCTCCATTGATGTTCCCAACCAGCAAGCTTCAAATCTTAGCATAGTTAGCCGGCTATAGCTGTTTGGGGCTGATCAACCTTCGAGCTATAGCCTACTATATCCCGCTATAGCCCACTAATCCCCATTTAGTCTCCGCTATAACTGTTTTAGAGGTTATCCGCTAAATACCCTTAGCCGGCGATTTAAAACCTTGAATCTTAGTGATTCCTTGTGGTAATTAGCTTTGAGAGAGGCTAGAGAAGCCAGAGAAGAGAAAGCTCTTTCTGATTCAAGCATTTTGTGAAACCCCAGCCGGTGGTGTTTAATTTGTTACTCGTGGGCCAAGGCTCTAAATGTCCGTTGCGTTGAAAGCAGAGATTCTAAATGTCCGTTGTTAATGAAGAAATGGATAAAAGAATTCGAGCAAAATAAGAAGGGGAACAAAGAAAAGAAAAGGTAACAGGCGATCTGGAGCTCAGATTTTCTGTGTTATGAATTAAGATTCATGGCTTAAGAGGATCCAGCCCTCAGTTCAGTACCTCATAAGTCAAAAGGACAAGTTATTGTCCAAAGATTATTACGGTTCAAGGCAGACCAAGGAAGCCAGATTACAAACTGGATGAACTTAGCAGGAGCAACGAACAAAACAATAAGGTACGGTACTATTTTCTTTGTTAAAAATAATGTGCAATACCTGGAACTCAACAAGCTCGTACTCCTTGTGCCAACCTTTGCTCTGTTGCAACATGAGCAAAACTGCAAATCGGAGCTTTCTAGAGCTCAGATGCACTGCTTTTAATCGTTTGGATCCAAATGCTAGCTTGTGACGCTTCCTAGTGAACTAATCAACTGCAGAAAAAGGGAAGCAAAAAGGACGCAAAGAGTTATTAATGCAGGAAGCACGTCAGTGACCAAATGGTGGATAAACGTGGCTACCGGAGCAACACACACAACTGAACAGGATGCTATATTATTTATGACAAATGAGGTAAATACCAGGAGCTCGTGGATCTGCTGCCTTTGCTCATGCTATCTCCAGTTGCTGCCTTCCTTTCCCCGCTAGCAGAAAGTGTAGTAGGTGGTAGAGTACACGGAAATGAGCTATGGAATGAAGAGGGTGCTTTATTCTGGCGTTGGTTAAAAGTAGAGTAAAATATCTGGAGCTCAGATTTGCTGATGTTGCATGTGATCTCTCCAAATGGTACCCTGCTTATTTTTATCCTAAGCGAGCAGTGTGTGCTAGTTGGAGGTTTGGGTCGTCTCGATTTTCACAAAGACATTCATCAAGGGCAACTTAGCTTAGGGTGTCTCCATCGATCGGCGATTTCACTAGCTATTTGACGATGTAGAGGCAAGAGAATGTAAAAATACAACTCGCTAATGATATACGAAATAGTAGTCTCGCACACGTCTTTGAGAGTCGTCACACCTCTCTAGGCACGTACTTCAGTACTCTAAAATGGTCTATCATGCAAGTTTTTTCTTCTTTGTTTATTCTCCTCTTCTCCACGTATGCTAACGACTTAGACGTCACCGCTGCGGATGTCCTTATTACTTGAGCATCTCTTTGACCTAGAGGACAGCAAAGGCTAAGAGAAAATAAATGTGAGCGCGGTTCTATAGGGAGGACCGGAGGAGGGCGGCTAAATTTATTGTAGTGATGGTTTGTTCAGCGATGGCACGTTAAAAATATCAAATGAAAGACTACAGGCATACTCCCTCCATACCCATGAAACTTATGTTTTGGACAAGATTGGTCAAATATTGGAAACATAAACTATTAATAACTTTTAAAATATTTAGTTTAGAAAGATAAAACTTATATGTATAGATTCACTTTGAAACGTACTTTTATAAAAGTAATTTTATTTTTAGTTCTTTTATATATTTTAATTAAAAAATAATGGATAAAGTTAGATTTAAGAGACTGTGTTCTTATTTAAAATATTATAATTTTATGAGTATGGAGGGAGTACACTACATAATTAAGAGGACAACAAATACCTGGAGTTCAGCGCGATCTGCGTATAGCATCTGCTTCATCCCTTTGTGCCAGTATGCCAAGCAAATAGGTCTCGCCTTCTCTTATTTGTCTCATAAGAACCGAGATGATGTGTTGTCTTTCGAAATGTTTCACGTGCTGCGCTGTTCATCGGGACAAGGGAGAACCAGGCAAGAGTGAGTAACGGAATCTGAGTCTTTGGCCGGTTGCCAGTTGGCACTGCTACTTGTTCCGCCTCCTATCATCCCCCGGCCGCTCGGCACTCTCTACTCCTTTGTTTGCTGCTTCGTCTCTCTGGCCGGCACGGGTCGATCAGCCATGGCCCCGCCTCTCTGCAGACAAGCACCCTGCCTTGAGTTGAGTGGCTGGGACGGAGACGGACGGGACGATACGAGAGGAGAGGAGAAGCGGTGGCAGTTCTGTGAACATACGATCCATTTTATTAGGATATTACATTATTACTTAGTACTAATCATGATGATGATAATATTAGCTTAACACTAAGTGCTACTATGTTCATAGATGCATTGATTTGTGCGTCAATAATGTAGTCGTGGTGCTAATTAACATATTTTATTTAAGGGGGGGCTTAAGCGTCCATGCCCTTAATTGTGTTTCAAATCGAGGTAGTAATTTTAATTTGCTTTTTAAACTTTGTATAATTTTACCGTGTGTTTTTAGTTTGAAGGAAGTGTTTCCTCTTATTCCGTGGAGTCCTCTTAACGATATTAGTCAAGTTTATCCATCCGATTTTGTTCCTATTTTAACTATCTGAGGTCTTAATTTTACCCCTGTTTTGGAATCAGAGGTTGGCATATTTGACAAAGATTTCAACAACAAACTCGAGACAATTTGCGTTCTTAAAATCTGGAGGGAAGTTGAGATACATTTTGTACCGTGTTACCACGTCAGAGAGCAAACACAGAGGCCATGGTGCAGCCCGGCCACATGACATTTGGGGCTGCAACTTGTGGCTGCACTCTCGCCGGAGAAGATGTCAGTTTCACGACGTCGAAGCTCCGACTGGTAGAAGTCGTCTGCTAGCTCCGTGCCGCCAGCCGCGTGCGCCGTGCATTTCTCCGCGCCTGGCCTCGCGAGCCCATGCGGCCGGCCGTGCCAGGGAGGCTGCGCCGCCCCAGATTCTCAGCCCGTTCCAGTCCTCCAGTCCAGTGCCACCGCGGAGACCGCTCTCCAGCGCCGCCTCGCCTGTCAGCTCTGATCACGAGCTTGCCTGAATCCATATGACACAAGCAAATGCGTGTGCTTCAATCAAGATTACGCACGGTCCATGCTTCGTTGCATGGAGCACATCAACTTTTACAAGAGAAATTTGTGACGCATTCACACACGTCACATAGAGTTAGGAAATCTCTGTGCACGTACCTCACAGCAATATATATACAAGCAGCCATGGCAGTCACTGAAATCTGTAACCTGCATTGTGAGACACTGTGCAATAGGAATTCTGACCAGGCCATGTACTTCAGAAAAGCACAGTGGTTGATTAGCCATCTTGCTGTGCGTCTCCACACCACACCAAAATGGATCGACACAGATGGGCCTATTCTACCTCAAATCAGGAAGGGTTCATTTAACCTGCACACAAACATGCATCTGTGTTGTGTTAGTTGGACATTATCGTAGAGCAAGAGACAGAAGGAGGCTAGATAATAAGTAATTAAGATGTAGAATAATTCATTATCAAGTTAATTAAGAAATTTTTATCCTTCTTTTTTTGTCATCCCCATCAGCAGCATTGCAATTAGTAAATAGCGTCAGGGTATGCCCTTCTCAAAGTCAATTTTGGGTTCAGCTCAAACAGAGTTCAGAATTTCGGCTGGTTTTCACCGAAAACCGGCGATTGTTCGTTCCTACCGGTGACTATTCTACTTCTACTTCAACTCATAGAGCTTTAATAACTAGCTGTAACTGAAACAAGCAAACCATTCTAGAGAGGAATATTATAACAGAGAGTTGCAAACCATTAGGTCAAGATCATGGATCCATGTGTATGCATGTATTACGTCAATAGAGTGGTAGTGACCACATTCTTTGGCTTGTGCGACACCATGCAGTATGATCTGATCAACCAGCCCATGTACCTGTACAAAAGTTTTTGAGGGAAATACCTGTACAAAAGTTAACCATCATACTGCACACCTCCACAGTTGCACCACCAAAATGGATAAAAAAGATGGGCCCAGTGTACCTGAAACCAGAGTCAGTTTAGGCTACCCACAGAAGCATGATGCATTCACTATAAGTTTGACATTTGTCTGGTTCGTCGATGGTCTAGTGTTAGAGAAAAAGAGGAGGGGGGGGGGGGGCCGGGCAAGAGAGGATACCTGACTGAATTGTGCGCTGCTTGCTGCTGTTGTGTGTGTGTGTGTGTGTGTGTGTGTGTGTGTGTGTGAAGGCTTCACAAATAATAACGACAATGGTGTCTGAGAGTTGCACCATGCAGTGGGCACATCCCTTTAAGTCCTGACACATATAATACCACAATATTGTCGGCGCAAATCAATATTTGGACACCCATAAGACATACTGTATACATATGCACACGCCCGGGGCAAATGCACGTGCACCTAGAACATCTGCAATGAATTAAGATGAATCAGAAAATAAGTTCAGAAGTGAATCATCACATGAATGAATCATGTATTGGGAGAGGTTAACGAACTCACTACATGAATTGCGACCAATCATACAGAACCAGAATATCCACATCTACATCAGGGATATGGGAGATGAGGTGCCAGTCCACCCCACCTAGACTCGAGCATCGATAAGACAGATCGGGGCAGTGCCGGATCCGCAATGTCTGCAAGGCCGTGAGGTCCTTTATCCCCTCGGGAAAGGATTTGATGCCTCGGCAATCGTAGATACTGAGCAGTCGAAGAGAGGTGGCGAGGCCGGAGATGGATGGCGGAAGGCAAGTCAGCCCCGACATAAACTGAAGGATGAGTGTGCGTAGAGAGCAGAGCTCTCCCAGACAATCGGGCAATTGGTGAAGTGCATCGCACAATGATAAATTGAGCGATTGGAGGGATGTGAGGTGCCTCATTGATTGGGGAAGACTTCTCAGCCTACGGCACGAGCATATGGTCAGCTCTTGCAGAGACTGGAGTTCCCCTAGCCACTCTGGCAGCATGAGGATAGCACTGCAATCGAGCAACTTCAGAGCCTTGAGAGAAGTGAGGCACCTCAAACTCTCTGGCAGCCTGGTTAACTCATTAGAATTTTCAATCTCCAATGACTCAAGTGCCGTCATGTGTTGCAACAGCTCCCAGCCATGTCCACATCGTAATCCTATCATTCTGCATAGCTGAAGCTTCTTTAGGTGGCTAAAATTGGGAGACGAACTGGACCCCTGCCATTCGCGTGCTGATTGCCGCAGAAGCTGTTCGCTGCTCCCAGACAAGTATAAGTGCTGCAGTGATGAGGGAAGGTGGGGCTTGACCTCCAATTTAGGACAATCACTTATCTCTGACTCTGTACGGCAGCTACTAACTCGAAGTGGTGCCAACTGAGGTGTCAAATTGCAGCAGCGTCCCCCATTTTCTCCATCATTAGGCATTGTCCCCTCTGCTACCATCCACAACTCTCCCAAACGAGGTAGTTCATGCATCTTCAACTTCACAAGCGAAGGAAATGGGCCTCCACTTATGCTCTCAAGAGAAAGCAAACCTCGTAGCTCAAGCTCCTCCAAACATGGCAACTCTACAAGACCACATAGGTGCTTCAAATTCTGGCAGAAATGTAGCTTCATCACCCTCAAAAATGGGAAGTGAGCAAGCCTTCTTACTCTGCCATGGACTTGATTCTGCATCCACTGTGCGCATTGCCTACCCAAGTACCAATGAATTCCCATCTCTTTAATCTGAGGTGGTGGTTCCAGGCCATCAAGAACATCCTGCTCCAATTTAGGTATCTGTAAATCGAATTCAGCTTTCACCTCTTCCTTGAAAGTTCCCTTCCAATTTAGGTCCAACCTCTGTAAGTTTGTCTCTTGTTTCAAACATGCCGTATGTGCATCACTTGGGTCCATCACATGTGAAATACCTCTGATACTTAATTGACTTCCAATTCTAGGCACATTTGCAAGCTCTGATATTCTTGCAAACTTTTTACTCTTACACACAATAAATGAGTCCAAATTCTGTAGTTGACTGAGCTGTCCGAAGCCCACAGGCATGCCTCTCAAACTACTACAACTTTCAAGGTTTAACACTCGAAGCCTCTTTAAGTTGTTGATGCCTTTTGGCAACTCTACCAGGTTTGTGCAACTCTTGAGGTTCAACACTTGAAGCTTCTCTAGGTTGCCAATGCCTTCTGGCAACTCTACCAACTTTTCACATCTACTAAGGTCCAACACTTGAAGCTTCTTAAACTTGCTAATTCCTTCAGGCAACAATACAAGATTTTTACAACTACTGAGGTTCAGCACTTGAAGCTTGTTCAAGTTACTAATGCCTTGAGGCAACTCTACGAGCTTCGCACAACCTTCGAGGTTCAAATTTTGAATATTCTCCAAATTGCTAATGCCTCTAGGCAACTTTACCAGCTGTAAACAGTGGCCTAGGTCCAAACATTCTAGGCTTTTAATTGTTGTAACACTTGATGGTAGTTTCTCAATTTTGGTGCCACCAAGTCTCAAAATTCTTAGCTTTTTGTTTCTTTGAATGGAGTCTGGCAAAGTTTTAAGCTCCTTGCAATTTTGAAGATCAGGTCTTGAAAGCATATAACAATCACCAATTGAATTCGGTAAACACTTGAGCTCTTTTGATTGTGATAGGTTCAGTGTCCTTAACTTCCGCAGCTTGCCGATAGATTCTGGCAACTCAAGAAGACCACTATATGTTAGATGTAGAGATTGTAGGCTCCATGTATTTGAAATAGCTTCAGGGAGTGCTCCACATCTTAGTGCTGAAATCCCAAGATACCTCAAATTTTTTAATTGAAGTACGGCTGCAAGTACTTCTTTTGTCTGATCATATTCCACAATGACACTGCGCAAGTGATTTGCATTCTTGCACACCTTGATAAATCTGCTATGATAAAATTTATTAGCATATACAGCACGTGCTTTTTGGAAAATATTTTTAGGAAGAATATTTCTTGGCCCATCACATATGCTGAAGTATCTGTAACTCTTTGTGAAATGAGTTGTCTTCTTTGCCAGGTCAAGTGAGATTTGATCATCTAAGATAGAATGGGCAAGATCATGAACTAAATCATGCATCCTGCATTCTACTCTCCCATCATATCTTTTAATAACATCTTGTAGGAATGACATTTTCACAAGAGCGTTGAAGTAGTCACAACCAATATCCTCCAAGGAATCAACACCATCCACCGGAATGATCATATCATGAGCACTACTACAGAACAGACCTTTGGTCACTTGAGCAAAATGAGCAATAGCACCCGAAAATTGGCGCCCGGGACTAAAAAGACTTTTAGTTCCGGTTGGTAACACCAACCGGGACTAAAAGTCCATAGCCCAACAGTTATGGTGTCAGGCATCTGCAGGGGAAACCTTTAGTCCCGGTTGGTTTTACCAACCGGGACTAAAGGTCCATCTTTAGTCCCGGTTCGTAAAACCAACCGGGACTAAAGGTTTTGTCCTCGTCTCGACACCAGGCCGGGGACTAAAGATGGGACTTTAGTCCCGGTTGGTGTTAGGGACCGGGATTAAATCCTCCCCCATATTTGAATCCTTCTTCCTCCCCTGGCCGAGCTGTCCGAGCTCACTTTCTTCTTTGTTCTTCATGTTCTTCATGTGTTCTTGATTGATTTGTGCTTACATCTCCGGCTATTGATTCATTTCATCACTTCTATGCCGTCATTTACTTGTTTAGAGGTTACTAACTTCATCTTCTCAAGTTTTAGCTGCAGGTTATCTCATTTTGTGGTGTTATACATGTGGTTTTTTATTTTTTGATTTCTACACTATTTTAAACTCCAATCACTTTATCGTTTAAATATTTTAATGTAGATAACTACAATTAAGACCCTAGAAATTAGTATACACCATTTATTACTATTATGTCTACCATGTTTTGGTTTAGTTAGCAAAATACTAAATAGAGGATGGAGAATTTTAGGTTATGTGTTAGTTAGTTACTTAGAATACTTTATTTTTATAATTTGTGATCGGGTTTATTAGTTAATTTAAACTAGTATGTATGCCATATTTCATGATTAGTTAGAAAAATAAATAACTTTGGTGTTTTTTAGTTTTGCTTGTTTAGAAAAAATAGAAATAGAGAATTTTAGGTTATAATACTTTAATTTGCAATTTGTGACCGGGTTAATTAGTTAATTATAACTAGTATGCCTACCAAATTTCTTGATTATTTAGAGAAATAGATAACTTTGTTGCTTTTTAATTTTGCTTGTTTAGAAAAGGAAGAAATAGAGAAATTTAGGTTATTTATTACTTTTATTTCTTTATAAAAAATTAAAAACTTATCATACATTAATTTGAAATTTGAGACCGGGTTAATTAGTTAATTATAACTAGTATGCCTACAAAATTTCTTGATTATTTAGAGAAATAGAGAACTTTGGTGTTTTTTTTTAATTTTGCTTGTTGAGAAAAATTAGAAATAGAGAATTTAAGGTTATTTATTACTTTTATTTCTGTAGTAAAATTAGAAACTTATCATACTCTATGTTGCAATGCAGATAATGATACGTGGTTGGATGTACAATGCCGATCGTCGCTCTAAAGAATTCATTGATGGTGTGCATTATTCCTTAAGAGTGGCCGAGGAAAACAAGCGGGATGGATTCATACGTTGCCTATGTGCCTTGTGTCAGAATTTAAAGGAATATTCTAGCTCTAGAAATATTCACTCACATTTGTTGAAGTCGGGTTTTTATGCCAAACTATATTTGTTGGACCAAGCATGGAGAAACCGGGATAATGATGGAAGAATGTGAAGAAGAACAAGAACAACCGGAGCCCGACGACCTTATTGCTCAATTCGGTGGCTTCGATGATACAAAGAATGGGAGAAGCTGAAGAAGAGGGAGGTGCTCCTGGTGAAGGTGATGCTCTTGGTGATGCCATTCGTGATGCACAGAAAAGAATGTGAAATTGAAAAAGAGAAGGTAAAGTTTGACCGCATCTTTGGAAGATCATAAGAAATTACTATACCCATCCGCCCAAGATGGGCAAAAAAATTAGGTACAACACTGGAGTTGTTGAAATAGAAGGCACAGAATGGTGTATCCGATAAGACATTTGGACAGCCATCAAGATCCAAAAAAGATGCTTCCGAACCCTAATGAATTGCCCACCACTACGCATTTAAGCAAAACAGTCGCGTCGTCCCTTTGGGATTAGAAATCCATAAGATACATGCATGTCCTAACGACTGCATCCTGTACCGTGGCAAGGACTACGAGAATTTAGATGAATGTCCCGTATGTAAAGCATCACGGTATAAGATCAGGCGAGATGACCCTGGCGATGTTGAGGGGGAAGAACGTCCTAGGAAGAAAATTCCTGCAAAGGTTATGTGGTATGCTCCTATAATACCTCGTCTGAAACGTCTTTTCAGAAACAAGGACCATGCAAAGTTGTTACGGTGGCACAAAGAAGACCGTAAGATAGACAAAATGTTGAGACACCCTGCTGATGGGTCTCAGTGGAGAGCAATAGATAGAGAATTTCTAGAGTTTGCAAAAGACGCAAGAAACTTGAGGTTCGCTCTAAGTACGGACGGTATGAATCCTTTTGGTGAGCAGAGCAGTGGTCATAGTACTTGGCCTGTTACACTATGTATCTACAACTTTCCTCTATGGTTATGCTTGAAGCGAAAATTCATTATGATGCCGGTGCTCATCCAAGGGCCGAAGCAACCGGGTAATGACATTGATGTGTATCTAAGGCCATTGATTGAAGAACTACTTTTATGGAGTGAAACAGGTGTTCGTATGTGGGATGAGTACAAACAAAAACACTTCGACTTGCGAGCACTGTTGTTTGTGACAATCAATGATTGGCCTGCTCTAAGTAATCTTTCAAGGCAGTCAAACAAGGGATATAATGCATGCACACACTGTTTTGATGATCTTGATAGTATATATTTGAAAAAATGCAGAAAGGTCGTGTACCTTGGGTATCGTCGATTTCTTTCTGTGAATCACCCAGTTAGAAAGAAAGGCAAGCATTTTAAAGGTAAGGCAGACCACCGACTCAAGCCTCGCAACAGAACTGGAAAAGATGTATTTGAGATGGTTAAGGATGTGAAAGTAATTTTTGGTAAGGGACAGGGCAGCCAACCAGTTCCAAAAGATGCAGCGGGTCATGCACCTATGTGGAAGAAGAAGTCAATATTTTAGGAGCTACCGTACTGGCAAGTCCTAGAGGTCCGTAATGCGATCGACGTCATGCACCTGACAAAGAATCTTTGTGTGAACCTTCTAGGATTCATGGGTGTGTATGGAAAGCCTAAGGATTCACTTGAAGCACGACAAGACTTACAGCGTATGGAAGAGCGAGACAACCTGCATCCAGAGAAGACAGATGATGGACACCAATATTTAAGACCTGCTAGCTATACTCTTAGCAATGAAGAGAAAGAAATCATGTTTGAATGCTTAAGCAAAGATCAAGGTTCCATCCGGATTCTCCTCTAATATAAAAGGTATAATAAATGTGCCCGAGAAGAAATTTGTGCACTTAAAGTCGCATGACTGCCATGTGCTTATGAGGCAATTGCTTCCAGTTGCATTAAGAGGAATTCTACCTCCACATGTACGTCTAGCAACCGTTAAGCTATGTGCGTTCCTCAATGCAATTTCTCGAAGGCAATCAATCCACTTTGGAACTTGCTGCTCTACAGAATGATGTGGTTCAATGTCTTGTCAGCTTTGAGTTAGTATTTCCTCCATCCTTTTTTGATATCATGACACACCTCCTAGTTCATGTGGTCAAGAAGATCAATATTCTTGGTCCTGTGTTTCTGCATAATATGTTTCCTTTCGAGAGGTTTATGGGAGTCCTGAAGAAATATGTCCACCAGGCGTGCTCGGCCGTAAGGAAGCATCGCAGAGGGGGCTATGGGACGAGGGAGGTCATTGAGTTTTGTGTTAAATTCATTCCTGAACTTGATCCAATTGGTGTTCCTGAATCACGACACGAGGGGAGACTGAGCGGAAAAGGAACGATTGGAAAGAAAACCTACATCGGTACGGGGGACGATTGTTTCAATAAAGCACACTACACAGTTCTTCAAAACTCATCCGTGGTGGAGCCGTATGTCAAGAAACACAAGGACTTTCTACGATCCCAGTTCCCAGAGAAGAATGAAGCTTGGCTTATGCGTCAGCACATGGACACTTTTAGTGATTGGTTACGAAAAAGAATGTCGGGGCAATGACCAGATTGATGAGCAACTATATTTATTGGCTAGACAACCATCATGGCACATCCTCATGTTCAAAGGGTACGAGATAAATGGAAATACATTTTACACCCTAGGCCAAGATAAAAAAAGCACGAACCAAAAACAAGGGGGTTCGCGTAGACGCCACCGACCGAATGGAGATGCACAAACATATTATGGCCGCATAGAGGAGATTTGGGAACTAGACTACGCACCTAATTTCAAAGTCCCTTTGTTTCGGTGCCAATGGGTCAAGAATATCTTTGGGGCGGAGTAACAGTTGACAAAGACTATGGAATGACAACAAGTGGACCTAAACAATGTTGGTTACAAAGGTGAACCATTCGTCCTTGCTGCTGATGTGAATCGGGTATTCTATGTGAAAGACATGTCTACAAAAACAGAAGAGAGGAAAAATGACAACAACTCAACAAATGAGCCAAAACGCCATATAGTTCTCTCGGGGAAAAGAAACATTGTGGGAATTGAGGACAAGTCGATATTTCAGAAGATTATGAAAGGGATAACCTAATCACGCCTTTCAATGTGACCAAAGATCCGAGTATCATGATAAATGCTGAGGACACTCCATGGTTACGTCAAGATCATGACTAAGGAACATACGTCAAAAAGAAAATCACTACTGTGCCCGCCTAATAAGTAGAGTGTATTGGAGTATGTGTATGTGAGAATTGTAACATAAGATATTTATATTAGTTATTCTTATTATATATCAATTCAAATATTGACATGATATGTGGGATGTAAAGATTTTATATTTAAGTTTGCTATTATAAGGGATGGAAAGATTTTATGTTCTCAAATTTAATATAAAAGCAATTAGACAAAAAGAAATGGAACTATTATTTTTAACAAAATAGAAACTAAGCAAAAGGAAATATACCTATTATTTTTTAAAAAATTTATACCTAGCTTTTAATTTAGTAGAGAATAAACAAAAGGTAAATCAAAATAACTTTAATTTATTTATTTATCGGGTACTCAAGAAATAAAAAGAATTCACATTAGCATTACGAAAAAAACAAATTTCTTGTCCAACAGCAACAATTTTAAATTTTTTATTTGATCAATATATTTTTGCATTAGCAAAATACTAAATATTATTTACATTTACAATCACTATTATAAGGTAACAAATAAATTTATGGTACAAAACATATAAAGTGTACAAAAAGGCAAAAGGAAATGCAATTGTGATTTTTAAAATATTTTATACCTACTCTTTCATTTACTATGCAATTAATAAGATCTAGAATATATATATATATATAACACACTGATTTATAAACAGCAGCCGTAAACCCTAAAAGAAAAAAACTTTTAGTCCCGGACTGTGGTTGGAACCGGGACTAAAGGTTAACCTTTAGTCCCGGTGGGTGGTTGGAACCGGGACTAAAGTTTAACTTTTAGTCCCGGTTCTTATTTCGCGCCGGGGTTAAAGGGCCTTTAGTCCCGGTGCGTTACTGGAACCGGGACTAAAGGTCCACCTGGGTATATATTACACAGCGCCTTCTTCCTTCTTCCTCCTCCCAATCCAGATCGACGTCCTCATACACCGCCGCCGCCACCGCACATCCCTTGCCCTCTCCGACGACCTCGCCGACGACCCGCCGCCCCAACGCTCTCCCTCGCGCGTGGTAGCCTCGCCCGCCCGTCACCGGACCCCTACCTCGCCGAGCCGTCGTCGCGCTGCGCTGCTTTGCTTCCTACTCCAGCGCCCCCCCACGGCCGCGCGCCGGTTCTTCTCCGGCGTCGTCCCGACCTCGTCCGGGCCCCCCCGCGGCCGCCTCCTCGCCCGGCCAACCGCCTCCACCGCCCACCAACCGCCTCCGCCGCTGTCGGCCATCGACGTCCTCCTTCTCCGGCCAGAAGGCTCTCAGCCAGCGCCGCCGTCGTCTCCCGCCGTCAGCCCGGTGCGGCGCGCGCCTCCTCTTCTCCGGCCAGAGGCTCGCGCCGCCGTCCTCCCCCCTGTTCCCGGTGGCGGTGCAGCGCCGCCGCCGCCTCCCTTCATTCTCCGACCCGAGGGCCAGCGCCGCCGTCTGAACGCCGTCCAAGGGTGGCGTCGGCCAGTGCAGCCCCTTGTATGTGTTGCGTCGGCCATCGAGCCGAGCGCGGTTGTGTGTCTCTGTTGGGCGGATGTCGAGCCACGAAATGCGTGTATATATGTGTGTTTTGGTGGCCGGCCATCGAGCCCGAGCCGAGAGCATCGCCTCAATGTAGGATTTGGTGAGAAACCCTAACGACGCGATGAACGTTAAACGTGGGCAAACTATTCATTTTATATGAAACCCTAACAACGTAGCGACGATCTAGCGACAATCGGACGAACGAAGTCACGACCTAGCAATGACTTAGCGATGCCCCAGTGACGACCGGACGAACGAGGATACGCCCTAGCGACAACTTAGCGACGATCGAACGAACGAAGGCACGACCGAACGATAACCTAGCGAACCAAGTCACGACAATCTAGTGAATACAATTAAACACCTTACTCAATATAATTAACTTTATTATGTAATATATTATAATATATTAATAAAGTCTTATAATATTAATGGTACTTATTAATAAAGTCTTGTAATATTAATGATACTTATTAATATAGTCTTGTAATATTTAATAGTACTTATTAATCTAGTATTCTAATATTAATGGTACTTATTAGTAAATTTAATGGTACTTATTAATAAACACTTATATTATGTAATGGTATTTTTAATATAGTTTTGTAATATTAATGGTACTTATTAATATAGTCGTGTAATATTAATGGTAGTTATTAATAAAGTCTTCTATTATGTAATGGTATTTTTAATATAGTTTTGTAATATTAATGGTACTTATTAATATAGTCGTGTAATATTAATGGTACTTATTAATAAAGTCAGATTTTATGTAATGGTATTTTTAATATAGTTTTGTAATATTAATGGTACTTATTAATATAGTCGTGTAATATTAATGGTACTTATTAATAAAGTCTTCTATTATGTAATGGTATTTTTAATATAGTTTTGTAATATTAAAGGTACTTATTAATATAGTCGTGTAATATTAATGATACTTATTAATAAAGTCAGATTTTATGTAATGGTATTTTTAATATAGTTTTGTAATATTAATGGTACTTATTAATATAGTCGTGTAATATTAATGGTACTTATTAATGTTATGTGACTTTATATCAAGTAACTTTATTAATAGTACTTTTATTTAACTTTATTAACTTTCTCATGTCATATGACTTTATTATGTAACTTTATGTGAAGTAACTTTATTAATGGTATTTTTATTTAACTTTATTAACTTTCTCATGTCATGTGACTTTATTATATAACTTTATATCAAGTAACTTTATTAATGGTACTTTTATTTAACTTTATGTGAAGTAACTTTATTATCTTATGGCGCTACATGACAAATTGAATTCTAACATCTTTTAATTAACAATTTTTGCAGAAATGGCCGATCCGAATGATAACATGGATGAAGCAATGATGGACTTAATCAACAGCGGCGGTAATCAAAATCCCCAAATCCAAGGTGATGATAATGAACAAATAGATGATGGGAGTCAGTACTTCGCTGATTATGAAGAACTTGTGGGAGACAATCCTGATGAGGTCCATCTATAATCTAGCCTATATGTATATACATGAAATTAAAAAGAATGGCTTTTGTATTAATATATTTATGCTTGTTTGTATAGCCCTCTGGATCAGCGACAACTACCGGGAGTGGTAGAAAAGTGCGAGGCCCGAAGAAGCCATTGGAGGGTCGGTACATTGTGTCGGAATTCGATGAGGGTACAGGCCAAGTACTTGGGGAACATGCAAAGAAATTTGTTGCTCACTGTGAATACCTAGTGAGGGACAGGCTCCCGATCAGTGCTCGAGAATGGAGGCAACGGAAGGATAACCCTGCTATTAGTTATGTCTCATATCGTGACAAGGAATTGCTATGGCTAGATATCCTTCAACATTTCACGCTTGATACACAGGATGAAGCTTTGAAGGAGAAGGTTCAAATCTGGGCTATGCGTAAGATGGCCAAACAATTTCGGGGCTTGGAAGAAGAATCAGTATAAGACTTTTGTTGCAAATAACCGGACACCGGATTTCACCAACAAGGCCTATGTTAAGTTGAGGCCTTTTTGGGATGAGTTCGTAAGGTTCAAGAACTCAGATGAGGGTCAGACACGAATGATCCGTAATCAGAAAAAAATGCTAGACATAAGCAATACCACCATCACTTGGGTTCGGTGGCTACCGGACTGCTATTCCCAAATGGCAGCTAGAAACAGGAGATTATTGACAAGGGGATGGAACCAGAATCACTGCACTGGCCTGAGCGCGCCAAGTATTGGTTCTTCGGTCATGGGGGAACCCTGGACCTAGAGACCGGGAAGGTAGTGTACGGCGAGAAGCTGCAGAGAGTGGGACAGAGAATGGCCCAAGCCCGAGGATTAGTTGAAAGTGGCGTGTGGCAGCCAAATAGAGAGAAGGATGAGCTGACATACGCCCTGGAGACTGCTGAACACGGTGGGCGAACAAGAGGCTATGGGGAGATATCGTGGGAGCATGGCTTCCCTCAAGATAGACCCACTTATAGAAGCCGCCAAAGAAAGAAGGAAGAGGAGGCAGATCGATTGCGTAGGTTGGAGGCAATGGTGATGGAGTCACAAGCAGCGGCTCATGAAGCGATACAGCGAGAGAAAGCACTTGAGAAGAGAATGAACGAGGAAATCAAAAGGCAAGTGCAGGAAGCAGTAAGTTCTATGCAAAGGCAAACTGCATCAGAGCCTGGAGTCAACATTAGCCCCCCCGGTCAGTTGAAAAGCAGTTGCGCTTCCATAGAGATGCCAACTATTCAAGACGACGTGGGGCGGCGCTTTCCGGTGGATGACGTCACTGAAGCTAAGACAACATGTGAGCTGCATATTCCACAGGGGCTGCCACAGTCATGGTTGCTGTCGGTGTTGTAACTCATATCGACCCTATGCAGACACTAAGAATCCATGGGGCGATAGTTCCAGCTGGATATGCTAATGTCTCGGTGGATAGAGTTGTCAAAGGCTTCGAAAATGTGCAGCTTGAGATAGAAGGAGATGATGGAGAGAAGACTCTAGGACAAGCAGAGAAGGCTTTCATTTGTTGGCGCAAGCGCTACATCATTATTCCTGGGGCATCACCTAGTAATCTACCACCACTTCCTCGTCATGAACCTCATCCTAGGTGCGGATGAAACTTGACGATACATTTAATCACTAACTTTATTTTGCATTCCCTTAGTTAGCGGTTTACTCATATGCCTCTTTGGTTTCACAGGTGGTCACCAACATGTCATAGTGCTTGCTGGGGTGATGACGAGGCGGTGCAAGACACGGCCGCATCGCCTCAGGCTGCAACGCCGCCTCCTCGGGCTGCAACGCCACCACCTCGGGCTGCAACACCACCACCTCGGGCTCCAACCCCGCCACCACGTGCTCCAAACGCCGCCTCCTCGGGCTCCAACACCGACACCGACTGCCCCCTCGCCTCCACGTCGGGCTCCAACACCGACACTGGCTGCCCCCTTGCCTCCACGTCGGGCTCCAACCCCCTCACCGGCCGCGCCATTGCCTCCACACGTGGCTCCAGCGCCGAAACCGGTGGACCCACCATTGAAGAAGAGGCCGGCCACACGATCAAATGTGTCGGCCGCCCCGCCGCCCAAAAAGAAAGCCCCTGCGAAGAAACAACCCGTCATTCCTAAGAAGCTATCCTATGAGAAGACTGCTGCAGAAATAGAAGCTTCGGTAAAGGAAGATGTGGACGCTTTAAGAACCTAAAGGATGAAAGTCAAGCCAAGCGGAAACCCGAGAAGCCCTACCTCTTGCTAAAGCCGAAGATCTACGGCAAAGGGTTGAGGCTGAACAAAAAAAGAGGCGTGTAGCTCAGAAAGAATCATCATCTTTATCTGATTATGAGCGCACTCTAACCAAATCCCTAGAAGAAGAGAAGAAGAAAAGAAAAGAGCACGCAAGGATGTAGCACAGCTCGGGGAACAATCAAAGCAATCAGTGCCCCCGCTAGTCATTGCAAATGAATATGGTTCAAACATCGACATGCTAGACCAAAGAGATACCTCCGATTTGCACTATGATGATCTTGAAACCTTTTTTGAGGACACCGGTCTTACCTTATCCCAAATGATAGCTTTGGGGCAGCAATTAAAAGTGCAAAAAGAAATTGATCATTATCGAAAGACATATGAATATGGCAAGAGTCTGTGCAACCCTACGGCCCTCAGCAAACTTGGCACGCAGATGCACTTGCTAAACAAGTGGTACCTCGATGCGTGTGGCAGAAGTGCAAATGACTATATTTGCGTCCGAATTAGAAACCATCATTACTTCCGTGGTGATGATATTATTTATGTTCAATTTAATGAGCTACACCAGCTATGCCACATGGACGCTCGGACAAGGTTCTAATCACCGCTTCGTGCGTAAGTGATTCTTTTTTTTTTAATAATGTCATCAGAACTTATCATGTATATGTATAACTAATTACGTAAACCGGCTATACATATGCGAGACACATGATGAGGGACCTCGAGCTAGAAATGACAAGGAGGTTGGATTTGTAGATCCTTATTGTGTATTCAAAGACCCCAAGACTCCGTATGCCATATGGAGAGCTCAAACGGAGAGAAATCTATGGAGATACTTGATCAATCAAAAGGATAAAAGATATATACTCTTTCCCTATAACTTTAAGTAAGTATCATTATCGTGTGTACGTATATTCTATTAACCCAATTGATGAGATCGGTGTGAAGATAAATAATTATTTTGCCTACACACAAATGCAGCTTTCATTGGATACTAATTGTGATTGACATGTGGCAATCTCATTTGATAATCTATGACTCGTTGAGAAAACCACTGGACCTTTACCAAAAAATGATAGATATTATCCAAGGGTAACTTCGATATCTAAATATTACTTTCAGCTCTTTAACTCTATAATAGATATTTAATAATGATCATTTTATTGCCAGGGTTTGGGCTTGGTTCATGCAGAAACAACGTCCAGATTTAAAAGCGCCACTTTCGAAGCCTATCCTACAACAATGGATTCTACAAAGCAGCCCACAGGGGCAAAAATTTATCGCGGATACTATGTCTGCGAATTTCTAAATGTCTATGAAAAAAGATCAAATCTTGAGCACGCAAAAGTATGTAACATGTATATATAATAAGTTCATTTCAATTATTTGTTGCTATTTAATAAATCTTATACATACCTATAACTTTTTTCTTTTAATGATTACTATAGGACACGTGGTTGAGGGAGAAGGTGTTGACTGAAGTCCACCTAAAAACAATTCAGGAGACACTCGCGGGATTTCTTAACAATCAAGTCCTAAATCCCGCCGGCGAGTACTTCTTCAACCCTGACGAGCCACTCAAACCAAACCATGATGATCATTTGTATGATGCTTGAGTGACGGAGAACAATTAAGTTGTAAATACTTTATCCATGACGGAGACATGTAAATTTTATATCATAGATCTATAGATATGTATAATATATAAATAGTATTATGTAATTTATTTACCGGCAATGATCTAAATTATAAATTATAGGTACGCGTCTACATAAACAAGCAGCAAACAATACGCATTCGAAAATAATAATAATACAATTGTAAACCAGAAAGGGAAAACCAAAAGAAAAGAAAAGGAAAAAGCAAAGGAAAAAGAAAAGAAAAAAGAAAAAACTCTTTAGTCCCGGTTGGTAACACCAACCGGGACTAAAAGGTGTGGCCAGGTGGCGCACTTGGCTGACCCTTTAGTCCCGGTTGGTGTTACCAACCGGGACTAAAGGTGGACCTTTAGTCCCGGGCCGCGGAACCGGGACTAAAGGTGGGACATTTAGTCCCGAAACCTTAGTCCCGGCTCCGCGTCCGGGACTAAAGGCCCTTGAGCACCGGGACTACAGGCCTGTTCTGTAGTAGTGGAGCAATCCATAGGTCAATCAATACTTCTTTATCAATCATGTAACCTTTAGGAAACAATGAACATATTGTGAAGCAGTGCTTCAAATGAGTTGGCAAATGAAGATAGCTAATCCGCAAGCAGCTGAAAACTCTACATTCTTCACCTTCGGCGTCTAGTAAATTTTTGTGACGCATATCCCTCCATTGTTCTATGTGTTTCTTGTCCTGGAGAATACCCGCAAGAACTTTGATTGCTAGTGGCACCCCACCACATTTTTTCACCAATTGCTTTCCAATGTCTACAAATTCAAGCTCCAAAAATTTTGTGGGCATTAATAAGCTTTGTTGGAACAATTTCCAGCTATCATCCATAGATAATAATGGCAAGTCAAATTTGTATGTGGATCCAACTACATCCGCAACATTTCTATTGCGAGTAGTGAGTAAAATCCCACTTCCAGGTATGTCATTCTCCAAGCTCTTCAGATATACCATGAATTGGTCCCACTTAATTTTATCCTCAATCCAAATGTCATCTAGTACAAGTAGATACCTCTTTCCAGTGAAGTTGTCTGATATTGTTTTGCTAATTTTCTGAAAAGGATGTTGTTCACACTTCTCACCAGAAATAGCTTCAAATAACTTCCCGACAAGCTTTTCAAAATTAAACTCATGTGATACATGAACCCATAGTTTAACATCAAAATGCTTCTCTATAATGTTGTCATTGAAAACTAGTTTAGCCAAGCTAGTTTTCCCTGAGCCACCAAGTCCAATGATGGAAATTTTGTTGATTATTTTTTGGTGTTGCATTTCTACAAGTTTAGATATTAACTCCCACTTCTCTTTATCTCTCCCAATCATAGATTCTGCATCAATGTTGGCCAATAACGGAATCTCCCCAATCATCATGTTCACACGAGGAAAAAAGGTGACCAGCTGATACACTATTTATTATTGAACTAACGTTGTTTCTTTGTTTCACAATTGCAGAAAATCTCTTCTTGATTGCATTGATCTTGATAGAAGCCTTGAATTGAAACATGATTGTTTTTGGTTTTTTGCAGATATATTTAGATACAATACCACCATCACCACAAGTGTCATGTTTTTCAGCCTTTAGCTGGAACTCATCAGCAATATCATCAACTTCGTAAGCAATACCTTTCAACTCTTTAAGCCAATTAAATGATGGATCATTCTCCATAGCTTTATCTCCTACTCTTTCCAACCAATTGCTGGTCTCCATAACTTGATCATGAAGCTCCTGGAGATCTTTTTCTGCACCCACTATGTTGCTATACTTTTTCATTAGTAGTGGTGCTACTTGTTGCCCGCAATCTTCAATATTCCAGATGCTATAGCAACTTCCATCCTACCTGTATTTTGATGGCAGGTTTTTTTAACCAAACCCTATGTAATGAAGTTCAAAATGATTAGTCAAAATAATCAAATAAGTGAATTATGCTTAACAATGGTACATAGTATATACAATTTGCTTAGAGTTTAAACTTTTTCCACTGTACAATGTTTTCTTTTGTTGACTAGATTATTCATTTCTTTTTTATCGACTAAAGTGAAAGGGTTAATAGCCTAGTACATGTGACTTCTGAGTAGCACTCCAGAACCTGGCTTTACTGGGAGCGAATTTTGTGCTGATCAATAAACATTCATTGTTGTTAACTCAGAAAATAGTGGTAGGACGCAAAACCTATGGTAAAAGTGGTGACCAACCTATGTTGGTGGTGCAATCCTATGTTTGGGGTACTTACGGAGCGTTATACCACATGGCAGTGACTACCGTTCTAGGTGACAATGCGGTGCTATATGGTCTGCATATGGAAATCTTGCAATCTAGGACAACATAAATTCTTCTTTTGGCTTCTTCTCAGAGATAGACTGAATACAAGAAACCTACTCATGAGAAAGAATATGATCCTGGATGACTATAATTGTGTCCTTTGCAATTTGGGCTGTGAAGAACAAGTCTCCATCTATTTTTTGATTGTCCTTTTAGTCGTGACTGCTGGTCCTCTATTTTTTTTGAACTGTCACCAGGGGGATTACTCCCCACCTGAATATGTATTGAAAGGCCCAAAATGGCTTGATAAAAGAGTTACAAACGTTTTCAAAGAGGAAAAAACAACAACAACAGGACGTCCCCGTACAAGGACGAAAAATCTGATGACTACACCGGCACATGGCTCTTCAACGATGCCTCCAGGGAGGAGAATGACGCCGTATCGTAATCATCGTTGACCAAACAAAAGCTTGGCAAGGTTTTCGCCTGGGCCATGTGCCGAGGAGAGGCGGCAGCAGAGGTTCTTCAGTGACGCCTTCAAGAACGAGAAACTCGTCGCTGACCCAGACGAATCTGAGCTGAGCTTTCGCCCAGAACCTTTGCCATTGCTCTCAAGGACCCATTTGCGACGAAGGTAGAAGCGACCGCGCCTGAATTGAGGTGGGATGCCGGTCGCTGCCACACCACACGAAGCCGAACACGGACTCGCCCGTGATGGTGGGAGGCGCGCACCGGCAAACGTCGACGCCTAGAAGGTGGTGGTGCCGGCCGCCGCCACTCCGCGCGGAGCCGTATCCGGACTCGCCCGCGATGGAAGTAGGTGTGCACTGGCAATTGTCCTCGTCAGGACAAGGGGAGCGGAGGTTGTCGGCCGCCGCCACACCGCATGGAGCCACACCTGGACTCGCCCGCGACGATGGGAGGCGCGCGTCGACAAAGGAACCCTCACGTGCCGGCCGCCGCCACACCGCGCGCAGGGCCACACCCAGACTTCGCTGCGGCGATGGGAGACGCAGCCCGACATGGTTCCCGCGCTTGCCGGTCGCCGCCACACCGCGCAGAGCCACACCTGGACTCGCCTGCGACGGAGGGAGGCGTGCACCGGCAGGCATCCTAGCCTGGACAGAGGAGGGGGTGCCGGTCGCCACCACACTGCACGGAGCCACACCTGGACTCGCCCGCGACGGTGGGAGGCACGCACCGACACCGCCAACTGCCACCGAGGATTCTGTCATGGACGACGCCGACACTCTGCCCAAACAGAGCAACGCCCTCCCCAAGATGGCAGAGAGGGCCCCCAATAACCAGAGAGCGGCACAAAGGGGAGGGCGCCCACGGACACGCGGCCCCGCCGCCGGCAATCCCACGGCCAAACCACGCGCAGTAGGGCCACCCAATCAGGAGTCGTCATCGCAGTCTGCCTCAGCTCTGGCCGTAGCTAGCCAGCCAGCCGTTGGCCGGCCAAGAAGCAAGCCAGCCGCCGGCTAGGGCCAGGCAGGTCTAGCCACCCCGCCAAATGGCCGCCGCCGCCTTTGACGCCATCCGGCCACCCGACGCCACAGCCCATGGCATCCCCGGCCGCCGCAGCCTCGCGCAGCTCCCAAGCCATGGCAGCACGCGGATCCGGCCGTCGCCACCCAGCTCAACGAAGCCCAGTCGGAGACCCGTGGCGAGCCGGTGGCGGCCGGCGCAGGAGGGACGGGGACAGTGGATCCTGTCCCGGGGAGGCTGGATCTGCGCCGCCGGCCGACCGAGCCCAGTGGTAGATGGGGAAGAGGAGAGGCGGCCGCCGGCACTGTCGGAGAAGGGGAAGATGGCGGGGTTGGGGCGCCGGTGGCCGCGTCGCCACCCGGATCCGGACGCCGGAGGTCCGGATCTGTCTTTGCCGCCGCCACCGTGGCGCACGCCGCAAGGAGGCCAGGGAGGTGAGGGAGGAAGAAGGCCGGAGCAGCACACAGCCGTCAAGCCACACTATGCCGGAGAAGACCTCGCCACCGCCGTCCTTGGGAGCTGCACGGGCTGTGGCAGAACATTCTAAATTATATGGCCCACAAGCACCTGACATTGTCCTTAAGACCTCCGTCGGTTATGCTTGTACACCACATAACTTAAAATGTTCCGTCGGGTGGATCCCCGATAAACCACAATTACTCCAGGATCGATACTTACAGAGACATCACAGTATTACAACAGTTTTCATACACAAATACCAGAGTAGCGGAAGACTTACAATAACTTAATTTACAAACCTTTTGTAAAACTTATACAAACCCGAGTAGCATTATTACATAACAGTGGAAGTATCATTATATAACTTTATTACAAACCACCCAACAAAAGCGCTCTGCCCAAGAGCCACACAACCTATTCCTCGTCCGAACCTTCCTAAACAACCGTCATGCAGCAAGGGCCGTAGCACGCTTGCCCACACGGTTCACTTGCAACAGGGGTTAAACAAACCCTGAGTACAAAAAGTACTCCGCAAGACTTACCCGACTAAAAATTTGGGAGAAGACTCAGGAATGCTGGCTAATGGGAATCAAGGTGAGGCTTTAGCAAGAGCAAAGACACCTTTTGCGAAAAGAGGCTAAGCCAATCCTTACTAGAACAATCACTTGTCAAACATATGCCGAATTCAAAACTTTCTATTCTCACAACTTTCATCATTACTACGATGCTGGTGCAAGGATCAAGTCTCCCATATCGTGGAGCAACGACGATTCGAATCGCTTTATATACCCAGCTGGGGCTTCCTAACCACACGATGTATGCAGGACCCAACATCTTACATACATCAACTCAACGCTTAGATTTCTCCATACTAGAACGGGTGTACAGTACACCACCTCTCTACGGCCGCTCGGTCGCTTCGGCGGTGCGCATCGTAGGATGGGTACACGCTACTGTCCGTTCTAGTAACAAATAGTCCAAGTGGAGCTTACCACCATTAGCATGCGACTAGTACTATCCAATAACCTCATGATCCAAGGGCCAAGGCAACGAACGGTGCTTAACCGACTCACAAGTGGACGACACTACCCCAGGGCACTAGCCCTTCCTGGCGCAAGTCACTCCACCCGGTCGTGATTTATTCATCATCATGTTCTTGTGGTGTACCTTTGACCCCGTCGGAACAAGGATAAACGACAAGCAACATCAGGTTTTCGTAAATTCCCTTCAGAGGGTATAGTTCTCAACTTTGGAAAACATTTCATTTATAAAACCTATGTTATTCGCAGGACTAAGCATGCTAAGCCTTTTATAAAACAAAACAGGTATTCAGAGTAATATATCAAGGTACGGTAAATGCAACAAGTAGGATATCACACAACTCTTATACCTAATGCATCATCTCAGGAACATAAAATATAAAGCTTTTTGAAATACAAGGAATTGTTTAAATGTATCCGGGGCTTGCCTTGGGGTTCGACAAAGTGAGGTTCCACTACACAAGCACTAGGATCCGATCCCACCTTCTCACGATGATCACGTTCTTCAAGAACGGGAGTTGGATCAACTCCCTCCTCAGACGGCACAACTACACGAATAGAATGCATGATTACAATGCAGTAGATAAACGAGCATGCGATAATGATGCAACGATCGTTAACCTATCTTGAGTACAACTTTTCTTCACGGTAACATTGTATTGAGAAGGTATAACTAGCATTGACGACGACGGACTAACGATACGCAATCAACATGAAATGCCGAAGGTCATTAGGGTTAATGACCTAGGGTCATCACTCAATCCCAAAATCAAGCAACACTAAAAGTGATTAAGGGTGATTACTAATTTATTAACCATTTTTACAGTCGTTGAAAGCCACTAATTAACTTGCTAATTGGAGATTAATTAAACACTAATTAATCAAAGGATTAATTAATTAAACCCTAATTAATTAAGGTATTAATTAAGCATAATATAAAACTTAATTAAAACAGGATCAAACCTCATAATTAAGATCATTATCATCTAATTAGCACACAAAATAAATTTCATAATTTTTGGACTTATATTTTAATTATTAAAAATCATGGAAGTGGCATTTATTAATTAAAGGAGCAAATTATCATACAAATAAAACTTATTGGAAAAACATGGTTAGTATTTTTTCTAGACAGAGCATATTACAGGGAACACATACATATTTTTCTTGCTTTTTTATCTGCCCAAAATAAATTAATACAAAAAGATGAAAACAGCATTTGGAAAATCAAAATGGAAAAAGGAAATCATTTTTCCTCTCCCGTGGGCTTCACTGTGCGGCCCAGATGGCCCGCACAGCCCGTTCTCACGCGCACGCGCACACGGCCCGCGCGGCTCTCCCTCTCTCTTTCTCTCTCTGACAAGCGGGACCGGGGCGTCAGCTCCTTCTTCCTCATCTTCTCTCCGGCGAGACACAGTGCCGACGGCACGGCCGGCCACGGTTCTTCGCCGACGACGCTCCTCCGGCGAAACTAACTACACCGATCGATCCTACACCTCATGCCGCGTCCAACGAGCTACTAAACGCCCTATGCTAGCCCCCAGAGTGCTCGGGACGGTGACCACGGCGGCTCGCCGGTGCGCGGCCCGCAGTGACCGTGCTCATCGGAGCTTGTCTATTGAAACCGAGCATGCCAACTGACGCAGCACAACAGCGCAAGCTCAACACGACTCGAATACCACTCTGAGCTACCCTGGTTAAAGAGAGAAGGCTCACGGCGGGGTGATGGCGGCGGATGGCCGGAGACAGGGAAGATGACGATACTCGGGTGATTCCGACGGTGTCAAGGGCTGCGGCTTGGTTCTCTGGAGTCGCAACAAAGTTGCGGACTTGCTTGCTAGAACAATTGGACAGAGGGGCTGTGTCGACGGAGAATTTCACGGTGAACCGAAAGATCGCCGGCGACGGTGAGGAAGAAGGAAGAGGAGAATTGGCGGCCGGCTCACGCTTTTATAGGGCAAGGGATGGTCGGACAGGTGGCTGGCGACTTCACGAAGGCGTGGAGGTGGACGGCGGCGTGTGAAACCGGCGAAAGCGCGAGAAAAGCCACGGCAGCCAGCAAGGGGATCGGCGGCCATGCCGTCTCCTGTGCCGATTACTGTAGCAGGGACACCTCACTACTTGCCTTTAAAACTATTTCGCTCAAATTCTCCCAAAATTTGAACTGCACATGAAAATCTTCCAAAATACAGATTGTTTAAAATTTTATGCTCTACAATTTTCATTAAAGGAGTTTTGTCAGATTCCAAATAGTTTTTGAATTGCATTTCAAATTTTAAATTTGGGCAAAAACCCTAACTGCAAGGATTTTGAAATTACTTTTAAATTTTGAATAAAAGATGAAAATCTCTAAAAATAAAAGTTGTTCTATTTTGCAAGATCTACAACTTTCATTTAGAAAGTTTTCCATGAAACCCAATAATTTTTGAATTGTAGTTTAAAACTCAAAAGGGGAGACTTTCCAATTCAAATAACTTTTGAAATTACTTCAAATTTTATTCAAAAACTTGAAAAACTTTATATACCAAAGTTGTAGAGCTCAAAGAGATGCACAAATTGTATTTTTGGAGTTTTCCCAAATTTTGAATATTTTGGGATGAAATTGAAAAGGGGGCAGTTTGAATTTCAAGCTTTTGAAATGGATTTTCAAATTGAATTCTTGGGCAAATAATTAGAGGTGTGGTGGCACTTTTCAAACCCAACCAATAGTACACTTTCAAAGTAAAAAGATCATACTTTGAAATAGTGCCATTGGTTAGCAACTTTTATTTATAAAATTAATTATGGTTAGCTTACCAAAATTGAAAGTGATATTCAAATTCCAACACTTGGCCACTTGAGCTAGGGTTTGGGATTTGAATTCCAAATTCAAATTTGATTCTTCCTTGCACCTTATTTGACTTGTAAATCATATTTGGGGTGTGAGTTAGGGTTAGTCAATCACTTGCAAACATCAGGGTTGATTTTAATTGGTTGCTTTTACAAACAAAAGTAAACATTTGAGTGGAATTTAAATTATAAACATTTACACATGTGATATAAAGGGGCTCAAACCACACCCTAGAATTGTAAACTCATTAGGGTTTGCTAATCATGAATGCTTATGCAATGATGATGATGACATGGCAGGTTTATGTTAACGTAACACCAAAGGTGTTACACGGGCTTCCCGGCGACTGCCTCCAGCGGCGGCGAGGCGCAGTGGCACCGGTGAGGGGATGCGGCGGCTGGGGTGGTTGGGGGCGCCGCCCGTGTCGCCCTGTACGGAGAGTGACGCGGGGGCCTCTCTGGCTGTTCTCCTCACATTATCTTTTGTTGCTTTTAAGTTTCTGAAAAGTTCTGCTACCTGCTGGTCCTCTATTCCTATCAGTTGGGACACAAATTTAAATGCCTTAGACATGGTGATTCAAGCAAGGGAAACTTTTGGCAAAGCTATCTTCAGAGAAATTTTCATTACTGGTTGCTGGATTATTTGGACTACAAGGGATGGGGACATCTTCGACAATGACATTGCAAATATCAATAGATGGAAGAGAAGGTTCAAAGAAGAACTTGGATTGGTATGCACCAAAGCCAAGACCACAAAACAGTTAGAACTAATTTTATGGAGAGATAGCTATTCTTAACTGTATTTGTCTTTTCTTTTTGGGCATGTCTGCCTTGTATCTCTTTTGTACATAACTATTCTTTTATTTAATGCAAAAAAATAGGTCGGGACTTCCCCGGCCATTTTGATCAGAAAAGAGGTTTCTAGGTGGGTTGAAACGCTAGTTGATTCCTTCTAAATAGTATCATGGGGCTATCTTTCCCTGCCAGCTGAATCTTTTGGTTTGTTAGGAAATGGCCTACCAATGTATTCCATGGCCTACATTTAACCCCCCCTCAAACTCATGGTGGATCTACAACACTGAGTTTGGAGAGTAAGAATCTATTATGGGCCCATGTCTATGCCTTTGTGGAGAAACCAGCTAGCTGAACCTCTGAAGGAACATGGTGGAGCGCCACAAACAACCTGATCATCACCTGCAATCTCATGTAGGAAGCATCAACACCAATGTACTTGGTGAGCTCATGCTTGACTTGGGTCCCAAGCATACTGCTCGCACCGGTGTAGTGGCAGGCACATCAAAATCATCAACAAGCCATTATGGCCATGTCACCTCTGCAGTAACAGTTGCCATAGCATGTAACTTAGCCTCAACACTTAAGTGAAAAACTGCAGTCTGCTTCTTGGTTTTCTAGGCAATCAAGGAGGAGCCAAGGAAATTACACAATAAGCCGAAAGAGAGCATTGATCAGGGTGATCACTCAACTAGGTCATATCAGAGTAGGCCGGAAGCTAGAGATAACTAGAGCGAGGTAAGAAAAGGCAGCGAGAGATAGTTCCATGAAGGTACTACATAACACGAAGGAGGTGAACATAGTGGAGCTATACAAACTGACTCAAGATATGAATAGAGTGAGAGGGATGGTTGATCCCAAGATAAGGCTTAGCAAGTGGGATTATCAAAGGGGTGCACCGTAAAGTGGGTCGTCGTAGGTGAACACCAAACTCCATAGGAGTGTCAATAGTGTAATGATCAGTGAGATTAGCGGGAAAAGATGTTATGTGTGTATTTCTCCTGAGAAAGAAAATACAATCAAAAGTGGAGGTGAACCTCAAGACCAAGGAATTACAAAGAGGCTACTTCACAAAAGTAATGTACTAAGAATCATCACCTGTATGATCATATCATTAATATAGAGAAGAAGGGTGTGACCATAAGGAGAAGTATGAACAAAAAGAGTAGGATCATGGTCACTAGGCTTGAAGCCAACATCAATGACAACAAAGGAAAAATGCGCAAACCAAGCTCAAGGAGCTTGCTTAAGACCATATAGAGGGTACGACGCAACTGACAAACTAGGCCATCCAGAATGGAAGTACCCTAGAGGTGGCTACATGTATACTTCCACTTGGAGCTCACCATTGATTAAGGCGTTCTTGAGATCTATCTAAGAAATCAACCACTAATGAACAGATGCAACAACAAGAAGAGCGAGAAGAGTTTGAGTAGTGGTCATGTAAGCAAGAGGAGCAAAGGCCTCCTCGTAGTCACGACCTTGCTCCTGCTGCAAACCCCACTCCACAAGATGAGCCATGTAGTGCTCAAGAGAGACATCCGAGTGAGTCTTGACCTTGTACACCGACTTGCAGGTGATGGGAGGCACACGAGGGGTTAAAGGAACAAGATCTCAAGAGCCAGTACACTAGGGCAACAATCTCCATAGCAATTGCGTGTTGCCACTCTTGGTGAGCAGCAGCCTCGCCCAATAGGTGGTGGGCTTAGCTAAAATGACAATTGTGAAGCCAAGGTGATTGGGAGGACATAGTGTGCTACGATCATGGAGAGCATAGCGAGGAACGGACTCATGAGGAGCTGGAACCACAAAAAAGATGAAGCATCGACGTTAGGAAATCAGAGAGCAGGATATATAGGAGAATATGAGATATAAAGTACATGAAAGTGAACTATTTAATGATACAAACGTCCACGTCCTCTAGAACTACGAACGAATAGAAATCTTGTGGTGAGATTATGATGTGTATGACTGATGAATGTTCAAGTATTAAGTACCTTAGAATATACAGAAAAAGGCTGGCCTATTATGTGCTGAAAGGATGTGGCGAAAGCAGAAATAGTTTAGGCACAGAAATAAATGAAAGAGTAACTGACTGGAGCAAGAACCAAAATAAAACATGATGCTACCTGGAGCTCAGTAATCTGCTTCCTTTGTTTGTACCATCTCTAAATGCAGATTTCCTTCTTTTGTCCTCTGCAATGTATGCACACAAGAGCTTCTGGAATAAGGGTTGCACAATGCGGGCTTGAACCTGGATCTATATGAGAGCACTTGTCAACTGCACACGAAGGGAACAAAGGACACAAGATATGAGGAGTCAGGAAGTAAAGAAAATTATTTATAGTGCACGAAATCAAACTAATTAAGCATATGCTTAGTGACTGGAAGATGAACATATACCATAGCCTGTAGCACAGAAGAACCAATAGCAATCACGTATTGTACATATGGTTTGTGACTTCTTCAGTACCTGACAACAGGCAGAACTCTTCAGTACCTGACAACAGGCAGAACAATCACTAGTGGTTTTGTTCGCTGAAAACAGTTGCAAAGAAAGTAGAAACTATAGACATCGATTATTGGAGAAGAAATGGACGAGCGTTGTTGCATCTTTGCATATACCAGGAGTTCAGATTTCCTGCTTTCTGTCTGTGCCACCTGGAATCATCGGACGTATTGCTCCTGTCCTACGCACTGTATGCAGATAAGACTTTTGAGGCAGGAGACTGCCCAGGAACTTAATTTGGTGTTTCCGCTAGCTGTGAGGCTTCCTTGTGAAGTTAACTTTGCTTAGAAAGGGCAGTAAGCAACAAGAGGTGACGGTGTCTTCGAAGAACAAAAATAAATCTGGACTACCAACACCCCTGGACAACCTTATCTGAATGTCTAGAATAACGTACTTATAATTAAACCTTGTTTTGGACGAGTAAATTCATTGTTTTGGACCTTTCTTGCATTGTTAACTCCGTCCCTTCTCGCCTATCACTTGCTATACATAAAATGTGTCCCATGAGTGCACTCTATTGGTGATTAGGAAGCAAATTGATGTGTCTTGAGAGGGTGTATGATATCTATTCGCCATTTAGTCAGTCAGAGACCTTGTGTTAGAGGCAAGGGTCTATTGGGCCTTAGCTCATTAGGGTTAATTAGTCGCTTGCTTAGGGGCCAAGTCAACCCTCTCTATATAATGAGGGAAGATGTATCAATCTAATCAAGTAAGAGATTAGAAGAAATCCCTTCTCTCTTGCCAGCCGTGGCAGAGCCCCGCGGCCGGCGTTTCTAGCGCCCAAAAGCCTAGCCTCCGCTCTCTCTCTCACAGCCGCCACCCTGATACCAGATGTTATGGACGTCGTTGGGGCTGCGTGGTTGCGAGGGAGTGGTGGTGGCGGTATGAACAGTACCCGCGGGTACTGTTTGAGGGTGGCGGCTGTGAGAGAGAGAGCGGAGGCTAGGGTTTTGGGCGCTAGGAACGCCGGCTGCGGGGCTCTGTCCACGGCCGGCAAGAGAGAAGGGATTTTGTTCTAATCTCTTGCTTGATTAGATTGATACATCTCCTCTCATTATATAGAGAGAGTTAACTTGGCCCCTAAGCAAACGACTAATTAACTCTAATGGGCTAAGGCCCAATAAACCTTTGCCTCTAACACCTTGTCTTGAGATGGCTGTCTGTACCGTCTTGTTATAGAGGCTGGAACCTTCGTCTAAATAACAGAGGCGTGTCTTATTGCTCGACGGGGGGCAAATTAATAAGTCAGAGACGTGTGCCTTTTGTGTTCGTATTGGTATAATAAACATAGTGCTGCCCCTGGGGGTGGGTTTGGCAATCCGACTCCGGAGAAATTGACGTTCGTCCGGCATCACTCGAGCGAGGACAAGCCAAGCCACTTGTGGACAACAAAGAGCGGTGGCGATTCAAAGGAGAGACCCAGCGCACTGTCAGACAAGAAAAACACACATCGTAATACTCGCCACAGTAGGCTGTTGCGCATGACATACAGTAAACCAACGACAACAAGACAAACAATTTCAACTCAACGGCAGGACAAAATGTTTCTTCTTAGACCAGTCTCAATGGAGTTGGTTTTATTTTCGATTTTCAAGACTGCCATATTAAACAAAATACAATAAAACTTAAATGAAACGATGCATTGAGATGGGTAGTTTTATTCTGGGGTTTTATAGACATTTAAGCCGGCGCTTCCTCTGGGCCCGGGTGCGACGTTGCTGGAGACCACGAACGGCGGCGGCCGGCGGGCGGGTGCAAACAGCGTGAAGGCGAAGGCGAAGGCGATGCCCTGGACTACGTGCCCCAGCTCTCTGAAATGCGCCGGGTGCCGCTGATTAGGGCGTCTCCAATGATCTTCAAATCGCTAGTCTAAGAGGAATTCTATTGGTCATTAAGATATCTTTACAAATAGCTAGCTAGATGAGACATAGAAATAAGAAAAAAATAAACACTATAGTGAAGAGTTATATATGAGAGAGATTTTTAGGAGATTGTGCTAGACTAGCTATTTAGAAGTCACTAGCTATTTGATGTTTCTCCTTAACAGCCAATGAAAGTGTTATTTTTTTATTATTTTATATTTCATCTAGCACTACAAGTGATAGGACCTTCTGTGACCATTATCAAGCTTCTGTGTGGTCATAGAAGGCTAGTCATAAAAAGACATTCGTGACCATTTTGTCAGATTTTTATGACTATTTTTGATCCGTGACTAGAGTAATTGTCACAAAATTGGTCATAGAACAAAAATAGTCATAAAAATCTGACAAAATGGTCACAAAGTCTTTTTATGACCAGCCTTCGTGACTATTTGTAGTGGTCACAGAAGCTTATAATGGTCACAGAAGGCCTCATCTCTTGTAGTGTAGCTAGCTATTTACAAAGATGTCTCGATAGTCAATAGAATTCCTTCTAGCCTGGCTATTCGACAACCATTGGAGAAGCCCTTCACGCGAACTCCCTGACGCTCGGACGTCATCCCAGCCACGGATATGGCGCTGTCGGGGCCGGCCGGCGAGCGAGCCGTACGTGCGGAGGCGGAGGTGGCACCTCTGGACTCCATCCTGCTCGTGCCTCAGCCCGCCAAAATCACTTAGAAGTAAAAAATACATCTTCATTCAGAATGTCCAACAATGAAGCAGTACAGAAGTTTCTCTGCGTTTTTTTTAACATCTCCATCAGCAGCAGTGCAATTACCAGAGCAAACCAATTATAACTAATTGTGGTGCTTGCAGAGTTCAACTACGAAATATTCTGTTTCTAAACATGACGACCACTTAATATTCATTTTCTAAACAGTGGCAGTTAGCACAACACTGGATCATGTCAAGACGTCAAGTGTTCTCCACTCTAAATTTTACACCAAAAAAATGGTCACATGTTCTCACAACATATCAGGAGATATATAGGATTGTCTATGTGCATGTACCTTGCATCAATTCGAGTGGCCTTGGTGCTGAAACTCAGCAGATGAACCATCCTGCGCGCAGCAGTGCACCTCCACACCGAAATGAACCAGCACTGATGGGCCTAGTCTACATCCAGTCAGGGTTCATTGAACCTGCACAGTTGGGCTAGTATGATGTAAGTTGGACATTATTTGTCAGGCCGTGAGTTAATCATTTTGTGTCCAAACAAGATATAAAAGGAAACTGAGTACTAGTGGAAGTAATCAAACTACATCAAAACTCAAGATCAAATAAATCAACATGTTTTTATCCTTCTTTTCTTTTTCTGGCATCTCCATCAGCAGCAGCAAGATTACTAAAGAAATACAACAGTAACAACTCATGTTGCTTGCAGACTTTTGAGCTGCTTTCAAACTTGATGGCCGCTTACATTCCTTTTATTTAATTAAGTAGCACCAGAGAATGCCCTAAATTCGACTCGGCTGATCAATTGATAAATTCATCTACTCGTAGTGGCATAAACAACTAGCCACAACTGTATAAAAAAGCCAAACATTCTCGAGCAGAGAGCATAGAACAGAGTTAGAAGCACTAGGTTAGGATGATTGGTCTCTGTGCTTGTACCTCTTATACATCAATAGAATGGTGTTGGAGACTCTTAGCTTGTGAGACACTGTGCTGACAACCAACCCATGTACTTTACACAAAGCAGAATGGTCTTGAGCCATTGTACTGCACACCACCACACCGAAATGAATCAAAACAAGTGGGCCCAGTCTGTCTGAAAACAGTGTTCAATTTAGCCTACTCGCACATGCACCCGACAATCCGACATAAGTTTGTACATTTCTCAGGTGGTTCATGGATGCTTCATGCTATTGTGTTTGTAAAAAAGAGGGGGGGGGGGGGGGGGAGAGAGAGGAGGAAATGACAGAATGGGAATCACCTGACTTAAATGAGCTCTGTTTGCTGCAATCAGTTGACACAATGGGCATACGTGCTTGACAAATAACAGTGGCAGTTGTTCTGCACTTGGCACCAAGCAAGTAGTGACTAGTGAGCATGTCATGTCCCTCACAGAATCCTTGACAAATATATATAATGCTTCAAAATTGTCCACACACCAGCCCAAAGCAAACTGCACATGTAACTTGAACACCAGCAACGAGTATTAGAAAATAAGTTCACTAGTGAATCTGCATAAGGACGAATCGTGGATAGAGGTTAACGAGCTCACCACATGAACCGGAAACTGAACAAGTGCATGGCACTCTTGTATTATGAGCTCCTGGAGATAGGTGAGGCGACCTATTTGTCGGGGACCAAAATAAGGGCCCTCCAAACAGTTAGGCCCAACAAACGTAAAGCTAGGCTACATGGTAACTAAACATGGCCTGCCAAGGCCCAGCACGCTGCTTGTCGTCCTGACCGAGCCCTCTTTGCTTGGGCCCGCAGTAAACGCTAACTTTCCGTCCCGTCCGAGCCCCCTACGCCGAGGCCTCGGACGGGCACTTGCCTTCCGTCCCATCCGAGCCCCCTACGCCGAGGCCTCGGACGGGCGCTTGCTTTCCGTCCCGTCCGAGCCCTCACCGCTGAGGCCTCGGACAGACGCTAACGCTCCGTCTCGCCCGAGCCCTCTACAGGAACGCCTTGGACGAGCTCCCGCCTCCCGTCCCGTCCGAGCCCCTGTGCTTAGGCCTCGGACAGGACGCACCACACCTCCTGATCAAACCTGGCTACAGACTTGACGTATATCCACCGCCCGCCTTCCCACAGTGCCAGTCAGACTGACGCCAACCCCTGGCAGGAGATGGGAGCCGTCCCGTCACAACCCTACGCCCTCGCTCATGATTACGCTACCCCTACAGTGACGGCCATGCCTGCCACTGTAGGGCGTCATGATGACTAACCTCTATGACAGGTCCCGTCCCGGAAGTCCTGATACAGCGTACGCCGCGCCCCGAGCCGACGCACGGCGTCAACCCTGTATGGAGGCCGGGTCTTCCGGAGCCCCGGCCACTGTACACCCGGGTATCCAGAGCCTGGGCAGGCGGAGATGGCGTCCATGCGGTGTATCTCTGCGCCGGCCACGCCGTATACGACAACAACGCCACGGCCCTCGGAGCTTCGGACCGGGGATGAGTCAAAGCTACAGCGACCACAGCGCCCGGGCACGTTCACCATGACGTCCCCCCGTTGCCAGGATCGAGGAGCCGACTCCACAGAACGGCGCCCGCAATTGGCAGCACGGCGCCGTGCAAGACAAGGCCGCCGCCCACACCGGGGCCTCGGAACAAGGCAGAGGAGAAGCTCTGAGGCCTCGGCCGGGAAGAGGCGGCGCCCACTATCGTCTCACCTATTCAGACACTGTACTGTAAGCCCGTTCCTCCCCTTGCGGCTATAAAAGGGGAGGACGGGGGTCCTTCCAAGGGCAGATCAATAAGTGAATCAATCTATAGGCAAGTCGGTTGGTCTAGACACAAGTCAATCGGACTACGCACAAGTCTAGCAACATCCTTAGCACGCAGGCTCACACACACTCATCTTCACGAGACTTGGGACCCGCTCCCTCTCTCCACCTGCTTGTACACCCCTACCTACAAGCACCTTGGTGCAAGATAAGTCTCCTTTGTGTCCATCTTGCACACCGTCCGGGGTTGGGAGCACGCACGCAAATTTACTCGTTGGTACTAGGACCGCCAGTTTTAGCACCGACAGTTGGCACGCCAGGTAGGGGCCTGTGCATGTTTTCATTCTCCTTCCCGCCAAAACTCCGGAATGGCCGACGGCCGCGACGAGACGTCGTAGGACGTTTCCGGCCCCAACCTTCCCCCAGCACAGCCGCTAGCGCTGGGCACCGTGATCCGATTCGGGGATCTCGAGTTTGTGTCGCTGGGTACCCAGTACGACATGGAACTCCTCCCGACCGGAGTTCAGGGACCCTCTGACGAGGCCCCGGCGGACCCATCGCCAGCCCGACGCAGGAGGCGCCATGGCACACGCTCCCGCCGAGCACGACGAACGCACCACGACGCCCCCGCCCGAGCAGGAGGAGGACCTCACAGCTTGTGGATCGGGCGACGCCCGCCGAAGGGACGCTCAGCCGCCGTCGCCACCACACCAGCCATTCGGCATGGCCAATGCTGCTGCTACGAGCGCAGCGTTGGTCTCCACCACCATGAGAACCCGGAGGAGGCGTCCACACCGTCGATGGCGCTCCACGGAGCACCCCAACGCCGACATCCCCGACGGATCCATCCACGCCTACGAGGAGTACCTGATCAGGCAGGAGTAGCAGCGACGCCACTCCGGCACGCGCTACACCCACCCGATCCGGCGCTACCTCGACGACACGGAGCCCAGGGGGTTCATCTCGGAGCACGCCTCCGCCTTCGGCTACCCCGACTCCGACTCCCCGGACGACATGTATGATCCGACTCGTGAATGCTTTCACGTGGAGATCGGCGAACTCGGCGTCGGCGGCAACGGCAACGACGACGGCGACCAGGGCCGTGACCCCAGGCCCGCCGCAGGAGCGACTCCGGCGGGCGCAACACCTGAGGACCCTAGCGCGTCCCGGCCTCCAGGCCAGGGGCCACAGACTCCGGTGCGTACGAGCCCTCTGGGGACCGGCGAACCACTGGCTACCCCTCAGGGGCCACGGCGTCCCGCTATCGAGCGGATTCGAGAGCTTGGGGACAGGCTTGAGCGCGACCGTCGCCTGTTACGACAGGAGATAGAAGCGTACGAGTGTGCCCACCGTGCGGCGCGCAATCCTAGCCCCGCTGCTCGTCAGCACGCGCGTGACGTCAACAGAAGGATCGTCAACGACGAGAGAGGAGAGCGTCCCCCATCTTCCCACGTGCGAGTCATAACGTCGCGGCGGCGGCCCTTCTCGTCCGGGCGATGCCAGAACCATCCACCCCAGAGGGGCGACGGATTCGAGATGATCTGCGAGACTATCTCAAGACCGCTGCTGTCCAGCAGGCTGAAAGCTCAGCCTCCCGACATCGGGCACTGAGGGACGAGGAGGACGGAGAGCGCCCACGCCGCGAGCGAGAAGCCTCGGTCCATCAGGACCCATCGCGGAGGTCGATCCGCGAGCGTCTTCAGGACAACCGTGGCAGCGTCGACGATGGTGACGCGCGCAACGTCATCAACAACGCCGCGAAGGAACCCGGAGCATGGGCCGGGCGCGACCGCCAGCCACGCAGAGGTGGCAGGCGCGATAGCGACGAGGACCGTGATGATGCCGATCCCTCGGGGCCCCGCGCCTTCAGCCGGGAGATCCCCAACGCACGGTTCCCTTTCCGGTTCCGACAGCCGGCCAACCTTGCCAAATACTCGAGAGAAACGAACCCCGAGGTTTGGCTCAACGACTACCGCCTGGCATGCCAGCTTGGCAGCGCGGACGATGACCGGCTCATCATCCGCAACCTCCCGCTTCACTTGGGTGATTCGACGCGCGCTTGGCTGGAGCATCTTCCCGCCCACACAATCCACGACTGGTTCAAACTAGTCAGGGTTTTTGTGGGGAATTTCCAGGGCACATACGTGCGCCCGGGGAATTCGTGGGACCTCCGCAGCTGCCGCCAGAAGCCCGACGAGACGCTACGGGACTTCATCAGGCGCTTCTCGAAAAAGTGCACAGAGCTGCCCAACGTGGCCGGCACTGCCATCATCAGCGCGTTCCTTGACGGCACGACCTGCAAGGAGCTCGTCCATGAGTTGGGCCGGAAGATGCCAACCACCGCCAATGAGCTGTTCGAAGTAGCGACGAACTTCGCCTCCGGCGAGGAGGCGGTGGGGGCGATTTTCCGCAACGTCAGCAGCAAAGGGAAGCGGAAGGAGGACGATGCCGAGGGGGAGGCATCCCGCAACCCCAGGAAGAACAAGAAGAACAAGTGCAAAGGGAAGAAGGGCAAAAAGGAGGTGGACTCCGAAGACGACATCGTCGCCGCGGCCGACCGCAAGGCCCCCTGAGGCCCCCTGGGGCCCGGGACCTTCGACGACATGCTCAAAAAGTCCTGCCCTTTCCACAAGTTCCCTGTCAGGCACACTATGGGGGAGTGCGACTTGGCCTGTCGCTTCTATCAGAAGTTTCCCCCACCTGAGGACAAGAAGAAGGAGGGAGAAAACAAAGGCGAGGAGTTCCCTAAGGTCCATGACGTCTTTATGGTCATCGGGGGACTGCCGACGAACCTCACCCCACGCCAGATCAAGCGCGAGCGTCGTGAGATATTCTCGGTGCACCCCACCACTCCGTAGTACCTGCCGTGGTCCACCGACGCCATCACCTTCAACATCGACGACCACCCGCTCTACGTGCCGAAACCAGGGCGGTACCCGCTCGTGGTCGACCCCATCGTCGGCAACGTGCGGCTCACCAAGGTGCTGATGGATGGCAGAAGCGCCCTTAACATCCAGTACTCCGAAACCCTCAGCTTGTTGGGGATAGAGCGCTCACAGCTTCAGCCCAGCAGCTCTCCCTTTCAGGGCATAGTGCCGGGCAAACACGCCTGGCCCCTCGGGCTGATCGACCTCCCGGTCTGCTTTGGGACGCCGTCGAACTTTCGCACGGAGGTCATCACCTTCGACGTGGTTGACTTTCGAGGAAACTATCACGGAATCCTCGGACGTCCCGCGTACGCGAAGTTCATGGTCGTCCCCAACTACACTTACCTTCTCCTCAAGATGCCGGGCCCCAATGGCGTCATCACCGTCGGCTCCTCCTACGAGCACGCGTTCAACTGCGACGTCGAGGCAGTCGAGCACGCTGAGGCTGTGGCTATCTCCGAGGCCCTCGACACCAAGCGTCACACCGGCGCATTCGAGCCGTCCGACGGAGTGAAGGAGGTCCCGCTGGACCCCGCCTCTCCATCTGGCAAGGCGGTGAAGATCTGCGCCTCCCTTGACCCGAAATAAGAAGTCGTGCTCGTCGACTTTCTCTGCGCAAACGTCGACATCTTTGCGTGGAGTCCCTTGGACATGCTAGGCATTCCGAGGGAAGTGGCCGAGCACTCCCTTGACATTCGGGTCGGGTCCAAGCCGGTGAAGCAGCGTCTGCGTCGATTCGACGAGGAGAAGCGCAGAGCCATCGGAGAGGAGGTGAACAAGCTTTTGGCGGCCGGATTCATCAAGGAGTGTCTCAAGGCCAAGAGTGTCAAGCTCAACCCCGAGAAGTGCGTCTTCGGGGTCCCCCGAGGCATGCTCCTCGTGTTCATCATCTCCAAACGCGGCATCGAGCCCAATCCAGAGAAGGTGACGGCGGTAACGAGCATGGGGCCGATCAAGGACCTGAAGGGCGTGCAGCGAGTCATGGGCTGTCTGGCATCTCTTAGCCGCTTCATCTCACGGCTCGGCGAGAAGGGCCTACCTCTGTATCGCCTCCTGAGAAAGTCCGAGCGCTTCTCCTGGACCTCTGAGGCCCAGGAGGCCCTCGACAAGCTCAAAGCTGCCCTCACCAGCGCCCCGATCCTCGTCCCGCCAGCCAAAGGAGAGCCCCTCCTCCTGTACGTTGCCGCAATGACGCAGGTGGTCAGTGCGGCCATCGTCGTCGAGAGGCAGGAGGAGGGCCACACCCTGCCGGTCCAAAGGCCAGTCTACTTCATCAGCGAGGTGTTGTCCGAGACCAAGATCTGCTACCCGCTGATCCAAAAACTGCTCTACGCGGTGGTTCTGACTCGATGCAAGCTCCGGCACTACTTCGACGCCCACCCCGTGACAGTGGTCTCCTCCTTCCCGTTGGGAGAAATCCTCCAGAATCGGGAGGTCTCGGGGCGGGTCGCCAAGTGGTCAGTTGAGTTCATGGGAGAGGCCCTCTCCTACGCGCCAAGAAAGGCCGTCAAGTCTCAGGTCTTAGCCGACTTCATCGCGGAGTGGACTGACACTCAGCTACCATCACCGCAGCTTTAGGAGGAATGCTGGACGATGTACTTCGATGGGTCCCTGATGAAGACAGGGGCCGGCGCCGGCCTCCTCTTCATCTCCCCCCTCGGAGTGCATATGCGGTACGTAATCCGTCTTCACTTCCCAGCGTCGAACAACATGGCAGAGTACGAGGGCCTCCTCAACGGATTGAGGATCACCGTCAAGCTCAACGTCAAGCACCTCGATGTTCGAGTGGACTCGCAGCTCGTCATCGACCAAGTCATGAAGGACTCAAGCTGCCACGACCCCAAGATGGACGCGTACTGCAAGGCGGTGCGCGCCCTGGAGGACAAGTTTGACGGCCTCGAACTCAACCACGTCGTCCGGAGGCACAACGAAGCCGCCGACGAACTCGCCAAAATCGCCGCAGGAAGAACTCCGGTTCCCCCCGACGTCTTCACCAAGGACCTCGCAGCTTCCTCCGTCGCTCTCGGCGGGCAGGAGGAAGCCTCGGGAAATCACTCCGACCCCCCTCGGGGGCTGGGAAGACGTCCGAGGCCCCCTCTGCGTCCGAGACCCCTTCGGCTTCCAAGACGTCCTCGGCATCGAGTGCCAAGGTCATGGAGATCGACGGAGGGGACCCAGCGGCCGAGCCCAAGCCAGACTGGAGGAAGCCATACCTCGACTGGATCGTCCGAGGCGTTCTCCCCGAGGACTTCAACCAAGCCAGGCGCATCGCGAGAAGAGCGAAGTCCTTCGTCATTATCGAGGACGAGCTCTAAAAGCGAAGCCCCTCGGGGGTTCTGCAGCGATGCGTAACGGTCGAGGATGGCCTTGCCGTGGTCCACAAAATCCACGCCGGGGTGTGTGGCCACCATGCCGCTCCCCGCTCCCTCGTCGGCAGCGCTTTCCGGCAGGGATTCTACTGGCCGACCGCGGTCGCTGACGCCACCGAGGTAGTGCGCACCTGCGAAGGATGCCAGTACTACGCTCGTCAGACGCACCTACCAGCTCAGGCACTTCAGACCATCCCGATCACATGGCCCTTCGCCGTGTGGGGTTTGGACCTGGTAGGACCCCTCAAGAAGGCGCCCGGGGGCTTCACTCATCTGCTTGTCGCCATAGACAAGTTCTCCAAGTGGATCGAGGCGCGCCCCATCACCAACATCCAGTCCGCACAGGCGGTGCTCTTCTTCACCGATATCATCCACCGCTTTGGAGTCCCGAACTCGATCATCACTGACCACGGTACCCAGTTCACGGGGGCAAAGTTCTAAGACTTCTGCGACGAGCACCAGATACGCATCGTCTGGTCCTCGGTGGCGCACCCTCAGACTAACGGTCAAGTGGAGCGGGCCAACGGGATGATATTACAAGGGCTCAAGCCTCGGATTTTCAACAAGCTCAACAAGTTCGGCAAAAGTTGGCTCGACGAGCTCCCCTCGGTCCTCTGGAGCCTCAGGATGATGACGAGCCGGGCTACGGGGTTCACGCCCTTCTTCCTGGTGTACGGCGCTGAGGCCGTTTTGCTTACCGACTTGGAGTTCGGAGCCCCGAGGCTCAAAGCTTATGACGAGGCCTGCAAACAAGTGGCTCGGGAGGACTCGCTGGACATGCTTGAGGATGCTAGGGACACTGCCCTCTTACACTCGGCAAGATACCAGCAGTCCCTCCGACGCTACCACGACCGGCGGGTCCGGACCCGAGACCTCAAGGAAGGCGATCTGGTGCTCCGTCTCCGCCAAGACAACAAAGGACGCCACAAGCTCACGCCGCCTTGGGAGGGACCCTTCATCATCGCCGAAGTCCTCAAGCCAGGCACATACAAGCTCGCCAATGAGGCCGGTGAAGTCCCCAACAACGCTTGGAACATTCAACAGCTACATCGCTTCTACCCTTAAGATTCCAAGTTTTTACATATAGTTGTACTCCATGTTTCTCAAAGAAGAATGGGAAGCACTTCTCATTTTTACAATTTTCTGCAAGCGAGAAACATGTCCAAGGCCCTCGAGGGCTGAGAACCTGAACTATATTTGCGCCACCTTAGAGTCTGAGCGAGACTCGGCTTCGATCCATCAAAGCCGAGCCTCCCTCGGGGGCTAGACAGGGGGAACCCCCTCCTGAAAGGCACTCTGCAAGCACACTACTTTTTTGCTTATCGTTTTTTGAACACTTTCGTGCTGAAGATCCCGAACGCTTAGAAAAAGGGTAACTAAGGAAGGCGTCTTCGAAACCTAGGGCCGGTTGAGCCATGGGGTCACTTACGCCCATGCACTACAGCACTCCTACTCAATGCCATAGGACGAAGGAACTTCATGCTTTGCGGGGGGATCGCTCCAAACGTTAGGACTGGCAAAGCTACAAGGCCTCCCACGCCCCAGCGCTACGGTGCCTCTGCTTACCACCCTTGACTAAGGAACGGACCTCTAAACTCAATGTCCTCACAAAGGGCCCTAATCTAAATGCGAGGCAAGATTCAAAGGCACGAAAAATAGGCAAAAAACGATCAACAAATCATAAGGCCTCGACGGGCCAAAGTCTTAGTCGACACATACGAAACAAAATACTAATCAAGTTTTTTACATGGGCACACTCGGCCCGAATTACAGAATTTACTGAGTGGCATCCGACCCCCCTCCTTCCCTGGAGTCGGCATCCGCGGCGTCAGTAGCGTTGGCCCCTTCGGCAGCACCACGGAGGATAGCCGTCTGGAAGTGCCCGACCAGTGCAGACGTGGCTTCTTCAGCCTGCTGGAGCAGCTCGGCGAATACCTCTCCCTCACGACCCTCCTCATCCTCGGTGACGACAAGCCCCTCGAAAATCTTGGGGAGGTCGAGGTCGTAGTGAGAGAGGGTCATCGCCGAGGTGTGCGACACGCCGGTCCGAAAGCCGGATCAAAGGGCGGTGCGGACGCGGGCCTCCACTCGTCTGGGCAACGCCTCCAGGCGGCCCAGTGGACTGCTGCCGGCGGGTTCACCGGCCTCGACCACCGTGCAAACGGCTCGGACCTTCTCCTTCAGGGCGTCGAGCTCGCCCTGCGCTAAGGAGTAGGCCGCCTGCACCGCACCAAGGGCCGCCGCTTGCTCCGACGACTTCTTCCTCAGCTCTGCATCCGCCAGGGGTCAATCTCTGAGCAAGAAAGCGAGGATACGATTGCCCAAACACAAGACTTACCTTCTGTCTGCATGACCTCCTCCGCCAGCTGCACATGGAGCTTGTTGGCCTCATTCAGCGCTTGACCGAGCTCGGCCCGCACCATGGTGACATCATTGATAGAGAGCTGGTCATCAGTATCCATGTTCACCAGGTTCTCCGTCAAGGTCCCAATGGTGTCGGACGCCTGGACAAGCGCCGTCCTCATCATCTCCTTCTTGGCTCGGAGCTGGTCGAGCTCCGACGACCGCTCTTTCAGGGCCTTCGACAAGAGGGTGTTCTGCTCCCGAGCCTCGGAGGCCTCAACCTTCAGGTCCGAGACAAGGAAGCGAAGGTGGAGCGCCTTGTCGAGGCTGGCCCTCAGCCGGAGAAACTGCAACTTCTCCCGGGACAACTTCGCCAGATCCTGTGACGACCAGAACCAGCGGGTTAGCTGTTTTCTGGTGCCCGTGTCAAGGTAAGAATTTGATCATGAGCATTTATAATACCTTCAACGCATCAGGGAGGTCCCTTGAGAAGATCAGCGAGAGCAGACGAAGCAAGTCTTCGGCCGACTGCATGAACTTGCCAGTCTGCTCCCACCGAGTTTGCTCCAGGGCGTCGTCCAGCACGTAGACTAGCCGGTCCTCCGGGTCCCGGCGGTCCGACCAGACGATCCGCGGCGGCTCCTTCTGGAGCGCGCCAAAGCGGACCACCTCCCGGCTGGAGGACCCCTCGACGGGCGCCGCAGTCGACGACCCCGCGCGATCGCCACCTGAGGAAGCCGTGTCCGCAACGGCCACCTCTTCCCCCCGCGAGGGGGCGGCCTCCTCTGAGGAGGGGATCTCCACCACCTCCTGCGTCGTGGCACGGCCCAGGGGCGGAACTGGCGCCTGTTCCTCCATGACCACGTCGGTAGCGGTCACTGGGCAGGCGCCGTCCACGGCTTCCACAACGGGCGTCGCCGAGGCCTCCGTGTACCGGGTGCCTGTCCCCTCTCCGTCACGGACGGGGTGGCTCCCTCGTCAACGGCGCCTCGACCGCCTCTCCCTCGGTCGCCGGCGGCGACACCACCGCTGGGGCAGCGGTGGCACTCGCCGACCCGGCTCTTCGCCTCAGCTGCTTGCGCCGAGCAAGCGGGGCCGGGCCGGGGCCGTCTTGCGCTTTTGGCTGCGGTGGAGAGAAGGGTGGGGCTTCAGAGGAAGAAAAGAAAGAAAAACGACGGAAGACTTAAAGAAGGAGAAATACTCACCCGACGACCGGCGGCTGGAACAATCGGCTCGCCGGAGCCCCGCTCGTCGGGGCTCGGACCTGAGGTGTCCTCGGCCCGCGCGACTGGGGGTCGCGGGGCACGGGATGCCGGCCCTCCGGCGTCGCCGCCTCCTCGGGTGAGGCCCGCGCTTCACCCTCGGCGGTCCTCCTCGCCACCTCAGGCCGCTCGGGGGGCAGGCCGAGCCACCCCCGACCGGGCTGGTCGGCGTGGGACGACTCGGGAGGGGCCTCGTCCCTCCCGACGGGGTCACGTCTCCAGCCGCCCCGGCTGCGGCCTCGGTGGAATGAAGGGCAGGGGCGGCATCCTTCAACGGCCATGGTGACCACCCTCCCTCTTCACGGGAGGGCGATGTGGCCCTGGGCTCAACACGCAGCCTCGGCTCTGAAGACGCCGAGGCCAAGGCCTGCGTGCTGGGCTTCTCTGCTGCCCGCCTCTGCGGCACATCACCAGGAACCGGGGGCTGAACCGACGACTCCTTCAGCCTCTCATCCTCCATGAAACTGAGGAAGTCGTAATCCTCCCCCTCGTCATCCTCATCATCATCATCATCAGCGCCGGTTGTATCGGAGGCTATCGGCTCTCAAGGGAGTCCCTCTTCCTCCTGCCGGCGCCGCAGCTTGTCCAGGGCGCGCCGCACGCTCTGCTTACGGACATTCCTGTCCGACTTCTTCTTCTTCTCCCTCTGCTTCTCCGCGTGGGCCTTGTTCACCTCTTTCTCCGCGGAGATGGGGGGCTTGGACGCCTTCAGCTTCCCGGCCAACACTACGAGAAATCTTAGGATTTATAATGACTTGTTATCATCATAAATTCTGGTATTTTTGTCATACAAATGTATTAATGACGACTGCATGACGATAAACCGTTCATCACAAATCATGCGTGGTAAACCATGTTTAATGACGACTACATGTTATTTCATCACAATTATTTGTGACAACCTAATTAAAAGGTCGTCATTAAATATTTAAAGGCCTAGCTAGGCCCATGAATTAAATAGGCTTTTAAAGGGCCAAATATAATTGTGGGCCAAAATTATAACATGACAGGCCCATTTATATAAATAAATTTGACATCAATATCTAGACTAAAATTTATTTTGCAGCCTATTTATTTAGTGGGCCAAAAGCCATTAAAGCCCAAAATTTAAACAGGCCAAAATTTACAATAAATAACATTTTCAAAAGGCCATAGCCCAATTAAACATGTAGACAAGGCAGTCATTTCAACATCAGCCCATTTCAGTATTCAAAAATAACAGCCCATTTTGACTTTCATACAAATGAGTCCATTTCAACATCCAGTACACAATCAGCCCATATACAGAACATTCATCATCATCATATCATCCACTCTGTACATGCATCACAAGCCATACAAATTCATCAATCATCCAGAATCTCCATTCCAAAAGATAGACAAATATAGTCACATCCATTAATACATCCATTAGTAAATCTTACTAATATGATCTGAACCAGATCACAAGTCTCAAAATAATATGATCTGAACCAGATCACAAGTCTCAAAAATTATATGTAAATAAAAAAATTATATATCTAAACTAATATTGTCAACAATTTATGACGACCGCAAGGTAGCATGTTATGATGGAACATAGATCATCACAAACAAACTACTCTAGTTTATGACGACCGTAAGGTAGCATGTTAATGATGAACACATTATTTTCGTCAAAAAACCATTGTCCTTCTAAAAGTCGTCATAGATCAACATGAGTTATTGACGAATTGACTCATCGTCACAAGAATTTCATCATAGATCCTCATATTTCTTGTAGTGCAATCCCTGCGAAGAAAAGAACAAGATGAGAATAAAGGGGAGGATGCGAACATCAACAGTACGAACACGACCACAGAAACTTACCACGGGGATGGCATCCGGGTGGGGGCGCATCGCAACCTTGTAGAGGTTGGAGACGTCTGTCACCGTCGCCGCCTTCTTGGTCCGCTCGACGACCTCGTCGTGCTCGAGGTCGACGGACGACATCCTCGCCCCGGCCCGGGGGCTGCCTTCCCTCATGTCAAACAGGCAGGGCCGCCTCTCCATGAGGGGCAGGACTCGCCGTCTGTGGAAGGCAGCAATGACAACTGACGCGTCCAACCCCTTGTGGGTCAGCGTCCTCAAAGCGCGGAACACCTTCTTTTGTGGGGTAATCCTCTCCGAGATAATCTCCTCCTTCCACCTCGCGGGCTCCGCGTCGAACACCCTCCCGGTGTAAGCGGGCAGATGACCGAGGATGTTCTGGAGGTAGAACCACTTCGCGCGCCAGCCGCGGTTGGAGGAGGCGAGCTTCGCCGAGATGTATGAATCCCGGTAGCGAGCCCGCAACTGCAGTATGCAGCCAACGGCGCGGACGGACGTCCTCTTCCCCCTCTCGACGCCTTTACAGTAGAGAGCGCCTTCAAAGAAGTGGAGCCAGAGGTCCCAGTGGGCCTCGATCCCGAGAAAGCCCTCACACAAGGCGACGAACACCGCCATGTGCGTGATGGAGTTGGGGTTCAGGTTCTACAGCTCCAGGCCGTAATACTCGAGGATGGCCCTCAAGAATCGACCCACCGGCATTCCAAACCCGTTCTCATGGAACGCCGTGAAACTCACGACGTATCCCGGAGGCGGGTGTGGGGACAGGTGGTCGGCCGGCGGAACTATCCACTCCGGCGAGTCTTTGTCGGCGCAGGGGTGGAGAAGACCTTTCCCTACGAGCGCCACCAGCTCCGGCAGCGTCACGGAACTCGTCTCCCACTCCTCCACGCCGATGATCTCGGGTCTCGATGCCATGGCAACGGTGGACTGGGCAGGCGCAGGTGAGTTCTCTCCCTTCTCGCTCCCGTTTTTCTCTCTCAGCGGCGCTCGAGCAGATGGCGAAGGCGGAGGGAACAAAGGCGGGCGCAAGGGCGAGGGGGGCGAGAAGGAAGCGAAACGCTACCTACGCCAGGTACTTATACCCAGAAACCCCCAGTCGGTTCATCTACTCGCATTTAACGCGCGATCACGCCCGGGATTCCCAACTCAAGTGCACGTCACACGGAGACCCAGGCACCAGCACGCGGGCGGCCACAGCCACACGGGCCCGCGGCGCCTCACACACGGCGTGGGGTTTTTCTCCGCATAGGATCCTGACACACGGAACCCGAGAACCTGACGCGGCGAGCGGCTCAGTGGCGGCCGCAACACACGCCACCGTCACGTCCCCCTGTGGGACCCACGCACACGCCGGTGCGTCGAACTGCCTCAGTCGTGGGGGCCCACCACCTCTTCTATAACAGGTGGTGCGGCGGTGCTCACCGCCCCGGGGAGGACGCCTAAAAAGACGTGCCCACGTCCCCACGACGGGATTTCCACGGTGAGCGCTTCCTTCTCCTAGAAGGAGCCTGGGCGACGGCCCATTACGGTCCAGAGGTTCGTGGGCTGGCCCACTAAAGGGTTCGACAGCCGCCTCAGGGCAACAGAGTCAGGGATGGCTCGGACGGACTCATACACAGTTCAGCCGTGCACAACAGGGATCGTCCGACGCCATATCCAAGGCCAGCGAGGCAGTCTGAGTTAGGGGGATCCCGCGCGAGAGTGCATCGCGCCCTCGGGACCTGGCGGACGGGGCCTGGGCCCCGCCTCGGACATACCTTGCAGGCTCTAATCGAATGCGCCTCCGGGCCCAGCCAACCCCTAGCGAACGGGGCACAGGCATTCCACTTGGATTTACCCGTTAACAGCTCACAGGATCTAGTTGTGTGCGGCACCTGCCGTCGACAGCATGACAAAATCCATCCTCCTCCCTGCGGAAGGGATGCGTGAGGCGTCTTACGAAATTAATGACCAAGTACTGACCGGCCGCCCCACGCCAGAACGGGGCTCGGGGGCTACCCCGGCATAGTGGCCGAGGCTGGGAAACGTCACCTAACTACGCGCCATGCCTTCCGGACGAGCCGACGGGCCCGGGGGCTCGGCAGACGACGGAAACACACTAACCAAAACACGCACAAGCCCTCGGAGAAGTACTCACACTCCTCCGAGGCCTCGGGGGCTACACCCGGTGGGTGCACTCGCGCGCCCCCCGCCGGAGAATATAGCCTCGGAGACAAGCAAGCACCCTCACCAGACATGTGCAAACCCCCAGGGGGTAGAGGCGTTTCGCAGTAGACAGGTTACGCCTCTCACAAGCCACAAACACATCCAGAACACGTGCAAGCCCTCGGGGGGTTGTTCACACCCCCTCCGAGGCCTCGGGGGCTACACCCGCCGGGTGCGCTTGCGCGCACCCGGCGTAAGGAAGCTCGAAACATCTAACAACACGCCTAACAGAAACTTGGCCAGAAACTACAACCTCCAAACGAGTATACTCACTCCTTCAAAGGTTCGGGGGCTACTGTCGGGGACCAAAATAAGGGCCCTCCAAACAGTTAGGCCCAACAAACGCAAAGCTAGGCTACATGGTAACTAAACATGGCCAGCCAAGGCCCAGCACGCTGCTTGTCGTCCCGACCGAGCCCTCTTTGCTTGGGCCCGTAGTAAATGCTAACTTTCCGTCCCGTCCGAGCCCCCTACGCCGAGGCCTCGGACGGGCACTTGCCTTCCGTCCCATCCGAGCCCCCTACGCCGAGGCCTCGGACGGGCGCTTGCTTTTCGTCCCGTCCGAGCCCTCACCGCTGAGGCCTCGGACAGACGCTAACGCTCCGTCTCGCCTGAGCCCTCTACAGGAACGCCTTGGACGAGCTCCCGCCTCCCATCCCGTCCGAGCCCCTGTGCTTAGGCCTCGGACAGGACGCGCCGCACCTCCTGGTCAAACCTGGCTATAGACTTGACGTATATCCACCGCCCGCCTTCCCACAGTGCCAGTCAGACTGACGCCAACCCCTGGCAGGAGATGGGAGCCGTCCCGTCACAACCCTACGCCCTCTCTCATGATTACGCTACCCCTACAGTGACGGCCATGCCTGCCACTGTAGGGCGTCATAATGACTAACCTCTATGACAGGTCCCGTCCCGGAAGTCCTGATATAGCGTACGCCGCGCCCCGAGCCGACGCACAGCGTCAACCCTGTATGGAGGCCGGGTCTTCCGGAGCCCCGCCACTTTGTACACCGGGTATCCAGAGCACAGGCAGGCGGAGATGGCGTCCATGCGGTGTATCTCTGCGCCGGCCACGCCGTATACGACAACAACGCCACGGCCCTCGGAGCTTCGACCGGGGATGAGTCAAAGCTACAGCGGCCCACGCCGCCCGCACACGTTCACCATGACGTCCCCCCGTTGCCAGGATCGAGGAGCCGATTCCACAGAACGGCGCCCGCAATTGGCAGCACGGCGCCGTGCAAGACAAGGCCGCCGCCCACACCGGGGCCTCGGAACATGGCAGAGGAGAAGCTCCGAGGCCTCGGCCGGGAAGAGGCGGCGCCCACTATCGTCTCACCTATTCAGACACTGTACTGTAAGCCCGTTCCTCCCCTTGCGGCTATAAAAGGGGAGGACGGGGGTCCTTCCAAGGGCAGGTCAATAAGTGAATCAATCTATAGGCAAGTCGGTTGGTCTAGACACAAGTCAATCGGACTACGCACAAGTCTAGCAACATCCTTAGCACGCAGGCTCACACACACTCATCTTCACGAGACTTGGGACTAGCTCCCTCTCTCCACCTGCTTGTAAACCCCTACCTACAAGCACCTTGGTGCAAGATAATACAAGTCTCCTTTGTGTCCATCTTACACACCATCCGGGGTTGGGAGCACGCACGCAAATTTACTCGTTGGTACTAGGACCGCCAGTTTTAGCACCGACACTATTGATTGTGGAAAACCGCCTAAGCAGTCACAGTTTTTTATGGTCATCCGTTGTAAGGAAGACAGATTCCCTAGGTACTCTGGCAGCTCAATAACGTCACTGCACATGAAAATCTCCAAAGACTCAAGTGCCGTAATGTGTTGGAGCAGCTCGAATCTAAATCCAGGTGACAGTGGTGGTGATAAAGATAAAGGCCCTTTCATATACCATAGTTTGATCACCTTCAAGTGGCTAAAAGAGGGTGCAAACTTGGATGACGAAGAGGGCACTTGGCTTTGGAATGGAGATAGCAGCAGGTTGTTATTCGATTCAAGCAACCACAAGTGCTCGAGCGAAATCGGGAGTTGTGGCTTAACCACCAATTTAGGACAATCTTGTATATGTAAATCTATAAGATGACTACCAACTTGCAGCTGTCCTGATTGATGACGATTGTGATTGCTGCAGCTTTCTCCCTCCTTGACGGATAGGGTCCAATCCGTTACAATCCACACCTCTTCCAGACTACATAGTCTCTTTATTTTTACCTTGGCAAGCGAAGGAAATGGGCCTCCGCATATGCTCTCAACAGCAGGCATGTCCAGCAGATCAAGCTCCTCCAAACAGGGCAATTGCACAAGCCCATCCAGGTGCTTCAAGTTTGGGAAATCCTCTAGGCTCATCTTGGTCAGAAAAGGGAATTGACCATGCCCCCGTATTCCACCACTGGCTTGCTTCAGCATCCATGAAGCGAATCGTCCACCTCCATAATTGCATATTTTTATCCGTTTAATCTCTAATGGAGGTTCCAAACCATCAAGTGCAATCACCTCATGTCCAAGATTCTCCCTGTCATGTAGAAACTCTTGTACAAACCCCCATGAAAGTTTCAGATCATGTATTTTTTCCTTTTGTTTCAAGCATGCTTGCTTTGCCTCACTCTGGTCTGTCAAGTCCCTGAGAAAACAGATACTTAGTTTCCCACTTATCCTAGATAGAGTTGCCAGCTCTGAGATTCGTGCATATTTTTTATCAGTTTCCACACAAAACCTATTCAGTTTTTCTAACTGAGTGAGCTGCCCAATACCAGGCGGCAACCTTTTAAAGCTATCTAGGTCCAATTCTTTGAGCTTGGTCAGGTTCCCAATGCCTTCAGGCAACCCTACCAGCTGATGGCACTTCTTAATTTTCAAATACTCCAGATTTTCTAGAGTTGTGATACTTGATGGTAGCCTACGAATTCCAGTCGAAACTAGTCTCAACACTCTTAACCTTTTATTCCTACCAACGGAGTTTGGCAGGTCCTCACATGCATCACAATTTTGAAGATCCAAAGTCGAAAGCATTTGGCAATCTCCAATAGAATCTGGTAAACTCTTCAGCTTAGGAAACCATGATAGGTTCAGTGTTCTTAACTTTTTCAGCTTCCCAATGGATTCAGGCAACTCGAGAAGATTGCTTGATTCTAAGTAAAGAGCTTGCAGGCTCCATACATCTGTAATAGCTTCAGGGAGTGCTTCACATTGCAATTCAGACATCTCAAGATATTTCAGATTTTTTACCTGAAATATGGCTCTGAGCATTGGTGTTGACAAAATAGAATTCTTTATAATGACACTGCGCAAGCGCTTTGCATTCTTCAGTGTGCTGACAAATAACATATCATTGCCTTTATCAACATATATAGCACGTGCATTTTCAATAACCTTTTTGGGCAAAGTTTTCTTGGTTCAGTTAGAGAAAATAATCTGTAACCTTTTATGGAACTGGTTGCATCGTCTGGCACAATAGTTAAAATTTCTTCACACAAGATGGATCGGGCAAGATCATGAATCAGATCATGCATCTTGCATGTCACTCTCCCATCAAAATCTTCGTTCACGTCCTGTAAAAAATACACTTGCACAAGTGAATTAAAGTACCTGAGGCCAATCTGCTCCAAATCATCAACACTAGGAGTCAAATTGATCATATCATGAGCAATCCATTGGTCAATCAACTGTTGTTTATCGATCAGATGACCTTTGGGAAACAATGAACACATTGTGAAACACTACCTCAGATTGGATGGCAGATGAAAATAGCTCAACTTCAAGCATGCAGACAATGAGTCTTTACCCTCAACATCAAATAAAATGTCTCTCATGGCCTGCCATTCTCCTATTAGTTCCTTGCCACCAAGAGAACCAGCAAGAACTATAATTGCTAGTGGCAACCCACAACATGTTTCCACAATCTCTTTTCCAACCCTTATAAAGTCAGACTCCAAAAATTTTGCAGGCATCCTAAAGCTTTGTTGGAACAACTGCCAACTGTCATCAGGAGATAGGCGTTGCAAACAAAACTGGTATGTGGATCGCACTACTTCTGCAACATTTGCACTGCGAGTAGTGAGTAAAACCCCATTTCCTGGTGCACCAGCTTTTAGATACCCCATTATTTTATCCCACGGATTCTGGGACTTGGTCCAAACATCATCCATCACAATTAGAAACTTCTTCTGAGTCAACCCCTCTTGGATTCTTTTGCTCATATATGGCAAGGAAGGCTGTCCCAGATCTTTATCAGCAAAAGCCTCATATAGTTTCTTGACGATCTTTTCAAAATCAAATTCTTGTGACACATGAACCCATAGTCTTACTTCAAAATGCTTCTCTATTGTTCTGCCATCATTGAAAACTAGTTTAGCTAGGGTAGTTTTGCCAGCGCTGTCTACCAGATTAGATATTATTTGGTGCATCTCTTGGTCTCTTCCAAGTATTGCTACCTCATCCCCGACTGGCAATGTTTGCATATTCACAGCTGACATGTTTATATGGCTAACAGGATCATGGTCAAATATTGCAGTCAAGTCAGTTCTTTGCTTCACAATCTCAGCAAATCTCTTCTTGATTTTCTTGATCTTTTTGGCCGCCTTGCATTGAAATATAAATGATTCTGTTTTTGTGTGCATGTACCGACACAAATCCACCACCACCATCAGCATCATGTTTTTCAGCCTTTAGCTGGAACTCATCCACAATGTCATCAACATCGAATGCCACTTCCTTCAACTTTTTGAGCCATGGAGCATCCCCTGTAGCTCTATCTCCTGCTGTTTCTAGACGGCAATTGATCTCCTGAACCAGATCTTGGAGCTCCTGGAGGTCCTTTTCCACACCTACTATAGAGCTGTACTGTTTTATGACCAGTGGAGCTAACTTGTTGCTTACAATCTTCAGCATTCCAATTACTGCAGCAGACATTACAGTGGCTTCCACACCCAGCATGTTTTTCCTGTAAATTGAGTTTTGAAATAAGCACGTGATTTTGGGCAAAATAGTTCAGAGAGAAAACTATTCCAGAATAGAAGGTTTACAAGTTGCTACTAATTGGGCCGTATGATGCTAGTGCTTTCATGTGTAAATGTGTAATCTCTTTCCACCGCCATCAGTTTTCTTAGTGCCAACAAGGATCTGACAGAAGTGCACAAGACATGTAGATGTAGTAGCCCTTCAGCCACTGAGTTGCTGGTCACTGTTGCCTAGATTATGGACGGACCTTAGAGCCTTAAGTTCTTGTCATTAGAATCATAAGGAATCATAAAAGGGCAGATGAATGTTTTATCATGTAATATTGTTTTGTGACCAGATTAATTGTTTCTTCTTTTAACTAGGTATGATTAATGCGGAAAATTATATGATAGAATTGTGCTGAACAGTATTGAAGATATCTGACCTTTGGAAAACAAGTACGCTAGCTACGTCCCACGACTTCCACTTCTTCTTTGCAGACAGCTTCGTCCAGTGTTCTTGTACCTAAGTACCCAACACAATAGGGAGGCAAAAAGAAACAACAAGTTTATAAGGGAACTATAAGAAGAAGGGGGGTCGGGCCTATCTGTCAGAGAGAGAGAGAGAGAGGGGAAGGCAGCAGGCGCGCACGGGCCGGGCTGCTGCTGGGCCGAACTGGGCCGTGGCACGGCCTAGTGGGAAGAAGAGAAGGTTTTCCCTTTTTCTTTTATGGTTTAAAATGCTGATTTTGTTATTTTCCATAATTAAATATTCTGGGCAAATAAAAATGTGATAAAAATATATGTGTGCTCCTTTGTGATGAGTAGTTTCATAGAAAAATATGTGTGCAGCATGTTAATTACTTTTATCATGTTTAATAATTGTCTCTTTTAATTAATAAATGCATGATGTTTGATTTTTGTAGAATAAAATAATAATCCAAAAATCATGAAAAATTAGAAGTAAGCTTTTCATGTTAACATTGATCTCCACAAAAATATATGCACTGTTTTGAGCAAGTTTGCTATAAAGAATAATTTTCACCTTGTTTAAAGCCTGTGAAAATGATTAACAAAGTAACCATTGTTTAATTAGTTTTCTAATTAAAATGTTGAATGAATTATGGTTTTGTTTGAAGTCCATGTATCAGCAAAACCTCCCTGGTCCATGGTATTGTTTTATATAGATTAAATATAGAGTTTGCTCACATGCTTAATAATTAATAAAATGCTTTAAATAATTTATAAATGCAACACTTTAGATTGATTTCCTTTTTGGTATTTCTTTGAAGACCATGAATCATAACCACCCTAATGGTTCATGGCTTGGTTGTGTAGTGTAGTCATCATCACATGTGTAGTATAGATTAATCTTTTATTAGCAAGTTAATTAGCGGCTATCAACAACTGTAAAAATGGTTAATAATCTTAGTAGTTCCTAATCACTATTAGGATTGATTGATTTTGGGATTGAATGATGACCCTAGGTCATTAACCCTAATAACCTTCGGCATTTTAATTATGTTGATTGTGTTGCGTTATCCGATGTCGTCATAGCTGCTAACCATGGATCCTTGAATACAACTTGTCCATGAAGGAAAGTTGTACTCAAGTTAAATTATGCCATTAGATTGGTTATCTTTTATGTACGTGCATCTTGCATCATGTTTAACCCTTCCTTTCATTTAGAAATGCATGTGTAGTGGCATTCAAACGATAACCATGCTTGGTGAATAATTAAATCTGTTGCACCGTGAAGGAAATTTGTACTCAACTTTCTTTAGATTGTATGCTTTGCATCCTGCATCATCTACCATGTTGAGCATGGCATTTAAACATACATCATTTCATTACGTATAGTTTACGTGAGAGCGAGGTTCGCGTTGATCAAGTCCAGAGAAGGTGTTTCCCAGAAGAAAATACCCAGAGCTGTTGATGCCATCTGACCTGTGTGGTCTCCCTAAGGATCCTAACCTTCTCTGCAACGCAGGCAAGCCCCGGATGCATTAAACTCTTTCTTGAATTGTGAAAGTTTTCTATAATTCTATGTTTATGATATGATGCATTAGGTGTAGAAGTTGAGTGATATCCTATCTTGATGCATTTACCGTACCTTGATATACTATCTCTGAAACCTGTTTTGATTTAAAAATGCTTAGTATATGCTTTGCCCTGCCGATAACATAGGCTTTGTAAATAAAATGTTTTCCAAAGTTGATAACAATATCGTCTGAAGGAAAGTTATGAAAACCTGATGTTGCTTGTTGTTTATCCTTGTTCCGACGGGGTCAAGGGTGCACCACAAGAGCATGATGATGAATAAATCGAGACCGGGTGGAGTGACTTGCATCAGGAAGGGCTAGTGCCCTGGTGTAGTGTCGTCCACTTGTGAGTCGGTTAAGGACCGTCCGTTGCGTTGATCCTGTGGTCAAGAAGGTTATTGGATAGTACTAGTCGCATGCTAATGGCGGTAAGCTCCCTTGTATGATCCATGCGAGAACGGACAACCGGGACGGGAAGTAGCGTGTACCCACACTACGAGCGCACCGTCGACGGTCAGACTGACGGCGTAGGGTGATGGTGTACTGTACTCACGTGGCTAGGACCCGTTCTGTCAGGGAGAAATGCAAGCGTGAGTTGATGTATGTAAGATGTTCGGTCCTGCAGACATCGTGTGGCTAGGAAGCCTCAGCTGGGTATATAAAGCGATTCAAATCGTCGGTGCTCCACGATATGGGAGACTTGACCAAACGTCAGCATCGTAGTAATAATGAAAGTTATGGAGACTGGAACGTTTTAAAACCGTTCCATGCTTGACAAGTGTTTGCTATAGACCAGGATAACCTAGATGGATAGTTTAATAATAACCGATAACATCATATAAGATGGAAAGTAAGGATTAACATTAGTCACTTTTCTGCAAAGGTGTCTTTGATTCTTGCTAAAGCCTTACCTTGTTTCCTATCAACCAGCATTCCTGAGTCTTCTCCACTCTTTTCTGTCGGGTAAGTCTTGCGGAGTACTTTTTGTACTCAGGGTTGTTTGACCCCTGTTGCAGGTGTTGACTAGTGATGCTAATCCCGATCATACCAGTGGGCTTGGCATGATCGCTTATCTCTCGTCTGAGATGTTCTCTTGCAGGTGCTCTATAGTTCTTTCTTACTTCCGCAAATTTAATAAGTTTTGTTTAATTAAACTCTGATCAATTGTGGTCATATCTTTTGTAAATCTTCCGCTACTCTGTTGTATTTGAATAAAAGTGATTGTAATATTACAATATCTTGTAAGAAGTAGATCCTGGAGGATCGTGGTGTCATCGGGGTTTCATCCGACAGAGCCTTTTAAGTTATGTGGTACACAAGTATAGCTGACAGAGGTCTTAGTGATAATGTCAGGTGCTTATGGGCCATATAATTTGAAAGGTTCTCGCCACACCACCAGCCATGACATCCAAGGTCCATGACACCACCTGCTGCACCTACAGGACTAAAGGTGCCATCATCTTGCGAGATCCCGTAATTATAATTTAATTTATCTTCTCTTGAGTACGTATCTTATACTATTTTGGTATGGTTAGTAAAACTAGGGAAAGAATTATGAAAAAAAGAAAAAAGAGTCTTAGATTAGTCTGAAAAAAGTTCTGATATAATCTTTATTGACCTGACTTAAGTTTTCGGTTCACTTTAATAATGAATTCATTAAATCACTTTGAATTTACATGTTAATAATGATGTTGAAAACTTAGAGAACCATGATCCATGGGGTTATCAATAAAGCATGCATGGAAAAACTCAAACTTCCATAATTATAGAAGATAACTAACATATCCCATAATATTTTTTATAAATTATATCCACCTCTATCATTAACAAGATAATTATTTGACTCCAAAATTTACATTCAAATCAACCATACCTGGCATTATAAGAGGTAATATAATGTAAATACAATTTATACCTAAATTGGCCAACTTTTATAACAAAATTAACAAAAATCTCTCAAATCGACATAAAAATGTTTATGTATTCTATTATGAAAAATCACTCAACATCCATAAGTACAAGTATGCACAAAGCTATTTGAAATACACACTTCTGCAATGTTTAGTTGAAACTATGCACAAAGCTATGGTCCACTGCACAGACCATAAAAACATATATATATATATTAGGATAAGCATTTATTTTAGAAGCTTATAGAAATAGCATCCGCAAGCGCATAGATCAAATACCATTGTAGCATTTTACCCGGAGTATTACTAGGTTGTCATTTATATTTCCCAAAGAAAGGTCTACAGGGTCTACATGTAAGGTAGCTGGATAACCTAGAGTGTAATGGATAGGCATAACCATGTCCTCGCTACTTAATGCAGGGGTAAGTCATAAGATAAATGATAAAGATAAGTATAAATCATCAGTATAAACAGATAAAGACTCCTAGCTATATCATTAGGGTTACTAGCATAACATCAAGAGATATTCCTAAGTTATTTCTAGCTACATGTCAATGCATACCATAGTTAGTGCAATTACACCTAGTAGTCATCGCTAAGGTTAGCATTATATCTACTCATAGTGGACATACTAGGAAAGTTTGAGAACATAGCACGCCCTTCCTTCGTATAGAAGCCCTACTGTGCCTATAAACGGGGTTTGGACTACATAGGACTCAATAAAATTGTCACACCCGCGATCTACCAAGCCCAGCCTATAGGGTGCATTCGTAGGGAAACAACGTATAAGCACCATACTTACACAATGTCGACCACTCACCCAACGATTAATTAGATAAGCGCTATACGAACCTATGAATAAGTATAATATTAATCTAGCTATACTAAGCATATAACCATAATAGACAAAGAACATAATAACTATGAATATAAGCATATAAGTATTCATCAATTTAATTATAGCAATCATATAACTATACAATGAAAGAGAACAAAGGCGAGAGGAGGTAAGAACTATACCAAATCTAAGCTCTTGATGGCTCCGGAATCCAAGCCTGCGCTTGCCTCCCTCTAGTTCTAACTAGCTATCTAGGCCCTAGCTAAGAGGCTCTAATTAGGGTTTCTGGCTGATGATCGGACATCGAATGAGGAATGAATGAATGTGCCTCCCTCCCAGAGGGGTCCTGCCCTCCTTTTATAGCCCTGGACGATGATCGTGAGCCATCGGATCAAACTGACCTTGACGTACGGCTGAGATCGTTCCTTAAAGGCGATGGAGTAAACTGGGCGAAGCGGGCCGCCAGCGGGGCCAGGCCCAGACCAGCCGGTCCAGGCCCAGACCGGTCGGTCTGGCCTGGTGGCCTCTGGCCCTCCGCTTCAGCGTGGTGTTTTCTAGTCCCTTCTAGATGCTTCCTGCGTTGTCGTGGCGCCCGATTTTCCGTTCTATGTTTTGATAAATTCCTTAGATTGCGTCTTTTCCAGTTTACACCTGCAGAAACAGTGAAACACAAAAACTCATGGAATTCTGTCAGTACAAACCCTATATCTACTCTGGTGATCGTATTTGCATCCTTTTCTTTGGCTAGTTGACGGTTGGTTTCGTACGATAACGACCGTCAACACCTGTGTCGATGACCCAATCCGACCGGGCAAGGAGTTGGCCAGCGCGTTGATCTTATCCCTGAAGCTTCATGCTTGTTCACTTTGGGCAGCTGTGATTGCGGCAATGGCGCGACGAAGGGGAGACTGTGGAGTCGATCGACTGTACCTTGTCACTCCCGGCGGCGGAGGAAGCTCGGGACCTCGGTGATCCAAGGAGTGGTAGTAGTGATCTTGCGGTCGATGCGCCAATCCGACGCACGTGAGTGGCAGTTGTCAGTTGTCTTGGAGATCCGGGATTCGCGGTGGAGTTTCGTTTGTTTGGTGTGTTTTGTGCGGCTTGGGATGCTCCTTTGTTTCTGCAAAGGTTTGGTCGTGGCTGGGAGATCGGTGACCAAGTTTACGTCGTTTGGAGCTGAGGGGACTCATTGGCTAGGTTGTGGTAGTTGAGTAGATAGTTTTGAGTAGTTTAGTTGGGTCGTTTTCGACCAAATTGTTGTAGTTGGGTCGTTTCGACCAAGTTGTTAGCAGTTGTTTAGTAGTGGTTTGGTGCCTATTTTGTGCAGTGGAGTAAGGTACCCTCCAAAATGTATGGTTTTTCTGGCTCGGTTTCCAGTAAAAAAAACCGGGATGGCACTTGCTTTTTTTCTTTTATTCGTCTAATTGAAATTCTGGCAAAGCTTTTGCCAGCCCTTCTAAAAAAATAATATGATATAATTTTTCTTTTCATCTAAAAAAAAAGAGTCCTTGACAATTATTTAATACCCCAAAATTAACCACACGCCTGACCCCCCGGCAGGGAGCAAACTGCACATGTAACTTGAACACCAGCAATGAATATCAGGAAATAGGTTCGATATTGAATCTACACACAATCTGATAACATGACAGTAATGAAATTGAGAAAAAAGTTAATTATTACAAACCACAAATGTTCATAATAATCAAAGCGACAGATGAAATGTAAACAAAGGTACAAGCCCATAGGATGGTACAGCTCTGCATAAACACAGACGTATCGTCCATCGAACATCAATTAGCACAACATATATGAAAGCTCTCGACACAAAGCAAGCTTACGAAGTTAAAAAAAAAACATGGATCTATCATCACACCATATATATATAGAAGCAACAATTTGGACCTGGACCATGCATTATGTTTGCGCCTGACTGGTGGTGGGCAGACCACTGGCGGTGGTGATTGCACGGCTTTTCTTCATGGATTCAATCTTGCGACACACAGTTGCCATGTCTGGACGGTCATCCCTGTTTGTCTCATGGCTGCATTTCAGGGCTAAATCTATCATCTCCAGAGCCTCTTGTTTCGACGTGGCATCCAAGTCGGCCTCCACGAGTTTCAATGTATCATCGGCGACTCCATTACTTCGTACTAATGCTACCACTTCTCTCAGACCGTCTGCAACTCTTCCTGTGACGAGCTGCAGCATTATGATACCCAAAGCGTACACATCTGATTTACGTTTAAGCGTGCCATCCTTATAGAACACCGGGTCCACATAGGCTTGTGTACCCATCCGGCCAGTATGATGGATAGGCGACATCGATTTGCTGGGACGCTTCAAGAGGCGCGCGAGTCCGAAGTCGCAGATCTTGCATTTATTGTTTGCATCAAACAGTATATTGCTTGGCTTAAGATCACAGTGGACTATATCAACATCGTGAAGGCACTTAAGACCAGAGCATATGCTGCCCAATATTTGGACCCTCTCATCCCATGACAGCGGTTTCCAATCTTCAGTGGTGGTGCTAGCTGCAGCAGAGCTACTATTACTTGTAGGGCTGAAAAGGCGACCTGTAAGGGTGCCATTGGGGCAAAACTCGTATATTAGTGCCAGTTTCTTGATGCATGCTCCGAAAAGGGTCACCAGGTTTTCATGTCGGATCGTTTTGAATATCTCAATCTGCATTTTTAATTTATGGTATATGTTATTGAATTATCACGGTTGAGAAAAATTTAAATAAATTAATATACCAGAAAAAATGAAAAGATCTGTAGTGTGCATTATAAGAGCAAACCAGGTCCAATGTGAATAAATAAATAAATAAATAATGGAGCTAAGCTAACCTATGAATTTGGTTGGATAGTGGTGGAGCCAGAAACTTTTAGGAGCCCGAATGGTTTTTATATGTAGAAATTTATTTTAAATTTTATTGTTTCTCTTTTATACAAACAAAAAACTCCTTTGCAATTGCTGACAAGCCCAGGTGGCTGCCGGGTCGCTGAACGGTGGTTTGTGTTATAATACAAAAGAAATCTTGAAACTAAAAAGGAGCACTAAATATTTCAGAGAAGAACAAAATTAATTAGCCCTAGGTCTCAAACGTGTACCCAATTAATCTAATTCTTAAGACAAAAAAAATCACGGCAGTAACATGAACAAAGAAGATAACAAGGAGACTAATTCTAAATAATATAAATACTATCGGAGATCAATTTAGAGGGAGAGCAAACATGAAAGCACTAATTATATTTACAATCTAATTAGAGAATGTATCGTGGGGATAAACTAGATATTCGGTAGGCAATAGTAAAAGAAACAAAATAGACTGCGTAATCATGTCTTTGGGTTTATCATTTTCTATGTAATAAATGTATAATGAGCTTAGAGGCAACCCGCCTTTCATCCCTACTAGGATTCTTATATTAATAAATACTCCCTCCATTCCAAATTATAAGTCGCTTTGACTTTTTTTTACATCTATTTTACTATGTATCTAGACATATTTTATATCTAGATGTATGATAAAATGGATATACCAAAAAAATCAAAGCGACTTATAATTTAGAACGGAGGGAGTACAAAATTTAGCATGGTGTTATATTCTCCATTTATGTTACTTACCTCTCTTATGATCAACTTCTCTCTCTTTAAATCTTTATGTTTGAGAATCTTTATAGCAACAGTGGTATCTCGAATAGTTGCCTTGTAGACATCGCCATATGCCCCTGTCCCGATAGGTTTCTTCCCCTTGATTCCATCATCTACCTCTAAAGGATTGATCTCACCGAACACATGTATGAGCTGTAGAAATTAAACAAACATTGCGACAAAAAGGGTTTGTTAATTTCTTTATACATTTATATATGCATTTCTTAAAAACATAATTAAGGTACTCCCTCCGTCCCAAAATAAGTATACATATGCATCCCGAGGACTAACCAATATTAAATTGAACTAGATCTATAGAAAATAGTAGTGATATTTATATCAATAAATAAATTCACTATAAAAATATATTGCATGGTTAATAATAATGCTTATTTGATATTATAAACATTAATAAATTTTGTATATGTATATATTTGGTTAATTTTAGGATTTGTTGACTCCTTTGGGATGTGAGACGAGCATATTTTGGGATGAAAAGAGTTTTTAGTGAAACAAACAGTATACATATAGGAATTCGCTAGCTAGAGCTGGAAGCATTCATAATGGGATTAATTAGAGTTGTTGGAAATCAAGTCTACTAGCCAGTTTCTCAATAGAGTGCCATGTGTGCAGTAATAGTAATAAAAACTTACTACGTACAATTACAATGGCATATAATACGGTGTTAATTTGATTGAAGCAGAGGCAATGACTTACTAGTTCCGATTTTTGCACAGGCCTGTTGTATCTCACTCGGATGTCAAGCCGTTTCACCTCCCCCTTTTTTTCCTTGGTTATATTCATCTTGGCCCGTTTGTAATAGATTACACCTTGTGCAAAAGTAAAGTCACCTGTGCCGCCAACAATGGCCCACTCACCCTCCCTGTCGGTCTTACGACTTGTCCCTGTAAATACGATCGTCGAACCACGATGCCTTCATGAACGAACGTACAAAAAAATATATAATGTTAGTTTCCTCCCTCACTACTAAAAAACATTTTTTTAGAGACGAGAGCCTTTTTGTTAGAGACGAGGCATCTAAAAGTTATTTTAGAGACGTTAGCCCCCTCTAAAAATGTCTTTATTTTTTAACCGCCTTTACAAATAAATTTTTAGAGATGGCTCTATTTTCAACCATCTCCAGGCTTCGATTTCCAACCACCTCTAAAAATATGAGTTGCATAGTAAATTTGAATATCCAAAAGATCCTGGATAGAAAAACGACCAATGCAAATCGAAAGTTGTAGATCTCAAATAGGTAAACAATTTTATAGTTTTTTTTGAGGTGAACAGGAGGGGTTTCCCCCTACTGGGCTTTTATTAACAAAAAGTATTACAGAGGTTACATGAGTCCAGGCTCTTGCCTCAGGAAACAAAAAAAGAAACAAAGAAAATAAGCCGAACTAAGCAAAGTTGTGCAGCCATTGATCAAACAAGGGGTCGTAGTGTCCTTTAGCTCTTAGCTTAACTAGAGCTAACTCTTTCCTGAATGTGAGCTTGCAGGAGCTGATGGAATGCAGTTGATGCCGGAAGATGAGATCATTTCTAGCAGTCCAGATTGCCCAACACATTGCAACTATAATTTCCATGAAAAACGGTCGACGAATGTGATCCTTGAAAGCAGAAAAGGATTGAAAAGGATCACTGTGAATGAGATGAGCCAGACCCAGCAAATTCCAGCAGCTAACCGCAAAAGGGCATTGGAAAATAAGGTGCAAAAGAGATTCTTCAGTGTCAAGGTGACAAAGAACACAGCTGTAGCTTTCCAAAGCCATGTTTTTCCTGTGCAGGAGCTCCTGAGTACTGTAGTTGACAACATTTTTCATTTAAAATCATCTGTGCAACGATTTGTAGAGGCAGTTCGAAATACAACCATCTTTACAAATCGATTTCTAGAGATGACTCTTAAGAAGCCTCTAGCAATTAGATTTTTTAGAACAGTACTTTTTTTTAAGTAGTGTCTCTATCTATCTATCTATCTATCTATCACTATACACTTGTACAAGTATATAAGAACGAAGAACCGTGTACCTACTACAGATGTAGGAGTGCGTACGTACCCTGATGTCTCCTCGAACACTATGTTGCCAGTATGGAAGCACTGCCCGCCGTTGACCATCTCTGACTGGATGCCTTGTGCCCGAGCGACAGGTACCAGGTTGGAGGTATCTTCGCCATCATATATAGGCCAATCAAAAGCCGCGATCAAACCGAACATTATGTCCAAGCTTGGATCTGTACTTAGGCCTTTGTTCCTGGCATTATTCCCATCGTACACCTGGTCGGCATACAGCACCAGGTATAGCTCTTCTCCTTGCCTCAAACTACGCTGCTGCTGGCCTGCTGCTTGCGGATTAGCCGCCGCCATGGGTATAGCTATAAGCCTGCTACTCCTACGCTTTAATTTGCGCGCCTAAGCTTAGCCTCGCAATACGTATGTGTCTTTCTTCAATTGAATTCACTTCACTAGCTCTCTGCAGCCTAGGTACCAGGTTACGCCTAAGTACCAGGTTACGAATCGTTCGGGTGGGTTCTTATAGAGCCGGTGTGCGCAAAGCGCAAGCTTCCCAATCGCACGTCTAATTAAGTCGACGCGCTTGTATTGGACCGATCAGCAATTTGTAATATGATGATGATGTGTCACTACCTTTACAACAACCCGTAGCAACTTTAGCAACTGGTGGCCTCAAATTATTAACACCTCTCCCAACTGCAAAGTTGATTTTAGAAAACAACTCCTTTTATTTTATAGAGACGATACAAAATTGTGGCTGTTTTCAAACACAGCTACGCCTCGTTTGAACATAGATATTCAACATCAGAATTTAGAATTGGTATTGGTTAGCTCTAAGAAGAGTTAAATGCATCAGAGATCCATTAAATTGTGAGCAAGTTTCAGTTAGGTCCATTAACTTAGAAAGTGGCTTTTTAAGTCTATTAACTTATGACGAGTTTCAGTTAGATCCATCAATATAGAAAGTGGCTTTTTGGATCTATAAACTTTGTATACCTTATCACTTAGGTCTATATCCCTCCACGTGGGCTTTCTTGCGCTGACATAGCCTGCAGACTTGTCTATTTGAAACAGTTGTTGATCTTCATTTCATTAAACACCTTATGGGCACGCGAGTAGGCACCACCTCCACCGATGTGGGTGTGAGAACGAGTCGCCGCCGTGGCCAAATGGACACGCAGGCACGCAAGCAGGCCTACTGTGGCCACGTAGGTGAGCGTCGTTGCCACAGTAGCCCCGACAACACACGAGCGAGCCGCCACGGCCAAGCGAGCACGCGAACAAGGTGCCGTCGTGGACACGCGGGCCATCCTATGCACATGGGTAGGCAAGTGTTCCTTGGTGCTCACGTTTATCGTGAACTCCGAGCATAGGATGGCATGCGATCGCCCGCCAGCCCTCGTGCCCGTGGCAGCTTACTCGCGCGGCCATGTGGCCTTGGTGGCCACAGTGCTCGCACAGCGCATCTTCGTGGTCGTGGCATGGAGGCAGTTGTTGGCAGTCGTTAAGTACATAAATTAACCGTCAACTAGCTATCAAAAATGATGCAATTGCGATCACCAACATAGACTTAGAGTTCGCACTGATAAAAATCCATGAGTTTTGGTGTTTCAATGTTTCTGTAGGTGTAAACTAGAAAAAACACAATCCTAAAAGCATATCGGAACATAGAACGAGAAATTGGACGTTACGGTAATTCCGAAACAATATAGAAGGATCAAGAATGCACCCCACCAAAGATGAGCCGAGAACGAGCCGGGGGGACCAGCCGGTCTCATCCTGAGGCCAGCCGGTCCCTGGTAGGGCCTGTTTCGCCCAATTTGCTCCACCACTTTTGAGGATTGATCTCTACCGTCCACCAAATTAAAGTTGGTTTGATCTAATGGCTCACGTTCATCCCACTAGGCTATAAAAGAAGGGCAGGACCCTCCCAGAGGAGAGCCTCATTCATTCGTCTCTCATTCAAGTTCGATCATCAGCCAGAAACCCTAATTAGAGCTCTATCGCTAGGGCCTAGATAGCTAGATAGAACTAGAGGGAGGCAAGCATTAGCTTGGGTTCTGGATCCATCAAGAGCATGGATTGTACCTGCTCTTGCCTTTGTTCTCTATCATTATATACACTTTATAATTGCTACAATTGAATTGATGAATACCATATTGCTTATGTTTATAATTATTATGTTCTTTGTCTATTGTGGTTATATCCTTAGTATAGCTATATTAACATTATACTTATTCATAGGTTCGTATAGAGCTCATCTAAATATACATTGGGTGAGTGGTCGATATTGTGTAGGCGTGGTGCTTATATGTTATTTACCTATGAATGCACCCTATAGGCTAGGTTTGGTGGTAGATCACTGATGTGACAATCCTGTTGAGTCATGTATACTCCACCCTCATTTATAGGTACAATAGAATTTATATATGAAGGAAGGGCATGCTATGTTCTCAAACTTTTCTAGTATGTCTCCTATGGATATATATAATGCTAACACTTAACGATGACTACTATATAAGTATAATTGTACTAACTATAGTATGTATTAACATGTAGCTAGGAATAACTTAGCAATATCTCTTGATGTTCTACTAGTAACCCTAATAATATGGTTAAAAGTCTCTATCTGTTTACTCTGATGATTTATACTTATCATTATCATATCTTATGACTTATCCCGCATTGAGTAGTGAGGACATGGTTACATCCCTCATAAGATAGGTCATATAGCATTCCTACACACAAGTCAGCAGACCTTCCTATTGGTAAAATATAAATGACAACCTGATAATACTCTAGATAAAATGCTATAATAGTATTTTTTCTATGCGCTTGTGGATACCTAGTTTATATTCTAAAATAGTTGCATGATTTAATACCTATCTCCTAATGTCATTGCTGGGGATGACAAACCCAATATTTTTATGATGACGTTAAGAGATGTCAACAACAACGCTTGCCGGCACGGCTGAGGCAGCGTACTCGCGCTTCCTCCTCGCGGCCATGGCAGCGCTTGCCCACGACTGGTGGCTCGCTTATGCGCCCACATCGGCGGAGGCGGCACTTGCTCGCTCGCTCACAACATGTTTGACGAAATAAAGGGTCAATAGCTGCTTTAGATGGATAAAGTAACAAGCCATGTTAGCGCAAAAAGTCCATGTGGAGAGATATTGACCTAAATGATACGTCATACAAAGTTTATAGACCAAAAAATTATTTTCTAAGTTGATGGACCTAACTTTATAAGTTGATGGACTTAACTGAGACTTGATCACAAGTTGATGGAAGACTTAACTGAAACCTGATCACAAGTTGATTAACCCAAAAAACTACTTTCTAAGTTGATGGACCTAACTGAAACTTGCTCACAAGTTAATAGAACTCTGGTGCATTTAACTCATCTAAAAATATGTGGCTGTTTTGATGATTAAGAATTCAGAATTGAAAGTGGACCTCAATACCAAGTGAGTGGTATTCACCGTACCTGCAACCCCCCTAATCTTCAATACCGAGTCATCCCCCTATGTATTGCTCGTCATTCAGTATCCCCAACACGTCGCTCCACCACAACAACGCACCTAAACATTGTGTCTGTCTCCCTCACTCTCACACACTCACAAAATATTAAGAATTTTATAATAAAAAAATAACAAAAATATAATAAAATAATTACCAACAATTAATATTCAAACTAGTATACATGAGGGCGTCCAAAGGTTTTGAGCTAATTTCATGTCAAATTGCGACAGCACCATCCTTGGATATAGCGAGAAACCAAAACCTAATGATGCAAGTAAATAATCTAGCACTAAACATAAAAAAATTGTTTCGAACGGCATGAACTTATCTTCTCTTGAGTCATCTCCTCCAAGAAAATCAAGAGAACTTACTCTTACATTTGCAATTTTAGGGTTACTCTTGTGAGCTCCCTTCTATTTAGGCTAGAAGGAGGAAGGCACAAGGAGGATGATTATATGCGGGCATTTCCACAGGCGGTTGAAACATCATCCACCTCTAGAAATTAGTTACCAGAGAGCCGACTAATGTTTCCAGCAGCCTCTAAAAATGCGCGGTTATTCTCAGAGATGATTGTTCATTAGCTGCCCCCCCAGAGGGAATACATCGTGCTGTGAGAAATTAGCTCACACACCCCATCTATGTAGTAATCTCTGTAACACAATATTCTTTAAGGTAGTATTCTTTAAGGTAGCTTTTGTTTGACATTGTTAAGGTCATCTCTAACAATATGAGTTAGCGCTAGCTCTAAGTTAATGAATATGGTGGAGGGAGACTGCCCTGAATCTCGTACTGTGAGAGAGGAATACATCGCGAATTGTGCGAGACTATCTCTTGAATTCATGTTAGTCTCTTGTCTTTTGCACTATTTAATTATTATTAAAAAAATTCATGAGCTAGCTCTAAGCTAGACCATTGGAGACGTCATTAGAGCTGCCTTAAGTAGCGTACAAGTCCACACATTGGGGCTGGCAAGTTTTTGAAAAGGGGTAGTAAATTGTATATAAAAAAAAGAAAAACACGGCATGCTTTCTGCTAGTCAGTAAGGATATGCTTTATTCACTGGTTGGATGTCTTCACATTGCAAATAATGCTTCATCGCCTCCGTGAGTCCTGCTCAACACAAGTCAAGTCAATAAGAAAGCTGTCCACTTGGAGTTTAGGTTGAGGCTGAGGTGGAAAGGCGCACTAAGAGCTTGTGCATGCATGTTCTCATTATATAAGCGTTACATGGAAATTCGTGCTGAATAGGATATTAAACCCACTACTTGCAAACTTAATTATTTAGTGCTGATTGATGAGGCCGTCGTACGTTGTTGATTTCTTGTCACGGTAGACCCGTGGTTGTTGAGGTCGTCGATCGACGACGACGACAGAGAAGCAATATCTTCCTCTGTGCAATGCAATGCAAGCTCACGTTGTCATTGTTTCATGCAGACCAATCAAGAAGAGCAACACCACGTGACCATGTCTCAATCAACACCTTCATATTCATTTCCCGCAACGCTAGACCATCCGCATCGTCGCAACTTCCGCTGGACATGGTCCTCACGCGTTAAACTCGCGTAACATTACATTATTCAAGCACAATCAGTGTCCAAGTAAATTTAAATTCCATACCATAATTTAAATTCCAATGACGAAAATTACAGTAATTAACAAGGATTCGGCGTTCGGGTACTGGTGCCAGTAAGAACGGCAAAGCGGAAGGTTTTGAAGATGATGATTTGCTTAGTGATGATCTAGAGGGTGCTAGGGAGAATAATAGCATGAGAAGGGGGAGAACAAGAATGGGCATCTCTCTCCACGTGACAGTTCTGCTGGGCTACTTTCGATGAAAGAAAAAAAAATCAGAATATGAATCAGGCCGAGTTTACTGAATTTCTGAAACTAAAGGCTGCAGAAATTTTGAATACTTCGGTTAACAAGCTGTTGAAGGTAGATGGAATGGCGGTGGAAGTGTCATGGAACACATTGTTTCTGGTTTTGGGGTCAGTTATAGTGAAGTAAAAGAAATAATACATCTACAAGGCTTGTCAAACCTTGAAGACAATGGCCTTAGCCTTTTTCCCCCCTCATATATGGATGACCCATTATGTCTAGGATTGTGAACTGAAATTTTCTCATTTTTTGTGAGTCTACTTTAAGCATGAGTGTAAAACTTTTTTTTTTAATAATGTAGTCTGAAATCTTCACTTATGAGCGATGATGAAACCATATATGAGAAACCAACCAAACACACCATATTTCTTCCATTATCTTAAAAATACCGGAATATTTTATATTCCAGAATATGGTGTTGTCATTTCAAAGATTGACGCGCCCCACTATTCTACAAAACAAAGAGAGAAGCAGAGCCAAGAGTGATTGACCGACTCTGAGTCTTTGGTCAAGTGCAAAGATAGAAGCAATTTTGTATGCCGAACAGGGGTTGCCAGAACTCGGAGAAAAAAATGTGTTCTTCCATGAATGGTTCGTACCATAGGATGCAGGGGCCCAATAACCAAAGAGGAACCATCCGGGAAGCTGCCGCGGGGTTGTGAGCAATGCACGTACTGTGCAAGCAGACCAGCGAGCCAAGAAGATTGCACACGCTTTGCTTTGTTGGAAGTTGGAACGGATGCTAAAGCAAACACTGAAGAAGACCGCTGCTTTCGGTGATGACGAGATGGCTCACCTACCGTCCAACGGGTTGTGCGCACCGATGGCTATTGTCGGGTTGCCGTGCCGTCGCCGTCGCCGCTGCATGCCCTCGCTGCCGGGTGGAGTGCTCGGCAGGGGGCCACGCACGGTGTTATCAGTTTGACAATGCAGATCAGAGAGCACCATCTAGAAAAGCTGTGCACCTACAGACTCAAGTCCTACACACCAAAATGCATAAAAAGAAACGTAGCAGAGTTCATGCGCTTAATACAACTGAATGCTCCATCCCTCACCCACCCCCCCACATAGAGAGAATAAAACAGTGTGAAGTTCAGCAATTTACTTTTTCACATCAGGTAGCAAAGGAAAGAGTTTTTGTAGCAGCTCTCTGGAATACAGGCACGATGGAAGTAGCAGCAAGTAACTACTGCATTTCTGCATAGCAAAACAGAGCTCGAGGATGCCCCCACTTTTGGGCTGCTTACAGCTTAGCCTGATAGATCAACTTCTTAAATCGAGCTCCACAGGTACAGATGAGAAGAGCTGAAAGACTGAAACAAATTTGTTTACATCATATAGCTTCAAGATCTTCATCTACTTCTTCCTTGACTAAGGTTAATCAAGGACTGCCAACTGTGCCAAGTGTAGTGGACCCGCAATAATAGACAGGTACTCATAAGTTAAAAATACGCCCACATTCAAATTGTTCAAGAAATGGAGCAGTTCATGTTAGAGTGCGTAGCGGATACCGGCCCAGCTCGCTATACCCACGAGCCGTCACCCTCCAGACCCAGGTCAATTGAATCCCACAACATACCCAGGCCTTGGGCATAACTCAACTCAAAAGGCTAGCATGATAGATGAGGGCTGCCTCCGCCTTATATGTTGCGCTCTCCCACCATCAATTACCGATGTGAGCTATGACCTTCCTGGTGAGCTAACCAACTGAGACCAACACAAGTAGTAATGCCAATCTGTTTGGCCAACTGTCCGAGGACCCTCACCGACCATGCATAGTCTGATAGTCATAAGAGAAAGTACGTTGAATGGAGCGATTTTTAAGTTGGTCTCTCATGCTAGAATCAATTCGAGTATGTTTATGTAATATTGTGCTTTCAAGCCATGTAAATTTGTCATCAATGGGTAGATAGATCGCAACCTATCATTTCACCTTTGCATTGCCCGATACACATGGCTCATGTCCTCCGATTAGAAAGCAAGGTTTATTGAGTTTAACCTTGTATAAACATGTCTGAGTGTCTGGCCTTACAACTTGTATGTAAGGGCCTAAGGGGCAGGATTTATAAGGCTTCAAGGATTCAATCAATCTCTTTTTCAGAAAAGAAAAAAGAAATGACCTGATCTGTTCACAAATATCGGGGAAGATGTCATGGAGTTGTGGCACATGTACCATGGCGACACACTCCCTTCACGCGGCGCTTTGTTTGACGTTGAAGCAGCAAGGCTACCCCTCCACCGGTGGGCGGTGGCCCATTTTGTCGAACGGGCAGCGCGCACTGCCGACTGTTTGAGTGCTGCTGCTCACGCGACCACCCACAGCTAGCAGGCGGCACTCACCTCCAAGGCAGGCCCGGTAGGCAGGCAGGCTCGCGATTCAGCATGGACGCGCACGGGCCGCGCGGTGATGCAGCCAGTCCGCGGTTTACTCCCAATCCTAGATCGCTGCACTGCACGGCTCCAGTGCATTGCATTGGGTGGGGTCATGGGGACACCGACGAGACGAGAGGAAAAGAAGCGCAGCCTAGCTTCGTCCGTCTCAAGGATCGATTAGGATTTAGGAGCCATAATACTCTTGCTGCAGTGCAGCCCGCCTCTGTACAGGACCAACCAACCGTGTGACATTTGCATCGGGTGATTGATTTGACCATATATACAGTACTAGTAAGCACAGTTTGCTTTTGCACAAGAATAGCATTTTCTTTTCTTTTTATTTACAGGAACTGGGTGAGAACATGTTTTTCTCATACCAGGACTTGCTAAATGGACAGACAGTAACCACATCCGTGATCGAAAACACGATTCTCCATGCCTGACAGAGCGCCGTTCTGTAACTGAACATGCTGGAAATTTCAGACGAAAACGCGAACCAAAACAGAGAGCCGTTTGCAGCATTGTCAGTTAACTGTGCATGTTCAATTACCAAGAGTCATATTCGGATAACACGCTAACAAAAACCTGTCATGTTAACGGAACAGTATACCAAAACAGAGAGTGGTGACGCTGCTTGTGAGACACCGTGCAATATGGTCTGACCAACCCGTGCACCTTTTTTTTCTTGAGAGGAAACATGTGCACTTTACAAAGGCACAATATCTTACTGCACATATCTACACCAAAATTATTATTGTTTTCAAAAAAAAAACTGTCCTCGTGTAGGTGAAACAAGAGTTCAGTTTAGCTCTCTCACTCATGCATTCTAGCTGTTGTGTATTATTTGTCAGGTAGTTCATGGGCACCCTGGAATGCTGCGGAGGACCACGGACCACCGACGCAGGATGCACGCCCTCTCCTGCGTCCTCCACCGCTGATGCGCCGCGCCGTGCCGTGCTCCCCGCTCCGTGTCCTCGACTGACACTCAGGGAAAGTGATCTGCAGTATATGAAGCCAACCCATCTGAATCCACCATAAGACTGACTCCGACAGCCCCTACCCAAAACAGCCCTGAAGCGGGCGCCGAGCGACGGCCGCCTCCCTCCCCGCTGGCGCCCGGCCGTCTCCCTCCTCGCGGGCGTGGCGGAGCGCCGGCCACCTCCTTCTCCGCCTCCCTCGTCGGGCCCGCCTCTCCGCCTCCCTCTCCGCCTTCCCTCTCCGCCTAGCCATCGTCGGGCCCGCCTCGCCCGACGGACGGGAGGATCGGGCTCAACCCCGGCCGGCGAGCTTCCTCCGGCGTTCCTCCCTGCGAGATCCTGCGACCTCTAGGCGAGCACCTTGGCCCCCACGCGGTGCTCGTCACCGGCGGCGGGGAAGCGGTCCCAGATCCGGTGAGGCAGCCAAGGCCGGCGGCTCCGGAGGTGCTCCCACGGCGAGCTTCGCCTCGCCGAGCCCGCCATGCCTCGCCCGGCGGTCCCGCCTGGCCCCCCACCACTGCTCCACCCTGACGCCTCCTGCTACGGTTTGCGTCTGGGAGAGAGAATGACGCAAATAAGCGTCTCGGTTTGCTTCGTACCCAAAATGCATGCCGTGTTTGCGTCTTCCGTTGGACCGTGTTTTTGCTAGCTAAAACACTATGCCGAACGCATTTTGAGTTTGCGTCGCCGTTTGCATGAGCTGTTGGAGTCAGTCTAACCCGCCTTTATTTGCACCACCCATTTGCATCCGTCCAGACACAACCCAAATCAAAACCTGCCCCATAAATCAAAGCAACCAGTCCAGATGACTATTGTTGAAGAAGATCTCCAAATTAAATGAACCAAACTAGCTGAAGCAAAAGTGGAACAACGTTTAGTTGTTTATTATGATAAAAACAAAAGAGAGAAGCAAATACCTGGAGCTCATATCTGCGGTTTCAGGCTTTCTATTTGTGCCATCTGCAATCTCCATACGTATTCCTCCTTTCTCCTATATGCAGCGAATGCAAATTAAAATCTTTTGGGGGCAGAAGGCCAGAGCCCTCTCTCTTGGCCGAAGCACTCACGGCCAGCAGAAGCACCAAATTAGAGGTCCCTGGTTTTTCCGTAGAAAAAAATCTACTTCAACCCCCCCCCAACCTATATAGAGGTGAATACATAACCCCCTCAACTATGAAATGGTTTGATTTACCTTCTGAATTTTTCAAAACCGTCTATTTTACCCCCTAGATGGTTTTCAACAGCGGTTTACTACAGTAACTCCGGGATTGCTACAGTAACTCCGGGATTGCTACAGTACCAGGTGGGTTTTGTCTTTTCTTTTTTTATTTATTTCCACTGAATCTTTGAAAAATCATAATAAATCACAGAAAAATCATAAAATAAAAAATATAATTTTGTTGGACTTCACATGAGTAGATATACACAGTGAATATATAATTTGCTATACTTTAATACAAAAATTTTTGCTAGTCTTTTTTTTTTTCTATTTATTTCAAATTTGAATCTTTGAAAAATCATAGTAAATCATAGAAAAATCATAAAATAGAAAATCAAATTTTGTTGAACTCCACATGAGTAGATCTACAAAGTGAATATATAATATGATATGCTTAGAAGCTAAAATTTTGAATTATTTTAATTAATTATAGAAAAACATACATCTAAAGCTACAACAACAACTTTGTGCTAAAGTATACCATATTATATATTCACTCTGTAGATCTACTTATGCGGAGTTAAAAAAAATTTGATTTTTCCATTTTATGATTTTTCTATGATTTACTATGATTTTTCAAAAACTCAGTCAAAATAAATAGAAAAGAAAAGGACTAGCAAAATTTTTTATTAAAGTATACCATATTATATGTTCACTATGTAGATCTAATTATGTGAAGTCCAACAAAATTGGAATTTTCATTTTATGATTTTTCTATGATTTATTATGATTTTTCAAAGATTTAGCGAAAATAAATAAAAAAGAAAAGATAAAACCCACCTGGTACTGTAGCAATCCCGGAGTTACTGTAGCAAACCGCTGTTGAAAACCGCCTATGGGGTAAAATAGATGGTGTTGAAAAGTTCAGGGGGGTAAATCAGACCATTTCATAGTTGAGGGGTTATGTAGTCACCCCCACATAGGTGCTTCGCAGATCATGTTGAAATCACCTACACATATCCATGGCAAGTTTGCAGGTGGTTGGCACTGAATCAACTCATCCAAAAAGCCCCCCCTTGCACCACTGTCATTGTCAGCCGGTCCATATACTGAAGTTATCACAAAAACTGTGTTGGCTTGCAGTAGGGTTAGTCTCTGCGAAATACAGTAATTTTTTTTGTCTGTCGTTCTAGAAGCAAACAGGTCTTGATTCCAGGCAATTAAGATACCACCCCTAGTCTGTAATGCTGGTAGGAAAACATAGCTACTGCACCATGTTGGGCCTAAGAACTCTGAGGCCAGCAGCACACTGACATTGTCTAGTTTTGTCTCCTGTAAGCATATTATTGCTGGTCTCGCCTGCTGCAGGAACAATCTCACTGCTTCCCTCCTTGCTGCACTATTAAGACCCCTAACATTCCAGCAAATAATCTTCAAATCATTTTCTGTCATGTATGGGCTGGGCAGCAATTGAAAGATCAAGACGACGACAGAGCTCAAGACTAATACAGTTAAGAGAGAGAGAGATGCTTGCACAAAATATTTTCACCAACGAGCTAGAGGAAGAAGAAAGAAGAACCATCCTACCTCAAAAACAAAGATGGTGACATGGTTTGGAAGCATGCTGAAAAGGAACAGATCATTTCCCAATATTTTTCAGAGATCCTAGGAACAAAAGGAACAAGACGGCATACGCCAGACTGGGAACGGCTAGACTTGCAGCAAATTGATGAGCCCCTCCTAGATCGTCCCTTCTCTGAGGAAGAGATCTTCAATTGCGTGAAAGAAATACCTGGAGAAAAGGCACCAGGACCAGACGGATTCACAGGAATTTTCTACAAAACGTGCTGGCCAATAATCAAAGAGGACGTAATGGCTGCCTTCAACAGTTTCCACAACCTGTGTGCAGGACCGCTAGGAAAATAAAATGGAGCAAATATTGTGCTGATCCCAAAATCTGATTTAGCAGAAGAGGCCAAGGATTTCAGGCCAATTAGTCCGATTCACTCTTTTGGCAAGTTAATCACAAAGACCTTGGCAATCCGCCTGTCTCCAAGCATCAACAGTTTGGTCTTTTCACCAAGTGCCTTTATCAAGCGTCGATGCATACATGATAACTTCATGTATGTGAGGAACTTGGCTAGAGCTTACCACTGAACGAGGACTCCAGCGCTATTATTCAAACTTGACATTTCCAAAGCCTTTGACACGGTCTCATGGGAATATGTGATGGACCTCCTACAGTATAGATGATTCAGTGCAAGATTGAGGGATTGGCTAGCCCTACTGTTCAGATCATCCCACTCTACAGTACTGCTGAATGGAGCCCCAGGAAACAAAATCGATCATGCAAGAGGACTCAGAACATGTTAGGAGATAGAACTGAAAAAGAACGTAATATTGTGTAAGAACAAAAAATATTAGTAGCTACGTTCATACACAGTATTACGTGCATACAACAGGAACAGAGCAAATTCCACATGTACCTTGAACAACACCTGACTGAAAAATATATAGCTTGCTATAGCTGTTAGATGGAGGCACGATCCAAGCATGCCCTCACTCGATAAGTGATATCATTCAGACCAATAAATATCTGGATCCCGAATGTCTTTGTCAGGGATATGGTATGGGAGACGAGGTGCCAATCCTTCCTTCCTACCTGGTAGCGCCTCTGCAGATCATAGGACCCATATATGCTCAATCCCTGCAAAGCCGTGAGGTTCTTCATCCCCTCCGGCAATGATTTGATGCCTGGGCAATCAGAGATTGTGAACTTTTGAAGAGTGGTGAGATGGCAGATGGATTGGGGAAGGCAAGTCAACACAGGCAAACGAGAAATCTTGAGTTTGCGTAGAGAGCATAGTTCTCCCAGGCAATCGGGCAATTGTTGGAGTGCATCATACCGTCCTATGATGAGCTCCTGGAGGGATGTGAGGTGGCCCATTGATTGGGGAAGGCTCCTCGTGCTATTGCAGGCATAGATGGCCAACTCTTGTAGAGACCAGAGTTCCCCTATCGACTCGGGCAGCACGCGAATAGCAGAGCAGTTGGACACCTGCAGAGACCGGAGGGAAATGAGGCTCCCCAAGCTCTCGGGCAGCTCGGTTAGCATGTCAGAGTGATGAACCTGCAATGATTCGAGCGCCCTCATGTGATGAGCAACCTGTAGTCCCTGGAGTTGTCTGGTGACAGCAGTTTGTGACTGCTTCCGGTGAAATCCAAGTCCTGCAGCCATGAAGGCAGGTGTGGCTTGACATTCAAATTAGGACATCCACATATGGCTAACCTTTTTTTTTTTTTTTTTTTTTTTTTTTTTGAGAAACCGGGAAACTATATTACATAAACTTCTTAATGTTTACACCAAATCTTACAAAGACTCTCTCAAGGAAAATAAAAATGCAACCCAGTCCTTACAAGATCATAGTCCTACCGGTTGACCTCGTCGCCGGTGATCGGAGCAATCTGCAGCTTGAAGCCAACCCTCTTCCGGACGATAGCTCTTCACAATTTTTCAATGCCACCATGAGTCGCATATCGAGAGCATCGATATGCTATAAGCTCGTTGAACGTCCTGGCTGAAGAAGATGGCCACTGGCCATCACATTGCCGGTAAAACAAGGAGTCTGACGCCTCAAAGGCCACCAGCAGCCCTGACTCACCAGAGATAAATACAACCCGAAGGGAAGCAAAACCACCAAAGAAGGTGGGATCCAAATCCAACCCGGTTTCTCTACAGGTTCGTAGACAAACTTTCCAAAATTTCTCCATATACCCATTGCCGTATTCTGGATTACAAGTCCAGCACTATCATTGGCACCCTGGGCATCAACGGCACCAAGAAAAACATAGGGAAACCAAACACCAACACAGAAGATAAAAACGATGATATACCCATCGAAGTTGAGACCTCCGCAAAAGATATCACCAGCAATCACCACAAACACCTCAGACAGCACCAGGACTCGCCCATCAAGAACACAAACAATAGTAGAGAAACTCTAGAAGGAACACATATGGCTAACCTTGTTAGGCAATAACCAACTCGGACTTGCCCCAACTGAGGTGTGAAATTGCAGCAGCCTACCTCCAGTGGCATTGCCCCCTCTGTTACCATTCATACCTCTCCCAAGCGAGGCAGTTCAAGCATCTCTAACCTCACCAGCGAAGGAAATGGGCCTCCACTTATGCTCTCAAGAGAAGGCATATTTTCCAGATAAAGCTCCTCCAAACAAGGCAGCTCCACAAGTCCACTTAGATGCCTCAAATTCTCGAAAAGATGTAGCTTCATCACCCTTAAAAATGGGAAGTGAGCAAGCCTCTGTACTCCGCCACCAACTTGAGTCTCCATCCACTGTGCGTATTGACTGCCTGAATATCCACGAAGTTCCAGATTTCTAATCCCAGGTGGCGGTTCCAAGCCATCAAGGACAGCCTGCTCCAACTCGGTGTTCATCTTATCGACGTCATATGCCCACCACTGTATGTCTAACCTTTGTAAATTTGTCTTCTTGTTCAAGCGAGCCTTGTGTGCATCATCTGGTACCATCCCATGTGAAAGAATTCTGATACTTAGTTCCTCTCCAATCTTGGATATATTTGCAAGCTCTGATGTTCCTGCAAACATTGTTCCCTCACCCACCACAAATAAGCCCAACTTTTGTAGTTGACTGAGCTGCCTAATGCCTACAGGCATGCCTCCCAAATTTTCACATTTCTTAAGGTTCAAAACTTCGAGCTTCTCCAAGTTGCCAATGCCTTCAGGCAACTCTGTCAGCTTCTGACATTTGTGAAGGTCCAAAAACTCCAGATTTCTCAGTGTTGTGATGCTTGATGGTTGTCTATCAATTGGGGTGTTGTGCAGTCTCAAAACTCTAAACTTTTTGTTTCTGCCAATAGAGTTTGGCAACACTGTGTACCAACTACATTCGGAAAGATCAATGGTTGAAAGCAAATGAGATATGACAATCACCAACTGAATCTGGTAAACAATTCAGATGACTACACCCTGAGAGGTTCAGTGTTCTTAGCTTCTGCAGTTTAACAATGGACCTATACAACTCAAAATGATGATAAGATGATGTTACATGCAGAGTTTGTAGGCTCCAAAGATCTGAAATAGCTTCAGGGAGCTCTTCCTTACAATGTAAAATCTGAAGACATTTCAAACATTCTATCTGCAATATTGCAGTGAATATTTTTGTCATCTACAAGTAATCCACTGTGATACTGCACAAGTGTCTTGCATTACTAAATGCCTTGCCAAATGCTAGTGATTCATCATTAACCTCATCAACATATATTCCATGTGCTTTCTGAAAAATATTTTTGGGTAGATCTATTCACTTAGAGAAGAGTATCTGTAGCTCCTGTTTCGATTTATTGCCTCTTTAGTTAAAGATAAGTATCTGTACCTCATGGTGGAACCAGTTGCCTCCTTTGGCACAATAAGAGAAATTGTGGCATCCACAATAGACCGGGAAAGATCGTGAACTAAATCATGCATCCTGCATTTCACTCTTCCTTCAGCCACATCTTGAAGAAAAGACATTTGGACAGAGAATTGAAGTACTTCTGATAACTCATGGTGGAACCAGTTGCCTCCTTTGGCACAATAAGAGAAATTGTGGCATCCAAAATAGACCGGGAAAGATCGTGAACTAAATCATGCATCCTGCATTTCACTCTTCCTTCAGCCACATCTTGAAGAAAAGACATTTGGACAGAGAATTGAAGTACTTCTGACCAACATAGAAGAAAATTATGGACACGTTAGTTCAAATGCCCTAGAAATGTGCTTGGTGTAATTTCTCTGTGGTCTCCTTGTTCCTGGTTTTGTATGTTGATAAGGAACCCCCTTGAGTGTGGCCCAATCTTCATGATAGTAGGTTGAAGAATCAAAGATAACTTGCTCTGAATAGCAGGATAATAGCTTTATACCTGTCCAAGGATGGATGTGACCAAGCGATGGGGAGAGAGGCACTGAAACTATGAAGACTTCGGCTCAATCTCTGAACGAATGTGGAACCACAATCCAAAACTAATCCACACAAAAATGGTACAGCCATACTGAAAACCATGGAGCAAAAACTAGAGGACTCCAGAGGGATCTCTTCACAAGTTCAATAAGAACAATGGTTCGAGTAAGACACTCAACAGCTTGGTGGTAATATCATGCAATTTATCAATTCGTCAAAGGTTCCTAATGGTTTAAAGATAAAAGGATATTTATGCTACGATCAACCCTCCTAGTTGGGTATAAAATGGACTTAGAGTTTCTAAAGTTACAGGAGGTGAAAGGCCACCATGAAATGGAAATTCGTGGAGTCTCATGCAGCTGTTGACCTCCTATGCAATCTTCAGTAATTGAGTCATAACTGTTTACTAGGGAGTCTAAAAGATACACCGACTGTTGTATTGGAATGTTAACTTGATCATCTTTCCAACCATGTATATCATGCACCATGAAATGTTGCGTAATGATATAGGTTTGCATGAGAATATCTCCATCAAATCAATTCTCAGGTCATTGTTAGTCTTATATGGTCATAATTCTTTATTATGAAGTCCAAATGATGTGGGATTCGTTGCATTATAAAATAGGCTTGATAGGCTTTCTATCAAGTCTTCATTGACCCCTAGAGCCTTTGGGAATATCAAGAGTGTTATGACTATTTCTTTGTAGCTATTCGTGTCGTCAACCAAGTGAGCATTTAGGTAATATAACATTCTCAACTATATCAAAGATAATAAAACGGGTAGGATTTGTCATTGCTAAAGTTCGCGTGTTGCATTGTACTGAGGACAAGAGAAAACTGCCATGTTTATTGACCGACTCTATGTCTTCATCAATCGTCAATACAAGGTGTTAAAAGAGGCTGATATCTTGGTAGCTCCTAAAGAATGTGTGATCGGATAATGATAGGTTTGAATGGTTATTCGCTTGGCTTATAAGCCGGCTGATAAGCCAAAACAGCGATTTGGTGTGAGAGAGAAAAAAATACTGTTGAAACGGCTGATAGGTTGAAGCCAGTAAAACCAGGATAGAAGCAGTAGCGGCAGCAACATGTCACTGAAATTTTGCTTCTCGGGACAAGAGAGAATGAACCAAGAGTGCTTGACTGACTCTCTGAGTCATGGGCAAGTGCCAAGATAAAGTGAAAAAAGAAAAACGAAGCTGAGCTGAAAATACGTACCAAGTGCGGAGTAGCCACTGTGCACGCGCCAGAATTTTCGCAGAGAGAAAGGCTTGATGCCACAATTAAGATGGAGGCCCCCAAAGTCCCAAACAAAGCAATCAAGGATTCAATCTCTTCTTCAAAAAAAAAAAAAAGGGGGGGGGGTGGGGGGGGGGTGGGATGTGGCACATTTTGTGGTCGACGGGAGGCACGCACTGCCAACTGTTTGAGTGGTGCGCCCGCCCACCTGCCAAGCAGGCTCGCGATTCCACGCGCGTGCGCAGGGGCCATGTGGTGACCAAGGATGCACTCAGGCAGCGGTTCACTCCCAATCCATGACAATGTCCTGCAGTCCTGCTGCTGGCGGCTTGCGGGCTGCTGCTTCTTCCACTCTGTGGCACAGGATAATCAAAATCCAATTGTGGTTCCATGCATGATCTGTGTACTGAGGACAAGCACTCTGCCTCGTTTTTTTTAAGTTCCGGTTGCCTGGCTTTGATTGATTAATAAACACTACTACAGAACAGACCTTTGGTCACTTGGCGAAAACGAACAATAATCTCGGCCCAATCAGCGTCCGGGACAAAAACATCTTTAGTCCCGATTGATGTTACCAACTGGGACTAAAGGTCCTCGGAACCGGGACTAAAGGTAGGACATTTAGTCCCGAATCCTTAATCCCGGTTCCGAAGCCGGGACTAAAGGCTGTTACGGCCCGGGGCTAAAACCCTGCCCTATAGTAGTGAAAAATAAGAAAGAAGCATACAATTGTTGGCACGAGCTGCGCTCCCTACTGCAGCCTAGGTAGGCTGCAGAGGTTTTGGTTTACAAGGCTAATTTCTTACTGCCTAGTTGAACAACCAACAGAGAGGTTTGAGAGCTGTCCCTTCTCCTAAATGCCAGTAGTGGATAGTATCTTTAACCTCCATGTTGCGGACCTCCTGCAGTCCCTGAAGATAACCGCTTTTCTTTGCTTCCCCCAATACACCAGAAGGTCAGCAGCACCAGGTTATGCCCTATTTTTTTCTCCATTAATCACCCTCCTATACGCAACATTCCTCTATATCATGTTCCTGCCTCGGTTGAGTGCCTGGGAGGAGAAGAGAAGCGGTGGCAGTGGCAGCTTTATGGACGGACCAACGAAGTGATGATAACCCGAATCATCATGTTTCATCACACCACAGAAAAGACGTCATCTGGAGCGAAGTTCTTCACAACACAGGTGAAAATGAAAGAAATACATATATCCTTTTTTTGTTCTCTTAGTATAATCTACCAAAAAAAGGCGTTTGAATCTGATGATGCACTCTTGTGTGCCTACACCATAGGAGTTAGGATAGTCGGTGAAAACACCTGATTTGCAGTTTCAGACAACCCTGAATATACACAGATCCTCTACTGCTGTACGTACCACAGTCAAATAGAAATTACCCTGTCCCTGCTAATAATATGTCTACATCTCAGTTAACTGGAGCACACTGATTTTTGTTTTGTTGTATAAAACAGCCTAAAGTTCTGCTCAGTATAGAGTTGTGGAAGAACAGAGTGGACAGGGCAAATAAGCCGTGCCTTAGAAATTACATTAGGTGCCCATGGACTAGGTGGGTATAGCATCATCACTTCCCTTACCTTAATAATATACAAGCTCAGTATGTATTGCAAATGAACTAACTACGGTCGTGGTCGTATTGAGCGGCTCTCTTCCATCTATCCTCACTCCACTCCAAGGTGGAGGGTAGCTATCATCATATGTCTGCTGATGGTCCTGGAACTCCACACGGATGTGTTGGAGGGTCACCAGGTGCTCCATGCCAACTGGTGTAGCGCCACCCCACTCCCGGTGATCAAACTGTAGAGTTAGTCTTCCAAGCCTGGGCATAACCCCCGCCTGGAACTGGAAGCCCATGTACGAGGTTGCATCTGCATCACAGAAATGGAAGCAGAGACTCTCTAGAGCTGGAAATCCAGCGCCGAACACGATGGCGCTGGTAGCAGGAGGTCCGGTCTCCAATTCCAATACGAAGTGGAGGAGGGAGGGCAGCAATTCAAGAACAGCAACCTCGTCTGTCGACGTCCCAGAAACAAGAAGCTCCAGGCGGCGGAGGTTATTCAGAGCACCCGCTCTAATCCACTTGGGAATTCTGGAGAACAAGAAACCTTTCAGTTTGAGAATCTCGATGCTGGAAGGAGGATCAGATAGTGAGCCCAGCTGGTAGTTGCCGTTATCGACAAAAACTACACGACCCCAAGGACGGATCTCCACGTATCTCAGACAACGGAGTTTTCCAATGGAAGAGTACAAAGACTGAATCCCCTTGACCACTGATACGTCAATGCCAGTAGCATAATCGCAGAGCTGCTTCTTGACCACCCGGTGACTGTGGACAACCGAATCGCTGCGAGAAGCACCACCGAGGAGCACCTTTTCTAGATCGCGCCCTACGGGAACGCTAGTTCCATGAATTCCACAGCAGAGCCTCAGGTCCCTTAGATTGGTGAGCTCGCCCAGGGCCTTGGTGTCCATACGCAGCACATCAAAACCTGCGAGGGTGCGTAGAGACTTCATCTTGCCCAGCCCAGCGGGCATGCATTGACCCCAATGCACGTCCAGCCGGGATAAGCGAGGCAAATCAGCAACATCCGATGGCATGTTCTTGTCCTTCACTATTTCCAATGTCTCTAGATGCACAAGCCCGTTAATTTTACGAGGGAGCTTCATGTAGTGTGCACAACAGCCAAGCTTCAAATACCTTAGTTGGTACAGCTGTCCAATTATAGTGAGGTCCACTTGACTAGCAAGCCACGAGGATGTCCCCTTGGCAGTTTGTTTATATTCTCTGATCTGCGCCTGAAGATCCAACACTCGGAGATACTTATGAAATGGTAACAATGGGAGTCTCCACATGCATGCTCCAATCAGTGAGAGCGATCGAACTTTGGACAGGCTAGTAGTAATAGTCCCAATTAAGATACCATCCGACACACCAATTTCAGCATTAGAGTGCAGGGACAGCCGACGAATCTTGTAATCATGTTCTCTTGCCACTTCTTCAGAACTGCATGCCACACTGATAAAATTATCTTCTGCGCACCTCTTGAGGATCAAATCGAGCATCATATCATGTACTCTGCATGACAATACCTCCCCACAGTCACTTCTTTCTGGCTGAATCAAGCTTCTGTTGACAAGCTCGTTGAAATAACCCTTAGCAACATCCTCCTTGTCTCGTCGTTGACATGTACTGACAAAGCCTTCAGCCATCCATTGTCTAACTACATCATCCCTCTTGATCTCGTGGTCCTCTGGATATTTACCAAGATATAGAAGGCATGTCCTGAGATGATGAGGAAGATTCTTGTAGCTAAGGTCGAGAATCTGTCTCATCCCTTCCAAAGTGGGATTTGTGGCAAACAGGTCACCCAAAGAATTCCGTATGGTCTCCCATTCATCCATTAGTCTTTCTGGTCGGCTTGCCAATAGGCTTGCTATGGTGATAATTGCAAGTGGTAAACCGCCGCACTTCTTCAAAATTTGAGCAGAAACTTCTTTATAGTGAGATGGGCAGTCATCTTCTGAGCCAAATATCCTATTCAGGAATAACCTTCGTGAGTCTTGGTCGTTGAGGGGCTTCATTCTATAGATGCACTGGGGATTGGAACTTACTCTACGAGCAACATCTTCCACTCGTGTGGTTACAATTACTCTGCTTCCCTTGTTATTATCTTCAAAAGCACACACAATAATATCCCATTCAGGCATATCCCACAAGTCATCAACTACAATGAAGTACCTGTCAAATTATTTTGCACATGTTATTACATAGATTATACACACTAGGATATACCACTATAAAGTATAAATAAAACCATCAGAAAAGTTTGATAAAAGCATATCTAACTAAGGCAAGTTCACGGATAATAATAAGGAAGAAAGAGAGAGTAGGGACTATCCCCTATTGCACATCTTACGCAGAGTATACATATTATATACTACTAGTTCATCAACTTGTGTTCTCACACTACCTAGAATTTTAAGAGACATACTATTTAATCCATATGACTAATGAATAATTATTTATATTAAATTATATCTTTTTCTCTTTATTTATTTTCTACATAACAGACATAATAGATCTAGTTATTATAAACTTATCAGTTAATTAGTCCTTTTTGCAGGGGACTAATTCATGTGTTCTTAATCCATACTCATATTTTTACTTTGCATGACACCTCTGTATATTTTTAATTTCTAATTAGTTTGAAACCTTCCCATTAACTTTGTTGGCTGTCTTTGCATCACATATCTTGTGAAGTCATCATGACTCAATATTTTAGTTTTTCAAAATTTATTCTTATTGTCTTCTACAGATTTTTTTGTTCTTAATTTTAAACTCTTTTATCAACTCTCCTTTTTATATTTTTTAAATAAGGATATTAGATCATAGAGTATGTTTTTGAATACTACACTAGCATATGCAATCATTTGAAACTTTCACCATGTCCCTTAAGCTTAGTGATAGAGCGCTTGAAATGATCTTAAAGGGCTAGAAAAATATAGCCACTAGCATTCTACCACTCTACTCAAGATGATTGGATTCTTCTATCAAGAAATTATATATGCAATTATGGTTATACTATCAGTATAGAAGTGTCAAACATTTAGTGCATATATATAAATATATCTAAATTAAACTTGACCGCTGGAGGAAAGACCGCCCCCACGGTTTTCTCCAGACCGTGCGGCACTCAAGGCGCACACACATGACATTTCCGGTAAAAAGAAGATCACCCTACCCGGGTTCGAACTCAGGACCGGAGGGGTGCCGCTGGAGTAACTAGACCCACTAATTTAGCACCCTTTTGGCAAATATATCTAAATTAACAACCTATATAATTATATGACATGACTACTAATATGCTTTTAAACAATTTGTTAGTCCTATATAATTTATCTTTTTTTCTAGCATCTTTTGTGAGAATTATGTAAACCTAGAAAAGTTTGATAAAATAAGTAGATCTAACTAATGGCGTGTTTGGTTTCTGAGGCTATTTAGTAGTGCCACTATAGTAACTATTTAGTAGCCAGTTGACCCATTTTGTTGTAGAGGCTACTAGGGACTACAGGGACTATTTAGTAGTGCCACCTCAAGGGTATGGACTGTTTTTTAGGTGTAGTAGCTCCAAAAAGCCTCTCACATTGAATAAAAAAAAAGCCTCTCACATGGAGTATTTTTTCCTGTCTACTAAATACTCAGTAGCCCCTGTGTTTGATTTGCTTGGGACTACTTGAGACTACTAAGTAGCCTCTCCCCACAATAAACCAAACATCATAAGTTCATGGATAATAAGAAAAAAAGAAGTATGGACAAGTCACTGGCCCCGGCTTAGTAAGGCACTCATGATAAGGAGAATTTATTTTGGGATCCAGTACAAGTGAAGAACTTGCATGTGTTGTGGCGCCCGGTTCACCACATTGCGTGTGCCCTACTAAGACGATGGCCAACGAAGGGGTACGCCACTTGGGAGCTGGGCCGGCCCAAATATGGGTTAGGGAGTCCCAAATAGATTAACTCTCCTATTATTTGTTGAGCTGGCGCTCACATACGAGTGCCAAATTTTATTTTTTTATTTGTTAAATAATTGCATATTGACTATGCACTTTGTTTTGGTCATTTGATACATGGTAATTATAATACAAAATTCTTCTTTGGCCTTTTCATGTGAGAGGTAATCATGTTAAATACTATTTATTTTGCCAAATTACTGCTTAGAATATTACTCTCTCCGTTCTAAATTATAAGTCACTTTGACTTTTTTAGTTTATCTATTTTGCTATGTATCTAGACATATTATAACATCCATATACATAGCAAAATGGATGTACCCAAAAAAATTAAAGCAACTTATAATTTAGAACGAAAGAAGTATTATTACTTTCTGGTACCGACACAAATATCATATACATATGTGTTTTGATCGGAATATGTGTATAGTAGCCCCCCCCCCCCTCGCAATTTTCCATTGGGTCCGTCACTTTTAAAATTTAATCAAGTTTATAGAAAAAACCACCAGTAATTATTAGACCAAATTAGGATAACTAGACATAAACTGAAATATATCTTCATAATATATTTATTCAGTCATACATAGATATTGCTACTCTTTTGTACAAATTTGACAAAATTTAAGACAGTTTGACTTTTGCTGAATTCTAGAAACTGATTTATTGTGGGATGGTGGGAGTAGCTATAAAATCCCAAACAAACATGGTCTAAGAAGGATGTTATCTTCTTTTGATATTTATTATTTGTCTGTACACAAAAATGCCAACTCCTTGATGTCATTTTTATTAAACTCTCTATTATAAATAAGTTTTTCTGGCTTTTCTAGGTACATAACTTTTTCTATGTATATCTAGATACCGACGAAAGCTAGAATGGCTTATAATTTGGAACAAAGGGAGAGCCACTTACCAAGGATCTCAATCTCGCTTCGTATCAATAAAGTTCATATGTTGCTGAAAAAAAGAAATGACATGCCCTCATGAAGAAAATATCTATGAATATGATAGAATATGTTCCTTAGCACGCACATGGGTTTGTTTAGATGACAAGCAGATTTTTATAATATGAATTATGCATAGATTATTGTAATATGCATCATATATCACTAGTACACAAAGCATTTGTCTTGACGGTAGGGATTTATTTTCACAGGCGGTTTTTTTGCTTATAGACGCCAATGAAATCGACAAGCGGGCCCCACTTTAGAGCCGCCCGGTGAAAAAAGGCTAGCACTTGGCGGTTTCTTAAGAGAACCGCCAGTGTAAATGATGTCATTTACACTGGGCGGTTGACATAAGGAACCGCCAGTGCTAATGTAAGATTTTCACCGGCGGTTCACTTATTTAAACCGCCCGGTGGAAATAGTCACCATTTTCACAGGCGGTTTCCTTATGTCAACCGCCTTGTGGTGATCTTCTCCTATATATACCCCCTTCTTCCTCCCCCACCATTGCTCCAAACAGAATCTGTAGCTCGCAGTTCTTCCATGGGAGGAGCTTTGGAGGTCCGTTTTCACTTAATACAAGGGGGGAGGTTTTGCTCTTGATTTCTTCGGTGGAGGTGACTAAAAAGGTTAGTTTATGTGTTTCTTGCCTCATTTCCCCATTCTTGCTCAATCCCACCCACATTTGAGATCTAGGGTTTCACCTCATGTGAGAGAGAGAAGGGTAGCTAGGTTTTGTTTTTTCTCCATAATTCTAGTCACTAGTCTTCTAGGGTTTTTCTTTTTTATTTTAATATTTAGTTATATTTAGTTTAATTAGCAATTAGTGATGTTTTTTAGTTGTGATTTTTTAATTATTGTTTCATTAAATTTTAGTTACTCTTATTTAATTATTAGTTAAAGTGTTATATTGATGCTTGAAATTAGTGTTTGCTTAATTATGTACTTATGTTTTGTTTAATATAATATGTAGTTAAGTTTTTTAAATCAAGTAGTGGTGAGGCTTTCATTAGGGTTTAATTTACTATATTTAGTTCATTTAGTTGTGTTTAGTTTTTTAATTACTAGTTTATTTATCATATTGATGCTTAAAAATTAGTATCTCTTTTTTGTTTTATTAAATTTAGCAGTGGTTAGGCTTTTATTTGGGTTTCATTAAGTAGTCCTTCTTTATTTATTAGGAATATATATAATTAAATGATGCTTTAATTTATTATGTTTTTATTTGTCATATTGATGATTAACAATTATTTTCTCTTTAATTATTAAGTTATGTCTTGTTAAATTAAGCAAAGTGGTTAGTCGGTCTTTTGTTCTTAGGATTTTATCTAATAAAATAATGCTAGAAATATTAACTATTGCTTTATTTATTATGGAGAGGCGTATTTATCTAACTAGTTGTTTTAACTATATGTAGCCCAAACGTGTGTTATTTGAGAAATATACAAGCGAGGAGTTCTTTTTATCTATAATCCATTAAAGGAGTTTGTTGATCATCTTTAAGGTTTGTTATTGATTAACACAAGTACATTAATCTTCTATTTTTAGTGATTATATTATTTAAATATATTAAACTCTATAACAGGTGACAATGGACAGAGCATTTTGGATGTATAACTTAGACAGAGTAGATCCATCCTACCTACTTGAGGTCCGTAGGTTTATTGATGCAGCTAAAAATCATGCATTGAGAACACAGACGAAGCACATATGTTGTCCTTGCGCAGACTGCAGAAATCTTGTTGTTTTTGAAGACACAAGTCCTATCATGGCTCATGTGGTCTGTCGAGGATTTATGAATGATTACTTGATTTGGACAAAGCATGGGGAGGGAAGCTCTGCAATGTATGTAGCTGAAGACCCTGTGAGTCTCGGTGGCAATGGCCCAGATATGCTTGTTGACGATTTATACCAGTTCGGACGACAACAGAACTCAGGTGAACATGTTGTGCCCGATGTTCACGATGATGATGATGCAAATGTTGGAGGATCCGATGGCAAAGAACTCAGTGTGGAGGATGAAGACGCTTGAACCGATGGCTGCACTATTGCATCGTCATATGGATCCATCAATGTTTTTCATGAAAGGGATGAAGGCATTAGAGCAAAAGCAGCCAGCAGAGCCCTTATACGATGAGAGCAAGGGTTGCACCAAAGAGTTCACGACATTACGGTCAGTGCTTAAGTTGTTGATGTTGAAGGCTAGGTACGGATGGTCTGATACCAGCTTCGATGCATTGTTGAGTACTCTTACAGATATGCTTCCAAAGGAGAATAAAGTGCCTGCTAACACTTACTATGCAAAGAAGCTAATCAGTCCGCTTACTATGGGTGTCCAAAAGATCCACGCTTGCAGAAACCACTGTATCTTATATCGAGGTGATTACAAAGACTTGGATAACTGTCCAAATTGTAGTGCAAGTCGGTATAAGACTAAAAAAGGCTACCTACAAGAGGAGAATGCAAATTCCATTTCCAAAGAGAAGAAGAGAAAGAAAACCCAACAGAGTTCAAAAATTTCTAACAAAGAAAATGAAGAAGAAGACTATTATGCCAAGAGAAGGGTTCCAGCTTTAGTGATGTGGTATCTTCCAGTAGTTGATCGTCTGCGGTGTTTGTTTGCAAACCCTGAGGATGCAGAGCTTATGACCTGGCATGCTTCCGAGAAACATAAAGTAGATGGAAAGCTTCGACATCCTGCCGATGGGACGCAATGGCAAAAATTCAGTGCTGACCACCCAGAGTTTGCTAAGGAGACAAGAAATGTTCGATTTGCACTATGCACTGACGGAATGAATCCCTTCGCCGAAAAAAGCAGCACACATAGCACATGGCCGGTGCTCCTCACTATCTACAACCTCCCTCCACATTTGTTGCAGAAGCGCAAGTACCTTTTACTGACCATTCTTATTTCTGGACCTACACAACCTGGTGTTGATATGGACGTATTCTTGGAGCCATTAATGGAGGAAATGAGAATATTGTGGGATACAGGTGTCGCCATGTTGGACGAATACCGGAAAGAGTCATTCACACTAAGAGCAATTATTTTTGTTACGATCAACGATTACCCAGGTCTCTTTGTATTGTCAGGACAGTTCAAGGATAAGGTCGGTTGTGTAGTATGCTTGGATGAAACTTTTTATGTGTCCCTCAGTTCCTCCAGAAAAATAGTATACATGAGACACAGGCGTTTCTTATCGAGAGGACATAGGTACCGCTTGCGAAAGATGGATAGATACTTTGATAATCACGACGAAACAAGGTCCATTGCTCCATCAGGTAATAGTAAAGGTCAAAGAGTGTATGAGATAGTTAAGAACATCAAGTTTGTATTTGGCAAGAAGACAAAAGATGGAAAAGTAAGAAAGGTTGTGAAGCCAACTCCTGGAGCTACATTTAAGAAGATGTCAATTTTTTTTCAAGTATTTGCCATATTGGAAAGAGCTTGATATACGGCACGCGGTGGATGGTATGCACATTCAGAAGAATGTGTTTGAAAGTATAATTGGTACGTTGCTAGATATAAAGGGTAAGACAAAGGAAGGACTGAGTTCACGTCAGGATCTGGTCAATTTGAAGATAAAACCAGAACTTCATCCAGTGTTGCTAGATAATGGGAAGTACCACCTCCCGGCAGCAAGCTACAATCTCACTACGGAAGAGAAACATGCGATGTGTGTTTGGTTGAAGAAATTAAAAGTTCCAGCTGGATTTTGCTCTAACATTAAGAGCATTGTGTCAATGAAGGATCTTACAATAACCAACTACAACTCACATGATTGTCATATGATGTTGACAACCTTTCTCCCTATTGTCATCAGGGCAATAAGCCCCAGCTGATAAGATGTTGGAGCTAGCAGTAGAGGTCAAACAAGGGAAACTCAAGCCACGAAGGGAGAGAGACATCCTGAGTATTGGACTGGGCAACCCTGAGCATCCTGGCCGTGTACGAGGCATCTCCTCGAAGATGGGATGGAAAGAAGGATTTGGTGAGGAGTGGGTGGCCATGTATAAGAAACGTGATCAATATAAGGAAGACATGCAGCTTTTTTTGAGGAAAAGGCTAAGGAACAGTTCAACAACATGCTCTCAGACTTTCTAACAAATCCTGATCCACGGCTGGTGCAGAAGTTAGCTAGTGCAGTATCTATTCAGCAGATGAGCACACGAGGCCCACAGATGCAGCTCGTTCCAGCACAACCCTTGTCTGGAGCTCAGGAGATGAGTTATGGCATGCCCGCTCATTCTACTCCTTTTCCAAGTAGTGTGGGGTCTACGGGAAACACACACCGCTACCCTGTGGATGACATCAATGGGCCGACACCTTGTAAAATTGTCATACGATATGGTATGAAGCATCAACGTACAAGGGAGATAGCCACAGGCTTTGCGATTCCCGGACGTGACTACCACGGTAAACCTATACCAGAAGAGTACTGCAGGGTAGAAGTGGTGAGGGTCGTCCCAGGCTACGAGGATGACATGCTAGAAATTTCTGGTCCCGAGGGTATTGAGACACTCGGACAGGCCATTAATAATTTCATCTTGTGGCCTCGAAGAGATGTCCAGTTGACGCAGCCACCACCTTCCACAGAAGCCCTGCCAGAAACTCAGGAGTCCGCACCTGATGTCGACCGTCAACAGGATCCAAACCTACCATCGGCACCTTCTTTGCCGATCCCCCACCGTCAACATCGAAACCAGCAGGATCTCCGCCACAAACAAGTCCACCAGTCTGTGAGCCTGCTCCGTCCCCACCGCCACAAACAAGTACACCAATCCGTGAGCCTGCTTCGTCCCCACCGCCACAAACAAGTACACCAGTCCGTGAGCCTGCTTCGTCCCCACCACCTCAAGACATGGAAGCATCGCCTTGGACACCACCGCCGCCACCAAAGAAGGCCCAAGAAAAACCAGCCGCCACCAAGAAGAGGAAATTTTCTATTCCTAAATTGGTTTCCCCTCATGAGCCGAAGAAGAAAACAGCAGGCACTGCCAAATTTTTAGAAGGGATTGCGCTTTCTCGCAAGTCAACTACCGTGGACTTAGCTGAGCAAGAGAAGGCAGTAGAAGAAGCAAAGATCCGAGCTCTAAAGATAGTGAGGCCAACATGGGATGACTATGAAAATGTCCCAGATAAATATGTACCCGGCAGGCCTCTATTGAGTTGGGAACAACTCCAAAAGCTTCCGCCTGGTATAAAAAGACTTCATGATCGGGTACATGCGAAGCGGCTCGAGTCGGGATCGACGCAATCCAAGTGGACATACCACCACCGCTTAGTGAACGAGACACGGCTTTCGTTACTTTTGAGGACATATGGTTGATGTTTAACCTTAAGCGGCTCGACGTTCAGCTCGTCACGCTATTTGCATTGTAAGTGTACCTCTCACACTAACATGAACTTTCGTTTATTATTATTGACTTCTATCTTGTGCCTTGCAGAATGCAATATGAACAAAACGAGTTCGTGTACGGTCCCGCACCAAACAAGAATGACTTCAAAAGGACTGGGTACCTAAGCCCCAAAAAAATTTGCGAGAATGAGCACACCTTCCGAATTGGTGACAACAGCGACGAATTGAAGGGGTTATCAAAGAAAGATAAAGAAAAGAGAAAAATAGAATTAGAGAAGGATCATGAGACTCACTACGCCACATACATAGGCAATGCATTGCTCCAAAGACAAACACAGGGGAATGTGTAGTTGCCCCTTATAACTTTTTGGTAAGTATGGGTTCATATACGTACATCGCCTTAAGTATCGGTTTATATAAATGCATGACAACTCGGTTTCGATCTTGCACAGTGACCACTGGATATGCTTCTTCATTTATCCTAGAGACGGAAGGGTGCTGGTCTTGGATTCCGCCGACTATCCACCTAAAAGATATGCAAAATTCCAAAGCATCATAGAACGGTAAGCTGATAAAATGTAGCATGCATCTTTTATTCGATGAGAGTTTAAAATTGCTGCTAACTGATTCTTTTGAGATCATAGATGTTGGAGATTCTATAAAATAAGAGGTGGAGTGTTTGACCCGTCTTTGGCGGGAAAGGAAATACAATTTTTTCACAAATGGCCGGTATGTAAATTTATTATGAATCAATATCGGCATGTTACATATATAAGATGTTATTACAAGTAAATAACTCTAAGCAATTTTTGTAGTGCCACAAGCAACCAACCGATTCGCTGCACTGCGGATTCTACACGTGCGAGTTCATGAGAACGGCCGGACGGTACATCAGGAATCCTAAGGTAACACGTTTGTATTTATATCGTTAAAAATGCAAATTTATTTAGACGCATGGAAATATATATAATACTTATAAACTTCCTTTTCAGGCGTATCAAGAAGCGGACTCCCAACACTTTGACGAGCTAACTATGTATGGAATAATTGAGGATCTCTGCTCATTTATCATGAGAGAAATTATTCCTTCAGAGGGGAAATTTCACCACAAGGAAAGCGCTTTTAGCGAGGCCGGAGTTCAGAGCGCTAAGGGATATTAGCGCTCTGAGATTAAGTCGAAATGATTATTAGAATACTCTCTAATGTAAATTTTATTATCACATGGTGGCCAGAAAACAATTTTGATGAAAACAATGTATAGCGTAATTAAATTGTTAATGATGTATATATGTATATAAGTATTGCATGGTATAGTTACTTTTCCTTAATGTATTTTTTCATAATTAAATAGTCTTTGCATTGATTATCGTAAGGGAGAAAGATAAGGAGATGACGGCGCATTTAAGTGATCCATGACCTAGCATAGATAGGCAACGCGAAAAAAGTGTTGACCCGGATTATCGTAAGGGAGAAAGATGAGGGGGGGGAGAAGGGAGGAAGATGAGGGGGCAGAGGGAGGGAGGGAGGAGGTGAAAGAGGAGGGGCAGAGAGGAGGGAGGAAGGGGACAGGAGGGCGCCAACTGAAAAAATTAAAAATTCAAATGAATTTGGGCGGGAAAACATTAACACTGGCGGTTTACATAATAAAACCGCCTGTGGAAATTGCATTTCCACTGGCGGTTGCTTAAGTAAACCGCCAAGTTAAAAATGGCATTTTCACAGGCGGTTCACATAAGGAACCGCCTGTGAAAATGTATTTTCACAGCGGTTTTTCATGCAACCGCCAAAGTGAAAATGCAACATTTTCATCGGCCTCTTGCACAGGCGGCAGGCCAAAACGCCAGTGGCGAGGCCTCTAGAACCGCCTGTACAAATGCTTTGTGTACTAGTGTATAGATTATAATAATCAGAGTATTTGGTTCTCTAGTTTATTGTAGTAGATTATTATTGGTGGGCTTTATTGTGGTACCTCCAATTAACTATGAGCCATCGATCTTTAGTTGACTTTTATCACATATTACCTTCTAAGAAGTAATAGATGAAAGAAACACATATATTTGCAAATATCTCAGAAGTAATAGATGAAAGAAAATATATTTGCAAATAGGTAAAATACCTTCCAACTAGATCTAATTTCCATATTCCATTAGATCTAACTTGCATGTATGATATAAATTGTAACCAACATATGATGGACTTAATCGTTGTTATTTTTGTGTCAATGTGACATGTCATGCTAATAAGGTTCTTTTTAATCATTTTTTGTAGTTTTTTCACACGTGTATGTAAGTCATTTGTTAATAATAAAACACTAAGTCAAGATCTACATACATGTATATCACTAACCTTTTTTTCCTTTTTATGATAAATAGCTTCCACTCATATAGCATATAGGGAAATAATAGTTTGAAATGTATGTGCTTCATCAAATAAGCCCTTATTACGATAAACAGCTTCCATGCATAGTATATAGAAAAATAATAATTTGAAACATATATGCTTCATCAAATATACGTGATATATATGATCGATGTTCAAAAAGAAAAACGTGATATATGCATGCATACATGACTTTCCATTCTTAATTGCATACGACTTTGTGGGAGGATCTGTTTCTTTAATTGGTGGTTATGATTTTCAGTTTTTAGACATTTTAATTACTTACAAATATTTTATTTTCACAAAAATCAAGGGCTAGGATCTTGGAACTCTTACCTCATATATATGGGGTATAAGATGTACCGCGCACAACAATAAATACCTATCATGCCCTTTAGTTGTTTGACGGCACTTTAGATAGATAAGGTGGGGGCAGGTTGGACTTTTCAGCATCCATAATCTCGAAAATGCAGGTATCAGATTGTAACACCCGTGTTTTTGCATCATTTTAAAAATCACTAAAAAATTGAACTTTTTATGATTTACAACAAATTAAAACTTGATTAAATTATTTTCTCGCAAAACCGTATTTAAAAATCTTTTTCAAAACCGTTGCATTAAAATTCACTATATGCATTTTAATCGTGCGCTTGAATATTGGATTGATTGCCTTGCTTGTTTGAAATGTTTGATAGCTTGTATGTTTGCTCTCTAGAATTTATTTTGTTTTGGCACCAACTAATTCCCCATTGATCTCTTCCCAAATTCCTTGGCATCCTTCCCAACTAAATTCCCGGATCTTTCCCCCTTGGAAACTGTCCCTGACCTCCCTCTTGAATTCCCCCCTCTTAATCTCTTCAAATGTGTCCTAGTTTATTTCTGGAAAATAAAAGAGGATTTCATATTTGGGAAATGCTTCTCGGGCTCACTCCTCTCCCTCCCTCGCCCTTAGCCCGTGGCCCAACTCCCCTTCTCCCCTTCTCCCGCAGCCGCAGGGGCCATACAGGCCGCACGGCCCACCCGCACGAGCACAGCAGCAGGCCAGCAGGCCACCACCGGTAGACCAGCCCAACAGGCCGCCTCCCACCGTCTCCCCTCATTTACAGGTGGGGCCGCCTTGTCATCATCGTCTTCTACCTGAAGACATCGACGCGATTACGCGTCGAGCGTACGAGGCCGCGGCCGACGCCCCACCTCCATGCCTGAGAAGAAGCCCCGAGATATTTCCTTCGCAAACCGCCTCTCTTCCTTGTCCGGTTGCAAGCTCATCCTTATCCTCCCCACGAACCGACCTTCTCTGGCTATAAATGGCTGCCCAAGGCCGCCGGCGAGCACCACACGAAGCTCGGAGAGACGAAGCCCGAAGGTGGGGAAGAACCCGCTTCCCTCCTGCGCTGCTTGCTTCGACGAGGACAGCAACTGAGCTTGGGTGGATTTCCCTCGTCCCCGCGAAGGAGACAGGGACACCACAGCCGACCCAGCACCGCCTCGAACCTCGCCGTGCTCCCCTGCCGCCTTGCACAGTCGCGCTCACCTCCGCTTGCCGTAGCCAGGCAACGCCTCCTGAGCTGTGCCTGGGAACGCCGCCACTGCTCTGCTCTCTTCCTCCTCCCTTCTCTCTGTGCTCTGGCCCCTCCGCCTCGCTGGAGTGGCACTCCGCCGGAACAGAGCCACCGGCCGAACTCCCTCTCCCTCTTTCTCCCTCCCTTCCTTTTCTCTTTTGCCGCACGGACGAAGACGAGACAGAGACGGAGACACGGACGAGCGAACGACAGAATGTCGACACCCTCCACTAAATTGGTGCAGCAAATTGGAACGTGCCACGTCACCCAACGGGCCCCACACAGCAGCAGCAGCAGCAGCAAGTCCACCTTCTCCCTCTTTCACGTGAAAATGAGGAACGCACACTGTACAGCAGCAGTGCGGTCAGCTCTGATTATCAGCATGGACCCCACGCGTCAGCCGTAACTAAATTGCTACACGCACCGGGAGAACGTACACAGGAGAATAAAAACCTATTTCCCCTTGCCCAGAAAATTCCCAGAAAATTCCTAAATAAACTAGGTACACCCCAGATCCTACCCTATATCTTCCCACTCATTTCCATTATCCAATTTCCAGAAATAATTTCCAAAGTATAATCTCTATTCCTTTATTCCAAATGAACTTTGGAAAACTCATACCTCCTCCATCCCAACTCGATTCCAGAAATTCCACCACCAAAATTCTTCTAAAATCATATCCTATTTATCCACATCATTACTTCTATTTTTGGTGCCTATTTAAATTCTAGTAATATTGTTGCTTCTCTTTCTTTTATAATTAGTGTTAACCGCTATATTAATTAATGTTAACCGTAGTAACAAATGTCCGTAGTCGCATATGTCCATATACATATATACACGATACTTAGTATATAAATATATGGATAAAAGCAACATGTAATATATATTTGCACCCACGCAAATATATACGCGGTAGGTTATAGACGTAGATCAGCATAGTTAAATAATATACAAACGGTAGATGCACCCACACGCACCTCCTCTCTGCATGCATAGACGTATCTCGTATGTGTATGAAATGTATATACGTTCGGGATTATGCCGATGCATGGCTAACTCCGCACCACCACCCTAGTTAACCCTAGTGAAAACCTTTCGCCGTAATAGTAGTTAACCCCGTATATACACACACACATACATGGTAGGTCCTATATATATATATATATATATATACCAGTATGTATACCTATGTGTGGCTAACCCTACCCTCCACCCTCCTCTAACCTAACCTATCCCAGACGCATACATATGCATGTGCATATGCGTCGCTAACCTAACCCTCGGTGTATATACATACGCAGACACGCCACTAACCTTAGCCACCACCTATCCATACCTAGTCTAAACCCTACGTGGGGGGTATAACTACACATGCCCGTACCGAACCACCTAGACCCTACCTTCATGTATATAATCACATATACATGTACCCGTTTAGATAAACCCGCTAAACCGTAGTGGACCTGTAGAAGTAGGCCAAGCTGTCTATGATGACTTGGTCAGGCTTTCCCCTTCCAGGTTCACATAATAGTGAAGGATAATAATATGGTCTGGTTTTCCATTAGATAACCACACCACACTAACCCAGCCCGTAGGAGCCAGCTTGTTGGATAGATAATCCTTACCTACCTCTTATTTCAAGTTCACATAGTAATGATAGAATTAGAATAAACTCATCCATCACCTACAACCGACCCCGTTAGGATCCCCCTCCTTGTTTCGGTTGATCGTGCTTGCTTAGTTATGCTTGTTGTGTATGCATTGTTTGGTTGTGCTCTCTTGTTTGTCAAGCAATAGATCGCGTAGACTAGAAGACGTACAAGGACTCGACGGATCCCTGAAGCATGGTGATGTCAAGACTCTGAAGGATTACTACTACACCAAGGCGAAGTACAGCTACACCAAGACACTGGAGACAGAAGCGAAGGAATCAAGACCCTTGGATATACTCGTCAGCGAACGGAGGCAAGTCCTAATTTCCCCCTTCTACCACCCTTCTATCTTACTCATATAATAATTATTTTACAAAGGATCATATGAGATAATGTGATGTCGTGAAACGTGATAATGAAATAATAAGATAAAGTGATTATATATGCTATGACTTGAAACGGGTAGGGGTAATCTAGGTGTAGATTACTTGGCGGATATTACTGTGAAGGATATCCTGTCGGAGATACCTGTTTTAGTCACCCCTAAGGACCGGTTCATAGTCTCTTATTCATCCCTGTGTGACATATCGTACAGCCACACGTCTATATGGGTAGGCTTGATCTCACACCCCGTTACGTTGAAGTATATTTCCACTTAGGAGGCGGTGTAGGCAAACGGTAGAGCAGGAGACGGCATAGGATGTTAAGTGATCTTCCATGGTCTGGTTGGGCGTGGATGCTAAGTGATCTTCCATGTAAAATTGATGGGTGCACTTTCGCGAACTATATACATATATCTATATATTTTAAAGTGTGGACGATGAGTGATCTTCCACAAGGTGTGAGGGCATAGGTTGCGAGTGAGCTTCCATGTCCAGGTTAGGCGTAGGATGCTGGGTGATCTTCCTTGTCTAACTCTTTCCCAACCCCTGAGCGCCGTAGTGGAAATGTACGGAACCCTAAGAAATGCATACTATCTGGTACGAGATCTCGGTAATTCTTTTCTAACCACTGATCATGGAAGGAATCGTAATTACCGTGTGGGGAAAAGTGTACAACCTCTGCAGAGTTTACTTGAATCTATTTGAATAGCCACGTCCTTGGAATGGGCAGATGCTTAGGATGAGACGCTATGATTAGACTACAAAGAACAATGGATAATCTGGTAAGACGTATTAATGATTTGGTAACCATAACTTAATTCGGGAACTGGTGAGGATGGTGAATACCCTACCAGGACCCAACTTATAATTATAACTACTACACACTTAACCTCCATCCACCTAAAGTTAGGGCTTGCTGAGTACGTATGTACTCAACCCCCTTCTCTCTATTTCTTTTAGGCAGGACGCTGCAGGAGTATATCCGAGGATGAAGCCGATCGAGAGCCTACACTAAGATGGACTACTGGAGCTACGCGAGGATTGGACGCCGGAGAATACATGAAGACGGAGCCGCATGACTATATGAAGAAGCTACGCTAGGACTACGTTAGGACTACGATGATCACGATATAGGAATATGTTAGGGTTTTGTCCGCACTCTGAGTTGCCTGTAGGAATGGTGCCACGATAATATAGGACCGCTGTCTTAAAACTCTGATATATATACTATAAGGCCAGTGGCCCAAGCTATGTAAACCCAAAAAATGTATCATGTTTTTCCAGTAGCAATAAAAGTATGCTTTTTGATATCAATCTTGTTTAATTGTGCGTGTCAGCTACTGATCCAGGGACTGACATATGATGCACAGTGGATCCTAAAAATTAGGGGCCGACAGGGTGGTATCAGAGCTATACTTGGACTGTAGGACAAACCCATAGGTTGGATTGTAGATAGAGACGCTTTTCTAAAAACTACTTTCAAAAAATTCTTGCTTATAACCCCTTGACTCTTACCTTTTCTTGACCTTCTATTTCAAAAACAGCTTTTTCTCTCTTCTCGCCCCCTTCAAAATTACGAGTAGTATAGATTGAGTGGCATAGAGTTTAGACTTAGAGTGCTCTTATGTGATAGATTACACGAAAGTAGTATGCAATTGCTTGACAAACCTTGAGTGTTTCCTTGCACCCTGTTTGCTTTTGTTACAAATACCCCATAGACCTCTCCCTTTCTCATCTTGCTCTTTGCTTCTCTCCCCTACCTATATCTATTAGGAATAGATCCTTTTCCTTACATTCTGCTTTTCTCTCTCATCCCCTCTTCCTCGTAGAGTAGATTTTAAACTAACAGGCAGGTAACCATCACTCGAGAGTATTAAGAAGACCATCAGAAGAAGACTTATCAAGAAGACAAGATGAAGATCAACAACAACTAGTTAAGCCACTGCAATAATTAGTGAAGACACCGGACAGTACACAGCAAACCAACTGTGAAAGCCGCGAACGCCGTGCATGCCGTCAACTGTTGCGCCCGTCCTCAAACAGTGCCGCGCACCACCGCCGCTCGTGCTGTCCCCTCTGTACGACCGACATCGCGCACCACCGACACCGCTCGTGCTGTCACCTCGGTCCCCCACCCCTATGCCGCGATGCTTGCCGTTGATCACGCGCCCTAGCCGCGCACTCACCCCCCCAACTCTGCCAATGATCGCCTTTAAAAGCCCCGGCTGCCCCCTGCTATCACCCAAAACACCCCCGATCACCCTACCTTCAACGAAAATCACCCACACCCACCCTGCTAACCAAGTGCTGACCGAGTGGATTAATCCAAGAAGATGTCAGAATACAAGCTGAGGACTGCCGAAGAAGACAACAAGGAGTTCGAAGTACATAATCGGAAGCAGAAGTTGAAGCCTATACGATGGACCCCGATGAAGAAGTGTTCGTTGCTACCCTTCTGGCTATCCTAATCCCTCCCCTCATTGGATTTACAATCTTGTATATCATTGTAATGCGTCCGCTACCATATGAAAGACGTTAAGCTACTTGTTGAATTAAAGAAGTTAGAATAATATTTGGAGAATTATGCTGGCACTAGAAATTTTCCAAAATTATTAAGGAAAAATGAAAAAAAATAAAATAAAAATATGTGGCCAAGAAATCACCCTCTTACCCGAGATATACACTACAACTCGACGACACCTACGTCGCACAGTCGTCAAGACTACACCGCCACCGTACAATCACCAAGGCTACACCACCATAGCACGGTCATCAAGGCTACACCCCGCCACAGTATCCCACTGTGTAGTGGAACCCACACCCGCTCCACTTCCTTCCACCGCACACCCGAAGACTAGTCAAAGCGTCCCATGCAAGCCTCACTCCGACTCACTATAAAAGGAGTACCCCCTCCACCTTTACTCACCATCCTACTCCAATCATCCCATTGCTAGCCTTTCGCCTCCCTCACAACCATACTTCTTGCTATTCACCCACAAACCACAACCACCAAACCCCCAGCCAAGAATGGCCGGAGTCTGGACCAGCAGCTACTGCATCCACACCCCAGGCTTTCCCCGGCTCCTCTGCACCACCATGCAGAGACTTGGCATCCGAGAGCGTCCCGAGTATGAAGGCCATGAGTATGAAGAACATGGCACCGACCGCTGTGAAGTCACTGTCTACATCGCCAAGAGTGAAGACTTCCCCGACATCACCGAAGGCTGGAGCATGACAGCCACCGGATTTCGCTTCACTGACACCTACCAAGCCGTCGCCCGCAAAGCCCTGCGTCACCTGTGCCAGATCTACGAGGAGCCCATCTCCCGTACGCCCATGAGGTTCTTCCCGCCCATCGACAAGAGTCGACCAGCGTGGACCGCCCGCATGGAAGCCCTACAACGACAAGAAGACAACCCCGCCATCAAGCTTCTGGCCACCTACCTGCTTGCTCTCGACGAGCAACACGACCAACAAGCCTCCGAGCTGAGGAAGCAACTTCGCCGAGCCGAAGAAGCCGAGATCTTCGCCCGCAAGCTCCAAGTAGACTTCGCCGCAGCCCAAGCCCATGTAGCCGCCGCCCAAAGCCGCGAGACCACTCTCGCCGAAGCCCTGAAGGAAGCCGAAGACCGCCACGTCCCGCAGCTGAAGGACGCCTACCTCGTCACCAGGCCCCGAAGAAGGATGTTCGCCATGGTCAGGCAAGAGCCCGTCATCCTGGAAGGAACCCATGTCTACCCTCCAGAAAGAAGAAGGCTGGACCCTGCAGTACCGCCAGCACCGCCGCCATCGGAGGCCTACGACATCGAGTCTCTCCTTCCGCTCACTCAACCACCGCCAAGAGAAGAAGCCGACCCACACCCCAGCTCAGTAGAAGGACGACTGACGCCCAGGATCGCATCCACCCAACTCGACGAGGTGGATTAGTTATCTTAGGGAGATGCACTTGTAGCCTAGTTGCATCCTCCTTCCTCCCCTGACGATTGTAACCCCCGCTATGTTTGAATTAATGAGATCGAGGTCCCGTAATATTCGTGATTTCTCTCATTGGAATGACATACATATGCATGGAATGCCAGCTAAACAAATAAAGGCGGTATGAAATAGAAACGAATCGAAACATGATATGCCAAGAGGCCATAATAATATCAGCCTAGGAATATCTCAAGATAATAATGGAAGATTTAGGGCAAAATCTTCTGAGTGGGGTAGACCCGGACCCCATAAATTAGAAAGGGCGGAAACAAGTCAAGAACAAGTTACCGACGAAAAAGAATTCTAGATGAGAAGTGGAATCCTAAGAAGATAAGAAGAAGATCTCTTGACGAGAAGTGGAACCTCAAGATGCTGTGATTGTTGCTCAAAAGAAACTAAGACAGGGATGTTATCACCATGAAGCTAGAAGAATTAGAAAGAACAAAGCCAGATAGCTTAGAAGCAAGAACAAACTGGTGAATCATAGAAGACTAAATCATCTAAGTGGGGTAGTATTACAGCTCAGAATGATAGTTATGAGAAGAAGAATAAAAAGGGTGATATGCGGAAATTTGAGAACACCGCAAAAATCAAATTTTCTAAGTGGGGTAGCCCTAGAAAAGCTTGAAGTTGTCAGAAGAAGAAGTTGGATACTACGAGAAGACCACAAGAAGCACAACAAGATAACCCACAGGATCGAGGATCGGTAGAAGACTGAAGACCTCTCGGGAAGATGGAAAGACGGTACGGTAAGATAAATAGAAAATCATGAATAATTCTCTCACCCTCCTTATGTTTTCTCTCTCCCTAGGTTTCTCCCTCTAGTTTTCTCGAATCTTGGGGACGAGATTCATTCTAAGTGGGGTAGACTTGTAACACCCGTGTTTTTGCATCATTTTAAAAATCACTAAAAAATTGAACTTTTATGATTTACAACAAATTAAAACTTGATTAAATTATTTTCTCGCAAAACCGTATTTAAAAATCTTTTTCAAAACCGTTGCATTAAAATTCACTATATGCATTTTAATCGTGCGCTTGAATATTGGATTGATTGCCTTGCTTGTTTGAAATGTTTGATAGCTTGTATGTTTGCTCTCTAGAATTTATTTTGGCACCAACTAATTCCCCATTGATCTCTTCCCAAATTCCTTGGCATCCTTCCCAACTAAATTCCCTGATCTTTCCCCCTTGGAAACTGTCCCTGACCTCCCTCTTGAATTCCCCCCTCTTAATCTCTTCAAATGTGTCCTAGTTTATTTCTGGAAAATAAAAGAGGATTTCATATTTGGGATATGCTTCTCGGGCTCACTCCTCTCCCTCCCTCGCCCTTAGCCCATGGCCCAACTCCCCTTCTCCCCTTCTCCCGCAGCCGCAGGGGCCATACAGGCCGCACGGCCCACCCGCCGAGCACACAGCGGGCCCGCCAGCCACCACCACCGTAGACCAGCCCAACAGGCCGCCTCCCACCGTCTCCCCCTCATTTACAGGTGGGGCCGCCTTGTCATCATCGTCTTCTACCTGAAGACATCGACGCGATTACCGCGTCGAGCGTACGAGGCCGCGGCCGACGCCACACCTCCACGCCTGAGAAGAAGCCCCGAGATATTTCCTTCGCAAACCGCCTCTCTTCCTTGTCCGGTTGCGAGCTCATCCTTATCCTCCCCACGAACCGACCTTCTCCGGCTATAAATGGCTGCCCAAGGCCGCCGGCGAGCACCACACGAAGCTCGGAGAGACGAAGCCCGAAGGTGGGGAAGAACCCGCTTCCCTCCTGCGCTGCTTGCTTCGACGAGGACAGCAACTGAGCTTGGGTGGATTTCCCTCGTCCCCGCGAAGGAGACAGGGACACCACAGTCGACCCAGCACCGCCTCGGACCTCGCCGTGCTCCCCTACCGCCTTGCACAGTCGCGCTCGCCTCCGCTTGCCGTAGCCAGGCAACGCCTCCTGAGCTGTGCCTGGGAACGCCGCCGCTGCTCTGCTCTCTTCCTCCTCCCTCCTCTCTGTGCTCTGGCCCCTCCGCCTCGCTGGAGTGGCACTCCGCCGGAACAGAGCCACCGGCCGAACTCCCTCTCCCTCTTTCTCCCTCCCTTCCTTTTCTCTTTTTGCCGCACGGACGAAGGCGAGACAGAGACGGGAGACACGGACGAGCGAGCGACAGAATGTCGACACCCTCCACTAAATTGGTGCAGCAAATTGGAACGTGCCACGTCACCCAACGGGCCCCACACAGCAGCAGCAGCAGCAAGTCCACCTTCTCCCTCTTTCACGTGAAAATGAGGAACGCACACTGTACAGCAGCAGTGCGGTCAGCTCTGATTATCAGCATGGATCCGACACGTCAGCCGTAACTAAATTGCTACACGCACCGGAGAACGCATTACGAGAGAATAAAAACCTATTTCCCCTTGCCCGAAAAATTCCCGGAAAATTCCTAAATAAACTAGGTACACCCCAGATCCTACCCTATATCTTCCCACTCATTTCCATTATCCAATTTCCAGAAATAATTTCCAAAGTATATTCTCTATTCCTTTATTCCAAATAAACTTTAGAAAATTCATACCTCCTCCATCCCAACTCGATTCCGAAATTCCAAAGACCAAAATTCTTCTAAAATCATATCCTATTTATCCACATCATTGCTTCTATTTTTGGTGCCTATTTAAATTCTAGTAATATTGTTGCTTCTCTTTCTTTTATAATTAGTGTTAACCACTATATTAATTAATGTTAACCGTAGTAACAAATGTCCGTAGTCGCATATGTCCATATACATATATACACGATACTTAGTATATAAATATATGGATAAAAGCAACATGTAATATATATTTGCACCCACGCAAATATATACGCGGTAGGATATAGACGTAGATCAGCATAGTTAAATAATATACAAACGGTAGATGCACCCACACGCACCTCCTCTCTGCATGCATAGATGTATCTCGTATGTGTATGAAATGTATATACGTTCGGGATTATGCCGATGCATGGCTAACTCCGCACCACCACCCTAGTTAACCCTAGTGAAAACCTTTCGCCATAATAGTAGTTAACCCCGTATATACGCACACACATACATGGTAGGTCCTATATATATATATATATATATATATATATATATATATATATATATATATATATATATATATATATATATATATATATACCAGGGCGTATACCTATGTGTGGCTAACCCTACCCTCCACCCTCCTCTAACCTAACCTATCCCAGACGCATACATATGCATGTGCATATGCGTCGCTAACCTAACCCTCGGTGTATATACATACGCAGACACGCCACTAACCTTAGCCACCACCTATCCATACCTAGTCTAAACCCTACGTGGGGGTATATAACTACACATGCCCGTACCGAACCACCTAGACCCTACCTTCATGTATATAATCACATATACATGTACCCGTTTAGATAAACCCGCTAAACCGTAGTGGACCTGTAGAAGTAGGCCAAGCTGTCTATGATGACTTGGTCAGGCTTTCCCCTTCCAGGTTCACATAATAGTGAAGGATAATAATATGGTCTGGTTTTCCATTAGATAACCACACCACACTAACCCAGCCCGTAGGAGCCAGCTTGTTGGATAGATAATCCTTACCTACCTCTTATTTCAAGTTCACATAGTAATGATAGAATTAGAATAAACTCATCCATCACCTACAACCGACCCCGTTAGGATCCCCCTCCTTGTTTTGGTTGATCGTGCTTGCTTAGTTATGCTTGTTGTGTATGCATTGTTTGGTTGTGCTCTCTTGTTTGTCAAGCAATAGATCGCGTAGACTAGAAGACGTACAAGGACTCGACGGATCCCTGAAGCATGGTGATGTCAAGACTCTGAAGGATTACTACTACACCAAGGCGAAGTACAGCTACACCAAGACACTGGAGACAGAAGCGAAGGAATCAAGACCCTTGGATATACTCGTCAGCGAACGGAGGCAAGTCCTAATTTCCCCCTTCTACCACCCTTCTATCTTACTCATATAATAATTATTTTACAAAGGATCATATGAGATAATGTGATGTCGTGATAACGTGATAATGAAATAATAAGATAAAGTGATTATATATGCTATGACTTGAAACGGGTAGGGGTAATCTAGGTGTAGATTACTTGGCGGATATTACTGCGAAGGATATCCTGTCGGAGATACCTGTTTTAGTCACCCCTAAGGACCGGTTCATAGTCTCTTATTCATCCCTGTGTGACATATCGTACAGCCACACGTCTATATGGGTAGGCTTGATCTCACACCCCGTTAGGTTGAAGTATATTTCCACTTAGGAGGCGGTGTAGGCAAACGGTAGAGCAGGAGACGGTGTAGGATGTTAAGTGATCTTCCATGGTCTGGTTGGGCGTGGATGCTAAGTGATCTTTCACGTAAAATTGATGGGTGCACTTTCGCGAACTATATACATATATCTATATATTTTAAAGTGTGGACGATGAGTGATCTTCCACAAGGTGTGAGGGCATAGGTTGCGAGTGAGCTTCCATGTCCAGGTTAGGCGTAGGATGCTGGGTGATCTTCCTTGTCTAACTCTTTCCCAACCCCTGAGCGCCGTAGTGGAAATGTGCGGAATCCTAAGAAATGCATACTATCGGGTACGAGATCTCGGTAATTCTTTTCTAACCACTGATCATGGAAGGAATCGTAATTACCGTGTGGGGAAAAGTGTACAACCTCTGCAGAGTTTACTTGAATCTATTCGAATAGCCACGTCCTTGGAATGGGCAGATGTCGGGATGAGACGCTATGATTAGACTACAGCAACAATGGATAATCTGGTAAGACGTATTAATGATTTGGTAACCATAACTTAATTCGGGAACTGGTGAGGATGGTGAATACCCTACCAGGACCCAACTTATAATTATAACTACTACACACTTAACCTCCATCCACCCAAAGTTAGGGCTTGCTGAGTACGTATGTACTCAACCCCCTTCTCCCTATTTCTTTTAGGCAGGACGCTGCAGGAGTATATCCGAGGATGAAGCCGATCGAGAGCCTACACTAAGATGGACTACTGGAGCTACGCGAGGATTGGACGCCGGAGAATACATGAAGACGGAGCCGTATGACTACATGAAGAAGCTACGCTAGGACTACGTTAGGACTACGATGATCACGATATAGGAATATGTTAGGGTTTTGTCCGCACTCTGAGTTGCCTGTAGGAATGGAGCCACGATAATATAGGACCGCTGTCTTAAAACTCTGATATATATACTATAAGGCCAGTGGCCCAAGCTATATAAACCCGAACAATGTATCATGTTTTTCTAGTAGCAACAAAAGTATGCTTTTTTATATCAATCTTGTTTAATTGTGCGTGTCAGCTACTGATCTAGGGACTGACATATGATGCACAGTGGACCCTAAAAATTAGGGGCCGACACAGATGTACGATATAACTATTGTAATCTGGTGTTTTGTTCATAATAATTCACCTCATAGTAGCTTGTTTGATCACATTGGTCAGAATAATTTAGCTGATTATTATAATCACAATGGATCTAAACATGCCCCAAACAAGAAAAAGCTCAAATTCATGAAGTTAGTGCAAATAAAAATGTCTCTACCTAGATATATTGGTAGTAGCTACTTTACTTGAAAAAGAACTTTTACATGACAACTTATGTATGGAAGGAAAAAAAATTGAACAATCATTTAAATTTAGTGCACGATAGCCCACATAAATGCAAGAGCAAATTACTAGCAATATAAGAATTCAATGTAAGTTATATTACCTCCTATTCTTGAGATGGGCTGTAAGACTGTCGAGTATATCTCGTACATCACAAGAAGAACCACACCCAACTCCTAGTTTCGTTTGTATGTCCTTGAGAACCCTTGTCAAATCAGGTCTCTGAGAAACTGAGACAAACGCTTTACAATCGAATTGATCTCCAATCTTTTGGTACACCTCTTTAGCAAGTGTAGTTTTACCCAGACCACCAAATCCCACAATAGAAATCACGTTCAGTTGTTGCTCCTTGTTTACCAACCGCTTGACTAGCTCTTCTCTTGGAGCATCAATACCTAGAGCAATTGAATTGCATATTATTTTTAATAAATACATACTAGAACTAAAGACTTAGGATATCACATTTGGAAAGTTATATATAATGAAGGACGTTTGTTGGTAAAATAATACATACCTACTAGGGAAGTGGACACCTTGTAGAGTGCCGTCACTCCAGGATCAACAGCCACGGTGCCACTATAATATTGTAGATCACTAATCTTGTAACTGTTCTGCAAATCATCAGTCTTGTACCTCTTGTATCGTTCGCTTTCCTCCACAACACGACGCCGGTGCTCCTCGAACTGGCTTCCAATCTGACGATGTTCCTTCAATCTCTTTAAATGGAGACGCATCTTTTCAAGGAAGCCAACACTGGCACTAGAATCATGGCACATGATGAAGTTATCAATGGAATCTTCAATGTCATATGCCATGTCCCTCACACGGTCTCTCCAACCTTTGATCTGCGGATCCAGCTGATCATAATCCGCTACCTTCTCAAGGAAATCGCTCATTGCGCTGAGCTCGTCCTTGAAGAAGGGCACCTGCTTCCTCACCTTTGTAAGCTTCTTGTACTCATCGCCCATCAACGTGGTCAGCTTGACAAGAAGGGGTTTCATCACCCCAACTGCCATGTTCACCACCGCCGCTTCCATCTCTCTCCGCTAGCCTTGCCACAGAACTTGAGAAATTTGAGAGAAACCAGCGTCCAGTGGGTGTTTCAAAATGAGAGCTTCAAAGCAGATCAAGTTGAAGTTGATCAGTGCATGTAACGCACACAATTAAGTAGCCTTCCTTTGCATAGAATAGAAAAGGTAACGTAACAACAGGTGAATAAGTTAACGATGGTAAGAGGAACATACCACAGCGTTAAGTAGGGAAGAACAAGTAGTGTCCTTGTATCTACACACAAGAGATGCTCTATGACTAGCTAGGGAGTGTGTTATAGGATCGGACTTGAGTGCCGGAGATCTGTAAGAAGAAATACCATGTTATTTATCCAAGAAATTACAGGTGCAAGCAGAGAGTGTAAAATTACAAGGAAATAATGGACGACGGAATAAAGAGGATGATATATTCTTGGTTAAAATTAGAGTCATACCTGGAGCTCAGATTTGTTGTTGTTGCTTGTGATCTCTCCAAATGATGCTGCCCTGCTTTTTATCCTAATTCCTATGCCGCCAGCGAGCAGTGTACTGTGGTGGTAGTTGGAGGTTTGAGTCCCTTCGGTTTGCAACCTGGCTTATTACTTGAGCATCTAGGACCTTGGGGGACACAGCAAAGGAGGGTCGCTCCGATCGATAGGAAAAACTAAAACAAATGCATGTGGGCAGCTAAATAAAGCAACGTCCCGAGCAAAGCATAGATTCCCTTGCAGGAGGGCATTAGAATAAAAAAATGGTTGTGTTGTCTTTGCAAACGTTCACGCGCTGCGCTGTGTTCTTCGGGACAAGATCGAGAGCAGCAGCCAAGAGCGGTTGACGGGATCTGTCTTTGGTCAATTGGCAAGAGAATATTTATTCATTTTAGAAATATTCTTTTTTTAAGATAAAAGGGACTCAGTTGGAAACGCGTAGAAAAAGGCATTTGGTCCACGATTCATCATGGCAAAAGGGGAAGGGAGGGGCCCAAAACAAGCAAGAAAGAAGGAACCCGGAACCACCGGGGAAGAAGATGGGGGCGCCGAGCTGTGTATTAATTTGGAATTGTAACTATTATTGTATCATTTCTTCAAAATTTTCATGTTTTATTTTATTATAAAAGAATATTATAGTTCCTAGACTACCCTCTTAGTTTTGGAAGTTTCATAAATAGTTATTTTATTAAAAGAATATGTTGAATTTTCGGTATTATTATATTAGTATTGTTTCATTAAACAAATAATTCTTAAAGTTGAAATTGAGTTACTAATATTCATATGATACAGTATTTCAATCGAAATGTTCAAACTTTTTTCTAGACAATGAATTACAAAATTTACTGTCAGGAATGTTAATATAACTCACTACTGGAAAACTGTACTTTGCCGAGTGCCTGATATTTTGCCGAGTGCAAAATATCGTGCCACTTGGCAAAGCTATATTTTGCCGAGCGTAGCACTCGGCAAAATTTTGCATTCGGCAAAGCCGTCTTTGCCGAGTGTAAGGCACTCGGCAAAGTTAGGCACTCAGTAAATCCGGACTTTGTCGAGGGCGGACACTTGTCAAAGAAAAGCGCTCGGCAAAATTTAGACGAACCGTGACGACAACCAGCTGCCGTTAGATTTTGCCGAGTGCCAGACGCTAGACACTCGGCAAAATATTTTAATTTTTTTTAAATAAACGTTGCTGAATGCCATACTGGAACACTCGACAAACCATTTTTTCTGAAAATTAAATTTGCTGAGTACCTTGCCGGCACAGCTAGAGGCCACTCAGAAGCAAATGGCGAACATGTATCAGATCTTGCAAAGCCTCGGGCAAGCATCGGGTGTAGTAGTGCAGTTGCCAGCTCTAACTCAAGTTCGACTCTTCACTCCTGTGAGTATAAAAGTTTAATGCCTTTGTGTCATTCGGATTGTTGGCCTTCGTGACATTGCGATTGTCGGCCTTCGTGCCGTTGTGATTGTTGGCCTTCGTGCCGTTGTTTCTTGCAGGTTGGAAACCTCCCCGTGTAGGGGAGGTGCTGCCGAAATTTTCAATTTTTAGTAACACATGTAATTTCTTCTCTTTTGTGCAGCCTGCGTCGGCGGGTTAAACAATCCTGCTATCGTGTCACCAGCGGCTAATCCCGTCAATCCTTCACCGCAGTCCGGTCCGTCACGGTTGCAGTCTTCGCCGTCGTAGTAGGGATGTTGAACTTTGTGATGTTGAACTTTGTGATTTTGAACTTTGTGATGTTGAACTTGTTATAATGAACTTGTGATGGTGAACTTTGGTGGATTTGTAATGGATTTTCGATGAATTTATGAAATATGCGTGTGCTTGTGATATATAATGCATGTTGGTGATATAAGCGTGATGATTGATATGTGTATATATATAATATCTGTCACAATGGAATAAAAAAATAAAAAATAACAATTCTCAGAATTTTTGCCGAGTATTTTTGGCGTAGCACTCGGTAAAGTTTGTTTGGTTTTTTTTTCGAAATATACTTTGCCGAGTGCCATGTGACAAAACACTCGGCAAAGTAAATTTTTATTTTTTAAAAAAATACTCTTTGCCGAGTGTCTCGAGAAAAAACACTCGGCAAAGTTTACTATTATTTTTTAAAAAATTAATCTTTGTCGAGTGTCTGTCTACAGGGCACTCGGCAAAGTTTTTTTTTAAAAAAAGGAAAAATTTTGCCGAGTGTTTTACGGGCACTCGGCAAAATAACGGTTAACGGCAAGTGGTGTAACGGCCGGAAATATTTTGGCGAGGGCCTTACATAGCACTCGGCAAAAAAAGGAAATATTTTGCCGAGTGCCCGTGAAAAAGCACTCGGCAGAGTGTCTTTGCCATGAAAAATATTGCCGAGCAAACTTTGCCGAGTGCTACACTCGGTTAACGCTTTGCCAAGTGTTTTAAGGGCACTCGGCAAAATAACGGTTAACGGCAAGTGGCGTAACGGCCGGAAATATTTTGCCGAGTGCCTTACATAACACTCGGCAAAAAAAGGAAATATTTTGCCGAGTGCTCGTGAAAAAGCACTCGGCAGAGTGTCTTTTGCCGTGAAAAATATTGCCGAGCAAAAATTGCCGAGTGCTACACTCGGTAAACGCTTTGCCGAGTGTTTTAAGGGCACTCGGCAAAATAACGGTTAACGGCAAGTGGCGTAACGGCCGGAAATATTTTGCCGAGTGCCTTACATAGCACTCGACAAAAAAAAGAAATATTTTGCCGAGTGCCCGTGAAAAAACACTCGGCAGAGTGTCTTTGCCGTGAAAAATATTGCCGAGCAAACTTTGCTGAGTGCTACACTCGGTAAACGCTTTGCCGAGTGCAAAGGGCTCTTTGCCGAGTGTAAAAACACTCGGCAAAGTAAATTTTTCCAGTAGTGACTTAAAGTAAACTGTAGGTGTCAATAATATATGGTTTGGTAAGGATATATTTGCATGGCTGGTGTCGAGAAATTAAGATAATCCATGTTCACAGTGTTCCATGCTCACTGCTTGCCTTCACTTGGAGACGCGTAACTTACACGCGAAGGTCTGTTTCATTTAATTTCTTCTAGGTAGGTAGTTTGCACATGTACATGTTGTTCGACATATATGCTTCCTATTCCCTATTTTACTACACCCAACTGCTACCATGCATATACCACTACCCTAGAGTAGTATTGGTATCTATCGGAATGGTTTTGGCTAATTGTGCGCGTTGCAGTTGTATATTCTGGCCAATCAAAAAGAGGTTCATATTTAGCGGGCACTTTTCCTTGCATATAGTGCTTTCTGAGTTGGAAATGCGTACTGAATAGGATACTACTAGTACATCATCAACTACTTGCAAGTTGCAACTTAAACAATCACAAGCTGTGCTGGATTTCTCGGGAACTGTTTGGTTTAGATGTCTCGGTCGGCTGCTTGGAGCCTTGGGTAGGCAGCGTCGCCATCTTGGCAAGCGCAAGCATGATAAAGTTGCATGCAGCGTTGGCCCCGTCACGACTCTCTATGTTGAGGGACGCCCAGATACACTTTTCACAGTAAAAAAAAAAAAAAAAAAAAAAAGGTTGTGTCACGTGCTGCGCTGTGTTCTTCGGGACAAGATCGAGAGCAGCAGCCAACAGCGGTTGACGGGATCTATCTTTGGTCAATTGGCAAGAGAATGTTTTATTTATTTATTAGGAATATTCTTTTTCATTTAAGATAAAAGGGGACTCAGTTAGAAACGCGTGGAAAAAGGCATTGATTGTTCCACGATTCATCATCATGGCAAAAGGCGGAGGGAGGGGCCCAAAACAAGCAAGCAAAGATGGAGGAACCCGGAACTACCGGGGAAGATGGGGGCTGGGGCGCCGAGCTGTGTGACCAGACCACGCACGTACCGTGGCAGCGACTTGCGAACGCGCTTTGTGGGTTGAAAGCAACGAGGCTCGGGCCAATGGCACGTTTCGTCGAACGGGCAGAGGGCACTGCCTTGTGTTGCCATGATGACCGCCAGCACAGCCCGGCCGGGCGTCGGCATCTGCATGCCCTCCGGCGCACCCCCACCACCAAGGTTCGCTATTCCCCGTGCACGCTCAGGACAGGGGCCGCGCGGTGGCCAAGTGTGCAGGCCCCGCTTGCCTTGCCGCTGCTACTTCTTGTTCCGCATGGCATCATCCCCTGGTAGCTCGAGACACTCTTCAACTACTTTGTTTGCTTCGTCTCTCCGCCTCTCCGGCACGGCCCGATCAAAGTCTACTTCGTGGCTTGGAAGAACAGACCGAGATTCAGAAGAGAGCCACGGCGGGACTCGGCAACATATTCGCACGCACTGTCAGAGAAGACAAACACAATAGTACTTCCGCCTGACTGACATTTTGGCCGTGATGAATTGTGACTAACCACAAGATAACTGACGCCAAGCACGGCCATCGTGTTAACATCAGAGCAAAACGTTTTTTTTTTTTTTTTTTTTTTTTTTTTTTCTGAAGAAATCGATATGGAATCTCATATGGAAAACAAATACTTCTGTTTTCTAAACAAACATTGGATCTGACAGAGCAGAGTTGTTACGTTTGACACTATTGAATGGCCCATGGCTCCATGGAGAATAAACAGTGCAGTTCTCCAAGCAAATGACTTAGTGGTATCAGGTAGCAAAGGAAATTTGCAGCTCCCTTGATGAGCACGCAGGCAAAGATGGTACAAGCACAACCAATAAGTAAACTGAATGCATTTCTTTCATAGCAAAGCAGAGCTCGAGTATCCTCCATAGCCCTTTGGGTTGCTCACTTCATATACCAATTTGTTCTTTTCCAGTCTCCCAGATGAGGAATTGTTTACATATAGCCTCAAGGTCTTCATACATTTTTTTTTTCACCATTGCAGGTTTTCCATCCTGACTGGATGAAAATAATTAAGGTCTCCCAGTCTCCCATATGCAGTGGACCTGCATTAATAAGCAATTACGTAAAATTCAACAATATATCCTCATTCAAAATATCCAACAATGGAGCCGTTCAGAAGTTTCTCTTCGTTTTTTACATCTCCATCAGCAGCAGTGCAATTACCGGAGCAAACCAGTTAAAACTACCTGTTCAACCATGTAATATTCTGTTTCCAAACATGACAACCACTTAATATTCATTTTCTAAACAGTAACAAGTGACAACTAGCACAACACTGGATCATGTGAAGTGTTCTCCACGATGAAATTTATAGCAAAAAATTGTCACACGTCCTCATTACAAGTTAAGAAATAGGATTATCTTGGATTCTTGGTGCAATAAGACCTAAGTATCTGACCAACCCACACACTTTGTAAAAGCACAAGAAACCTGAACCATCATACTGACTTCCACACCACACACACTTTATAAAAGCACAATGGATTTAAAAAAGTTTCTCTCAACCTGAGACAAGAATTCAATTTACCCTACTCACATCATACATGCTAGAAGGTAGCTGGACATTTGTCAGGTGGCTCATGGACCATTTTCCTGTTAGAAAAAGTAAAGAGAAGGAAATAAAGAACGAGAATTACCTAACAGAAATGTGCTGTGCTTGCAATTGGCTGACACTATTGGCATGCAGGCTTGACACAAAACAAGAACGTTGTTTGGCAGTTGGCACCAATATAGTGACTAGTGAGCACGTCCCTCAAGTCCTTGACAAATATAATACTACAATATTTGAATGCCCATAAGACGGACTGTATACATATCCCACACCCAGAGCAAACTGCACCTGTACCTTGAACAACAGCAACAAATTTAGATGAATCAGGAAATAGGTTCGCCGATGAATTTGCACAAGGATGAATCATGGCTGGAGGTTAACAAACTCACCAGGTAAACACTAATAAGAAGTCCCCTGGTAATTAACCCACCTAATCTGTACATGTGGGATGTGGGAGATGAGGTGCCAGTCCTCCCTCATTCCTCTTTCGCACCGCCTCTCCAGATCAGGGCAGCCATTGATCTCCAATTGCTGCAGAGCAGTGAGGCCCTTAATCCACTCTGGCAAGGATTTGATGCCTGGGCAAAACGAGATACCAAGCACTTTAAGGGAGGTGGAGAGGCGGCATAAGGATTGGGGAAGGCAAGTCAGGCCTGGCAAGCACCAAATGTGGAGCTTGCATAGAGAGTGGAGCTCCCCCAGACCTTGGGGCAATTGGACAAGAGCATCACAGTCTTTCATTTCGAGCTCTTGGGGAGAGGTTAGCTGACCTATTGATTGGGGAAGGATGCTTAAGCTTCGGCAGTTCTTGATGGTCAATTTTTGCAGGGAGCAGAGTTCTACTAGGTACTCGGGGAGCTCGGTTAGGTCATTGCAGAGGAAAATCTCCAATGACACAAGGGCTGACATATGCTGGAGCAGCTTCCACCTACATCCAGATCTTAATCCAGGTGAGAGTGGTGGTGATAATGACAGTGATCCTTTCATACACCATAGTTTAAGCACCTTCAGGTGGCTATAAGAGGGTGGAGAACTGGAGGATGAAGAGGACCATTGGCATGGAGATAGCAATAGGTTACTGTTGCATCTTTGCAACGACAAATGCTCGAGTGAAATAGGAAAGTATGGCATCACCCGCAGTTTAGGACAATCTGTTATATCTAAAATTTTAAGATGGCTGCCAATTTGCACTTGTCCTGATTGATGAGGATTGTGGTTGTTGCAGCCTTCTCCCTCGTCCTTGTCAAATAAGGCCCCATTTTTTACCATCCACACCTCTCCCAGACTCCACAGTCTGTTCATTCTTAACTCCACAAGTGAAGGGAATGGGCCTCCGCTTATGCTCTCAAGAGCAGGCATGCTCTCTAGATGAAGCATCTCCAAACAAGGTAACTGCACAAGCCCATCCAGATGTTTCATGTGCGGGAAGCCATCTAAGCTCATCTCGGTCAAAAATGGGAATCGACAAAGCCCCTGTACTCTGCCATCGACTTGCTTCAGCATCCACCATGTAAACTTTCCACCCCCATAATTGCATATTTTTAGCCGCTTAATCCCTGATGGAGGTTCCAGACCATCCAGTACAGCCACCTCATGTTCATCATTCACACCCTTATCTTGAGGCCCCCATGAAAGTTCCAGCTCATGTAAGTTTTCCTTCTCTTTCAAGCATGCATTGCGTGCATCGTGTGGATCTGTCAAGCATCTAAGAAAAAAAATACCTAGTTTCCCTCTTATCCTAGATAGAGTTGCCAGCTCTGATATCGTTGCATATCTTTTGTCTAATTCCACACAAAAGTTATTCAGTTTTTCGAGTCGAGTGAGCTGCCCAATGCCTGCCGGCATGGCTACATAGTAGTCTAGGTCCAATGCTTTAAGCTTTGTCAACTTATTGATGCCTTCAGGCAACTCTATAGGACTATAACAGTCCTCCCTATTTTCTAAGCCCAATGCTTTAACCTTCAAATACTCTAGATTTTCTAGATGTGTGATACTTGATGGTAGCCTACAAATCCCAGTAAAAACAAGTCTCAACACTCTTAGTCTTTTATTCCTGTAGATAGATTCTGGCAGCTCCTCAAATGCACGGCAACCTATTAGATCCAAAGTTGAAAGCATGTCGCAACCCCCAATGGAATATGGTAAACTCCTCAGTTTAGAACACCATGACAGGTTTAGTGTTCTTAACTTCTTCAGCTTCCCAATGGACTCAGGCAATTTTACAAGATGACCACTTGATGTTAAATAAAGAGCTTGCAGGCTCCAAATATCTGAAATAGCTTCAGGGAGTGCTTCACATTGCAATTGAGACATCTCGAGATATTTCAGATTTTTTTCTTGAAATATGGTTGTAAATTCTGCTGTTAACCGAATAGAATTCACTATGATACTTCGCAAGTGCTTTGCATTCTTCAATGCCTTGCCAAATATTATATCATCACCCTCATCAATATATATAGCACGTGCATTTTCAAAAACTTTTTCAGGCAACGGATTTCTTGGTTGTCCCATCAAAGAAAAGTATCTGTAGCTTTTTGTGGAACTGGTTGCATCCTCTGGCACAATAGTTGAAATTTCCTCACACAAGATGGACCGGGCAAGATCATGAACTAAATCATGCATCTTGCATATCATTCTCCCATGGTATTCATCCACATCTTGTAGAAAAGACACTTGCACAAGTGAATTAAAGTACCGATGGCCGATATCCTCCAAGTAATCAACACCAGTAGTCAAATTGATCATATTGTGAGCAATCCATTGGTCAATCAATTGTTCTTTGCAAATTTGATGGCCTTTAGGAAACAGTGAACACATTGTGAAGCACTGCTTCAAATGAGATGGTAAATAGAAATAGCTCAACTTCAAACATGCTGATACTGATTCTTCACCCTCAACATCTAATAAATTGTTGTCTCTCATGGCCTCCCACTCTCCTATCAGTTCCTTGTCACGAAGAGTACCTGCAAGTACTTTAATTGCTAGTGGAACCCCACCGCATTTTTCCACAATCTCTTTTCCAACTTTTTGATATTCATAGCTCAGTTCCTTGGCACCTGCTCCAAAGCTTCGATAGAACAGTTGCAAGCTATCATCCATAGATAGGAATGGCAGGTCATATAGTTCTGTTGACTCCAAGGTTTGTGCAACTCTTCTGCTACGAGTAGTGAGTAAAATCTTGCTTCTAGATGCACTGCTATTTAAATGTACCATGAATTTCTCCTGGAATTGCTCATGTTGACTTCGGTTCTCTATCCAAATGTCATCCAATACAAGTAGAAACTTCTTTCCAGTCAACTCTTTCAATATTGTTTCACTCATATACTGCAAGGTATGATGATTGGACTTATCTTTGGTAACAGCTTCAAACAGCTTCTCAACAAGCTCTGTGATATTAAATTCTTGTGACACATGAACCCATAGCCTAGGTTCAAAATGCTTTTTGATATTCTCACTATCATTGAAAACTAGTCTAGCCAAGGTAGTTTTACCAGTGCCACCAAGTCCAATGATGGAAACTATCTCTGTTTCCTGTTGTCCATTAGTCTTTACTAGTTTAGTTATTATATTTTTCTTGTCTTGGTCCCTTCCAAGTACTGTTACCTCATTGACTATGGGCAGGGTTGGCATAGCCACAGTTGTCTTGTTTAAATGGTGAACAGGATGACCAAATATTGCAGTCAGATCATTTCTTTGCTTCACAATTATGGAAAATCTTTTCTTGATCGCCTTAATCTTGTGGGCTGCCTTGCATTGGAGCATGAATGATTTTGGTTTTTTGCGCAGGTATTTGAACACAGTGTGACCATCATCATTGGTGTCAGGTTTTTCTGTCTCTAGCTGAAACTCATCCACAACATCATCAACAGCATAAGCAACATCTTTCAACTTTTTGAGCCAATTAAAGGATGGAGCATTCCCCATAGCTTTATCTCCTTCTGTTTCCATCCAACAGTTGATCTCCTCAACTAGATATTGGAGCTCTAGGAGATCCTTTTTCACACCCACTATAGAGCTGTACTCTTTGATTACCAGTGGAGCTAACTTGTTTCCAACAATCTTCAACATCCCAGTAACTGCAGCAGACAGTACAGAAGCTTCCATGTGGACAATGTTTTTCCTGTAAATTGTATATTGAAATAAGCACGTGGTTTGAAAGCAAGAGTTTGCAAAGAGAACTATTCCAAAATAGGGGATTTTTACAAGTCACAACTAATTGGGTCATATGGTGATAGTGCATTCATGTGTAGTTAGCTCCTCTTTCCACGCCCATCAGTATGGATATCTGACCTGAGAAAACTAGTAGCTGTAGCCCTTGAGCCTCGGAGTCACCTCTTCTTAGTTTACAGACACCTTACAGCCTTAAGCTCTCGTCACTAGCAGCATATCACTATCATGTAAGTTGTAAGCTTGTTCTTGCTGACCAGATTGTTTATTTCCTCTTTATTTCCTTTGAATCCGATGATAAGCTTCTGATCATATTAAACAAACTATTTATACACGAATTGCAGAAAAATAAAATAGATAACAAAGCATCAACGATGTCTTTGATGTTGCTAAGATTAGCATACCACAGCGTCAAGCACCAGTGTCCTTGCTTGTTATGACCTATGACTGAAGGGTGCTCAGGCTTCAGTATAACTGAGTAGTTTGAATGAAGGCCATCCCCATCATATTCTTGTTATGACCTATGACTTAAGGGTGCTGAGCCTTCCGTGGTGTAACTGATAGTAGTTTGAATGAAGGCCATATTATTTTCATAAGAAATTACCAGTAAAAGTAGTAGGTGTAGAAAATCCAGAGTACAAATGGATGAACACAGCAGGACCAAGGAACCGAACAAATAGGATGATATATTCAATCGAGGCAGAAGCTGGGATATATTTAATATATTACTTTTTCTAAAAAAATTAAAGTTACGTTAAATACCTGGAGTTCAGATATCCTGCTTCTGCTGTGCCAACTGCAAGCGTTTTCCTCCTTTCCTTCCTCCCATACAACTTACGCAGATCAGAGTTTTCTGGAAGTGAGAAAGTGAGATCCAATACTGCTTTTGCTTGTGCCTACCTCCCAATGGAAAGCAGAGCTTCGGGTGTGCTAAAGAATCAAAAGCAGAGCCATTATAGTAGTCTGAATGGAGCAATTTTAATTGGGTCCTCCAGTTAGAATCAAATCAAATTCGAATACCACCTGTTTCGCTAATTTGAGAGTAATGTCTTAGCACATTATTATGCTTTCAGTCCTTGTCAATTTGTCATGAATGGGTAAATACCATAATTTGGACGTTTGTAGAGTCAGCGTGCACAACATGTCATCTATCCAAATACAAATGCATCATCCCTGATTATGAAGCAAGATTTACTGTGTTTAAGATTGGAAATGTATAAGGTTATCTGCTTGGGATGGATTTGCAAGGCCTCTTCTGCTAATTGTTATACAGTGATGTGTCCTCCTTGCAAATGTTTTGCGCGTTGCACATGTATATATTTTTGCTGAAGAGACCATTTGGCCGGCAGGCCGACAGGTGACTAACCAACTCTGGGTCTTCGTCAACGCAAGCAAGTTCTTTGAATGAACTTGTACAGGAAGCTTCATGATTGGTTGGTGAAGCCATTGGAGAATCGTTGTGCAAGTGGAGACAAATCAGTGGCAACCTTTCCAATCCCGTTACTTCATTTTTTAGCCTTGTGTGGTACGGAGCTGTTTGGGTGTATATAAGAATAACTGAATAAGCAGAAAAGCTGGAGAAAAAAAAACAGAAACAGTAAAAATAAGGATAAGATATGAACGAGGGCTCACCGTATACCGGCTACACATTTCGTCAAACGGGTGGTGTGCGGTGTGCGGTGTGCGGTGTGCGGTGCCCGCGACCACCTCTCCGTGGCACTCCCACCGTACCAATACCATGGCTGGTCACACCACCGTTGCACAATGCGCCACCAAACGTAAACGCTGGGGCCGCGCCATGGCGGAGGAGGCAAAGCAGCGCTACTGCCTTGCTCTCCAATGTCTCCATCACTCCAGCAAGCATCAGGTCATTCCTGGGGTCCCTGGCGTCTCCTGGAGCGGCGGCGGCCATCCCTTGCGCGCCTCCCTGGGCCGATGACTGAGTTTCTCCACGCGCCAAGCTCCCCCTTGCCACCGAGCTCCTCTCCTCCTCCCCGCGTCCTCGTCCCCTACCTCTGGCTGTCGCCGCTTCACGCGCCTCCTTCCGCGGAATTCCCTTCCGCGCCGTCCAAGTTACCCTGGAAGCAAAGCAGACACCCAAACGGCAACCTTTTACTAATTTTGCTGCTAAAATCAAAGCTACAAGCTGTGAGAGAAAATGAATTTTGAATCAGAATTGCTATCTGATAACCGGTTGTTTTTGTCCTTTGTGGCATGCGATTTTTGGACCTTTCGATTTGGCACGCGTCGCTGCCTTTGCCGTCGGATGCTGTATCCGGAGCCGCGCGGTGTGTGGTCGTCCTTGTATTCGTTTTGTTTCTCTATCATGTGGGGTCCAGCTGTCGGCTCTACTGTTTGATTTTGGTACTCGCGCCCGTCTGTGTGCTGCCGTTTCCCCCCTTTTCCTCATTTCATTTCGTCTTCATCGCGGTGCTCTCCTTCCTGCTCCGGCAGACAGGCGATTTCTAGGGTTCGTCCAGGTTTGTTGATATTGCTCCATCTCGTGCTATTGATATGCTTTGATTCTCCTTACTGATGTGTTTGGGTAGTCGCTCCCCATTTGTTTGTCTAGGTTTTTTTTTCAGTTTTTTCTCAATCTCTGAATCTGTGGATGTCGCTTGATTCCTTCTACATTTGTGGTTCATCGGTGTCGATTTGATCCGTCAGGATGCGGGATCTGAGTTGTTGATGCAGGTTTAGTAAGTAATAATGATCCTATCTGTTGTTTCCCTTTCGATTTAGATTTGGTTGTGCGTGGGTTGTGGTTCAACCCGCGATACTGGCCATGGTTTGGTTCAGCTCTGTTAGTCTGTCTTAGGTCTAGAGCAGGCATTTTCGTCTTGATGGGGATATCCGTTTCCTTTGCTTCTGGTTCATCCCGTTGCTTCCTGGTAGTTTTCCTGTCGTGTGTAGGCCAGAGTAGCAGCTGATGCCGCAGAGTAGCAATAGGTGCTGGTCTGCTATCTGCTCCATGCATCCATCCATTCCTTGTATTTGTTCTTCACGGAGGCAGTGTTGTAGGTAAATCTAATCCTATTCTAATCTGACAACTCTGGTAATACTAGTTGGTGGGCTGAGAGTCATTCTCGCGATGGATTTGGTGTATTCTGCTGCCTACAGATCTCCCCTGCCTGTTTCCCCTGCTCTGGAACATTGATTTGAGTTCTAGCTGGATTGATTGGCCTGATTAGCTAGCTAGTTTGTCTTTTGCCTTGGGTATTTAGGCACAACAACTAGGTGATGTTGAGAGGAACAGGCAGGAACGAAGATCACTTCTGGACATCTGGGCACATGGAAATTCATTAGTAGCTAGCTGTGTACATGATACAAGCACTGCTCTTTTGATTTACCACTTCTTTTGGTTGATTCCTCTTGTGCTTGCTTGATTGATGTCAGATCTCCATCTAGCTCTGTAGTAAGCATGCATGTCAGTTGTATTATGTAACTTTAATTTGGTGGAATTGGGCTTTGTAAATCAGGTGTATATTGGTATATTTATATTGTATTTGTGTTAGTTCTGGTATGTTTAGATTTCTGAACTTTGAACTAAATTTATAAACTAATGGTGTCCCCAGCTTTAAGCATGCATGTCAGTTGTATTATGTAACTTTAATTTGGTGGAATTGGGCTTTCTAAATCAGGTGTATAGTGGTATATTTATATTATATTTGTGCTAGTTCTGGTATGTTTAGATTTCTGAACTTTGAACTATATTTATAAACTAATGGTGTCCCCAACTTTAAACTATGTTAGCTCTGTTGAAGCAGAGTTGACCATAAATAATTTTTTTGCCTTTCTGTCTTGTACATGAAGTGTAAATAATCATTTAGGCTGTATTTGTATGACAATATCAATTATGAAGTGTTAGTGTAGGGCTGTTTGATAGCTATTACCATTTGTTTGCTGCTTCCATTGAGTTCCTATTCATGTGTAGTTGTGTATTGTGTTCTTTAGGTTATATGGTTGGATGCTGTTAGTTGATAACTTATGTGTTATGCATGATGCTTTTATTATACCTATTTTGATCTTACTTTTCTTTTCCGGTAGATGGTTCGTAAAAGGAGTCATGATGTTGTTGACATAAGTAGTTCTGGTGAATCTGAAGAAGAAAATTTTGATGATGTCCAGTGTTCTCAACTTCCCAATATGGATTATGATTCATATCATTCTCTTTCGGATACTGAGTTTCTTCCTGATGTGAGTTTTATTCTTTACTGATTTCTACTTATGCACTTGAGATTCTATTTTTTTATTTTTATGCAGTTATTTTTCTTTGTAAATTGCAGGATGGTTTATCTAGTGATTCTTCAGATTTTGATTATCATTTGTATAACAAGTGCCTAAAAGATGTATGGTTTGTTTGTCTATCTCATCTCTTTGTTTATTGGTTTAGTTATTGTTTACATTTTCATGGAATTTTTTTAATTCTCTATTAAATGTCTTTTATTTTTCAGTATGAGAAGATAAAGAAGCTGAAGAGGAAGCTTCAAATGTCATTGAAGCATAAGGTTATTACTTTTTTTTTCAAGTTTTGGATGTCGATTAATCTTGTTTTCAACCATATTATTTTGTGCTGTATGCATTTCCTTATTTAATCTAGTATTTTATTTTTGCATTGCTGTAGTCTAAAAAGAAGAAATGTGAAAAGAAGACCAAAGAAGGTTTCACTAGATTTTCTGCTACTGCTTTTATGAATGTGATCTCTTCTTTATCCCCTGAGGAGAAGGCTGTTATTGATGGTTATGGCTTTGGTTCATTGTTGCTGTTCAGTAAATGCTTTGTTCCTAACAGTTTTGCTAAGTGGGTTGCTCATTCAGTTGATTGCAAATCTGGTGATATAATTTGTAATGGCAAGATCATTTCTCTCTCTGAGCTCTCAGTTAATCACGTTCTTGGCATTCCTATGGGTTCAAAGCCTTTTCCATCTGATTCTAGTTTTGGCAAAAATGTTGTGTTATCCAAGTTTGGAAAGGAAAAGATCCCTCCAGTCTCTTTCTTTGCTAATAAGTTGATTCACAAGGAGAATCTATCAGATGAAGACATGTTCATTTGTTTTCTGATAGTTGCTTTGAGCTCTTTCTTGTGTCCGAATACAAATCCTGTTCCTAGTCCTAAATATTTTGGGATTTTTGAAGATTTGAGCCATATCAAAGAGTACAATTGGTGTGGTTATGTTTGCAATGGTTGCTTGATCACATAAGGGCTTTTAACAGAGTTGAAAATGATAAGGTAAAACCTTGTCAGGGTCTTGGAGGTTGCTTATATTACCTTGCTGTAAGTATTCTTTGTTAACTATACTTTTGTCTTGCCATTTGTTGTAATTTTTCATTTCTACTATTGCTTGTTTTAATTTTATTTCTTTCTTTAATTTTTTCTAAGGTTGTATACCTTGATCACATTGATTTTGGACAATGAAAACTACCAGACTCCATTCCTCGTATTTCTGTTTGGAAAGAAGACATGGTGAAATTCTATTCTAGCCTTGATTTGAAATCTCCTGGTGTATATGGTTATAGGCCATTACTTGACTTTGAAAATACTTGCTACTACAAGGTTTGTTTTGCATGCTATCTGTTATTGACAACTTGATTGTAATTTATTTTTTTTAATTTTAATTTTTTTGTTGCAGTGGGTTTCTCTTAAATCAACTTCTGAAATTGATGAACTTGATGCTGAGTTCTTTGAAAAAATGGAAACTGTGTCTCGATGCAAATTTCCTTTGAGCCTTAAACTTAAAATATCAAAGTTGATTGATGACCATTGCTTTAATTCTGGTTTCTCTTTCAACATGGATCTTAATTCTCTTGGCAATGTGTCTAAAGAGTTCCAGCTGATGTGTGCGAAGTTGATCAATCATGTGTGTACTATAGATGTTAGATCAAAAAGTTTAGTGTTGGATCTTATGGAGGCTATTGCTAATACTGATCCTAGCCTTGATGATGGTGAACCTTCATCTGTTCCTGTTACTCCAGCCAATGGTGGTGTTGGTAATTCTGATTTTTCTCCAGAAGTTCCTTCTAAGGTTTGTTGTTGTTTGTTTGTTGCTTTTTTATACTTTTTCTTCATCTGTTCCTATCACTCTAGCTAATATGCTTGTCTTCTGTTAGTGTCATGGCAGTGGTGTTGTTCCTACCTCTTCTAAGTCGGCAAGAGTGAAATTTGTTGGCTCTTCTTCTCAAAAGGTATTTATTTTTTTAATTGTTTGACCATATTACATAGTTCTGTCTATTGTTTTGTATGTTCTATAATGTTTTAATTCTAATTTTCATTCTTCAAAGTGACTGATGTCGATTTGGATGAGTGTATGCATAAGCTGAAGAAAAGTAATATTCTTGGTTTTTATTGAAGCCTTTGTATTTCTTGGTTATTTATTTGTTTTTTCGATGTCATCATTGTTTAGTTTATTTTATTGATTTGCTCTTCTTCAGGAAGTGCTCAAGTTGAAAGTGACAGATTGAATTCAACTCATGTTGCTGCTACAAGATCTGTAGACCCACCTGTGCATGCCACTGTTCAAAATCCATTGGCTGATGTGACTAATATTGCTTCTCATTCTGTTGCTCGTGCCAAATGTTCAGATTTGAATTCTGATGTTATTGTTATTGATAAAGACAATATGACAGTGCCTGATTCTGTTTCTCCATCTTTTCGGTATCGTTCTCGATATCCACTATCTAGGGTATGTTCTTGTTTCCTTCTTTTTTTTCTTTTTCCATTTCTTTTGGTTATAAATGTTGTAACATTAGGTGTGTTTATATTTGTTTAGCAGGTTTTTCAGGATTCTGAGAATGCTTCTATGAGTTCTAAGGATGAGGTTAGTTTATAACTAATTAAAATGATTTTATTTCTTCCAATTTTTTGTGTTTTGCATGTGTTTGTAATAATAGCTTTTTTGTTAGCATTATTTGGTCATGCAAACTCTTCCATCTTCTGATGACGGATCTCCTCATATTACACCGAAGCTTTCTCCAAAGGCTCCAATGTTATCTGCATTTAAGAAATCTGCCAAGAGGGCACATGGATGTGGTGTTAATGAAAATGTTAGTTTTCCAACTTAGTATTACTATATGTTATGCATGTTATTCATCTTTTTAATCTTTTCTGTTAATAATTATTTATTTTCTATGATTTTGTTTAGGATGCTTCTCCTGTTATCTGTATTGGCTCTAGGACATTCTCTGAAAATGTTATTGACCAAACCAAGAAATCAAATCTTATCTATAATTCTAAGTTGGAGAAACATAAGACCAGCATAAGTACTCCAGTGTTCTCTCTGAACAAAACTCATGGTTTTTCATTAGACTCTTCTCATCATGGTGGTCAGTCTAGTCTTTCTGAAATGAAGATTACTGATTCTTCTACTGGTGGTAAAGTCCCTCTTCATGGTCCTAGAAGAGTTATCCGTCCAAGTCGTTTTCTTGGTGATGAATTTGTTAATGATGAATGCAAGTTTAAAGTATCTAAATCTGAAATTTTGAACTACAAGGCTATCTATTCTCTGGCCAGCTCAAGTCATAGCAAGTAAGTTGTCATTCTTTTCACAAATATATATGTGTACTATTTTGTGAATTAGTTAATTTTCACGTGTATATTATTCTTTTTCTGTAGTGAGAATGCTTTGTACTTTGTTGGCGTTCGTTGTACATACTGGGCCCTTGGAGAATCTTTGAAGCCAGGTGGGTGTGTGAGTAACTTTGTGGTGGCTGCATTTTGTTATCATCTTTTTTGCCGTCCCCGATGGTCATCCGGATATATCTAAGCGTCATTATTTCTTCTCAAACATAGCTGTAAGTTATTATATATATTTATCTTACTGTTTTTGATCCATGTTATTTCTGCATGCTTCTTATTTCTTATTATTATTTGAAGGACAATTTTATGAAAGACCATGATGATGTTGATATCGATGTGATGACGAAAGCTTTTACCCGTTCTGCCAAAGCTAGACCTCTTTTTCATTCTGACCTGGTATAGTATTTAGAAGCTTTCTTTCATTTTGATGCATTATTGTGTTTGTTGTTACCTTTATCTTTTTTTGACAGCTTTATTTCCCAACTTTGTACGAGGATCATTGGTTTGTCTTTGTTGTTGATATTAAGGACAAAAAATTTGTCTTTCTGGATTCCCTTTATTCTGAAGTTCATGCTTACCAGCAGTTTGTTAGAGGAAAGATGGTATAGTTCTCTACTTTAGCTTGTATATGTACTTGCCTTCAAATAATTTATTGTCTAGCTTTGGTTTTGAATTTTTCCAATATCTCATATATTTATTTAATTCAGATTCCAGAGTTTGAGTATTGGTGGAATGTGTTTGTGAAGCGTGAAATGAACTTCAATGAGTATGGTGTTATATATCCTAGTGTACCGAAGAACTCTCCAGATTCTGAGTATGTGTCTCCAGTTTGCTTGAAATATTTGTCTTTGTTAATATGATGATCCTGATTTCTGTTTAAATCATTTCTATGTAGTTTTGATTCAGGCATATATGCTATGATGTTTCTAGAGCATTGGACGTCACCCAGATCTTCTATCTTTTCTATGTTCAGTAGCAAAGATATTCCCAATATTAGGATCAAGTTATCTAATGAGATGATGTTCAACCCTAGAAATTCTGGCAACAAGAATCCAGTTATCTCCTATGACTTCAGTGAGGTACTTGTCTGTCTTTGGGTTTGTTTCTCTTTCTTGTTTTCAACAATTGATTGTATTTTGTTTTTATTTCAGGAACATTGTTCTCAGTAGCTGCTCATCATTGTCAACTACAATGCAATGTATAGTTTGTCATTTGTCAAGCTATTGATTCTTAGCAAAAACATATCATGTTCCTGAAATGTAATAGGATAGTACTTAACATAGTGAGTTTTGCAAAGTCATTGTAACATCTATTACAGTTCATAAGTGTTCTATGCTATTACATATGACAAAAATATTCTACTGTCTTGAGCATTGTTCTGTTGATTTTGATCTTCTCCTTTCTTGGTGTTCTTCAATTTTTTGCTGCTGTCCTTGTTTTCTTTTCCTCTGTTTTCTTTGTTCTCTTGGTCTTTGTCTTCCCCTGCGATTCTTTCATCATTAAATTTACAGATATTAGTATGCAGTCTTCATCTTTATACTATTTTATGATTCTTGATAAAATATGATAATTACCTGAATGTTCAGTCGATTTTGTCCTCTTCTTGGTCTTGCTTTCTTGCTGCTTTTTTTTCTCTTTGTATTCCTCTATTCTAGTCTTCATTCTTGCTGCCTTTGCTGGTCTTCCTTTCTTTTTTGTTTCATCTGGATCATGAATCACTATGTTTGTATTATTTGCTTCATTATTTGTTTCTTCCAATACATTTCCTTCTGCATTTTCTGGTTCTTGAGTGTGGGCTGCATATATAATTTGAGGTGCTAGAATCTTCTCCAGTTCCATGTCAATCCTATCCATTTCTTCGAGAAGGTAATCTGTTGCTTCCTCCATTTTTGCTGCTTTTGAATTCAGAATTGTAGATTTCCTTGATAATACATTGAATCTTAGAAGTGAGCTTGTTCCAAATGTGTTTTCCTCTATCCTCTGCTTGAAAACTTTCATTTCCTTCTTCCTCCACCTGTCTATGATGTACTTATCTGGTATTTTGCTAATTTCTTTTTCTATGATCACTTTCAGTATATGCGAGCAGAGTATGCCATCCTTGCTAAATTTGGCACAGATGCAACTGAATTCTTCTTTGCCTTGGGTAAGATCAGTCAATACTATATATCTTCTTATCCTCTGTATTTTTTGTACCTGGTTAGTCCTTTGCCATACTTCAAACTCCTTCCCTTCTACAATTTCCTTGTAAGTGAGAGTTGAAGTAGCTCTGAGTTGTACTTGGAATTTCTTGTAGATATTCCTATTGTATAACTCTTGTGCTTGGTTTTCAAATGTGTAGCCAAACAGTAGTTCTTTAGGCCTTTTTTGGGTGCTGTAGTGGTCTTCTAGATTCTCTGCTCTTTCTATTGTCTCAATTATACGTTCATACTCTGCAATGAAGCTGAGAATACTATAAGTTGGACCCACATTATCCTTGAACCTTGCATTGGTAGCCTCGCTTCTAGATGTGGTTTTGATGAAAGGATAGAAATTGTTTTTGTAGTAGACTGGTATGAATCTTTTTCTTGTATCCCACATCTTTGTGAAGTACTTATTCTTCTGTAGATGTTTTCCTTCTATCATCTGCACCCATAAATACTCAAACTCATCCTCTGTCAGTGAGTTGTTTATGATATCTTCAAAATTTTCATATAGGCCATCATTTTCTTTGGCTCCAAATACTTTGAGGTTCTTTGTGTAGCACTTTGTTTTGATGTGGAACAAGCAATTTCTGTGGACTGTATCTGGCATGATTTCCTTTATAGCAGCTTTCATAGCTTTATCCTGATCTGTGATGATAGTCTTAGGATGTTTGCCTCCCATTGATTCTAGAAATGTTTCAAACAACCATTTGAATGTTGCTGTAGTTTCATTCTGAAGGAATGCACATCCAAAGATACATGTCTGTGCATGGCCAGTTATGCCCACAAAAGGTGCAAACGGCAATCTGTATCTGTTGGTCATATATGTTGTGTCAAAGCTGACACAGTCTCCATACTCTGCGTAGTACTTTAGTGAGCTTCCATCTCTCCAGAAAATATTTTTGACTTTGTTCTCATCATCTAAGTCAAATTTATAGAAGAAGCTAGGATCTTCGCTCTTCCTTCTTCTGAAGTTGTCCAATACCTTTGTCATATCAGATCCTCTTACTTCTCTGTTAATTTTTGTTCCGAAGTTGCTTACATCTTTCTTTTTCAGTGGTAGTGCTGTGGCTCCTCCTCTTAGAAAGGATGGTACTGAAATCATTTTTCGTGTTGGAATATTGTTGGCATTTAGGGTCCTGATTAGTTCCTTCTCCATTTCTGTCATATATTTGTGTCCGCTGAACTTTTGATTTCTTTGACCAGGTTGCAACTCATGGTTGTGATCCAAATCTAGCCTTATAATTCTCCAAATGCCATTTTCTTCTTTGACAACCATCACACAGTTGCAGTCTGTTTTGATGACCACATTTGTTTTCCTTTTTGGGCCCTTTTTCTTCCCAATATCCATGTCCACTGCTGCTTCTTGTTGCTCTACTGTTTGTGGCTCTTCTTGTTTTCCATATTTGTTGCACTTGATTGTAACTTTGGTTACTTCTTTGTTTCTGTTCTGGCTGCTAGTTCTATACACATGTGCAACAGCAGCTTCAAATCCAGCCAAGTATGCATAGAAGTTGAAAAAGTGTTGGGCTTCATCTCTATCCTTAAATTCCATTCCTAATTGTGGGGTGTACTTGCTACCGATGTCTGCATTGTTGCCTTCTGCAGCTGCTTTCTGTTCTTTGATGATAAATTCATCTATCTCTTATTCTGTCAGCTCTTGACTTCCATTTGTTTCTTCACTTTGCATCTCTTCAGCTGCTACACTTCCATTATTTGCAGTATCTGAATTGGTCTTTCTTGCTTCTGTTGTTGTTATAGCTGAATTTTCTTCTTCGACTAATGATGGCTCATGAATTGGTTGCAGATCCATGTTTTCGAAGATGGAATACTGCCATTGTTCTTCTTCATGATCTGATAAGTATTGATGATCCCAGTCTTCTATCTCATATTCCTGAAATTGTTAATATAGACACTTATTTGTACATGTATCATACTGTATGCATCATTTCTTGAAAATATATGTTCTATTAGTTGGTGTCTGTGTCTTACCTGGAAGTTTGTATTTGAGTAATCATTGTTGACATTTATTTCTGTACTATTGTTCATGTTCATAGAAGCCATCTGTACAATTCAATCTTAATAATCAGACCAATGAAAATCTATTGAATATGTGATGAATATAAGTTCTTGACAGATGCTTACCTGAATTTCTGTGTTTGATAAAGCAATGTTGTTATTTGTTTTAGTACTGCTGCTCATGTTGATAGAAGGCATCTGCATAATATATTGTCAATATTCAGTCAAGTTAATGATATTTGTTGTGACTATCTTTATGTTATATTTTGTTGGTTGATCCCTCATACCTGAACTATGTGTTGGTCCAGCAACATGCTTGTGTATGTGCCCTGCATTTCCTGAGACAACTGAAACATGAAGAAGTTTTTATATTATTACAAAGTTGTATTTACAATACTCTAGTCAGTATAAATATTTCAGTCTTGTCATGTAAATATACTTACTGAATAGATGTCCTCTTGTGAGTTGATGATCTGGTCCATTAGCAGTCCTGTGTAGCTTTCCTGTAGTAAGTATCATATTAATTTATTTGTTTTTCTTTGTTTAATAGCTTATACTGGATATTTTTTCCCTGTAGGTTAAGTTTTGCTTGTTGTACCTTTCTGTTGGGAAGTTGGCCTCCTATTGGGTGATTGCTGGACCATATGTTGGTCATCATTGGAAAATTGGCCTCCCATTGGTTGATTGGTGTTCCAGATGCTGTTTCCTCAAATGATTGTGTTGCAAGGTAGCCCAATTGTATCTGCAACATGTATGTTTGAATTAGTTGTTTGTCTGTGTGTTTAATAAGATATGGAATTTCAAATCTGCTATTGACTTATCTACTATTCTCCTGCATCTAAGATTATTGCTGATTCATTAGCTTTCTGTGCCTCAAATTTTTCTACTAAATCATTGGATCTAGAAGCTTTAAGTCGAGTATGGTGGTTACCTCTTTGTTGCTCCCAACTTTGTCCATAGGAATTTGCCAGTGGTCTTCGGGAGGAGGCATTGTTTTGCCCCTTTTCTGCCGTCTGCCTTTTCAGATCTGCATTTGGTTCAGATCTGTCCCTTTCATCTGAGCTCTCTCCTTCTGCCCGATGCTTTTCAGGCAGGGTAAGTATCGTGATGCTCTTTGCTTGCTTTTGGTAGATTCTGTTTTACCATCTTGTAGTACAAGTATGTGTTTTTTCGTTTAGACCCTTGTAATTATAGTGCTCTCTGTTTTTGGCCTAGTTCTATAGCAGATGCTTGGGCTTTCATAATTGAGGTACTACATGGGTTGTATGGTTAAATGGGCCTTTAGTTTGTTTTTCAATATGGGCTTTTTTAATTATGCAGCATTTATGTCAGTATTCTGATTTAGTACTAAGGAAATAATTTACTTATGGTGTCTTTGTACTAAATTTTTAGTCTAATTATAAAAAATTTACATTGGCACATTTAATGTAAATTTCAAGTACTGGTAGTGTAATTTTTGCATATTGGTTATGTAAACTCCATTTTTTTGCTTTTAATCTGTATAGGAGTAGCTCATGGCTGTGCATGTTATGGTCTATGCCTGATGGTTAAGGAGGAGCTGTTTCCAATCTGGTTTTTGGGACAAGTGTTGACCTTTTCCAACTAGATTGATTCATTTTCTGAGAATTTTGTTGTAGTGGACAGTAGCTAATTCAAATAATGTATACATTTATGTTTCTACTTTTTCTTGCAGTAAGTAGCAATAGAAAAATTTTGAAATATTTGAAATATTTGGCTTCTTGTTAATTTTTTGTTATTTGCCTTCCATAGAAACATTTTGAAATATTTGAAATATTTGGCTTCTTGTCAATATTTTTTTATTTGCCTTCCATAGAAACAATTCGAAATGTTTGTAATATTTGGCTTCTTGTAATTTTTTTGTTATTTGCCTTCCATAGAAACAATTTGAAATATTTGAAATATTTGGCTTCTTGTCAATTTGTTGTTATTTGCCTTCCATAGAAACAATTTGAAATATTTGAAATATTTGGCTTCTTGTAATTTTTTTGTTATTTGCCTTCCATAGAAACAATTTGAAATATTTGAAATATTTGGCTTCTTGTATTTGCCTTTCTGGCATTTATGGATATTTGTTTATTTGCATTCCAATTTTTTTTCATTCATTGTTCCAGATTACATTTAATTTGCATTATTTTTACACTGGTTTTTTTTTTGCATTTCTTACATTCATATGTTGAATGTAAATTATTGGTTTGGGTGATGTAAATTTGCTTTACTTATAGTGTAATTTTTATGTAATTTTGTCTCTGTTCATATGTATTTTGCTTGGATTTTTGTATTATTTGATTTTGCCTGTCTTTTAATTTTTTTAGATTCAGATCATTATTCTCGTCATTTGCAATTTGGTTGTTTGAAGCACCTTTATCAACCGTCTGGTGATTGATTCAAGATTTGGTTGTTTTGATGCTTTAAAATAACCGGTTGGTAGGATGCCGCAAATCAACCGTCTGCTCAGTAGACAGTCCCATTTTGAATTCAAGCGTGGGCAATTTAAGCTGTTCCAAACAGGGCTATCCGTGCCTTCATACATGCAGCATGACAAGCGAGTCAAGATGAAACAAGGTGAGTAGAAACAGGGCTTTAAAAAATTTTAGAACCTTTCTTGGAAAAGCTAGAGCCTGAGGATCCTTTGTAGTTTCATTTCTTTTGTCTCACTTCATATGTCAATATCTTGTGCGTGTTTTTTCTCCACAGGTAAAGATTAGGCCCTCTTTGGTTGGGCTCCCCGGCTTCGGCTCTTATATTGTCGTGCCAATGTAGCATGCAGGAGCCGAAGCTGAGGGAGCAAAACAATCAGCTCCTCCAGCTTCGATTAACAGCACAGCGTGTCAATGAGAGGGAAAGAAAGGATAGACAAAAAAGGATTTGATGAACAGTACAGCTACACTGCAGTATTCGTGAGAGGATCCGGAGCACCTAGGGGCTGTTTGGTCCCCGGCAACAGCCTGCCACAGCAGCTGTGGCGCCGCCGAAGTCTGTGGCAAAGTATTTGGCCGCCACAACCATGGCGAGAAATGAACGACAGAAACCTGTGGCTGCCACCATTTAAATGCAAAGCAAACACTGACTAGCTGTCCGTGGTGGCCACAGGTTTGACGTGGACAACCATTCTAAATGCAAAGCAAACACTGACCAGTTGTCCGTGGTGGCCACAGGTTTGACGTGGACAACGTCAGTGGGCAACCAAACACCTCCCCTAATCCATACCAAAGGGGGCCTTAGATTGTCTCCAATAGTAGGTACCCAAATTCGACGCCCATTCGGTGGTTTGGGTCGGCATAGTAAAAAGGTCACGAGACTCAAATGTTAGCCTTCTCCATTAGCAAAAAGGAGGCCCAGTGGCCAACGCAGGCATGTACGGAAGCTCCACCACGGCCACCTCAGGAGCCCCAGTGGCCAGCACGGGCGCTCGCGTGGCTGGCGAAGGCTTGGACGGGAGCGTTGGGCGCACCTCCTCCTCCTTCACCATGGCAGGCGTCCGGCGCACATCTTCTTCCTCCTCCATGGTCGGTGTGACCACGGGCTCCCCCGAATTAATTTGGCGCAGGTCGACCGCAGGATCCCCGTCAATAGGTCCAGCGGATGCGGCGCGGATCCCGAGCTATGCAACGACCGTAGTAGTGGGCGCGTCACCCTTGCCTCGCCATCCTTGTCCACATAGATCTAATAGCACCACCCGCCTTCCTCCCTACCTCGCGTTGTCAGGCCCACCTCGCCGTCCTCGTTCTTGCTTGCTCTCCCTCCTCGCTGTCCTCATTTGAGCTCAGGGATGTGGGTCATGCGGGAGAACACTTATTTTCCTTGCATCTCTTCTCCCATCTAAAATACATGTTGTCTTTATGTCCTCCATTGGAGTGCATTTTCGCAAAAGCATTGGGTAAAACTATTGTGTTTGGATCACCTTATTCGAGTTAGTCTTAGGGCCAGTTTGGTTGATTTGTGGCTTTTGAAAAAGGGTTTTTTGGATTCACGCCATTGCAATTTTTGAAGTTTGGAGATACGCCATTACAATTCGTCTATTTAGAAAATTGTCATTACAATTCCATCTCTCATCTGTCAATGCCATTTTCTACGTATCTCGCGTACATGGGCCCATTGTCAGGTTGTATGGATACATAAATACGTATACATGCCCACACCATGCGCCAGCTGGAGGGGCCGCACTCGCCTGCGGCAGCCAGCACGCAAGGTGGAGCGGCGTCGCTCGCCCACGGCGGCTCGCCTCAACGGAGCAGAGCCTCGAGTTCGGCCGGGACTCGTGACTGCAGCCGCGGTGTCACGCCGGACCAGTAGAGTCGAGGCCCAATGACAGTGCCCGGATCCCCAGCGCCTGCGCTTTCTACGGCGAGTAGGATCGGGGTCAGGGCCGGCTGCCACTCAAAGCCCCAGCGGAGCAGCCCTTGGCGTTGGCGGCGCCACTCAGCAGCAGTGGCAGCCTGGCAGGTTGCCGGTGGGTAGGATTAGCATGTCGCCCATGACGCGGCCGATAGGCATGTCCTCGCTCTCCCACTGCGCCAGGTCTACGGGGTCTACCCGAATTGATGCCGGCATGGCGGCATGTCCTCGCTCTTCCTAAAAGAGCTCTGCACCCGAGCTCGCCGGATGCAGGCATATGTTGCCTCCCACGCCATATGCATGCCACTATTTCCATGGACGTACATGATGAGTGTTTCCATGTACGTACTAATTGATTTTGGTTTGAGACCTTTCCTCGTACTTCGCTTAATCGCTTCTATGAGCCGCCTACTACGGACAGTTGATTCATTGATCAATACACTGAGAATTATCTCTCTATCATTTCCACCTCCGGTGAGTGGGCGCTTTTGGCCGTTCGCCCGCACACGGGGATCCTGGTGTGGCTCGCGGCGATCACCGTGGAGGTGTTGTGCCTGGCCTCCTGCTGCACATTGTGGTCGCCTTCATGGCCGCGTGGCATCAGGGCGAGCGTCGTGTACAGCGTCACCAGGGCGAGCTTCGTAGTAGCCACGTCCATGGCCGCACGGCGTCCGGCGTATCAAGGCCGGCGAAGTCAAAAGGAGCTTAGGGAGGTGCTCGACCGCAGCCAGCCCGAGTGGAGTGCCGCGGACACCACCAAAACGAGTCTGGCCGCTCGACCTTGCCGTCAAACTGAGCCGCGGCCGGACCCCCTCAAGACTGCTGCCGCCTCTAGCAAATGCCTCATCGCCGAGCTCCTCCTTGCCAACAGCGCGATGCCATCCCTGTGGTACGCGACGTCGTCGGGAAGACCGCGTTCAAGATCGACGTCGACCAAGGCCACGGACGAGCGACGCCGTTTGCGCGCTGGCCGCCGCGAGCGAGCGCGGCCGCTCCACAACTCTGGCTCATGCAAGGTGTGGGCCTGTATGCGTATTCCTATAGACATACGGCCTGACAGTGGGCCCATGTACGCGAGATACGTAGACAATGGCATTGACGGGTGAGAGATGGAATTATAATGGCAGTCTTTTAAATAGATGAATTGTAATGGTATTCTCCAAACTTAAAAAACTGCGATGGCGTGAATCCAAAAAACACTTTGAAATTGTGAAAAAAGTAGAAGCCCATTTGGATGGAGCAGCTGTGAAATTGCTGGCTATGCAAGAAATACCTATAATGCCCCTAAAGGCCTAAGGGTCTGTTTATATGCAAATTGCTCAGGACAAAATAATCTATTCACTAATTTGTATGTAAATGACTAGTTTGGAAATGAATTAGTTGCAAGTTTTTCATCCATTAAAGTGATTGGTCCACATAAATAGAACAATATCTATTAAAAGGATGATACAATAATGCTATCCCTTAACATAACTATCCTCCTCTCGCACTAGCCAAAGCATCAGCTATCCTAGCACGAATGGTATTCATAGTTTTCTCATTCTCCACATCCTCACTCCCATCTCCTTCTGTATGTGTCGTGCCACTTGTATGCTGTACCAAGTACTTTTCATCACCATCACATATCTTGAACCCTTTATCATGCAAATTGCTATCATGGATAAAATTGTGCAATGCCATACAAGCCATAATGATATGTTTCTGAATACGAGGTGAGAAACTTGGCATGTCCTTCAAAATACACCACTTTTGCTTCAAGAATCCAAAACATTGTTTAATGACATTACGAAGGCATGAATGCAAGTGATTGAACACCTCATACTTTCCTTGAGGAGGCCCTAAATGATGATGGAACTCTGGTATATGGTACGTGTGAACCATTTTTTTCATCATAACCAGTGACAGTGGGTAATTTTCTTCAACTTGTCCTCTCAAAAGCCAGCAAAAGCAGGTTCATAGGTGCTTTGGGAATTGTACTAGTGTTAAAGCAGCTTTTAAGGAAAAGCACTAGTTGATTTCAGTGGCGGAACCAATGCTCTAGAATAGAAGACCGAGTATTAAGTGACACATCGTAATCATACGAAAGGACAAATTTTTTAGATCAAATTTTTGATAAAAAAATGAATTTTTATTGAATTTTTAAATGAAAATTGAAATTTATTGATTTTTTCATGAAAATTTATTTTTTTCTTTGATATATAAAAAATTTATTGGTTTTTTGGGGGGGGGGGGGCATGGCTCCTGCCGCCCCTCTAGTTCCGCCACTAGTTGCTTTTGAACCCTTTGGTTGACTTTGGACTTTTTTAAAAGCAAAAGCAGGTTGAAAAGCTCAATCAAATAGGGTCTTAGTAGCGTCATATCACCCACACGGATTTGCTTCCTACTCCGCAACTCCACCTCTGCTTGACCTTTTCTTCTTTTTTTGGCACAGACCTCTAAAGATGGTTGGATGTCGACTCAAGTCTCAAGATCTCGCCGATTCTATGTGAAATACCTCTGATGCTTAGTTCCTTGCCGATCCTAGGTACACTTGCAACCGCAAGTTCTGAAATTATTACAAACTGTTCGCCCTCACCCACGAATAAGCACAACTTTGAGAAAAGGGGCTTTAGCACTTGAATAGCCTCCAGCAGTTTTAAGTTCAACTCTCCGTGGGAGTAAAGTTAAATAAGTCTACATTAACTAAAAAATAAAAAAAGGCTAGGACTTCCCTTCCTGATTTCAGTTAAAAAAATAAGCACAATTTTTTTACATTTTTGAGGTTCAAAACATGCTTGCAGGCATGCCTCCCAGCTTTTATATTTTTGGAGGTTCAAAACTTGAAACTTCTCCAAGTAACCGATGCCAGTAGGCAACTCTACCAGATCTTAACACGCGTAAAGGTCCAAACACACTAGATTTCTCAATGTTTGTGATACTCGATGGAAGCCTCTCAATTTTTGTGTAACCTAAAACTCTTAGCCTTTCATTTCTGTCAATAGTGTCCGGTTGCGAAAGTGGTTGTTACGCGATGCCTTTTCTACGCGATGCCTTTTCAGGCTTACGACGTGAGCCTCCATGTTAATATATATAGGTAGGAAGAACCCCTCACGTAGCGTTTACATCTCTTGTACAACACGTTTTTTTTACAGAATCTTGGACAACAAGTTCATCTATCTCTATCCTATCAAAAAGCTTACAACACAAGAATACAAGAAAGAAACAAACTAGGAGATATCCTATGAAGCCGTAATCAACAACCTTGAGAAGCAATCCACAGTCGTGTACACAATACTGCACATGTACATATAGACCGGAAATTCAGATACTCAACACCAAATGTTTCAAAATCTGGCAACACTGTAAGCATCTTGCAATTGCAAAGATCCATCCCTGAAATCATTTGACAATCACCAATAGAATCTGGTAAAACACTTCAGATATCTATCAACGACTCATATAGCCTCCAAATCCCCCTACACTTCTTTACACATGTAGGTCTTACATCTTGACTGACAGGCTCCCAAATTCCGATTGACCTGCAACAACAGGCAAGTACTTAAAAAATTAAATCCTCATTCAAAATATTCAACAAATGAAGCAGTACAGATGTTTCTCTGCGTTTTTGAACATCTCCATCAGCAGTAGTGCAACTACCAATAAATCAAAACAATTGTAACCCCTTGTCCTGCTTGCAGATTTGAACTGCGTTAGACCTGCTCAGTATTACTTTTCCTTGATTGAGTGGCATCAGATCATGCACATATGTATGTTAAGTTGGGGAGTTCAACTAGGAAATTAGTCATCAGTTACTCAGAGGCTTTAACAACAGCACGTAACTGAATCACATAACTAACCAGCTTCACATAGAAAGAGAAACTATCTTTGCATGTACCTTTTAGTGGAAACGGGTATGGCGGTGTCTTATAGCTTGTGAGGGAATACGGTGTGACTAAGACATGCTGCGAGCCAAATTGGTGCTGTGCTCTCCACTCGAATATGATTAAATAAATCAAAAGGAGCTCTTGCAATACGAAGAAGAAGCCCTCCTATAATCTGTAAAGAAAATGTGTCAACACCAGCTGAGAATTCAAATTAGCCAAGTCAAACATGCACCTAGTGTAAGTTGGGCATTCGTCATGTGGTGGAGTGTATCATTCGTGTCTGAGATCAAAAGGGAAACTAGAGAATTACCTTGAATGCGATTTGAGTTCTGGCAACCACTTGACGCTGTTGTTATCCAAAAGTACAACAAGTAACTACAAGCACTGCAAGCATGCAGTTAAGTTAGCATGTCCCATATGAACGCATAGCACCTCAATTCAAAATTCTCAGCATTCATGAGTTCAACTAGAAATTAGATACACATCCACACCCCTGAGCAAACTGCATGAGGATAAGTGCAAGTGCGCATGGATCTGGACCTAGAACCGGAGACAGGGTATCTAGCGAATCTACACAAGCAATAGGCTAAAAGGGGATCAAAGTTTAAAATAGTACAACACACTTACCAGATGAAGCGCTTGCAGCAAGTCACCTAGCGAATAAACACCTGAGGGATATGGGAGATGAGGTGCCAGTCCTTCCCTGTTTCTCTCTTGCATCGCCTCTTCAGATCATGGCAGCCATATATATGCAAATACTTCAGAGCGGTGAGGCCTTTTATGCCCTCAGGCAAGGATTGTATTCCGGGGCAGTCCCAGATGGTTAGCTTTTCAAGGGAGACGAGGCCTTTCATCCCCTGTGGCAAGGATGTGGGTCCCGGACAACTGTAGATTTCGAGCTCTTGAAGAGAGGTGGTGAGGCGGCAGATGGATTCTGGAAGGCAAGTCAGCCCTGGCAAGTCTGAAATCTTGAGTTTGCGTAGAGAGCAGAGTTCTCCCAGGCAGTCGGGCAATTGGTGAAGTACACGACAGAATCTTATGGTGAGCAATTGGAGGGATGTGAGTTGTCCTATTGATTGGGGGAGGTTGCTGAGGCTATGACAGTCTTCGATTGTCAACTCTTGTAGAGACTGTAGTTCCCCCCTAGCGACTCGGGGTAGCACGCGGACATTATACCAGCGTTTCACTTTCGGGGACCGGAGGGATGTGAGGCTCCACAAGCTCTCGGGCAGGTCAGTATGCACTCCGAGAAGCCATGAATCTCCAATGACTTAAGTGCCGTCATGTCTTGCCGCAGCTCCCACTCATGCCCACATCCTACACCTGTCACATTCCATAGCTTTAGCTCCTTCAGTGGCTCAAACTGGGGGGCAAAGAGGGCCCCCGGCATTGGCCTGATGACCGCAGAAGCTGCTCATCGTCCCCCTGCAACAGCAAGTGCTGCAGTGATAGAGGAAGGTGTGGCTTGACCTCCAAATTAGGACAATTACTTATCTCTAACTTTATTAGGGAATTACCAACTCGGACTTGTCCCAACTGAGGTGTGAAATTGCAGCAGCCTACCACCTTTTCTCCATCGGGCATGATCCACTCTGCTACCATCCACACCACTCCTAAACAAGGCAGATCATCCATCTCGATATTCATTAGTGAAGGAAATGGGCCTCCACTTAGGCTCTCAAGAGAAGGCATCTTTGTCAGCTGAAGCAACACCAAATAATGTAGTTCCACAAGCCCACGCAGATGCTTCAGGTTTGGAAAATTACATAGCTTCATCACCCTCAAAAATGGGAACGGAGCAGGGCCCTGTACTCCACCACCAACTTGACTCTGCATCCACCGTGCATATTGCCTACCTGCATAGTAATGAATTTCCAGCTCATTAATCCAAGGTGGTGGTTCTAGGCCATCAAGCACATCCTGGTGCAACTCAGTGTTTACGTCTTCCATGTTCCTTGACATCCAATTTAGGTCCAACCTCATTAAATTTGTTTTCTCTTTCAAGCATGCCATGTGTGCATCATTCGGGTCCATCACATGTGAAATACCTCTGATTGTTAGTTCCTCACAAATCCAAGATACATTTGCAAGCTCCGAGATTCCTGCAAACTTTTCTCCCTTACCCACAACAAATAAGCCCAACTTTTGTAGTCGACTGAGCTGTCCAAAGCCAACAGGCATTCCTCCCAATGTTTCACAGCATTTTAGGTTCAAAACTTGAAGCTTCTCCAAGTTGCCGATGCCTTCAGGCAACTCTACTAGCTGATAACAACCCTGAAGGTCCAAATACTCCAGATTCCTCAGTTCTGTTATACTAGATGGTAGCCTCTCAACTTTGGTGTGACCTAGCCTCAACACTCTTAGCATTTCGCTTCTACCGATAGAGTTTGGCAGAGTTGTAAACATATTACAGCTACGAAGATCAATGCTTGAAATCATTTTACAATCACCAATAGAATTTGGCAAACATTTTAGCTCTCCACAACATGATAGGTTGAGTGTTCTTAACTTTTGTAGCCTGCAAATAGTGTCTGGCAATGCTATAAGGTTCCCGCATCTAGAAAGATTCAAGCTCGAAATCATTTCACAAAGACCAATAGAATCTGGTAAGTGCTTTAGTTGTCCACAGCCTATCAAATTTAGTCTTCTTAACTTCTTCAGCTTACCAATGGATTCTGGTAGCTCGAGAAGTGAGTCGCTGTTTGCTACATGAAGTACCTGAAGGCTCCAAACATCGGAGATAGCTTGAGGAAGTGTTTTACATCTGTAAATTGCCATGGAAAGATATTTCAGATATTTAACCTGACATATGGTGTTGGCTTCTTCTGCATTGATATATCCCACTATGACACTGCGCAAGTGCTTTGCATGCTTCAGTGCCATGACATTTGTGTAATCTCCAGACCAACGCATATATACAGCACGTGCCTTTTTAAAAATATTTTTGGGCACCAGATTCTTTGGCTCTTTAATCATAGAAAAATATCTGTAGCTCCCTGTGACACTGGTTGCTTCGTTTGGCATGCCAAGTGAAATTTCATCACCTACGATGGACAGTGCAAGATCATGAACCAAATCATGCATCTTGCATTTCACTCTTCCATCCCTGTCTTCAATCACATCTTGAAGAAAAGAAATTTGCACAAGAGAATTAAAGTACTTGTAGCCAATATACTCCAAGCACTCAATACCAGCTTCTGGAATTATCATATCATGAGTAATCCATAGGTCAATTAATCGTTCTACATCTATCAGGTAACCTTTATGAAAAACTGAACATATTGTGAAACATTGTTTCATATGTGAAGGCAAATGGAAATAGCTCAACCTTAAACATGCTGATACTGATACACTAGCTTCTTCATCCTCAACATTGAGTAAATTGCTGCCTCTCATGGCCCGCCACTCTCCAATGAGTTTCTTGCCACTAAGGACGCCTGCAATAACTTTAATTGCAAGTGGCACACCACCACATTTTTTCACGATTTCTTTTCCAACCTCTAGAAAGTCAGACTCGAAATGATTCATAGGCATTCCTAAGCTTTGTTGGAACAGTTGCCAACTGTCATCAGAGATAAGAATGGCAAGCCAAATCGGAATGTTGATCTTACTGTTTCTGCTACTTCATTACTGCGCATAGTGAGTACAATTGCACTTCCATGTGTGTCACTCTTCAGATGCACCATGAAATCGTCCCATAGAATTTGGTCCCTAGTCCAAACATCATCTAATACAAGTAGATACCTCTTCCCGGTCAAGTGGTCTGATATTTTTTTGCTCAATTGCTGCAAAGGATATTGTTCAGACTTCTCGCCAGCAACAGCTTCAAACAACTTCCCGACAAGCTTTGCAACATCAAACTCTTGTGATACATGAACCCATAATTTAACTTCAAAATGCTTGTCTATAATGTTGCCATCATTGAAAACCAGTTTAGCCAAGGTAGTTTTCCCTGAGCCACCAAGTCCAATGATTGAAACTATGTTGATAATCTGGTGGTCTTTCACTCCTACAAGTTTAGATATTAACTCATGCTTCACTCTGTCTCTTCCAACTACAGATGCTGCATCAATGTTGGGAAACAATGGCATCTCCCCAACTGTCTTGTTCATATGAGGAACAGGGCGACCAACTGGTAAACTATTTGTTATTGTGCTAAAATTGTTTCTTTGTTTCACAATTCCAGCAAATTCCTTCTTGATTGCCTTGATCTTGCTAGCAGTCTTGCACTGAAATATAATTGATTTTGGTTTTGTGCATAGATATTTGGACACGATACCACCACTAGCAGTAGCTTCATGTTTTTCAGCCTTCAGCTGGAATTCATCGACAATATCATCAACATCGTAAGCAACATTTTTCAATTGTTTGAGCCAAGAAAATGATGGATCATTCCCCACGGCTTTGTCTCCTACACTTTCCAACCAGCTGTTGATCTCCACAACTTGACCATGGAGCTCTTGGAGATCTTTCTTCGCTCCCACTATGGAGCTGTACTCCTTGATTAGCAGTGGAGCTAACTTGTTGCCAACAATCTTCAATATTCCAGATGCTACAGCAGCTTCCATAGTGTAAGGCGGCTCTTTTGGACGAACCCTATATAACAAAATTTTCAATGACCAGTCAGAACAACAGAAAATGAAAAGTGGACTATGCTGAACAATGGTATATACATTTTTTTATTAGATTCAAGGTCGCTACAAGTTTCAATTGCTTGGATCTATAATGTTTGCATTTGCTGACCAGATTATTTATTTCTTCTTTTTGCTGTCTTGAAGTATGACTAACCGAAACAGTCGCATGTTTTTTCTCTGAGCGAACAGGAGGGATTTGTGCCCCCCTACTGGAAATATATATAAAAACGAGAGTTTAAAATTTACAAGCAACACAGATCGGGAGAAAGAGCTCACATGTTAGCATCGGAGTAATCCGATAATATTTTCTACCTGTGGTAAACAGGTATTGTGGCTTTTTGCCGATGCCCTCTACTGCTTCTTTGTAGATAGATTTAACCACCCTTGTACGGAAAGTTTTGGATGCGAGAGTGGCCGGCTTGGTGGACGGAAGTCCGCTCCTCCCCCCGTGCCATGCCTGCGCGGCCACATGTCCACCGCTGGTGCCCACTCCAGGCCCGACATCCACCCCCCATCCCACATCGCTGGTGCCTAGCGCCCACCCCTCGTCCTCGAGCCCCTGCGTTGTGGCAAGTTGGTGACCAGACAGACATGGAGCCTGAGCGACCTGAGAGACCGCCCCACCTCCCTCCCCACCGGCGGTCCTCCTGGAGGCGGCTTCCACCCCTGCCTAGCAGTTCTCCACCTTCTAGTCACCTTCCGACTCTCCTCCAGCCTGCTACCCGGTGTCGAGCCACCCACTAGAGCCCTTCAAGAGGAGCGCCTTGGACCTGCAGCTCTCAGCCAGATGAGCCTGGGGATCACCAGGGCCCGATGACCCTGCTTCATGGCTTCAGGGCCCAGCAGGCTGACATGGTGTCGATGCAAGTGACAACTACACCCAGCATCAGCACTGATCTAACAAGGGGAGGACGACGCCATGGTGGCTCTCTCGACCTCTACGACGGCCCTAACGCAAATGGGGTGGACAATTTCTGCAGTGGCATCTTCAAGAGTGTCCCTGAACCACTACCTACCTCTCCAGTAAAACAGATTGGCGGCAAAACGCACGGGAAGGGTGCGGAAGACCATGATGGCTACCCGCTCGAGTCTGTGCCCATCACCAGTGCTGGTGGTTCAGCACGCTCAAAGGAAGTTGATGCGTGAACTCGACTTCATCAACAACCGGTCGCCGGCGCCAGATACAGCTCCCACCGTGTTGACAACTAAAATTGTCTATTTTATAAAGTTGTCAAAATGTTGATTTGATCTCACCATTGCGTTCCTCTCGTCGAGATGGTCAAAAATCATATATGGAATGCCCGATTTGGAGATCGGATGAAGAAGTTATGGCCGCGGGAAAATACTATGGTGCTGACCAGAACTTCCGGTCCGAGACCGGAACTTCCGGTCCAACTTCCGGTCTATGACCAGAAGTTCCGACCTGCGCCGATCCCGGAGCTCCGGGAAGTTCCGGTCCGAGACCGGAAGTTCGACCGGAAGTTCCGGTAGACCTCGTCAGTTCAGATCTGGACTTTCCGGTTGCGACCCGAACTCTTTCAAACTCGTGGAAAACTTGGAAAATAAGTATTGGCGCGGTTTCCTACTGGGATAAGACCACACTCTCTATATATATGAGAGGATCATGGCTGATTGAGTATCCATCATCCAATCGTCAAAAATACATCTACTACACATCTTTTCCAACCTCATGCTGTTCATCCCTTGATCCAGGCGACCAAGGATGGCACCCTAGGCTTACCGGCCGACCTAGGGCAACCCGGCGACGTCCTTGCCCTGACGGGGTCCCTCTCGGACGAGAGCTTCGACGGTTCCTTTGCTAGTTTGCTTGGAAACTAGCCTTTCTTCGTCACGTAAGCGCGATTGGTTATCTTTTGGTGGTTTGCTCGTAAACCTCTCCGCTCTTCACCGCGAAAGCGTGTTAGTTACTCGCTGCATTCTTCGGTCCGTGGCGACCCGGGCGTCTAAAGCCCTAGCTAGTATGTGATCCGAGTCAATTCGGCATCAACACACCGCCTAGCCTATGTGGATATGTATGCTGATGAGCTACCGGAGCAGGCCATCAAGACGATCGAGGCTGCCACATGCCTGAGCAACAAGAAGTTGGCAAAAGCACCAGCAGCTATAGTGCAGGAGATGGAAGGCAGTGACCTTCTCGAAATGGTGGACCAAAAGCAGGTTGGGAGCTAATGGTGGAACTCTACGGCCGACTTGGCCCCGGTGGACGTGCTAGGATGGATAGCAACGACCCCATGATCCAGAGTTAGAAGGCGAGTTGGAAGGTGTGGGGACCGACTGGTTTAGCAAGAATGAAGCTGCCAAAGGTCCTGATGGTCGTGCAACTACCTATTACGTAATAAGCTCATGTAGAGCTTCAAACCTCCGCAGTCTAGGCTGTGGCTGGTAGCGCCCCTCGCGCATATAATAGTTGTTTGCTACCTTCTTCTTATTATAAATCAAAGCCGGGAAACTATTTTTTTAAAAAAATAAATATACTTCTGAGGTAATTGCCAATGATGTATAAAAAAATTAAAAATAATATTGTTTCCCTTCAAATCCATGATAAGTCTCTGGTTAAGCAAACTCTTTGTACTCGAAGTACAGCAAAATGGAATAGATAACAAAACATGAAAGGAGACAAACAATGTAACTAATGATGCTAAGGTTCATAGCACAAAGTCGAGCACTAAAGTGAGCGTCTTTGTAGTTGCTATGATCTGTGACTTAGAGTATTCAACGTTCAGTTCCTGAGAAGTCAAAGGCCAAGTTATTGTCCAAAACTCCAAAAATGATTATTGTTCAGAGCAGAAAGTGTAGAAGACATAATGCAAATGGACGTAGGTGGAGTAATGAACAAAACAATACAATACTGTATTCTAGGTGTATAGATGTACACGTATTTTTTCCTCTACTTTGAGGGGTTCGTCTTTGAATATCCACTCATGTATATTTGCTCATTTGGCCTCGGAATAGAGTTGATTGGCCTCATTCTAACAGAAATCATCATCTATGTTGTAAACCATAAAGTTTGTAAAATGAACTGTGCTAAAACAGATTTTTGACAAGTTGCAACTAATTGGCTCCTATAGTGCTTTCATGTCTCTTCGTGCACCATGGTATCAGTATTACACTAGTGTTAATATAAACGTTACAGAAGCTCATGCATGCTACAATGGTTGATCATATGGATATCTCACCTGCGAAAACAAGTGTATCCTTTAGCTTCTTTGTTGCTCAAACGCTTTTTGCAGGCACACCCTTACAGCCTTCCTTTTGGAAAGTTTAAAGAGCTCGAATCACAGAATAATAAACGGCATTTTCACGCCTTGGTGCGGGTTCTTGGGTACCTGTCCATAGTTGGAGAAAGACCAAGTTATAGCCCAAGAAAGTTGCTTGTAGAAGCATGCAGATTAATTATGTACAAAGCGTATCACAAATGGATGACCTCTAGCAAGAGTAAAGAACAGAAGGAATAGATGGCTGCTATATTATTATTGATTGAAAGTAAAGCAAAATACCATCTCCAAATGTTGCCTTCCTTTCCTCGTATTCAACGTGTGCAAAGCAGAGGTTTCTGGAGCTCAGATCTACTCCTTTTGCTTGTTTCTTCCTGTTCGGTTCTCCTTTTATCCTCTGTAATGCGTGCAAAGCAGAGCTTCCGAGATCTGGGTTGCACAGTGCAGTTGGTAGCTTAGCTTGAGCCTAGATCTAGATGGCCAGAGATGAGAAAGCTTCAGTGCTTCTGCTAGCTTGTGACGCGTCCTCGTGATGTTAGGATCTGCCCACACCAAGGCAACCTAACAAAGACATGAGATCAATGAGAATTTGCACGTCCCATTTTATTTGGCAAAGAAACTACAGGTGCAATCAGAAAGTAGTAGCAGAAGGCAGAGTACAAGTAAATGGACGATGGAACGAAGAGGATGCCATATTCTTGCATTGGTTAAAAGTAGAGTAATACCTGGAGCTCAGACGTGTTGAAGTTGCACTCAGACGTGTTGAAGTTGCTTGTGAATTGTGACCTCTCCAAATGGTGCCCTCCTTTGTATCCTAAGCAATCGATAGAGCAGTATGTGCTAGTTGGAAGTTTGGGTCCCTCGGTTTACAACTTAGCTTATTACTTGAGCATCTTGGACCTAGCTAGAGGACACAGCAAAGGAGGGTCGCTCCAGTAAGAAAAATTAAAATAAATGCATGTGGGCATCTAAATAAATTAACGTCCCCAGCAAATTATAGCACAGATTCCCTGCAGGAAGGCATTAGAATATGAATAATACTCCATACTCATAAAACTTAATGTTTTGGACAAGGACATGGTCTTCAAAACCTAACTTTATCCAATTTTTTAATTAAAATATATAAGAAAAAAACTTAAAATAAAATTACTTTTTATAAGAATGGGTTTCAAGGTAAATCTATATATATAAGTTTCACCTTTTCAAACTAAATATTTTAAAAGTTATTGATAGTTTATGTTTCCAATGTTTGACCCGAACCTTGTCCAAAATATCAAGTTTTATGAGTATGGAGGAAGTATGTGTTTAGATCTGTGATTGGAACAACAACTGGCCTGTGACGAAGCGGTGGTACGCGTATTACTACTTGTAATATTACATCTAAATGGGGGCAATACAACATTTAGAGGCTTCGTTAACTCTGTACATCAATTGTTACAGTTTAATTCTTCACCAGAGCATGCTTACTTCATTACAAAGTATTGTGTATATTTCGTGAGCCTTCCGTGGTGAGGCCAAATAATTATAGTGTCCTCTTGGAGTTTGGGTATTATTTGCATTGGATGCTTGGTTGGAAAGGCGCACTACTAAGAAACTTAAATAATGAATGCTGCTAAACCGGAAGTGTCAGTCAGCGTTAATGATGGTTTCAAAGCAGCCACCAAAGTGCAAATATATAACCCATGCCAGGCTGTATCGATCAACTACACCAATATAATCCAAAGTGTCGAGAAATTAAAATAATCCATGTTCATCAGAGTTCAATGCTCACTGCCTGCCTTCACATGGAGACGCGTAACTTACAGGAAGGTCCGTTTCGTGTATTATAGGTTTGCACATGTACATGTTCGACATGTATGCTTCCTATTCCCTATCACTACACCCAACTGCTACTCAGTTGGAAACGCGTGGAAAAAGGCGTTGTTCCAGGATTCATCATGGCACAAGACGCAGGGAGGGGCCCCAAAACAAGGAAGCAAGGAGGAACCTGGAAGAAGGAGATAGTGGGTGCTCAGCACGCACATGCTGCAAGACATTTTTGCACTCTCTCCCATTCAAACTTCAAACGATGTACTGTACCAGCGACAGTTTTTTTTGTCTGTCCACAACATGCTCCTGAGTGTTTCTTTTCCGGTTTGCACCGATCATTTCTTTGTTAAGTAATTTTTAATTTTTCTATTTACTTATTTTCATGTTTTTCATTCGTTTTTACTAATCAAAATTTATTTACATTTCTTAATGATTAAGTAAGTATATCATTAATTTTTTTCATTTATTTCACCCATCATGTTTTTTCATAATTATTGTTTCCAATGACCTGCAACACTTTTTATCTACACATTTTTTGATTTATTTTGTTTAAATCTTTGTCTCTGTCCACCAACATGTTGTTCTTTGAGTTCTTCCCTAGTTTTGCACCGATTAATTTTGATTAAGTAATTTTTATTTATTTTTCCTATGTTATTCATATTTTCAACTAAATATTTGTTTATTTAAATTCTCATTGATTAAGTAAGTGCATAATTATTTTTCATTTATTTCACTTACTATATATTTCTCATAACTATGGTTTCCAATGACCTATGGCACCTATTATATCCATTTATTAATTTATTTCCTTTAAATCTTTCCACGTCCTTCTAAGTAAATACACTTTCTTTGCACCATTTGCAATGTATTTTCACATGTATTTTTAATTTTTTATATTGAACAAAAACGTACATACATATTTCAAAGTATTTTCTATTTTTATAAAAAAAAAATTTTGCTCCGTGCTAAGCAACACGTCTACCCTACCTTTTTTTTATTCATTTATTTGCTTAAGTAATTATGCAAAGATATCTTTCAAATTTTTAACAGATGTCAGTCGCTTCCAAAAAAGGAAAAAAACATTGACTAATACTACATTTGCCTCGGCATGACTATATTTTGTGTGAAGGTGTTATGAGCTGAAAGATCTCGATTTGCACTGTAGTGATTTTGTTTGGGTCTAAACAATAGCTGGGGTCTAGATATTACAATAAAGCAATTCACATAAAGGCACTCTAGATATCATATATTTTTATTTAGAGGTATCTTAAATAAATCTAAACTTAAGATTTGGTTGACTTCTCGAAGTGGATGATGTGTAATTATTTTGAAACCAAGGAAGTACAATGAGCTCATTGATGGCATTGATGTCATGTTCCAAAATACTATTGTCTCCATTCCAAGTTTTAAGTCACTTTGACTTTTTGGTACATGGAATTGGATATGTATCTAGAAATACGCTACGTCAAGATACATAGCAAAAATTCTATGTACCGAAAAAGTTAATGGGAGTATACCATGGTACCAAAGTAAATGCATCTCATAATTATAGCATAAACAAAATTAAGTTTGAAAAATCTAGATAAAAATATTTAAATGTAAATATTATTTTACATAACTCTAGTTATTTAAGATTTCTTTGCCTTCTTGAAGTGCTCAATATATAGGAGTACTTATTTTGGAACTAAGGCAATACAATGAACTCATGGATGGTAGTGATGTGGTGTGTTAAGGTAATACACCCAAAATACCAAAATAATGCATATATACTTTAGGAGTCAAAGAAACTTAAGTTTGACCAAATATTCATAATATCTAATAATTAATAATTATCATTAGATTATTCATATCCTAAATTTTTATACTATCCCTTTTTAGATGTACAACGGTTAATATTATTTTCCATAAATTTAGTTAAACTTGAGATGTGTTTGACTTCTTCAAGTGCATGATGTGTACTCTCTCTCCCCCAATAATAGTCACTATTGGGATTGTGGTAGTCAAACTTTCTTAACTTTGACAAGGTTTATAGAAAATTCATGCAAAATTATATTTCTAAATAAGTTTATTATGAAATTATATTCAACATTCTATCTAATGATACTAATTAAATACCATAAATATCAATATTTTGTTAAATATAATTGGTCAAAGTAAAAAGTTGCTAACTTTTTTGAAAACAAGAATGACTCTTTTTATAACAGAGATGTACTTATATTTGGAACACAGAAAGTACGGATGGAGTACTTATTTTTGGAACAGAAAAGAGTATACTAAGGTCATAGAACAGAGAGAGTTTACAAAAGTTCTAAGTCTTTTAGGCAGCCTAAAGTACTAGTTACAGGTCACGTCCAAGTAGGCTAAGGTTTGGTTGTACTCTATTTACCTCATATCACATGTGCTCAGTCTAGCCCAAATAAGGTTTAATTGAGATCACTTGTGCATTCACTCTATATTGTGCAACCCTTAAATTTTCATGTAAATTATCCAATTATGTCTTTTAAATAAAAAAGTTAAGTAACTATAAAATTTGCATCCAAATTAGTCACATATATTATTGTTAAAATAATAATTTAGCCTACTTGTAATTTAGTCATGAAAATTTTCATTTGTCCAATCGAGACAAAAAAAAAAAGTCAACTCTGACAATTCAACATTTCCTCTATGCCAGCCAGATTGATCTTCTGTGCAAATAAGCATTAGGGACAATGTGCTTCATTCATCCAGAGTAGTATTTGTAATGAATTTGTGCAATAAAAGCAATTTTTAGAATATGTTCTAATGTAATTAATTGTTGTAAGCACTACATTCGATGTAAAGAGTTCACATTTGAAGTGACAATAATACCTAATTAATTTTGCTTGCCACTTCCTTGCAGTCAAACAGTGAAATAATGACTAATATGACTGCATAATGAAAAGACTCCTCACCAAATAGGTTATTAATTCACCAGCAAAAGCATGATTGGTAAAAATGTACTTTGCGGACTGTTTCAAAAAGGGATTCATTCCATTATGTCTTGAATAGCAAAAAGAAAAGAAACACTATTAATACCTCTGTAACTATTAAAGACCATTGAGTTCCAAAAAAAAATTAAAGATCATCGAGACATGCGTAGAGTTTAGTAATAACCTGAACCTCACATAGACAGGAATCGAACTCAACAGAACTGAGCCTAGCTTCTAACCTGGCCAAAGAAAGAAAAAAAAACAGCAGGGTATTTAAAGTTTTTGTTTGATAACGTTCACTCATTCTAAAGTACATCACATAGTCATGGACATTGTTCAGACAAAATAGTAATTCACAAAACAGAGAAAATCAATGCTGTTCAGACAAAATAGTAATTCACAAAAACAGACAAAATAGTTGGAAAATATATTAGAAAGAAAGATGATGCTGAACGAAGACATGGATTTGAACTTTATACTGCAAGATGCAACTTCGAGATCTAAGAACGGCTCAAGAACAGAACAAATCGTTACAATAAAGCCGGTGAGTACTTACAAGATTGAGTGGCGAGTAGCTGGGGCTGTGTAGAGCAGCGTCGAGTGGCGATTGAGAGTGGTGGGGAGCAGCGGCGAGCGCCGGTCGGGAGCAGCGGTGGAGAGCTTGAGCGGCGGTGGAGAGCAGTGAGGAGCAGCAGCGAGTAGCTGCGAAGCCGAGGAGCAGCAACTAGAAGCCACGGCGAGCAGCTGCGAGGAGCAGCGGCAAGCGGTGGTGGGGAACAGCAGCCATGGAGAGCGGCGACGAGCAGTACAGGAGAGAGAATGGAGGAGAGAGATTGGGGGAAAGAGAGAGCGCGCTCTGGTTCAAGATTTGGAAGCCGGTCTGGAGAATGGGGAACAAAGCAGACAAGAAGAGAGAGAGAACAGCAGGCCACTTTATGTATATACAGTATAGCTAATGTATAATACGTAAATACACAATGTATAAAGAGGAAGAGAGAATATATAAAAGATGTTATCAATATCAGTTGCTCATCTCGAGATCTGGATGGACGGTCTGGATAATATGTGCCTAGCACATGTGCGTGCTGTACTTCTGCTGCTGTTGTACTGTGCTGCTGCAGTAAAACTTTATACATTGAAAGAAAATGGAAATACAGATGGATACAGAATAAAGTAAAGGATGACACAACTCTCAAGGCACACATGGACGGAGGAGATAGTGGGTGCTCAGCACGCACATGCTGCAAGACATTTTTGGGCGCGGAGTTTGTGGCCACGCACGTACTGTAGCCACGAACGCGCTTTATTGGTTGAAGCAACGAGGCTCGGACGCCTGTGTTGCCTTGACCGCCAGCACAGCCCCGCCGGGCGTCGGCATCTGCATGCTCGCCACCTCGCTGCGGTTCCCTCCCAATGCCTTTGTGCCCCTGCGGCCCTTCCTGAGCTCAGCTGCCCCGTTTGCCGTTGCTACTTCTTAGTACTTTGTTTGCTTCGTCTCTCCGGCACGGCCCGATCAAAGTCATGTCTTGCCGTGTTTACCTCCGGCGGCATCGTGTGCCTCAGGCACTCAGGTTGTGTACTGGTGGCTTGTAAGCACAACGATTCAAAGAAGAGAGCCACGGCGGGACTCGGCAACATATTCTTATGAACTGTCAGAGAAGAACAAAAAAACGCAATTCTACTTCCACCTGACTGACATTGTAGCCGTACGTGATGAATTGTGACTAATAACCACAAGATAACTGATGACGAACACGTGTACATCGTGTTAACATCAGAGCAGAACTTTTTTTTTTTTGTACTTTCTGAAGAAATAGATCTGGACTCTCATATAAAACAAATACTACTTCTTTTTCTTTTTCTATAAACAAACATTGGATCTGACAAAGCAGAGTTGTACGCTTGACACAATTGAATTGAATTGTCCATAGCTCCATGGAGAATAAACAGTGCAGTTCACCAAACACATTACTTAATGGCATCATCAGGTAGCAAGCTGTCTGGAGCAGGGTCTTATCTTGGAAAAATTTTAATACTCCTTCAGATAGGAAAATAATATCATTTTGAACAATGACATGGTCTCCAAAGTATAACTTTGACTTCAGATATTATAAAAAATACTCATCATAAAGTGATATATCTATACTTTTATGAAAGTATTTTTCAAGACACAAATCTATTTATTATATGGTTTTTATATTTCTAAACTTAACAATGTAAAAGTTATTCATGATTTATGTTCCCAATGTTTGACCAAAACCTTATCCAAAACGATATTCTTTTTTTCTATACGGAGGGAGTATACAGCTGCCACAACATGATCCGCAAGGCGCCCTGGTTGATTGGTGGGAAGACATGGCAAGCAACATACCGGAATGCGTGTGGGGAATAAGACGGGTGCGGGAGCAGATTGTGCTGGGGAGAGATCACACATGGGATCACGCGTGTGGGGAAGTTAGAAGTGGCAGGGAGGACGCACGGATACGAAAGAGTGTGCGCTGTGCGGCAGGGGCGTTTACGCGTGCGCGGGAGTGCGTGACGAGACGGATCAAGCATTGGGGAGAGGGAGTAAAGATGGCAATGAGCAAAATGCCAATGGATATGGGTGGCGTGTGCCCATGCCAGCGAGCAAAATTGATGCCCACATCACTCACATGCGACATTTTGTCCTTTGCCCGCTATCCGCGGGCATGCCATGCCCATGGGCATGCTGGTGTGCACGCCAGATATGGAGGATGGAAGCGATGGCAAGGATGACGACCAGTAAGTTTTCAATCGAGAAAGTAGAATTGCCAAGAAACAATTGTAGTTCCTATGTCAAAAAAAAATCCAAACTAGACAAAAAAAAATGCAAGGCAGTTAGCACTGTTGAGCTTCTTTCCTCCAAAGCTTCAATTCTTGTCCTTTTAGGGTGTGTTTGGATGCCTCCATAAGGCCCTAGCCATAGGCTTCTCCAATGTAGAAATAGTGTGTTTGGATGTCTGCATAGAGTTATAAGCTTGGGCTGACTAATGCAAAAGTAGGCCCTTGGCCAGGCTTGCTAGAAACGAGAGGGTCGAGCATTCCCATCTAGCTAGGCTCGTCTAAGTAACTGTAGAATGTCGCTTCATCGTCCATAGTTCACTACATCGCTTCGTCCCTTCCCACGCTTGATGTTAGTATTAATTAAATGCACATAATAAATAAGATTATTCGTAAATGCACAGATATAACACCATTGTAGCACTTCACCAAGATTAACTGGTTTTAAATATCGAACTCAAAGGAACAGTAAGTGACAATGACTAAGTCTATAAACTTAACCCAATGCACAATCAAGCTAGAAAATAGCGAGAACAAGAAGAACAATATGGATTATCTAGTTCTGATCTTTGTAAACGGTTGTTTTATATCATATGATCACGAGCGATAACTTAATAAGATAGGAGTACAAATCAGAGTTCTCTCCTACCAAGCACCTTTTGCTTGCCAAACCTATTAACGGGAAGTGGACCATAGAGAATTCAACGAAGCTATAAGTCACCTTCGTGAGCTACCACTATCTAGAAAATCAGGGGACATTCACAAGTAAATATAGCTTAAACACCACGTCTACGCTACGAATACTACTTCAATCAAGAAGCTATGTATCAAGATCAAAGTAATCAATGAGAGTTGCAAACTAGAAGAATAATATGAACAAAACACTTACTTTAATTAGAAGTTGACTACCAAATGATCTCAAGATGTAAACTCTAGGCGAGAGAGCTTGATCCTAGAGAATACAACGATGAAGAAGCACCGATAGGCCGGAACTTCTTCAAAACTCTACTCTCCAACTCTATCTCTCTAATCTTTAAACAAGAACTAGTTCTAGATTGAACTAGCCTATCTTGATTGCTAGCCTAGATCTACTAGATATGAATTAGGGTTTTCTATTCCTTCCTTCCCCCGATGAGCTCAAAGGTGAAGGGGCCAGAGGCTGGAGAAGGCTACACCTCGAACCCATCCCCTTTGTTGTTTGTACATTTGTTCCTGTGTTACAAGGGTATTCTTGGGATGCTGCAATCAACGAGATTTTTGAATGCTGCAATAGGGTATTTCATGTGTTGCTGAAAGGGAGTTCTAATGTTGGGATTTTGTTTTTTTCCCTAATGTTGGGATTTTTTAATTGTTGAAATTACCATTATCAAATGTGGCAGCATTGAAAGATGATTTAAGATGTTTTAATTCCATGTTTCATGGTTGATTTGGGGATGTTGCAGTACTACTGCTTAAGAATTTGAAGTACATAATTCAAATCTTGCAGTACACAATTTCCCGATGTGTAGTTTATAATTTTCGATGTTGCATCACTTCATAGTTTGTGATGTTGCAGTATATATATTCCGACGTCCCTTCGCAAAAAAAAAAAAATCTGATGTTGCACTAGTTTACGTAATTTTTGCGATTGTTGCATTGAAGTGTTCCATGCTCTTGGGACAGTGGAGCAGTGGGGAATGGAGCACGATGGGGGAAATAAGGTGCATTTGGGGGAACTGGGACAGGGGCAGTGGGAAGCGGAGGACAGGGATGGGTTCCATTCTATTCCAATATGCGGGGTGGATGGGTTCCGTTCCATTCCAATACGCATGGGGCGGGCGGGTTTGGGAAGGGAGCGTCCGAACGCATTTCGCACGCCGGACATCTGGGCGCTACAATCACTGTATGTTTGTACCATGTTCGGTGTGGATGGTTCGCATCCGATTTGTACTGGAGCAGAGGGTACTGGAAAGAAGAGTGATTGACACCATGTAGAAATATATTGGGGATGGGAATCTCCGCAAAACCATTGTAGAGAGTGCCTTCATATTTATACAATATGTAACTCTTTATCGATGAAAGAATCCGCACGTTCTCAACACTTCGGGCACTATTCACGTGAAGGCCACCACTGTTCACGTGGGCTCTGTATACACAGTTCAATTTTTTTTTTGTCAGCTTTGTTTTTTTCCCTCCTCTTTAAGCCGGCACACTGGCGTCAATCCACCACATGATCATCGAGTGACTGTTAAGAAAAGTCATCCGTATATATAGGAGGAATTCACCATACCGGACTCCTCCATGCGTCTATTTTATGATCGCCGCGAGTAGTCCTATTGTGCCACCATATTTAAAAGATGATATATATTATCTTGAAAAGCAAAAGACTATCCAAATAAAATTCACTAACTTCTATCTTTTCGATCGTGAATTTTTCTAATTTTGTATTAATCGTTTTTTAGAGATAACATTGAATAGTTATTACTTGTCTTTTACATGCGGTCGTATACCACACCTAAAAAGCATAACTAAATACACAGTTTTAGACCTATTGCCACTACAAATGAACGAGCCCGTAACACCAGTTCACCACAACATACAGGCGCGACCATAAAATACACGCGCGGTATCGCGCGCGTACCCTTCTAGTACTACTAAAGCCATGCAACACCGGGCTTCCATCATGTCGTTCACACTGTTATGATAATAGTAAACGGCGCGGCACTGTTGCTGAAATAGCAACGGTTCTTCTGAACAGTAATTGCCTGCTATGAACAGTAAACCCATGTACAGTATGTACCTGTTATGAACAGTACAACCTGCTACCAAACAGTACCTACCCGTTAATAAATAGTACAAATCACGTCAGAAGTATACACCATTATGAACATTACAAACCCGTCACAAAGCAGTACTCACCTGTTAGTGCTTTGCAATAGATCCCTGCTAGTATACAATATAGCCATGTACAGGAGGAGGTAGTATAGGTGAAGTACAAAAGGCTAAGCTGTACAATAATAATCCTAATAATAAGATGCGGCATCTATGTCAGGAAACCAAAGAGCACGATATCATTACCATACGAGATACAAAGTACATACGAAAGTAACTTTAATGATGCAAAGGTTAACGTACCACAGCCTCGACAACTGACAATCGATCCGAACGAATAGCGATCCTGTGCCAACCGGCCTCTGAGTTTCCAGCCTTCCGTACTGACTATAGGCAGAACAGTCACCAATTTTGCTTGTGGAAATTATTTGCTTCGAAAGCAGACAGTCTAGATGACCGTTCTTGGAGAACAAATGGATGGACGTCGCTGGAGCAAAAAGAGGAACAATGTGACTTTTAGCTTTCCATGGTCAAAACAAATTAAAGCAAATACCTGGAGAATGAATCTCCTATCTCCGCCTTTTTTTTTGACAATGAAACTCTATTAATTAACAGCAATTAGCTGTTAGAACCATTATAGAGTTAATGGTTACAGATTGGAGTGCCAAGAGAAGGGGACACTCTGTTTCATGCATCTCATTTGCATAAGCAATGTGACAGGGCTGATGAATGAGATTAGAGAATCTTATAGCCTGTCTAGCTAAGCTATCAGCCATCTGGTTTTGTCTCCTGTTTATTTGCCGAATGGTAGTAGTGGATCCCTGCATAGGATTGATGACCAATTGGGTGTATGTTTTAATCTTCCAATCTGGCGGGTGATTAAGCTCCGGTCCGTTGATAAAGTGGACAAGTTGTTGGTTATCTGAGAGAATAGTAACCTGCTGTAGATTCAAAGATTTGGTCACCTGTGCTGCTAGCGCCAGGGCAGCAGATTCTGCCATAAGGACTAAAGAAGCTTCTGTTATTACCGCCTTAATGAAAATGCTTAGGGGGGTTGTACCTGCGTGTTAACAATAAATATACCAAGCCCTGCAGCATGGTTAACCAATACACCTTGGTCTGGTTGGGTTGAAGCATCCACAAAGCAGCGAGTGCCTTGTAGTGTGGATGGGGGGATGGGATGAGTAATATGTTCGTCAAATGTCTGTCGAGTGGCTGATTGCGATTGGTTGTACTAGGCTGTAGGCTGGATGTCCTTGGATTACCTGCAATCATAGTAATAGTACCTTGGCTAGAGTTAGCTGTGGTGACGCCATCGCCAGACTGGGGTTCACTCATGGCAGCTTGATGAGCATGCATGTGGGCAGTAGCTGCATGAAGAACTTAAGGGGCTGTCCAAGTTTTCCGTTGGAATCTGTTGTCATTTCGAGCTTTCCAAATATACCAAAGAAATAAGATTTTACAAAGTAAAGATTCTGACAGGTTATTAGTCATAATAGCAGCCAAAGACATTTGAACCCCATCATCCTCTATGGGAAGACTAGCAGTGTCAAAAAGGGGAAGGGCAGTGGACCATACCTGATTGGGTAGGTTGCATTTAAAGAACAGATGCTGATCATTTTTCAGTTTCTCCACAATAGGAGCATATTTGGTTGATATGTACTGAGTATCTTCCTGCTCTTTCCCCAGTGGCTAGTGCACGCTTGATTAAACGCTAGGCAAAGGTTTGAAGGAGCGAAGGGATTAACTTGCTTTTCCATGTTTTTTGTAAGAGCATGTCGGCATCCGCAGATATGCTTCTAGATCCATGGGCGAGTAAGCTGTGAACCTGCAGGTTAGAAAGATAGGTGTAGGCAGCTTTAGTGGTACAGCGTCCATCAGTTGCTGGCGTCCATCTCAAGATGTCCTCGTGTGTCGAGTCCACCACCGGTGTAGTGGCTATAGCCTGTGCAGCCTGCATGAAAAAGGTGGTGGCATGAAGTTGATGATTCCAGCAGTTCATGTTAGGTATCAAAAGCTCAGAGACTTTGGAGGGCAGAGGATGGTTGACAACTGGCAAGGAAAGGTGGTCATGAATTTGTGCCCAAATAGCCGTCCTATCTCCGCGCTTTGTATACCTGTGGCCAATCTCCAGACGTATTCCTCCTTTCTCCTATGGAGTGAATGCAAATCAAGGCTTTGGAAGAACCAAGGAGGCCAGGGAGTTTTGGTCACAACTAGAAGAAGCACCAGAGCAAATACCTCCTTTCCCATAGGAAGAGACCAAATAAGAGTTGAAGCTGAGACGTCACAACATCAACGGGTTAAGGCTGTCCGCACCGGCGTCCGATAAACGATCCAGAACGACTCGCTGCCTGGCAAATATGGCGCCTTCCAGGACGCCCACTATCGGCGTGGGGCCTGCGTGCATGCGTCGCCATGCGCGGAGAGGGAGACCACGGAGAGGGAGACCGGGGGAGAGAGAGGATGGACGCAACGCCATGGAGCTCCGCCGGCCGCGCAGGAGCTCCGCCACCAGCCCACGCCGCCATGGATGAGCAGGAGCTCCGGCCGCTGCCGCCGCCCCATTGCTCCCTACCGCGGCCGGCATCCGAGGACGTGACGTGCCATGGGGAGGAGGAGGGAGGCCGCGCCGAGAGGGCCCCCGCTACCGGAGGAGGAGGAGTAGGAGGCCGGTCCCCGCGCCGGCTGAGGAGGCCGCACCAGAGAGGGCGCTCGCCGGCCCTTGCCGGAGGAGGAGGAGGCTGCGCCGGAGATGGAGGACGAGGGAGGTGGAGGAGGCCGGGGGATGTGGAGGACGACGGAGGTGGAGTGGAGGAGGACGGCGGTGGTGGTGAGTGCGAGTGGATAAGGAGGTGAGGGGAAAAAGAAAAGAAAGAGAAAAAGAAAAAAAAGAAAAAAATCTTGACAAGTGGGTCGCATAGTGATAGAGGATGAATATAGAAGATAGATGAGTGCAGAAGAATGAGGTATAGAGGAGAGAATTTTAATGACTAGGATGTATAGAGGATGAATATGGAGGTCCATGAGTACAGATAGTCTAACGAACACACAACTGAGGATACATATATTCCTTCTCTTTTAATATACACCTGGCATAATCAAGCTTATCATGCCAGTGAGTTTTTTTTTTTTTTTTTTTTTTTTTTTAAGGGAGGGTCACATGTCTTCCCATGTGAACTGTACTATGCTTAAGATTTGTATACGCTGCGAAGGTGGAATACGCTACATAGTTGAGCAAAGCTCATTATTTTTTTTGGAAAGAAAAGCTCATTAGTTTTTGTTCAGTTGTTGCTTACAAGTTACAACTAAGGAGGGTTTACATGTTTATCATTTGCTTATCATTTCTCATAATAAAAGATGCTTCCCGTGTCGTGTGTGTCCTCGGATCCCTTGGTGATTAATTAGAAAGCATTTCATGTTTCATTAGTTTTTTTTTGGAAAGAAAAGCTCATTAGTTTTTGTTCAGTTGTTGCTTACAAGTTACAACTAAGGAGGGTTTACATGTTTATTTGCTTATCATTTCTCATAATAAAAGATGCTTCCCGTGTCGTGTGTGTCCTCGGATCCCTTGGTGATTAGAAAGCTAGTCCATGTTTCAGTGTTTCACATTACCTGCTTCGTACTATAACAAGGTTATATATTTACTGCAAATGTTTTTTTGTTTATTTGCTCCATTAGGTGAGTCACGCGACTCACGCATAATCAGGAGTTCCATTCGCAGCTTAAAATAGTGTTAGATGGTTTGCTTAACACACCTTATGAAAGATAGTTGTTTTGTGAAGGTGCTGCATAGCCATCATAAAACAACTCAATCATGTGAAGCCTCCTCTCCAGCAGAACTTTTTTTGTTAAAGTTTAAAATTACAAAGCATTTCAAATCGCATCTGTGTACCTGCCTGGTTTTACGCCAACAGAAACATCCATGACGCGGAAACTCTCAGAAGCACAGTATGCAGATAAACCATAATGGTGTTCACCTACACACCATAATGCATAAAACACAAACGACCCAGGTGAACCTGACCTGACTGAAATCATGCAAGGACAAGCTAGTCCAAGTCAAACTCAAGATACAAGAAACCAACCTGTTAGCACTGCCAGGGACTCAGGGAGGCAAGAAAAAACGCATGGCCCATCACTGGCTGCTACCTGTACTTTGGGTGGTGAACCAAGCCAGCATGTTAGCTGACCAACAGATCAAACAAGCGCTGCATGTTCTGATCAAAATGCGGGGAGTGTCTGACAGAGCCAAGTAAGCTAGTAATACAACAAAATGCTCCATGCCTCCATGGAGAAATGAGAATAAACAGTTCAATTCGGTTCAACAATTACTTCATAACATCTTGTAGCAAAGGAAATCCATTGCAGCATCTCGCTTGAGTACGGGCAAAATGGAAGTTGTGAGCATGATGCATTTCTTCATGGCAAAGCAGAGCTCGAGGATGCCAACATAGCCTTTTCAGTTGCTTACTTGATATATTGTCATATCAACTTCTTAAGTCGTATCTGCAGGCAAGATGGAAGTTGCTTACTTGGCTAAGACTGAAAAGAATTTTTTTGACATCATATAAAGCCTCAAATATCCATCTACGTTTGTCATCCATGCAGGTCCCCTATCTTACTTACGTTAATCATGGACTGTCAAGTGCACTGGACCTGCAATAAAAAGGTAAGTACTCAACAGTGAGAAATACACCCTCTTTCAAATTATTCAAGAAATGGAGCAGTTCAAAAGTTTCTCTGTGTTTTTTTTACATCTCCATCAGCAGCAGTGAAATTACCAAAGCGAACCAATCTTTAAATTTTAGTGGCGATGACTTGTTCGCCGTCAGTCAAGTGCCCCAGCAAGAGCAAGGAACTGTCGGGGGAAGATGCGAGAGTTGTGCCACGGTACCGTCGCCGCCTCGCCGGTGTACCCACGAAGGCTCGCGATTCCGCGCACGCGCAGGGGACGCGTGGTCAGCCGGTGACCAAGGCTGCAGTCAGGGAGAGGGGGCGGTTCCCTCCCATGCCCGTGCACTGCGGCCCTGCGTCCCTAGGCCACTCGGCACACTCTACCTTAGCTTCGTCTCTCCAGCACGGGTCGATCAGCCATGGCCCCGCCTCCCTAACTGTGGCGGCTGCCGCGACGCATCCTAGGCGGCGGCGCATCCGCCAGGCCAGCCGCCAGCGAACTCGCGGCGCGGCAGGGGGCCGGCGACCTCCAGCGGGCGGCCGGGCGGGCAAACTCCCACCGCGGTCGTGCGCAGACTCGGCGGCGGCGTCGGCGGCGCCTCCTAACTGCGCCAATGGTGGCGGCGCGCGTGGCCCTCCCGGGCTGGCAAGCTCCCGCCTCGGCCGGCCGGGAGGGCAGGATCCCCACCATCGTCCTGCCGGTGAGTAGTCTTTCTTTTCTTGCTCTGCTTCGCAAGTGTCTTTTTTTTTTTTTATCCAAAAGTTAGCAAGACTTCACAGAATAGGAGCAAACTTCTCTTTCAGTTTGTAAATGCTGAGGTAAAATCAGAAAATTAAAAAACAAACGAGTACAAAATCACCATTTCACTGCAAAACAGGAGCATAAACACTTAAGCTTCAAAACAGGGGCATAAACAAGTACACAATCAAATGCCTCATGCCTCATTCTTGGGCGAAAATTCAGCAAATCCCTTTCGTGGTATAAGGTGGCAGAGAAAATCTTCAGCAGCAAGATGAAAATCCAAAGCAGAACTCGACGATGCTTCGTAGTGGTTTGTTGGCTGCTGAATTGATACGCCAAATAATTTGCTTACTTGTCCACCTCTGCAGACCGTTTGTTCTCTACTGACAAGCTAACTAATCAACGACTCATATAGCCACCAAATCTCCCTCCACTTTTTCACACAAGCTAACAAAACAACGACTCATATAACTAATCAACGACTCGTATATCCACCAAATCTTGACTGACAGGCTCTCAAATGCAATGGACCTGCAACAAGAAGCAAGTATTTTTTTAAAAAAAAACTAATTCCCCATTCAAAATACTCAACAAATGAAGCAGTACAGATGTTTCTCTGCGTTTTTGAACATCTCCATCAGCAGTAGTGCAACTACTGATAAATCAAAACAGTTGTAGTAATCCCTAGTCCTGCTTGCAGATTTGAACTGTGTAATATTATTTTGCTAAACATGACAACTGCTCAGTATTACTTTTTCCTTGATTGAGTGGCATCGAATCTTGCACATCTGTGTGTTAAGTTTGGGAGTTCAACTAGGAAATTAATCAGTTACACAGAGGCTTAACAACAGCAGCAACTGAATCACGTAACGAACCAGCTGCACATAAAAAGAGAAACTATTGGGAAACGGGTATGGAGGTCTTGTGAGGCAACACGGTGTGACCAAGCCATGCTGCAAGCACAAATGGTGCCATGCTCTCCACTCGAATATTATTAAATGAATCAAAAGGCTCTTGCAATACAAGCAAGAAGCCCTCCTAATCTCCTATAATCTGTACACAAAATGAGTCAACATCAGCCGAGAATTCAAATTAGCCAACTCAAACATGGACCTGGCGTAAGTTGGGCATTTGCCATGTGGTGAGTGTATCATTCGTGTCAGAGATCAAAAGAGGCAGAAGGAAACACCAGAATTACCTCCAAATGCGATTTGAGTTCTGGAAACCACTTGATGCTGTTGTTATCCAAGAATACAAGTAACTACAAGCACTGGAAGCATGTAGTTAGGTTAGCAATGTCCCATATGAACCTATAGCACCTCGATTAAAAGTTCTTAGCATTCATAAGTCCAACTAGAAATTGGATACACATTCACACCCTGAGCAAACTGTATGAGGATTAGTGCAAGTGCATGGATCTGGACCTGGAAACATTCACAAAGAATTAAAAATAATAATCAGGAGGGTACCTGGTGAATCTACACAAGCAAAAGGCTAAAAGGGGATCAAAGGTTAAAATAGTACAACAGACTTACCAGCTGAAGCGCTTGCAGCAAGTCACCTACAAAATCATCACCTGAGGGATGTGGGAGATGATGTGCCAGTCCTCCCCTGTTTCTCTCTCGCATCGCCTCTTCAGATCAGGGCAGTCGCGGATCTGCAATTCCTTCAGAGCGGTGAGGCCTTTTATGCCCTCAGGCAAGGATTGTATTCTAGGGCAGCCCGAGACACTTAGCATTCCAAGCGATACGAGACCTTTCATCCCCTGCGGCAATGATGTGAGGCCCGTACAGTACTCGATTGAGAGCTTTTCAAGGGAGACGAGGCGTTCCATTCCCTGCGGCAAGGATGTGATGCCTAGGCAACCATAGATTGCGAGCTCTTGAAGAGAGGTGGTGAGGCGGCATATGGATTGTGGAAGGCAAGTCAGCTTTGACAAAAATGTAATCTTGAGTTTGCGTAGAGAGCAGAGTTCTCCTAGGCAATTGGGCAATTGTTGGCGTTCTTTGCAACCTGTTATACAAAGCAACTGGAGGGATGTGAGTTGACCCATTGATTGGGGGAGGCTAGTCAGGCTATCGAAGCGTTCGATGATCAACTCTTGCAGAGACTGGAGTTCCCCTAGCGACTCGGATAGTATGGAGATATTAGACCACTCTCCCTTCCAGGGACCGGAGGGATGTGAGGCTCCACAGGCTATCAGGCGGCTCGATTTGCACTCCAGAGAAGCTATTAATGATCTTTAAATCATGTGTTGCAGCAGCTCCCACCCATGCCTAGATCCTAGTCCTCTCACATCCTGTAGCTGTAGGTTCTTCAAGTGGCTATACCTGGGAAATGGAGTTGACCCCTGGCATTGGCCTGGTGACTGCAGCAGCTGCTCACTGCCCCTCAACTGGAAGTGCTGTAGTGATAGAGGAAGGTGTGGCTTGACCTCTAACTTAGGACAAGAACGTATCGCTAACTTTGTAAGGCAATTACCAACTCGGACTTGTCCTAAGTGAGGTGTGAAATTGCAGGAGAATGCCCCCTCTTCCCCATCAGGCATAGTGCTCTCGGCTACCATCCACACCTCTCCCAAACAAGGCAGATCATGCATCTCCAACTTCACCAGCGAAGGAAATGGGCCTCCACTTATCCTCTCAAGAGAAGGCATCCGTCTCAGCTCAACCTCCTCCAAACAAGGCAGCTCAACAAGCCCATGTAGATTCTTCAAGTTTGAGAAATTATATAGCTTCATCACCCTCAAAAATGGGAAGGGAGCAGGGCCTTGTACTCCACCACGAACTTGATTCTGCATCCACCGTGCAAATTGCCTACCTGAATACATATGAATTTCCAACTCTTTAATCCCAGGTGGTGCTTCTAGGCCATCAAGCACATCCTGCTCCAATTTAGTATTCACCTCTGTCATGCCATTCTTCATCCAATTTAATTTAGTGTTCATCTCTTTCGCATCATTTACCTTCCAATCTAGGTCTAACCTCTGTAAATTTGTCTTCTGTTTCAAGCATGCCATGTGTGCATCATTAGGGTCCAACACATGTGAAATACCTTTGATTGTTAGTTCCTCACAATTCCCAGATACATTTGCAAGTTCTGAGATTCCTGCAAACTTTTCTCCCTTGCGAACAACAAACAATCCTAGCTTTTGTAGTCGACTAAGCTCTCCAATACCTACAGGCATTCCTCCCAATTTTCCACAATCTTTTAGGTTCAGAACTTGAAGCTTTTCCATGTTGTTGATGCCTTCAGGCAACTCTACTAGCTCACAACAACCCTGAAGGTCTAAACACTCTAGATTTCTTAGTTTTGTGATACTTGATGGTAGGCTCTCAACTTTGGTCCCACCTAGTCTCAACACTCTTAGTATTTCATTTTTACCAATAGATTGTGGCAACATTGTAAGCTCGAGCAATTGGAAAGATCAATGCTTGAAATCATTTGACAATCACCAATAGAATATGGTAAGCATTTTAGCCATGCACTTGATAGGTTCAGTGTTCTTAACTTCTGCAGCTTACCAATAGATTGTGGCAACACTGTAAGCCCCAAGCAGTTGGAAAGATCAATGCTTGAAATCATTTGACAATCACCAATAGAATATGGTAAGCGTTTTAGCCCTTCACATCTTGATACATTCAGGGTTCTTAACTTCTGCAGCTTACCAATAGATTTTGACAACACTGTAAGCCCCAAGCAATTGGAAAGATCAATGCTTGCAATCATTTGACAATCACCGATAGAATCTGGTAAGCATTTTAGCCCTCGACACCATGATAGGTTTAGTGTTCTTAACTTTTGCAGCTTACCAATAGAGTTTGGCAACAATGTAAGCCCCCAACAATTGGAAAGATCAATGCTTGAAATCATTGGACAATCACCAATAGAATCTGGTAAGCAGTATAGCCCTCCGCATCTTGATAGGTTCAGTGTGCTTAACTTCTGTAGCTTACCAATAGAGTTTGGCAACATTGTAAGCTTGATACTACAAAGATCAATGTTTGAAATCATTTCACAATCACCAATAGATTCTGGTAAACTCTTTAGATATAAACAGCCAGACAAGTTAAGTGTTCTCAACTTTTTCAGCTTACCAATGGATTTTGGTAGCTTGACAAGTGAACTGCTGTGTGTTATGTGAAGTGCTTGCAGGCTCCAAATATCTGAGATACTCTCGGGAAGCATCTCACAATTTTGTAATGACATGGCAAGGTATTTCAGATATTTAACCTGAGATATGGTGTTGGCTTCTTTTGCATCGATAAATCCCACCCTGACACTGCGCAACTGCTTTGCATGCTTCAATGACATGTCATATATGTGATTTCCGTACCAATGCATATATACAGCATGTGTCTTTCTAAAAAGATTTTTGGGCACCAAATTTTCTGGTTGTTTAATCAAAGAAAAATATCTATAGCTCTTTGTGATACCGGTTGCCTCATTTGTCATCTCGAGTGAAATTTCATCACCCATGATGGATAGGGCAAGATCATGAACCAAATCATGCATTCCACAGGTCACTCTCCCATATTTTCTTCAACATTTTGTAGGAATGACACTTGCAGAAGTGAATTAAAGTGCTTCTAGCCAACATACTCCAAGTCAAAGCAATCAACACCATCTTCTAGACTTATCATATCATGAGCAATCCATAGGTCAATCAACTGTTGTTTATCAATCTTATGACCTTTAGGAAACACTGAACATATTGTAAAACATTGCTTAAGATTAGATGGCAAATGGGTATAGCTTAACCTTAAGCATGCATTTACTCTATCTTCTTGAACATTAACATTTGTTTTGTCTCGCATGGCCTGCCACTCTTCTATGCGATCCTTTCCATGGAGAGCACCTGCAAGAACTTTAATTGCTAGTGGCACCCCACCGCATTTGTCTACAATCGCTTTCCCAACCTCTTCAAATTCAAAATTCCAGCTTATAGGTGTTGTTACCAAGCTTTGTTGGAATAGTTGCCAGCTAACATCTGGAGACAAGAATGGTAAGTGATATTGATTGGTGGATCCCACTATTACCGCAACTTCTCTATTTCGAGTAGTAAGTAAAATCCTGCTTTTAGGTGCAGCCCCCTTTATATATACCATGAATTCTTCCCACTCATCTCGTGAGTTGGTCCAAACATCATCCAATACAAGAAGAAACCTTTTTCCGATCAACTTGTCTGAGATTGTTTTGATCATATAAGGCAAGGCATGGGGTCCTAGGTTATTGTCAGAAAAAGCTTCAAACAATTTTTTTATGAGATCTTTGACATCAAATTCTTGTGATACATGAACCCATAGTCTGAGATCGAAATGATTCTCTGTAACATTGAAAACCAGTTTAGCCAAGGTAGTCTTCCCTGATCCGCCAAGCCCGATAATAGAAACAATATTAATTTTCTGTTGATCATCATTGTCCTGTAGCATGGATATTATCTTCTGCTTATCTTTATCTCTTCCAACTACTAAAACCTCATCAACGTTAGAAGATGATGGAACTTCCTTACTTCTAATGTTTATATGCTGAACATGAGGATCTACTGATAAACTGTTCGTTATTGCAATGTAGTCAGTTCTTTGCTTCATGATTGCAGCAAATCTCCTCTTGATTGCCTTGATCTTGTTGGCTGCCTTGTATTGAAATACAAATGATTTTGGTATTGTGCACAGGTATTTGGACACAATACCACCGTTGCCATCGGAGTCATGTTTTTCAGCCTTTAGCTGGAACTCATCAACAACATCATCAACATCATAAGAAATATCTTTCAACTTTTTGAGCCAAGCAAATGATTGTCTACTACCAGTAGAATTGCCTGCTGTTGTTTCCAGCCAAAAGTTGATCTCCTCAACAAGATCATGGAGCTCCTGGAGATCTTCTTTGACACCCACTATAGAGCTGTAATCTTTGATTAGCAGTGGAGCTAATTTGTTGCCCACAACCTTCAAGGTTCCAGATACTACAGCAGATACAGCAGCAGCTTCTACACCGGTCATTTTTCTTAAAGTAAGATTCTCCTGTGCCAGAGACTTCCTGCAAAAACGAATTTGTAGTGGCCAGCCATTCATGAGGCCAAGATACAAAAAACAAGCTGTACGAAAATATAGTTCTTCATGCAAGATGCAACTACATCATTCCTATTGTGCTTTCATGTAAGTATTAGTTTTCCTTTGCTGCATTAATGTATGATCAGTAACTAAAACAATCTGATAGAAGATTTCCTTCAAATAATAATGTGATAGAAGTGCATGAAACAGTAATTGGTATATTTGAGATATCTGACCTGGTAAACAGGTGCTTAAGTGCACCTCACGCCTTTTGGTGTCAGATTGCTCAAGTGCTTCTTTGGAAACAATCTAGTTTCCTTCTAACATAACAATGAACTCGACATTAGAGGTGTCATCTATGTGAGAAAACCAGAGAGTAGGATATAGGGAAGTGCTAGATACAAAGTACATGAAAATGAACTATTTATGATAAGAACATTAACAAGAGAGCAGGATATAGGGAAGTAATAGATACAAAGTACATGAAAATGAACTATTTATGATAAGAACATTAACATACCACGGCCTCTAGGACTGGCAAACAGATAGCGGTCCTGTGCCTAGATTATCTATGACTGATGAGAGTTCCAGTATTAAGTGACCAGATTAGAGTCCACAGAAAGTACAGGCGTCAGAGACGAAATGAACAGATACATACTACAGCAAGCATCAAAATCAAGATAAAATAGGATGCTAAATTATTTGTCAGAAATAAACTAAATACCAGGAGCTAAGGGATGTGTTTCCATTGCTCGTGCCATCTCCAAATGTTGCCTTCCTTTTCTCCTCAACGTGCACACCAGACTCCTGGAATCTGTGTTGCACAGTGCAGGCTTGAGCCTAGATCTTGGTAGCCAGTGACCAGAGTAGTTGGGATCTTCTGCTAGCTTGTGATGCTTCTTAATGAGCTAATCAACTGTGCAGAAAGACAGGAATATATATCTTGTGATGCTTCGTAATGAACTAATCAACTGCGCAGAAAGACAGGAATATATATCTTGTGATGCTTCGTAATGAACTAATTAACTGCCAGAAAGGTAGGAATACATCAGAGATGAAACTGATGAATGTTACCGAGCCAAGAAACAAAATCAAATGGGATGCTAAATATACCTGGAACTCAGTGATCGGCTGCCTTTGCTAGTGCCGTCTCCGAACTGCAGCCTTCCTTTTCTTCTTCCTTTGCTTCACTGTGAGAGGTGAGCTACCAACTGCCAAGTGAAGACCTGGACAGTAACAAACAAGGACATGAGGATAATGGAATTCTTTATTGCCAAAAGGGCCAGAGGACCCACACGGGCCATAGTCACAATGATTTAGACGAGCAGCACCACCGAATCTACAGGACAACCGGACAAGAGAGAAGCAGCCAAGTGTCATTACCGAGTCTGAGTCTTTTGGTCAAGTTCCAAGACAGTGATTGATAAGAAAAAAGATGACACTGAGCTAGCTAGAAACGCGGAGAAAAAGGTGGTATTCCATGAATGGTTCATGCCACAAGATGGACGGAGGTGCCAAACAAGCACAGAATAAACTAATGGGGAAGATGCCGCGGAGGTGTGGCGCACGTACCATGGAGACCGGCGAGCCAAGACTCCAGACGCTTTGCTTTGTTTGACGTTGGAGAAACAATGAACGCCGCTGCTTTGGTTGTCGAAAATACAAAATGACAAGTTCCCACCAGTGAGGCACATTTTGTCGAACGGGTTGCGCGCACTGCCTACTGTCGGGTTGGTGGACTGGACCGTCGCCGTCGCCGTCGCGGTTGCCGCTGCATACTCGCCGGGTGGAGTACTCGTCGAGGCCCGCGCGCCTTCCCTTGCCCGCTGCCCACCGTGGCCGATGTGCATGCGCAGCCCAGCGGCGAGGAGCCACGCCATGGCCAACGGATAGATACAGGCATACAACCAAGCAGCTGTTTCTACATGTCAACTAACAGGTAGTCAGAAAGTGCGCCGCGTGCACCAAGCGGGAAGCGAGACAGAGGATCGAAGGCACCTACATGCACACCAAAATGCATGAGCCTAAGCCCTGGTGCCCTGGTGGGGCCCACTGAAATCTTGCAGGATTTTTTTTTATTTTTAATCCTTTAAATAAATATATTGCAAGAAAAAACTGATTGAAAAAGGTATTGCACGGGGTAGCCCTTTTGGTCGCGCCAGAGTACCCGGCGTGACAGCAGAACACTGTCACGCCGCATGCACCGCGCGACGGCTGACTCGCCAGCGTGGCCGTGAGTGTTGACCGTGGCTGGCGTGGCGCCTTGTGGGGCCCACCCTGTCACGCCGCATGCACTGGCGCGACGGGTTGTCACGCCAGGCAAGCTGGCGCGACGGTGACTTAAAAACCCAACCACCCGAGGCTTCCCCTTCTTCCTCCCATTCAGTTCACAGTTGTGTCGAACCAGCGTCAGCTACTGCTCTCCTCTTCCTCCCTCTTTTCTTTTTTTTCCCATTTTCTCCATTTTAGTGAGATAGTGAGTTTGAGTACCATTGGTTGCAAGCATTTAGGCTTTGAGGTAAGACTCCTCCATCCTAACATGTTTTTTTTTTTGGACTGTTTTGGTTTACACTGCTATTCTCTGGACTGTTGTGCTTTTGACTGGTGTGGTTTTGACAGCTGTGCTTTAGAGATGGTCTTCTCAGACTGATACTTGATGCATTTATGTTGTGATTATATACCTGTGTGTTGTAGAAGTTGTTAGGGTTGTAGTTCATATGCACACTGTATTAGGGTTAGCATTCATTGTGGTTAGAGAAATGATGCAATTTATTAATTAGTAACTATGCCTTATACATGGTCTTCTCATATTGATACTTGGTGCATTTATGTTTTGGTTATATACCTGTGTTAGGGTTGTAGTTGATATGGACACTATTTAGCTGGTATTATATAGGTAGCTTTATTTGGTACGGATATGCTAATCATGCAATTAATTAATTAGGTTGTGATTCGAAGTAAGTTGGTATTGAGTATGCCTTGTACACTGTTTTAAGGTTTTAATTAATTAATTAGTTTATGATTCCTGTAGTTTTTATGGAAGCATTAAACCTATGGTTATATATTTGTAAGATTGTGATGGTTTTATATAAGATTTCATAATAGAATCAATGGAGTTTGGCGATGAGGATCCGTTTGTGCACCATCCGGCGGTGCATGATGACATAGATGCTCCATTCAAAGATGGTGATCCGGTCCCCAAATATTTTTGTGGTGCACCGGCCTATGTGAAGCGATCGAGGCATCCTAGGTCTTACAGGCGGGCCTTTTTCTCATTGCCCATTACGACAACACCCCCCCTCGGTTGGAGGTATAAACGGATGTGACTTCTACCAATGGTTGGATGGTGATGCAATGTTAGATAGACGCATCATGTTTTTTCCTTACAACCCATGGAAGAGTTTTCCATATGCTGAGTTTAAGAGGTGGGTGCCTCCCCCCTCGAATCCTCCTCCTATGAGTGGTATTGAGCGGTGTTTTTGCACGAAGCCGAGCTAGAGAGAATCCTCCTCACCGCCACCGTGGCAAGGTTGCGGTTCTCCAAGAATCAAGCAAGGATGGAATGTTCACTACATTCTTCCGTTGTGGTCAACGAGACTGTGTAAGTGTTCTTTCCACTTTTGTTTGTGTTCATGTTATATTCGTTCGTTGAAATTCTAACACAATGGTTGCTATTGTTTTCTATTTCAGCGTGGATTTCCAGCTTGCGATTTCGATGAGTACGTCTATGGACCTAGGTTGTATTGGCCCTCTGAGGAGGAGGTTAAAGAGTTTACATTTTCAAATACATGGCCATGTTTGAAGATGCCGGACCGTAAGTGCAAATGTGGCATCAAGGCTTGTGAAGGAGTTGTTCCTTTGGAACTAGGGTGGGGCCACTACTGTGGCAATGCTTTCGAGGCCCAAATGAGTTCTTCGTGAGTTTACTTACTTATCAACTTCGTGTTTTTTAATACAATTTGTGAACCCATATTATATGCTCACTAATCTATGTTTGTTAAGGCGGGGAAGACATGTGACTGGGAGGATTTTCCTGGAAGTGGAGAGTTGTGGGCGGAAATCTACGAGAAGAAAGTGCGTTCTCCTTTTATGAATGAAAGACAGAGGATTAAACTGCACAACGCCAGGCAAACATGCCGCATGAAGCACAGTGTTATAGGCCCATCCATTGCCACATGGAATATGCTTGGTGATGACTTTGACAGAGCGACCAACAACAAGTTCAAGAGAGTTGGTCGACCGCATGACAGTGAGGAGCTCATTAGGTTTTGGCGCAAGAACAAGGAGCGCTACGACTTCATGGATGACGAGCGCAGGAGGGAGCTCAATTTTTTTCATCGTCAGAGATTGAAGAGCGAGGACCGTTGGCGTGTGCAACATGGGAGGCAAGCTAAGAATATGTGTCGTGAGCTTTGTAAGTACTTAGTGTGTAACCAATGATCCAAACTACTGCATGTTGTGCTTGGTGGTGTTAACCATTCTTCGTTACTTGTAGTTCCCGAATCGCCACCGAACGATGGACATCTCCCGGCCCCTAAGGAGGATGACGACAACAGCGACGACGGGGCACCTCCTGACTTCGACTATGACCCCGATGCCAAGCCTGAGTGGACTGCCCAAGACTACGATGACTACTACTAGTTTTCCCTATTGTTGGTGCAGGATGCCTTGGACTTGTTTGAGGAAAGACAGCTTTTGTATGTCCTGTGATGCTGTGGCGCTTGCATGAACTATGAACTATACTATGTCATATCGTGTCGAACTATGGCTGTGCTATGCATTTGCATGAAGAACTAGGATGATATCCTCTCATGTTATGCTATGTCCTCTCGTGTCGTTGTAATGCTGAGCATTTGGTGTTTCATGTGAGCATATTCGTTCTAGTAATCCAGTGAAGCAAAAGTGTTTATGTCTATGAAAAAAAGAAAAGAAAAGGGGAAGCAAGCTGTAGTTTCATACCTTGAAATTTTATCGGTAGCTAGAAACTTGCACCAAAGCATGTTTGTAGTAACTATTCGCCTTGACCACTTTGCATCAAAAGGAGTCATAATAGTAACTGGGAACCTAATAACTAATGTGTTAATTTGTTATGCATTGTGAAAGATAGTATGATCATACAAGCAAATTATGTGTTCCCTTCCTTTCTTTTTTTGCTTGTCATCCTAGAATGTACACTTCAACTTTGAAAACTAAACATGGAAGCATTTGTATTTGTTAGATACCGGCAAGTACCACTCAAATAAGTTATAATAAGGCCTTTGACCCTGTCATCGATCTCCTACTTTCCTCTATTCCTTGCCTCTGACTAGCGACTCTACACGACAAGGGTATAGGGAGTGTCGCGCCCGAGCCGTCCGGCGTGGACAGGGACCTTGTCACGCCAGGCAAGGCGGCGTGACTAGCAGCCCGCGGCCTCGCGCTCACCCGGTGTGCGCCCGGACTGTTTGGCCGGTCTCGTCGCGCCGGGCTACCCGGCGTGACAGCCGTCCGCGCCGGCAGTCCGGCGTGACGGCTAAAAGCTGCCACGCCGGCGACCACGGCGTGGGTGACGTGGCCGCCACGCCGGCAACGCCGGGCGTGGCAAGCTTGTCACGCCGCCGGCAACCTTGGCGTGACTAGTCACGCCACGGCCTCGCGCTCACCAGTGTGCGCCGGACTGTTTGGCCGGCCTCGTCGCGCCGGCTTAGTTGGCGTGACAGGTCCGTCGCGCCGAGGCCTCCTCCGCGTGACGATTGCTTTTTTGTCACACGCCCGCCGTTGGCGCGACAAGGTTTCACACATTCAGTTGATCTTGCTCCCTTTCTACTTTGGCAACAACAGCTGCTGGGCATAGAAACAGAATATTGGCCATACACATATGAAAAAGGTCTTCAAATCACAAAAAATACCCATTCACATAGTCCACAACACGAGACATATTCACATAGTCATAAACATAGTCTCCAAATGATCCACGACACAATCACAGTCATAGTCTCCAAATCACATAGTCCATGACATACAGTCCATAATATGAGTTCATAACATAGAGACATGAGTCCAAATCACATAGTCCACGACATAGTCTCTAAAACTCGAGTACCGAACGAAGTTGATAGCGATCAAGGGCCC